>CM022948.1:7306769-8506769 GCA_012931725.1 Litsea cubeba
AAAACAATCAAAACCCAGAAAAAAAAACTAGACAACAACATTCAACAAGACGCTCCCTACAATACAAACCCTTAAACATAACTCCAAAACAAGCATTACCCATAAAAAATAACACAAAATAATCAAAACCCATAAAGGAAAGAGGAGAAGAGGGAACACCCAACATTCCACAAGACGATCACGACAACAAACCCTTAAATTAAACTCCAAAACAAGCACGACCCATTAACACTAACTCAAAATAATCAAAACCCCGAAATGAAAAGGAGAGACAAAGAACCCCTATCAATCATCTATCTCTACATCTAATTTAAAGATGAGTTGTGAAAAAAGAGAAGGACAATCTCACCGTCCTTCCATCGATGATGTGTTTGTCCTGAAGAACTCTATCAAGAACTGAAGGATCGGAAAAGCCAACGAACCCAAAGCCTCTGGGCCTTCCTGTGCTCTTGTCTCTCATGATCACAGTCTGAGAAACCTCCCCGTACTTGCCAAAGTGCTCCTTCAGCTTCTCGTCTGTTGTTTCCCATGATATCCCACCAATGAAAAGCTTTCCCTGTTCTGAATCCATGGCTTCTTTTACAGTCTCTCTCTATATCAAGAGAGAGGAAGAGAAGGAGTAGAGACTAGAGAGGGTTTCTCCTCCTGCAGGTGACGGTGGCTTTGAGAGGAGAAAATATCTGAATCCAATGCTGTGCTGATAATTCGATTTTGGACGGCTAGGATGAGCTGAAAAGGAAGTGACAGTGCTAGATATTTGTGTGTACAAATTAGAAAAGACGCTGGAAATTTGACTGGGGAAGTTTTTAACTATGTTTTCTATTTTGTGATTTTTCCTTCCAACTCCCAACAGCAGCTATTCAATTTCAAACCATGTAACTCATGCATATATATATATCCTAAGTGAGGCCATTTTCCTTTGATCTAATCGACCTCCATTTGATGTTTCATGTGTGGGGGCATTATACTTGGTCTAATCCACCCCATATTAGGTGCCTCATTTGTGTTTGGAATTGGACTAACTTTTACCTTTTTTTAATAGAGTAATTTACGGAGAGAACATCATTTAGCTTGCTGGTTAATAGGGCAGTTTTCACCTGGCTTTAGAGTTTCTTTCCGTGAGTGTGCGTGCTTTTTCTTGAGTTTCAGCCCCCTTTCTTGGATTAAAAAATAAATGAATAAATAAAGTGATATACACAATTTTAACTAGAGATTTTGACCATTTAGTCTGTTATAACTCGCACGTAGTTGACTCGATTTTTACCATATTGGTGTTCTTATTTCAAGGAGAAATGCAATTCTAAATGTGTCCCTTTGTTTGCGTTAACGCAAAACTTAATTTTGTGACATTGCACTGTGAATGCCAAAATAATTGTTTGTATAGAAAATGTTTTTTTTCTAGTCATTCTCAAAAATACTTTAATTTCTCAAACATTGTGAAAATGCCAACTATGACAACTAAAATAAATTTATGTTTGTCACTTGCTCTCTTTCTAACATCACATACCCAACCATCTGCTTTTTTAGCATACACTCAAGTTCCAACCAATGACTTTATGTCATCCATAACCAAGAATCATGTTAATACACATTGGTCACTATTAAAGGGCCAATGATTGGTAGGTGCTTTGATCATTTCAATCACCAACACCTCCTCCTGTTGGTAAAGGCTTCTCGTGCATAGAAATTGGAAATGTTAGCCCATAATGAAGGGGTGTACACGGATCGGATTGGTGCGGATTCGGCCAAATCCATCACCAATCCGTTACCTATGGATTACTAGATTTGGAATCCAACACCAATCCGTGGCTGTTAAAAACCGATCTGATCTGATCCGTGAAGGACCGGATTGGATCGGTTTAATCCCTTCAATCCGTTGAATCTAATGTTAAAAGAAAGAGATCTAACAATCCACAAAAAAAAATATAAATTACAAATATATTTAGACCCCTTAAGTTTTTTTATTTATATTAATATCAACGGATCGGATCGGATTAAGGGTGAAATCCGTCACCGATCCATTGCCAACGGATTACAAGATTTTCAATCCGTCACCAATCCGTTTACCTTCGGTTCGGTTAAAAATCCGCGGATCAGACCGGATTGATTTTACGGATCGGCGGTTTTTTTGTGCACCCCTACACAATGTATCACAAAAAGGGGCAAATTAGAATAAATTGATTTTTCCTCCTTTTTTGTACAAAACACTAAGATGGTTGAAAAAATATTATAAGTTAAGTTAACACCATGCCAGTTAAATCAGACATGCCTATTTGGATATATAGTGAATTGAAGTATGGTGAGGTGAATCATCAAATCAAGAGAGAATAAAATATAAGAGTTATGGTGGTATTTTATTTTTAGTTGTTTAGTATGTAATCTTTTTAACTTTTTTTTTTATAGAAAATTAGCTTTTTTTTCTTTAGTAGAGAAAGGAGGTTGCTTTTTTTATCTTTTTCAAAAAATTTGGAGGGAATTTTGAAATTGTGTACTTTTGATATGACCCCTTGTCATTTCTTATTTGGATTTACTTTAATTTAACTTAACTAGTTAATTGTCAAACACGCCGAGCTAGCCCTTATAGGGTCAAAACCACTTTTAACTATTTACAAAAGATTTAGTTACATATAGAATTTGGGACTCATCAGGAATTTGTGACAACTTCTCTACGGAGCCTACTTTTGAAGAATCTAAATTACCCAAAATGCTTTTTCCTCTTGTATGTATTCATCAAGTTTCACTTCAATGAAAGTTGAGCCTACTCTAAGATTGATTGCTAATAAATTAGGTGAATAAGATATTATTAAAGTTTTAAGTGTTTCATGGTGATGAATGGAGTGATATAGCTAACTGCTGTAGGAGTCAATTTTGGCAAGGACTCATAAAAAATGAGGGCATTTAATGAAATGTATTGAAGTCTAAGATCGTTAGTCAAGTAATTGGAGTTAGTCTTATCGTAAATTTTGGCAAGGACTCATAAAAAAATGAGGGCATTTAATGAAATGTATTGAAGGCTAAGATCATTAGATCAAGTAATAGAAGTTAGTCTTACCGTAAGATTAAGCAATGTGATTAATGAATATGATTAATAGTGTATAAGATTGTGTTAACCAATATTATTAATGGGAAAACTTCAAATTAGTCTTTAAGTTTTTACCTTATTTCAAAAAAGGACACAAGTTTTAAAACTTTTCAAATTAGTCCATAAGTTTTTCATGAAGTTTTCAATTAAGGACATCATTTATTTAAAGTTATTTTTCGGTATTTTTTTTAAACTACCCAAATTATCCTTCAATGAAACAAAATCCCCCTTCACTTCTTCTATGTTTTCTTCACTGACAGCCTTATAGTGATCGAGAAAAAATATGATTTCCACAGAGATCAGCTAAATATAGTGGCTGTCAGAATCATGACATGGCTTTAAATGAAGGTACTCTAGGTATTTAAAAAAAAAAACTGAGAGAAAATACCATAAAAATACTTTTATATGACCAGATGGCCTTAATTGAAGTTTTATTGAAAAACTTAGGGACTAATTTGAAAAGTTTTGAAACTTGTTTCATTTTTTGAAATAAGGCAAAAACCTAAGGCCTTATTTAAAAATTTCCCTATTATTAATCATATGCTCAATCTTACGGGACTTGGTCCCTTCAAGATAAGGAAGGGCTTAGCTAATATGGGTCCACTGACAAAAGTGGCCTAGCCTAATACGGTCTGCAAAAGGGGAGACCCTGAAACACACGCAAGGTATGTAAGAAAATGCCATGAATTAGGAAACCTCCTTTAAATCTGGATATCATTTTCTATTTAGTAGGCCCTTTGAGTGATTAAGTCCCAAAGGCAAATGCATGATATTGATCTTTTTATTTATTTTTCAAGGGATTTGAACTCACGTACTCATTCATGCTTCACATGTAACTCACCAATTGAGCAAAAGTTTGGGATGTAAGATAGATTGATTTGATTATGGATTAAGGCCGGTGAAATATCATACTTGACCTTATGATGTTTGATGAGTCAGGCTCAAATGACCCAACCCATGAGGATGAGTCAGGTCAAAATAGCCCAATGAGCCAAGGTCCAAATCAGTGGAAGCCCGATTGATCAGTTCAGGTCCGGGTCCAGATCCACATACCTTGGCCAAGTCAAGGCAGCCACGTCGCTTCGGAAGCAGTCCCGCTTTTACCAGGTCCTGCGGAAAATATCTCACCTGCCTCATCAGCGCGAGGGCAGTTCGAAGGCTCCATTCAAGCAGAGCAAACGTTGCTGAAGAGTCGTCCCCATCTGTTAGGGGAGGACTATAAATCGAGGAGCCCCACTAGCACTAGGGGGCAATTGATATCTTCCCATTTTCTACTCTTGTATTCTCCTAGCCTGTAATCCCTACTCATTGGAGAAGTAAAATACCAACAGGCGACCTCTACTTTTATGAAGTGGATGTAGGTCATACAGACCGAACCACTATAAATTCCTTTTCTCTCTCTTATTAATTTACCGCATTTATTACTGCATTTATTACTTGACCGGTGGTGTCCGAAACCCAATTTTGGCATCATCAGTTTGGCGCCGTCTGTAGGGACCGAACAAAAGTTCTCATCCTTTTTTCAAAATTATGGTGATCACCACTAGATTTACAAGACGAGCAGAGGGCGAGGGTAACCCTCCACCAATCAATACTACCCCGAATCCTTCTGCTCCCACTCCTCAGCAGATGTCGGAGACCATGCAACAGCTGGTAGCCCAAAATCAACAGATCTTACAACTCGTGCTGGCGAGGCAAGGAGGAGCACAATTTGGAGGAGTACCACAAGGAGCATCGCGCCAGGGACTTCCAAGAGCTCCACGCCGGGGAGCTCCCCATCTGGGCGCCCATCCTCAGGGCGGCGCCCAAGGATCACATCCTCCCTCTTCTTCTAATGGAAATGATCCTCATTTCCAAGACGGGGAGAGTGAAAACCAAAGCATGGAGGAGGGAAGTTATTTTCATGACCCATCCAGGGAAGCTCCCAATCCTTGGGACGAAAAGATCAAGGAGATGCAGAACCAGCTGGTAGACTTTTACAACGCCATGAAGGCGCAGGCACCAGAGACTGTAGATCACCTAGTCGGGCGAACGGACACACCGTTCAAACCCGATGTGGCAAACTACCCACTTCCTCGAAAGTTCAAGATGCCGTCCATGGAGACCTTTGATGGAAGAAAGGATCCATTGGACCACCTGGAGACGTACAAAACCAAAATGCAGCTGCATAATATTTACCGATGAGATTATGTGCAGAGCGTTCCTAACCACATTGAAGGGTTCTGCCCGCCTGTGGTTTGCCAGTCTCGCTCCAGCCTCCATCGCCACCTTTGGGGAGTTGAGCAAGTCCTTCGCGTCACATTTCATCGGAGGACGCCGCCACTAGAAGCCTACCACACACCTGCTCAGCATAAAGCAGGATACAAATGAAAGCCTCAGGAGTTACCTCACTCGTTTTAACGAGGAGGTACTTCAAATTGAAAAGCTCGACGACAAGGTATCCATGACAGCCTTCATGGGAGGCCTCCGCTCATCGAGCTTCCTTTTCTCAGTGATGAAACTCCCACCAAAAAGCATGCCGGAGCTACTAGCAAAGGCTCAGAAGTATATAAATGCTGAAGATATCACAAGGGCCAGGCAAGGGGAGTCCTCCAGAGCAGTCGACAACGGGAATGGGCGAGACAGAAAGAAAAGGAAGGATACAAGCAACAAGCGAAGCAGGACAAAGAGGCTACCTGTCAGAGACCAACTCGGTCCTGCTCTACAGAGAGACAGACAAGCGTTCACTCCTCGCAATGCAGCGGTTGAACACATTACTAGGGAACACGGAACTGTTGAAAAGGTATTACCAGAAATACCGTAAGAGAGTCAAAGTAGTGAGGGTTTGGGGGCTTGATTTTTTTAACTTTGTTTAATGCTGTGTAGCACTAAACAATGGATTAATAAAATCATTTTTTATCAGTGCTACAAATTGTTTAAAAAAAAAAAGAGTCCCCTGCCCTCTAATCACTCTCAAAGTTGTCCTCCGCATCACCATCGACATCATCAGAGCTGCCACTACAATCATCAAGTGCCTCAGTCGGCACGAAGCCTAAGAGGGCAATATCTGGGAAAGCAGTTCTCTCATATACCGCCCCAATCACTGTCTCCACAACGGTCTCTCTGAGCATCACCCTCTCACGGGTCTGTACAAGCTCAGTCTCATTGAGCGAAGCCCTCTCGCGGGTCTTCAGAAGCTCACCTCATTTGAGCGAAGCCCTCTCGCGGGTCTTCAGAAGCTCACCTCACTGAGCGAAGCCCTCTCGCGGGTCTTCAGAAGCTCAGCCTCACTGAGCGAAGCCCTCATCGCGGGTCTTCAGAAGCTCAGCCTCACTGAGCGAAGCCCTCTCGCGGGTCTTTAGAAGCTCAGCCTCACTGAGCGAAGCCCTCATCGCGGGTCTTCAGAAGCTCAGCCTCACTGAGCGAAGCCCTCTCGCGGGTCTTCAGAAGCTCAGCCTCACTGAGCAAAGCCTTCTCACGGGTCTTCACAAGCTCAGCTTCACTGAGCGAAGCCCTCTCAAGGTCCTTCACAAGCTCAGCCTCTACCTTGGCCACCCTCTCTTAGGCTGCTAAGAGTTCGGTCTCAAGCCTAGTCGCCCTCTCGCGGGCCGCGGAAAGATCAGCCTCGGAAGCCCTTCCAGCTAGCGCAGCCCTCTCCTCAGCCTGAGAAGCTCTCTCATTTTCAGCGCTACAGCGACTACGCCCGCGCCCGCTGCTGCAGCCTAGGATCTGGAGCAATCTTTCTAGCAAGTTGTGGGCTCATATTCTTCTTCTAGGATGACCCATCAGAAGTTACCGAGGGGCAGAGTCTAGATACTCGGAATTGGAATTTATATATGCTAAGGGATATATCATGCGCTTCGCAGAGGGGGTTCGGGGGTGTCCCCAGAAAAAAAAAAAGGATACGTAACGGCCGCCACGGGACCAGGGGACTCCCTCCTCAGTCCTGGGTGCCCAGGCACTCACTCCCCCAGGTGCCCATCACTCCCCCGGGCGCCCAGGGTGCCCAGACCTTCTCCCCCGGGCGCCCAGGCCTTCTCCCCGGGTGCCCAGGACTTTTCCCCCGGGCGCCCAAATCCCCCGGACGCCCAGACCTTGTCCCCCGAGCGCCCAAATCCCCCGGGCGCCCAGACCTTCTCCCCCGGGCGCCCGGGCCTTCTCCCCGGGCACCCAAATCCCCCGGGCACCCAGGCCTTCTCTCCCCCAGGCGCCCATCACTCCCCCGGGCGCCTAGGCTCCCCCGGGCGCCCATCTCTCCGTGGGCGCCCAGGCTTCTTTAGGTTCCGAAGCTCGCCCAGACCAGGATTAAAACCAAAAAAGAGGAAAAAGATTTTGGAGGGAGAAGAGACCTGAATCTACCAATGCCCTCCTTTCAAAAATCCATTTCGAATTCACCCACGCCACCTTTTCTGTGTGTGAAGGTTATGGACTTTTTTTTTTTCCTAGATGGGTGAGTGGTATTAGAAAGACATTCACAGAGAAGAGATCTCAAGTCATTGCTGATGTTGTCAAATGAAACAGTTGAGGACATGGGGTGCATTCTTTTTCCTTTTCCTTTTTGCTTGAAAAGGACTTAAATTAGACAAGAAAGAGGAACTACAGGGACAAGACAGAGAACCAGGAACAACAAAAGACTCTAAAGGGAGAAGAAGGCCCATGACAGACATGAGGTGCATTCAAAGGCATTGTCTGGTGGGAGGAATGGAGTGAGAAAAGATTAGTGTGACAACTGAGATGAAGAGAGAGATAAAAAAAAAAAAGAATGGCGAGCATGGCCTCCATCGCATTCCATCCACCAATGATTTCTAAGATTTATATATTGCCCCATGGATTACGAGTTTAAATTTAATTTTTTCGTAAAAATGCCTAAAATGAGTTACAGTTGAAAATGTATAAAAAGAGAATTTGCTAACAAATATTGTAGCATGTTCAATATATGTAAATTCTTGGTTTACATACCTAATGGATATAAACCAAACAGAGCCCTTAACAGTGTATATGAGCCCCAACTCCATCTTCAAGACCAAGCTCGACTCATTGATATGTACAACGAAGAAAAATCGATCCCAAGCTCGAGCTCGAGCTAAAGTAATTAATGACAAGGATTTTCTTCTTCGATAATGCTTATCTATAAAAAAATTTATGTTTTCTAACAGAACCTATAAACTACAAAACCAGAACAAGTAAAATTATCAACATTCAGTGTATCCTAGTTGTGTCTCAACACTATAATTGCAAATAATCTCAACTGACTTTGCATTTGATTGAGATAATTGCCAATAGTTTTACACAACCATCAACTATAAAGTGATCAAGCATGACACTCTACATAAATTAACATGAAAGTAACCATTCATTCAAATCTTCAGTAACATGTAAGAATTCATACAATGATCTTTTTACTTTTCATATCTTTGAGGAATATTGATCCAAATGAATGTATAGCGAGCTGAATCAGACCAAGAACCTCTCACCTTATGTAAAGACCACAGTGCCCCATTTACTACAGCATTGGGCATAAATAAACCATATGACAATATCCCTTTCTTTATTTCTCAATTCCCCTACAAAGATTACATTTAGTTCATAATTTGGCTAATGCTGTTGGAAAATTCCATCATGTGGGGCCACACATGTAACCATTAAATGTGTTATGCTATCTTGGTTAAGCCTAATTGAAGTGATCTAATTAAGACTTAAAGTTTTAAGGCTTAAGGGTATAATTGTCATGGGAATAATGTGTAGATACCAGAATACTAATTCTAATTTGATGAGGGGACAAATTAGAATTAGCAAATCTCATTATTATATATATTAGGGTTATGGTCCCCAATTCATATGGTAAGTTCCTATTCTCTCTGACATCCCATCATCAGAAAGAATCAAGTTTCTCTGGGTAGCCATATTGGATTGGAAGATCAACAACCTGCGAATAATTTTCACAATGGATCAAGGTATGTTTTCCGCTTTACATCTCTCGATGATTTGACATGGAGGATCTTGGTTGTTTAAAGTTTTTCTAGATCATAGATCTAGATCTTGTTTTCTAACAAGTGGTATCAGAGCTATCTCCATGTTAAGCCATTGGGAATCTAGTGTTTTATTTTTTTCTAATCCAGATCTCTAGCAATTGTTCTCTTGTTGATTTTCTTTTCTCCTCGGGATATGTGCTATTGCTATTGGTATTTTTTGCGTGCGTCATCAACCTTATCTTGATAACTGTTGTTGATCTGTTTCTCTCAATGGATCAAGTTTCTCGTGACATGTGCAAACCCAATATGGATTTTATATTCTTTTTTCCACTCCTCATCGTGACATGTGCAAACCCAATATAGGTTTCGTGACATGTGCAAACCCAATATGGATTTTATATTTTTTTTTCCACTCCTCATCGTGACATGTGCAAAGGTTTTAATCCATCGTGACATGTGCAAAAGCTTTATGTTCCTGTTTGTTTATTTATTTTTTTTATTCTGGACAAGAGCAAGAAAGATTGAAGTTTTCTTTTAATATGAGTATTTTATTGATTTTTTTTGGCATCGGGACATGCGCATAACCTGCGTGGTTATGTATATCGTTGTTTTTCCTTCTGTCTCGGGATGTGCGCTGCTTGCGTTTGTTTTTTTTTTTTTTTTAATCACATATGGATGAAGGAGATGAAAGTATGCATCATATTTTACTTTTTATGATGTTGACTTGATGCTGTTGAGTAGTACAGTAGTACACAAAACGGTCTTTCCTGAAACAGATCAGACCTATCATGTGATCCATTGATCACCTTCTCAATGCTCCATAATTTTTTATCAATTAATGATATTATTTATGTTTATGGATCAAGACTGGAGATCAATTCCAGCCATCTTGTGTGGGACCCACTGTTCCATGTGCAACACATTCTCGGGCGTGAGTGAATCTTGCCTTTGTAATGTTATGTTCTGGATTATAAAAAAAAAAAAAAAAAAAAATTAATTGGTTTTTTTTAAAAGCAAATTCAAATATTTTATGGTATATCTTTTCTGGTTAAATAAAATTGTCCATCATTCTAAATGGGCTAATTGAAACAAGATGTCACCAAAGTGACCTCTCTTGTGTAGATTGTTCATAAGGCATATTGGATGTTTGTGTATATGTAAATTCATGCGGGTTTTAGTCGGCCCAAAGGAAGGTTAATACTTGGCCGAATTACATACACACCCGTGGTGATAAACATGTGACGATTATCAGGTTTTCCATGTAAATAATACATCGATCCAAAGATAGATTTATTATTTGACATAAATTATTGTCAATGTTCGCTCACTACCACAAGAGTACCATTTACAATTAATATTACTGTCCAAAGACTTGATATTAATGCTGTGCTAGGTATCTTGAGATAAGACTTACCATTATTTGAATATGTTGATTATCGTATTTGGTTATTAATATGAGCTTGTTTGTCTGCTTATTTTTTGTTCTCTTTACAGCAAGTGTTTCTACTATATCTGCTAATATCAACTCAATACCTGTGCTTAATGGGACTAATTTTAAGGATTGGAAAGAGAACATAGAAATTGTTCTCGGCTGCATGGATCTAGACCTTGCACTACGGACTGAGCAACCCGCTTCTCTTACGGCTGAAAGTTCTCCTGATGAAAAGAAGAACTTTGAGAAGTGGGATCGCTCAAATCGCATGAGTCTTATGATCATTAAGCGTGGCATTCCGGAGGCTTTTAGGGGTGCGGTATCTGACAAGTTAACCACAGCCAAAGAATTCCTCGCCGAAATTGAAAAGCGTTTTGTGAAAAACGATAAGGCAGAATCAAGCACGCTTTTGCAAAGCTTGATTTCTATGAAGTATAATGGCAAGGGGAATATACGGGAGTACATTATGGATATGTCTCATCTTGCTTCTAAGCTTAAGGCACTGAAGCTCGAGCTGTCTGACGACTTGCTCGTGCATTTGGTATTAATATCACTTCCTGCACAATACAGTCAATTTAAAGTCAGTTACAACTGTCAAAGGGAGAAATGGACTCTTAATGAGCTCATTTCTTATTGTGTACAAGAGGAAGAGAGGTTGAAGCAAGACAGGACAGAAAGTGCTCATTTGGCTCACACCTCTAAAGATAAGGGCAAAAAGAGAAAAATTAATGATGCTGCTAAGGGTCCAGCCCAAAAGAAACAACAACAAACAAATGAGGTTCAAAAGAAACCACAGCAAGCAAATGAGGGTTGTTTCTTTTGCAACAAGCCTGGACATGTGAAGAAGGACTGTACCAAATATCACGCTTGGCGTGCAAAGAAAGGTACACTTCTTACTTTGGTCTGTTCTGAGGTCAATTTAGCTTCAGTACCTAGAAACACGTGGTGGTTAGATTCTGGTGCTACTGCTCACATCAGTGTTTCTATGCAGGGTTGCCTGAGCTGCCGAAAGCCAAGTGATGCTGAAAGACACATCTTTGTAGGCGATGGCAACTCGGTAGAAGTAGAGGCAATAGGGCATTTTAGGTTGTTATTGAAAACTGGTTATTATTTGGATTTAGTAGATACTTTTATTGTACCGTCTTTTAGACGGAATTTGGTTTCAGTTTCTTTATTGGACAAGTTTGGTTATTTTTGTTCATTTGGAAACAATCAAGTCAGCTTATCTATAAATTCAAATATTGTTGGAACTGGTTCTCTATGTGTATATGACAACTTATATTTGCTTGATATAATTGTTTCTTATAATGAATCCTTCAATGTGGAATCACGCGGTACTAAACGAAAATTGAGTAAAGAAAATTCAGCCACATTATGGCACAAACGCTTAGGTCACATCTCTAAGCCTAGAGTTGAGCGACTTGTGTCTGATGGAATTTTAGATTCCCTTGACTTTACAGACTTTGATGTTTGTATTGCTTGCATCAAGGGAAAACAGACCAAAACGAAGAAATTAGGTGCCAATAGAACTACAGACGTCTTAGAATTGATACACACAGATATCTGTGGCCCATTCCCTACGGCTTCTTGGAATGGCCAACAGTATTTTATATCATTCATAGACGATTACTCTCGCTATGGGTACCTATTTCTCATTCATGAGAAATCACAGTCTTTGGACGTGTTCAAAACATTTAAAGCTGAAGTTGAGAACCAACTCAACAAAAGAATAAAGTGTGTCCGGTCTGACCGTGGTGGTGAATACTACGGTAGATATGACGGATCAGGTGAACAACGTCCAGGACCGTTTGCTAAATTCCTAGAGGAATGTGGAATCGTCCCACAGTACACCATGCCAGGGTCACCTAGCATGAATGGTGTTGCTGAAAGGCGAAACCGGACTCTTAAGGATATGGTAAGGAGTATGATTAGTCATTCTTCTTTACCAGAGTCACTCTGGGGAGAAGCAATCAAAACAGCAGCTTATATTCTGAATAGAGTGCCAACTAAAGCAGCTGCAAAAACACCTTATGAGCTTTGGACAGGCCGTAAGCCTAGTCTCAAACATTTTCACATTTGGGGATGTCCTGCTGAGGCAAGGCCTTATAGACCACATGAAAAGAAATTGGACTCCAAAACTGTGAGCAGCTACTTCATTGGCTACTCTGAGCGATCTAGGGGCTATAAGTTTTATGATCCCACACTTAAGTCAATTTTTGAGACGGGAACTGCAACATTTTTTGAGGATGTTGAGTTTGGGGGGAGAAATAAGGTTAGAGACATTGTCTTTGAGGAAGAATCGGTTTCGATTCCCACTATCGCTATTGACAATGTGCCGGTTTCTATGCCTGTCATTGATCAAGAAGCGAATCCGGATCATCAACTAGACAATGTTGTTCAAACCCCTATTCAAGATGAGGTGATCGTTCCTGAGGAACAAACTCCACAACCTCAAGAACCAGTGCCATTAAGACGATCCACTAGAGAAAGGAGAAATGCTATTCCTGACGATTTTTTCGTATTTCTCCAAGAACATGAGGAAGAAATTGGAATGGTGGAAAATGATCCAATCAACTTCCACCAGGCCATGCAAGGTTCCAACTCTCAAAAGTGGATTGATGCTATGAATGAGGAGTATAAGTCTATGCAAGACAATAAGGTTTGCGAACTTATTCCATTACCAAAAGGTGCGAAGCCCATTGGTTGCAAATGGCTTTTTAAAACCAAAAGGGATTCGAATGGTAATGTGGAAAGGTATAAGGCTCGTCTTGTAGCTAAAGGCTTTACCCAAAAGGAAGGGATTGACTTTAAAGAGACTTTCTCTCCGGTTTCATCGAAAGACTCTTTTAGGACAATCATGGCACTTGTTGCACATTTTGATCTTGAGCTTCATCAAATGGACGTCAAAACAGCTTTTCTCAATGGTGACATTGACGAAACAATTTATATGAAGCAGCCAGAAAACTTTGAGTTGGGAGACCCAAAGAATATGGTCTGTAAATTGACAAAGTCCATCTATGGACTCAAGCAAGCTTCTCGTCAGTGGTATCACAAGTTTCATCATGTGATTATCTCGTTTGGTTTTGAGACAAACGCTGTTGATAATTGTGTGTATCACAAATTCAGTGGGAGTAAGCACATATTCCTGGTTTTGTATGTCGATGACATACTGCTTGCCACAAATGATATAGGAATGTTGCACGAAACCAAGAGATTTCTATCAAAGAAATTTGAGATGAAAGATCTTGGTGACGCCTCCTTTGTATTAGGAATCCTGATACAACGTGATCGTTCTCGTGGTATTCTTGGATTATCACAAAGACGTTATATCGATACAGTACTCAAAAGATTTGGCATGCAGGACTGTAAACCAGGTGACACCCCTGTCGCTAAGGGAGACAAGTTCAGTCTCAATCAATGCCCTAAAACTAACCTTGAAATTAAGGAAATGCAAAAGATTCCCTATGCATCAGTTGTAGGTAGTTTAATGTATGCTCAGGTGTGTACGCGTCCGGATATTGCGTACATTGTTGGCATGTTAGGCAGATATTTAAGTAATCCTGGAATGGATCATTGGAAAGCAGCCAAGCGGGTTATGAGATATTTACAGAGAACAAAAGATCACATGCTCACATATAAAAGATCGGATCAGTTGGAGATCATAGGGTATTCTGATTCTGATTTTGCTGGATGCAAATACAGTATGAAATCCACATCAGGCTACCTTTACCTGTTAGCTGGTGGAGCTATTTCTTGGAGGAGTGCCAAACAGACACTCGTTACTGATTCCACCATGGCAGCAGAGTTTGTAGCATGCTATGAGGCATCCAACCATGGTATATGGCTGCGGAATTTTATCACTGGGCTGCGAGTTTTAGAGGGTATTGAAAGACCACTCACACTATATTATGACAATAAGTCAGCAGTGCTATATTCTAACAACAACAGGAGCTCATTTAAGTCAAAACATATTGCAATTAAGTTCCTAGTTGTGAAGGAGAGAATACAGGATGGACAGATATCCATAAAGCACATTGGGACAAACTCCATGATAGCGGATCCGCTTACAAAGGGATTACCACCTAAGGTCTTTCATGAGCACACTGCTCATATGGGTGTTATTTTATGTGAGGATATCACACTATAGTGAGAGTTTGTATCAGTTTATATTCTATTACTTTATGTTTAATTTTGGACATACTCATGCATTTATGTATTTGGATATTTTTCTGATCAGAAATAAAGTTTCAGTACATTTCACTATGTTACATTGTATTCAATATTGATCTCACTAAGGAATAAAGAAGGACCAGTTGGAAATAGACATGTATAGATCACATTACATGTATTTTCCATGCTACGCATCCATGATTGATCTATGTCATTTGGTTATGTTGGTGTACGTGACCATTGATGGGTTTAGTCATGTTCAATATGACGAAAACCGCTTTGATCCTATACCGGCATATTCAATGGACGGGATTGTTTGGATATACCCTCAGATTATGATAGCAGAATTTTAGAGCTCATACAGTCATACACATTTGTTAAGTTACATATATGGCCCAGTGGGAGATTGTTGGAAAATTCCATCATGTGGGGCCACACATGTAACCATTAAATGTGTTATGCTATCTTTGGTTAAGCCTAATTGAAGTGATCTAATTAAGACTTAAAGTTTTAAGGCTTAAGGGTATAATTGTCATGGGAATAATGTGTAGATACCAGAATACTAATTCTAATTTGATGAGGGGACAAATTAGAATTAGCAAATCTCATTATTATATATATTAGGGTTATGGTCCCCAATTCATATGGTAAGTTCCTATTCTCTCTGACATCCCATCATCAGAAAGAATCAAGTTTCTCTGGGTAGCCATATTGGATTGGAAGATCAACAACCTGCGAATAATTTTCACAATGGATCAAGGTATGTTTTCCGCTTTACATCTCTCGATGATTTGACATGGAGGATCTTGGTTGTTTAAAGTTTTTCTAGATCATAGATCTAGATCTTGTTTTCTAACAAATGCTTCTGTGCTTCATGGTTACAACCTAAACACTCAAGGCCAACATCCTTTTTTTCTTCTCCAAGCATTTTTGATGGATCAGAGAGCTCGGCTCTATACACATAAAACTTGGCAACAATCAGGAAAAAAAGGAAGTTCAATGCGGCGAAGAATGCATAGTAGTAGTCGAGATGGGAGGTGTTGAGGTTATTTAGTATCCATCCTTTGTGACCATTCTTCTTAGTGAGATGAGAAATAGTTGAAAGAAGAAAGCTGCAAAGGAAATTTCCTATCCCAAGACTAGTAAGAGAGTAAGAGGTTCCAAAGCTCTTCATACCCTCTGGAGCTTCATCATAGAAGAATTCCATCTTTGCCACCTCCAAGAAAGCATCTGCCATCCCCATGATGACAAACTGGGGAAGTAATATAAATATGGCAAGAGGAACTTGTTTCCCACTTTCCACTAGACCATGGTCCCTGGCAACACTTTGCCTCCTCCTTTCAGCAAATGATGCAGTTACCATTACTATGAAATGCATTACATAGCCAATTCCAATCCTTTGAAGGAGGCTGATTCCTCTAGGGTTCTTGGTCCATCTCCTCATGATCGGTACAAAGTAACGATCATAGATCACGACCGTGATGAGCATAGATAATGTTACAAGGCCACTTAGGCTCGCCGGAGGGATGCTGAAGTTAGGGCTCAATCTTCGGTTTAGAGTGGTACCTTGCTTAACAAAAAGGGTATTAACTTGAGCCATCATTGTGCTTGAAACAAAGGTCGCAAAAAAGATTGGTATCATTCGCACGATTTGTTTGGCTTCCTTTACTTGGGTGACTGAACATAGCATCTGATGAGTCAGGCCCAAGTGGCCTAGAATATGATGAGCCAGATCCAAATCCACCAGGGAAGCCCAGGTCCAGATCCACGGAGTGACCAAGTCAAGGCAGGCATCTACGTCGCTTTGGAAGCAGTCCCGCTTCTACCAATTCCTGCGGAGAATATCTCACCTGTCTCCACCTGGCCCGTCCCTCGAGGACAGCTCTGAGGCTCCAAAGAGAAGTCGTCCCCATCTGTTAGGGGAGGACTATAAATAGAGGAGCCCTCTTATCACTGAAAAAATGAACATCTTACTCTCTCTCTCGCTTGTAATCCACCTTATCAATCAAAGATCACCATATTCAAAGTGGACGTAGGTCATACAGACCGAACCACTATAAATTCCCTCTCTCTCTCACATTTATTTACTACATTTTCACCTAGCATTTATTACTTGACCGGTGGTGTCCGAAACCTATTTTTTGCATCATCAGTTTGGCGCCGTCTGTGGGAACGTATTAAAGTTCTCATCCGTCTTCTCAAGTTATGGTGATCACGACGAGATCAACTAGGCGAGCAGAGGGCGAGGATGATCTCCACCGACTAATCCTCCCCCAAATGCTCCCACTCCTCAACAAATGTTGGAGACCATTCAACAGCCTACAACTCCTGCTCGCAGGGCAATGAGGAACACAGCTCGGAGGAGTACTGCCTGAAGTACCGCATCTAGGATATCCAACTGCTCCACGTCGGGAGCACCTCACCTAAGCGCCCAACCCTATGGCGCAGAAACCCCGGGCGCCCAGAAGAGATCCAAGCACCCGCCATCTGTCCTCTCTGCAGACAGGAAAGTGAGCCTACCAAGTTGCCCTTCGCAGAGGGGGTCCGGGGGGACCCCCGGCGGGGGTCGAGCTGACCGGTCAGCTCGCGGGGGTCCAGGGGGCAGCGCCCCCGAAAAAAAAAAAAAAAAAAAAGGAATACACGTCCGCCACGGGATCAGACTCCCCCGGGCGCCCAAGTCCCTCGGCGCCCAAAGCATCCCTCGGGCGCCCCGGACTCCCCCGGGCGCCCAAGTCCTTCTCTCCTCGCCCAAGGGGGGATCTCGCCCGAGCCTCCCTCGCCCAGCGCTGCCAGCGCGCCGCCCGCAGGGGCCAGCTCCTCCCTCTGCCGCGACGCCCACGGGTTGGGTGCCCCTTGCAGCGCCCAGCGCCGCCGCTGCTGCCTCTGCCGCGACGCCCACGGGCTGGGCGCCTCCCTCTGCCGCGACGCCCACGGGCTGGGCGCCCCTTGCAGCTCCCAGCGCCGCCGCTGCTGCCTCTGCCGCGACGCCCACGGGCTGGGCGCCCCTTGCAGCGCCCAGCGCCGCCGCTGCTGCCTCTGCCGCGACGCCCACGGGCTGGGCGCCCTTTGTAGCGCCCAGCGCCGCTGCTGCCTCTGCTTCAATCCCGGACTGGGCGCCCCCTGCAGCGCCCAGTGCTGCTGCCGCGACGCCCACGGGCTGGGCGCCTCCCTCTGCCGCGACGCCCACGGGCTGGGCGCCCCTTGCAGCGCCCAGCGCCGCCGCTGGTGCCTCTGCCGCGACGCCCACGGGCTGGGCGCCCTTTGCAGCGCCCAGCGCCGCTGCTGCCTCTGCTTCAATCCCGGACTGGGCGCCCCATGCAGCGCCCAGTGCTGCTGCCGCGACGCCCACGGGCTGGGCGCCCCTTGCGGCGCCCAGCGCCGCCGCGCCTCCCTCTGCCGCGACGCCCACGGGCTGGAAGCCCGGGCTCCGCCCGCCAGCGCCATCAGCCACGCCATCCTCTCCTTCAACCTCGCCTAGTGCTCCTTGCGCGATTGCTGCAGTCCGCTCAACAACGGTCTCCGTCTGTTTTTTCTCTACTGCACCCATCATTACAGCTACTTGCACACTCTTCTCATTCTCTTGGGATGATTTTCTCTCTCTTGGATGTTCCATTTGGATGAATCATCTCGCGGATCGCCCTACGTGGTGACCTGCCTCTGTACTGTTTTTAAACAGGCAGCCTATCTCCAGCTTAGCGGCTCTCTCGCGGGTCGCCAAAAAGCTTGGCCTCTGCACTGTTTTTAAACAGGCAGCCTATCTCCAGCTTAGCGGCTCTCTCGCGGGTCGCCAAAAAGCTTGGCCTCTGCACTGTTTTTAAACAGGCAGCCTATCTCCAGCTTAGCGGCTCTCTCGCGGGTCGCCAAAAAGCTTGGCCTCTGCACTGTTCTTAAACAGGCAGTCTATATATCCAGCTTAGCGGCCCTCTCGCGGGTTGCAAAAACGCTTCGTCTCTGCACTGCTCTCAAGCAGGCAAGAAGTCTGCCTCTCTTTCTAGATTGAATGTAAACAATCGGGCCTCAACCGCTCCTGGATACTAAAGATCCTCCTGGCATCCCAGCTCCCTGCTGGCGCCCAGCACCCTAGCACCTTGGCGCCCAGCACTCTAGCACCCTGGCGCCCAGCTCCCTGGCACCTTTGCTCCTGGCGCCCAGACTGCCTGTCGACCGCCCAGGCCTCTTCCGGGCGCCCAGCCTCCTGCTGCCTGCTTCGTCTGTTGGCGCAACCACCTCCTCTCCGCCTGCACAGCAAACTGCAGATCGGCCGCTTGGTACCTCGTCCTCTGCTCCAACTTTGGGTCTGGGGCATTCTTTTTAGCAAGTTTTAGGCTCATCTCCTTCTTCTCAAAATGTCCCCCTTTCAAAGCTTCTTTGTGCGCAGGGCATTGGGGGCAAATGATGAGTCAGGCCCAAGTGGCCTAGAATATGATGAGCCAGATCCAAATCCACCAGGGAAGCCCAGGTCCAGATCCACGGAGTGACCAAGTCAAGGCAGGCATCTACGTCGCTTTGGAAGCAGTCCCGCTTCTACCAATTCCTGCGGAGAATATCTCACCTGTCTCCACCTGGCCCGTCCCTCGAGGACAGCTCTGAGGCTCCAAGAGAAGTCGTCCCCATCTGTTAGGGGAGGACTATAAATAGAGGAGCCCTCTTATCACTGAAAGAATGAACATCTTACTCTCTCTCTCGCTTGTAATCCACCTTATCAATCAAAGATCACCATATTCAAAGTGGACGTAGGTCATATAGACCGAACCACTATAAATTCCCTCTCTCTCTCTCATTTATTTACTACATTTTCACCTAGCATTTATTACTTGACCGGTGGTGTCCGAAACCTATTTTTGGCATCATCAGCATCCATGGAGTATTTGACCCAGTTTTTACAGCAGCTTTGTTAAGAAACCTACATGAAAAAAAAAAAAAAAAATCAAGGATGAATGACAAGGGACTATATGTATCAGTGTATCACAATTAACTTTTGCTTCCATAATGAGTCAATGATTCTCTAAGGAAAAAAAGTTTGAAAGCTGAAGCTACATGGCATTCAGATGGAATTAAATTGCCTCACCAAGCCGAAGATCAGGTTGTGAATAGGGAGGCATTTGACAAAAAAATCATCCAATTAGTTATTTATTTCTAACCATTTGATTATGTTATGAATATGAACCAATTAAACAACTAAAACAGAGTAGGAAAAATATCTTGACTGTCAATTTCATTGTCTTATAATCGATAGTTTGGAATAACTAAAAGAGTTAATTTTTGGCGGATGCTATATCATGACACAACTCTTAACTTGGTATGGGTGGATGAATGATGAATCCTAATGATGTTTAATTCGGTTAGTCTAATCTATGGATTAAAGTAGGCCACACCCACACATTCACACACTATATGCAAGAGCAATATAAAAGACACAAAGTAACAAGAAATCATCACCTATATAACATGCAATCTTATGAAACATATATACAACTGGTAAAACAAATCATCTAAATTTTCTGTTAAAAAATGTATAATGAAGTTGAAGAAAGAAAAAGCCAATGCATTAATCGATCAAGCAGTGGTAGGCACTCTAGTCTCACAGTATCTTTTCTTCCTTCATTGTAGGTAAACCTGATCCAACTTGCATGTACAGTATGTATGAAATAATATCAAGACTTCTTTTCAAACCAAAAGAAATTAAACTTCCTATTTCTATCCTAAGTTAAAAGTTACTTAAAAGCAAAAATCTTAAGGACTTCTTAACTTTTGACTCTTTCAACAAAAATCATTAAAAAGAAATCCTAACCTAAAAAGTATCTCTACCTACCTATCTCCTCTGACCAGTCAAGTGAATGATGACCCCAAAGAATCAAGAAGCCACATTCCTTGGTTTGTCATAGACAATTTCCCCCATTCATAAGCAACTTGGTTAGTCATAAGAAAACCTTCCATAGCCATAGGTCTCTCCTGTTGTTCCTTAGAATATTGCCTTTCTTTCTAGCTAATTGTATAAAACCCAAATGTATGATGACCTCAAAAGATTTATTTTTTACTATAGAATAATTCTAAGCAGGTCTTTGACTAGTAATCATCACTATATGGGGTTTTTACTTTTTACCAAAAATATACACCTTGAACTTGTTTTCCACCAAGGAGTGACAATTTTGAAAATTCAATGCGCACTCCCGGATTGTACAATATCATGAAGTTTTTTCCTTTCACAAATCAACTGTAACAATTATACCATGACTCATGATATCGCGGGTCTCCTTATCTCCTTCTCCTGCCTGACCCAACGGCTGCTGGAAGAGGGGTTTTATTAAAACCCTTCACTCTGATAATGAGCAAAGCAGATTAATAATGCGTGGAATGACTGTTATTTCTTTGCTTCTAGTTTGCCACAAAAATGATCATTTATCTCAAATTAGTGCTCAAAGCTAAAATACCAAACATCTAGAATCTCATACTTCTTTTAGCTATAGCAGTGCCCTTTGCTCTCTGGCAAGTCTTCTATTTTTCTAACCTATGGACTAGGGATTGATCCTAGTCTTCCCCATGAAGGGGGAAATGTTTTGCCTCTGATTCAATAGTTGGCCAGCCTATACTTTCACACATCAAAGTACATAGAACTTTTGAGATTTATATTACATCGAGTGTTACTTATAACTATAACAAAATTTAGAGTCTTACTGGAAAATCAAATGGATTACAAAAATCACCAACAACCTTGACCGCTAAAAGTTGACTTTTCAATATGGTTAACCAAATGCAGCAAACTTTCCACAAAAAAAATAAAAATAAAAATAAATGCATTAAATTTAATTTTGTTCGAGCTAAATTAAGGATTATAATGCGAAAAGAATTCAGTCAAGATTGACACCTTGAGTTTAACTCAAACTAGGTTAGATCTACTTCATTTTCATTTCATTTTTTTTCAGAGAACACTTTGGATCCGATCAATTAGTTGAAAGCCATACTTGGCTGCTTTTCAAGGAGCCTAAGTGAGATTTCAGATTAATAGCATGAATGGATATCTGATGAAATCACTAACGTTAGTGATGAGGTGGAGTCAATTCTAAACTTCTTGTTCTTGGCAAAGTACTCTAAGTCCAACTCATAAAGTTCCTAGGGTCATTAGGAAAAGCCACCCTCCATTTTCTAAGAGAAGCCACTATAACCCTGGCCATCCTTGTAAATGCACTCCCGAAGGGCAACTTGTGCCGATAAAAGGGAGTCCCACTTATGAAAATCATCAATGAAACCAATAGCCCAAGAGTAGGAAGCCCAGTGCATGTCCAGCCCACATTGTCCCGAATGTACACAAGAGCAGTGTTTAACTTCCGAAGAGGGTCCCAAGGTAAACGCTGAACATCCACCAGTTAAAGAAGGAGAGCTTATGGGTCTTCTCTTTGAGCTTGAAGTCGTCAAACTGGTCTGCGCCTATGGTCGATATGTTTGGGCTTGGTTCCACCAGTCCCAATGGCTAGTATGTATAGTGCACCAAAAAATACACCTAATTGCAGTACTGTAGATGCACTCTTGCAGTTGGCATTGTTTGTTTGCGTACAGGGAGGCGGTTTGAGGGTAGGAACTGAAACTGCTAGGGTCAAGAGACACATTCCCTGCCATCAAAGACGCACCATTTTGGGTTAAGTCACTGCCACTTTAAAACCTTTGATATACTTGACATAGAGCTTCTATAATTAATTATTAGACTCTTTCTACAAATAGACCATTTGATTGAATTGAAAAAAGAAAACTTGTCATATAGAGTACTACGAGAAAATATTATATAATAAAAGAATGTCACATTATTATAATATGATAATATTTTTGTTGTCGAGCGGTTTCTAAAGAATGCAATAAATCTTAAACTAAGTTGTATGGCAGTTGCTACAGATTAGTTGAAAAAGAGATTCAAGATGATGAAAGAACTTAAAGTTCTTGATTAGAATAGCGAGGGAGGTTGTCGGATTAATCACTTATGAAAATCATCATTTTTATCAGTCAAATATAAATAGAGGATATTAAGGGCTCTTGGTTTGCATAAAATACATATGAATTCATGGTGAAAAGAGCTCCACAATATGAGGCGAGGGATGAAGGATATAAAGCAGAGATGTAGAGGTATCAAATTGCTAGGATGATGGTCAAGTATTCATCTTCATCTTGCCTTGATTCAATTTTTATTGAGGATGAGGATACCTTTGTATGAAGCCACCGAATAGCAAAGGCGCCTCATCTTCCATGGAATTCGATTTCTAATAGGGGGAAGTCAGAAATCAAAATTGAACTTGTGTGGGGATATTCCCGAACTCATCAGAGTCCCGGCCGAGATGCTCCATCTCAGGCCCCGCACCAGCAAGTCCATCCCGGCAGGCTCGGTCTCGTGCTCCCGCCTTGGTCTCGGATGAGAGCTCCACGCCTCCTGTGCATAGGGGTGTGTACAGTTTGGTTAAAACTGATTAACCGAAAAGGACCGACCGACCGTTAACCGAATATACCGGTTATTCTTAACTGATCGGGCGGTTCGGTTAAAGATGTTTGAATATTTCGGTTTTTGGTTAACGGTTCGGTTAACAGAAAAAATTAACCAGATTAACCGAACCGAACCGAAATTATAGCATACTATATAAATATATAATATATATAATAAAATGTGTACATGTATATAATATGAAAATCTATTAATACTTATAAAAAATTCAAAATAAATATAACATACATCAATTAATAAGTATTAATTCATGCATGTTACCAAGTACCAACTCAGTAACTTAGCAAGTTACCATGTATTATAGCACCTTCGATATATTATATATTTATATTTATCAAGATTAAATATGATAATGAAATTAATAATATGAAAAAAAAATAAATATAAACCTTTGACATTAAACCCTAAATCCTAAGGTTAAAGGTCCTAACAATTTAAGACCTTAAACAATTTTTTTTATTGGGAACCATAAACCATATAAAACCTTATGAATATAAACCCTAAACTCTATTAACTATATAACTATAATCATTTTATAAACTTAATAATTTTAGGTTAACCGAACCGACCGAAATCCAAACCGATATTTTAGGTTAACCGAACCGATGGTTAATCCTCTAAAAAATTTTGGTTTGGTTAAATGGTTGAAATTAACCGAAATATTTTGGTTAGGTTAAAAATATGTCAATAACCGAACCGATCGACCGATGCACACCCCTACCTGTGCACAACTCCTCCCTTCGGCAGTGCATGCCCAACAATGCCAGACTGCTCCACTTCGGTAGACTCCACTTCGGCATACTCCACTTCGGCCAAAGCATCCCACTTCGGTGCCTTTGCCAGATCTTTCTCTAGCCAAGTCAATGCCGTTCTCGACCTCGGCTCCCCAACCTCGGCAACACATCACAATGCCAGAGCTAGCCGAGGCAGGGGCTAACAGATGTCCTCCCATGGCCGCTCAAGCATGCTACGGCACGTCCGACAAGACAAGGGCACCACCCATTGTTCCTGACAGATCGCCGTCCACAACTCCCAAAACGCCATGACAAGGCTTGATGGGACTGCAATTAAAGAAAAGTAAGCTACGATGGGACTGCGCCTCTCTAGTACCTAACAAAGTGGGCTATGACAAGACAGTCAACCACCCCTTTGCCTCCTCTCTTTCTCTATATAAAAATAAGAACAATCCACAAGAAAAGGGAGCCAACAAAGACACCACACTGTTGGTATCATCTTCTTCCCCAAAAATCTCCTCCTACTCTTCAGTTCTTAAACTGACTTAGGCATCGGAGAGCCCTGCGCTGCCCAAGCCAGAGTCCTCTAACCTATTATTCTTCTTCCTTTTCTCAGGTTTCAGGCACATGCATCGGCGCTCCTAATCTCTTTGGATAAATCCGTGCAGGCACCCCCTTCTTCTTGTGAGTTACATTTTTTGCACTTACAATTGGCGCCGTCTGTGGGAAACGGCTACAAAAAGCCATCTTTTCGAACACCATGCCTCGAAGAACCAGAAAGGGAAAGGATCCACTGACACTGTCGACGCAGCTACCGACAGTCCCCCCGCCGGCAAAGGTCAGGAGCAAGATCTGGTCCAGCAAGCGTCCGACAGCAGGATACTCAATCGGATTCATCCTCTAAGGATTCGACCTCGACTCTACTTCCAAAAGGCGCACCCTGAAGGACAACAGAAGCAACCTAGCTCATGGTGAAAGCTCGGGTAACAACCATGACTTCAGAGAGCGGCTGGATCAACGCATAGAGCAAGCAGTACGACAGAACATGGAGATGGCCGGTTTCACTCGAGTTCGGCTGAACTCTTACGATTTCGGCACATCCCCCTTCTCTCCAGAGATCAGAAACTTCCCCCTTCCTGAAGATTTCAGCGTCCCGAGGTTCGTCGTTTACGATTGGACCTCGGACCCAGCAGCACACCTCCGGCACTTCACTCAGAGGATATCGGTGTGGGGCGACGCAGGCCACCTGAACTGCAGAGTCTTCTCTTCCAGCCTCGGGGACCTCCCCCTAAAGTGGTTTTGCGCACTCCCCCAAGGATCGATCAAAAGCTGGCAGCAACTCCGGAGTTCCTTCATGACGAAGTTCCAAGCTCACAGGGTCATCCCCAGGTCAGCCGCCGACCTGATGGCCCTCGGAATGAAGCAGACCGAGAATGTCACGCAGTTCGCCAAAAGGTTCTGGACTGTCTACAGCCAGATCGAGAATGCCTCAGATACAATAGCAGTCATGTCTTTCCAACAAGCCCTCCTACCAGGCAACGAGCTTCGGAGGGACTTGGCCATGCATCCCGTAGTCACTATGGCAGCACTGATGACCAGGGTAAATCGGTTCGTCAGGCAAGAAGCAGACGAAGCCCGAGCTCAGGAGCATTTCAACCTTTACGAAAGCGACCAGACAGCCTCCATCTCAACAGATGCCTCCTCCAGCTCGGGAGGTAGCTAGATGCCTCCTATCATCACTTAGCTTCGATCGTCATTCAGCCTTATGGCACGACCCTCTACCGTCATTTCTGGTGGCACGATCCTCTACTGTCAGCTTTGATGGCGCCGTCAGCTTCGATGACACCGGCACGACCCTCTATCGTCAGCTTCGATCGTACGACCATTTACCGTCATTTCGACGGCACGATCCTCTGCTGTCAACCTTGATCGCACGGTCCTCTACCGCCATTAGTCCTCCAAAGCCTCCGAGCTCACCCTGGGGTCGTTTTATACACTCAGGTGTGACTCGCATTCGGCAACAGGGACACCAAGTCGTCGGGTAGATACACCCAGGCTTCTTGGCTTCCAGACAACCTCATGCTGGTCCGTCCACGTGCTGGTTTCCACCTCACGCTGGTTTCGGCCTCATGCCGGTCTCGACCGCATTTGACGACCTCATGCTGATCCGTCTACGTGCTGGTTTCCGCCTCACGCTGGTTTCGGCCTCATGCTGGTCTCGACCGCATTTGACGACCTCATGCTGGTCCGTCCACGTGCTGGTTTCCGCCTCACGCTGGTTTCGGCCTCATTCTGGTCTTGACCGCATTTAACGGCCTCATGCTGGTCCGTCCACGTGCTGGTTTCCGCCTCACGCTGGTTTCGGCCTCATGCTGGTCTCGACCGCATTTCAAGGCCTCATGTTGGTGTCGCCCTCGTGCTCGCTACGCGCTTCACGCAGGTTCGGCCTCATGTTGGTCTCGGCCAGCGCCAAAGAGACTGCTTTGGCGTACCGTCCAGGCTTTTTCCATTTTGGCCAGCGCCAAAGGGACTGACTTAGGGTTCATACGCCCAGTCGCTCCTAAAACTCTGGGTTCATACACCCTGGGACTGACCTCGGGTTAATACACCCAGTTTTCCCTAAACTTTGGGTTCACTTTCCCATGGACTGACTTAGGGTTCATACACCCAGTCTCTCCTAAAACCCTGGGTTCATACACCCTGGGACTGACTTCGAATTCACACATTCAGTCTTCTCTAAACTTTGGGTTCACGTGCTCATGGACTGACTTAGGGTTTATACACCCAGTCGCTCCTAAAACCATGTGTTCATACACCCTGGGACTGACCTCGGGTTCATACACCCAGTCTTTCCTAAACTTGGGGTTCACGCACCCAGGGACTGACTTAGGGTTCATACACCCAGTCGCTCCTAAAACTTCGGGTCCATACACCCAAGCTTCTCAAAAATACTGCTCTGGCGTACCGTCCAGCCTCCTCCACCTCGGCCCAAGAGACTTCTCCACGTCTCCACCTCGGCCAATGGCAGCTCAACTAGAATGCCGAAGAGACTGTTCCATATCACTTCCTTGGCCTCATGCTGATCTCGGCCACACTCATTCTCGGTGACAGTGCCATATCGCCGGCCAACGAGACTGCACCTCTGGCGACGAGCCAGCTGGTCACGGTCTCTCAGTTGGTGGCAAACCAGACACTGAAAACTACCAAGCTCAACAACTCCCTTCTTAGCTTCCGACCTCAAAGAGTACTCTCAGAGCTCAAAAGCTGGGGGGGGCTATTGTGTGGGGATATTCCCGAACTCATCAGAGTCCCGGTCGAGATGCTCCATCTCAGGCCCCGCACCAGCAAGTCCATCCCGGCAGGCTCGGTCTCGTGCTCCCGCCTTGGTCTCGGATGAGAGCTCCACGCCTCCTGTGCACAACTCCTCCATTCGGCAGTGCATGCCCAGCAATGCCAGACTACTCCACTTCGGCAGACTCCACTTCGGCCAAAGCATCCCACTTCGGCGCCCTTGCCAGATCTTTCTCTAGCCAAGTCAATGCCGTTCTCGACCTCGGCTCCCCAACCTCGGCAACACATCACAATGCCAGAGCTAGCCGAGGCAGGGGCTAACAACTGTCCTCCCATGGATGCTCAAGCATGCTACGACACGTGCGACAAGACAAGGGCACCACCCATTGTCCCTGACAGATCGCCGTCTACAACTCCCAAAACGCCATGACAAGGCTTGATGGGACTACAATTAAAGAAAAGTAAGTTATGATGGGACTGCGCCTCCCTAGTACCTGACAGAGTGGGTTATGACAAGACAGTCAACCACCCCTTTGCCTCCTCTCTTCCTCTATATAAACACAAGAACAATCCACAAGAAAAGGGAGCCAACAACGACACCACACTGTTGGTATCATCTTCTTCCCCAAAAATATTCTCCTACTGTTCAGTTCTTAAATTGACTTAGGCATCGGAGAGCCCTGCGCTGCTCAAGCCAGGGTCCTCTGACCTACTATTCTTCTTCTTTTTCTCAGGTTTCAGGCACAGGCATCGGTGTTCCTAATCTCTTTGGATAAGTCCGTGCAGGCACCCTTGTGAGTTACATTTTTTACACTTACAGAACTTATCACAGCAAATATGTTGGTTTCTATTCATTTTCTGTAGGCTGTGAAACCTGCTGCACCAAACATGTAGAGGAAACCGTTTCTATGGAAATCTGCGTGCTCAAGCGTCCCCTAAAGAAAAGTTATCCTATCATCATTTTCAAATATTCACATTTTGATTCTTCACTGTTAACCACTAATAAAAATACAAATCTAGATATTCAATTATATGAAACAAACATATTATTTATTTATGTTACGAGCAGTTTGCCTTAGGCTAACAATGAAGACAATATGAGTTGGCTCAAGGGGCCATTACCAAGAGATAAATGCAGGAAGAAATGAGAAAAATCCAGTATCGGCCGAGATGAGCGTCTGCAATGTAAGCTCCTAAGATGGGTGTGATCCAAATGGTACCCACCCAATTTGTGACATTATTTGAAGATGTAACAATCCCCTGATGTAGCTTTCTTGTGAGATACAATACAAGGTTTGATGATATGCCAAAGTAAGCCATCCTCTCAAACACCTCATACACTGGTATCAAAACAAACCGTGCCAGAAAAAGAACAAACCTCTAATCAGCATTAAAGCATGCATTGTTAACACAAATAAATCGACGGAGACAAACACAATCCTATACAAATACAAAAAGTCTACATGGTTCATGGACAGAGCTATAGTTTTGGTTTAGTCCATAGATCAGTCCATGGGTTAGTCCATGTAGCATGGCTCATACAAAAATTCATGGGGATGGCAACGGTCAGGACGGATCAGGTATAACTGACCGAATTGACACATGATGTGCGTGTACATGTTCCTACTCATGATGGATTTTGGCCCTACAATATCAAACCTGTCTGGTGACAAGATACAATAAAATTATCTTATACTGAATAATATATGCTACTAGAAAATTAAAAAAAATCATGTAGATGGGAGCCAAACATGTAGCTAGATTTTGGAGGCAAATCCAAAATTTTCCACATGGGGTGAACTTGTTAGGCAACACAGCCTTGTCCACTTCCTAAATCACATGCTGACAAAGCATTTTATAGAACAGCATACTGTTTATAGAAACCTCATTGCAACCAGCCTTCTCTCCGTTACTCCAGCTTTGTCTAGACTCTAGAACCCACCTTCAACCGACATTACAACTAATGAATGGATGATAGTAGGCCACGTGGACCACCGCTTTTCCACACAAACCATCCCACCAACCTTTATCTTTCCTATAAATAAAGGTAGAGGTGTAAATATGTCCCCATTATCCATTATCCGGATGTTTTGATCTGTAAAAAATCAGATTTAGATCCTTATTTAGGTTCCGTTAAGTAAATGAGTCCGAATCTGAGTCATTTTTTTGGATCCGTGACCTAAATGGGTCTGGTTCCGATTCCACATTCGTCTGGATCTATGAACCCGAGATCCGATATATTATCTCAATTATCGAGAATCTCTCCTTAAAATTAGATTTTTCCCTATAACATATTCACCTAGATTTGGACCTGGATCTAGACCCACCCCATATATGTTTCTGGTTCTGTATTTGGTTCCACCTTTTCCTTAATGGTTCCGGATCCGGAATGAAGAAACTGGCTCCGAAACGATTTCATGTCTGGATCCGGATCCACCTTCTCCTTAACTGTTTTGGGACGGGATCCGGAACGACTCGTTTACATCCCTAAAGAGAGGTGAAGTGCAAGCGCATGTGCAAGCTTGTGGTAAGAAAGTCTTGAGTGCAAAGTGAGGAGTGCAGGTCAAAATACAAAAGTGTAGCGTTAAGTGGGCTGTAGAAAGTGTGAGTGCTTGCAGTAGAGAGTGTCTAGTGTAAAGCACCTGAGTGCAAACAGGTGGGCTGTGCAGAAAACAAAGTGTATGTGTACACACACAGTTTTTGGATGAAATTAAGTGCCCAATGTATGTGGTTGTGTGAAAGAGTGGTGTAGTCCAACGTGTAATGTGCCATCTTAAAAATTGTAAGTCAAGGGTATAATTTGTATATCTGTGTTATCTTTGAGTCTTGGATTCACCATAATTGGGATTGGATTTTCCTATAGGACTCAGAATTTTTATATGAATTCTCGCATTAGTCCAGAATTTTCATATGAATTTTGGTATTGAATCCAAGTTTGAAGGGTGTGTACTACCCCAAAAGCGAATATGTAGGTCCACCGATGGTAAAGTAAAAGTAAAAAAAATGTTAGATATAAATACCATAAAAAATAAGTTCAATTTTTAATTTCTTTTAATAATTCTTGTAAGATGTTTAAGTGAAAATGAAGTTGTGCCCCATAAGCAACTTGTTGGTTTCAAGAGATAATCTACACGTGATATGAGGAAAGCCCATACCTAGGGGTGCACAAAAATCCGCTGATTTGTAAAACCGATCCGATCCGATCCGATCCGATCCACGGGTTTTTAACCGAACCGAAGGTAAACGGATTGGTGATGGATTGAAAATCTTATAATCCGTTAGCAATTGATCGGTGATGGATTTCACCCTCAATTCGCGGATTCAATCCGATTCAATCGGTTGACATTAAATAAAAATAAAAAAACTTATGGGGTCTCAAAATAAGTTAAGAGAACTAAATATAAAAGAAGAAAAAACTTCAGGGGTCAAAATGTTATTCACTTTTATATATAAGTATAACAAATGAAACCCTAGACCAAATTTTACCCTAGCCTTGAGAGCACGCTCTTCAAATTTTCTTAACACATTAGATTCAATTGATTAAACCGATCCGATCGGTCCTCCACGGATCTATTTTTAACAGCCACGGATTGATGATGGATTCCAAATCCATCATTCCTTAGGTAACGGATTGGTGACGGATTTGGCCTAATCCGCACCAATCTGATCCGTGTACACCCCTACCCTTACCTAGGATACCGTGGCTTGGTCAAAAAGTTGAACAAGTGGGACCCACTCTATGGCCAAGTATTGCCATCAATGGTCAATAAAATCGTAATCTCAGTACAAGTACTGCATAGTTGTTTATTCTTTGGGTAAAAGTACTGTATAGTTTTATCAAAGTTGAATAAGTGGAACCAAATAGGTAGTTGGATTTTGTCGACAAATTTCGGATTTTCATGTGAATTTTTTTGGATAGATCCAAAATTTTCAAGTACGTTTTGAAGGATTTCATGTGAGTTTTGGAGGCAGACCCTAGTCCCAAAGAGGCGGCCGTCCGTACCCATCCATGTGGGTACGCCCAAGGTTCTAGACATTTGTTACATAGTTCCAACTTCCAAGCATGGGACAGAGGATTTGGAGGCACAACACATTGGTTCACATGAGAGAGAGAGACGACATGAATCACTCATGGTGCCCTTATTTATTATATATAGTTTTTAGGGAGAATTTTAAAAATGTAAAAAAAAATTGGCTCATTTTCAAAAAACTACATCAAGATTTGAATGTTTCATAAAAGCATAAAAATATTTCACAATTCTTTCAACTAAGTCCTTTCAACAAAAAAGTTTGAAAAAATGACAAAAACACCATTCACTTAAAATAGGTTTTTTTCTTTTATTAAACTTTTTCTTTCCCAAAATTGACTATTTTGATTTGCTGAAGTGGGCCCCACTAGGTCAATTGGGTTGGACTTCATCATGTTTTTAAAATGACTTATGAAAGGGAGAGTTTGATAAATGACATAAAGGGTGTTTTTGCCATTTTTCAAACTTTTGTCCCGGAGAGGACTTGATTGAAATAAATATGGAAAAATTCTATACTCTTTTGAAATATTCAAATGTCCATGTACATTTTTGAAAATAAGGCAAAGATTTTTATACCTTTTTTAATTTTTTCTAGTTTTTATTAGGAGATATAGTTACCCATAATTAGTTGGGATTTCGTAGGGCACATTTGTATAAAATATCATATAAAAAATATTTTATGAGGAATCACAAAAAACCGATTTCATGTAAAAAAGCAGCCGCACAAAACATAAATTTTAATCCACCTGAGAAACAACCCATTATCACAGTCCTCACTTTTTCCTATGGAAAGCCGGCTAGAGTACATTCCCTTATTCAGTGTTTTTCCAATCATGAATTTTATGGTCAAAATGGAAACAGTGAGCTCCCATTCCCATGAAACACAAAATTTCAAAACATGTCATCTTCTAAAAATAGAATGGGGCATTTTGATAATTAGTACTTCTAGATTTCCTATGTGACAAGAACTCAAGAACATGATTCAAAAAGTTCACGTGTTTGACTCAAAGAAGTGGTGGTGATGGTGGTGGTAGGAAGAGCAGAGAGATAGAAAGCGCAATTGAGGAGCAAGCCTTCTGATAGCTAAATATGATAGAGCCCATTGAAGTAGTTAAAATCTGAAATCTAGAATATTTGGCAGTGAAAGCTAAGCTAAAATGCTTTTGTAAGCATTTCAAAGTCCACATAATGTCTTCATCTCTTAAAAATAATCCCACTTCACAAGTTTTAGAAGTTTTCAATCAAAATCATCTTCTTCGATAGATTGAAACTTCTAAGACTCTTAAATTAGAAAAAAAAAAAAACAAAACAAAGCTGAAGACATGTTTTCAAAGAGACCCTTGCAAATCTATGTTGTGTGATAATGAAACCATGCCTTGGAAATGAATTAAAATCTGAAATAAGAGAGAGACTTTACCTACTAGAAAATAACAAGCCTTCCAACCTCCTCTCTTGGACCTAAGGATAGGGTTGCCTTTGAGATCACCTGTTCCATCTTGTGTGAAATCAGAACGAGCCGATTCAATGCTACCAATAGTCATGATTGGGTCTCTTAATTTCTTTGTAATACTGAACGGTGCCAATGGAAGAGATTAGAGGTTTATGTAGGGGTTGGAAATGGGTCGGGTTTAAATGGGACCGGACCGACCATACCCAATCCTATTGGGGCAGGTTTGATTGAGGAATTTATCAGCTAAGTGTAGGTTGGTTCGGGTTTTAATCTCACCGGCCGGAAGGGACAATTATATCTATCAATCTTATAGCTCGCTACCCATTAGTGATTAAGATTTGAGACAAATTAAAAATTATATGCGGTTGATTGAGTTGGGATTCTATGACAAAATGCATTGTCTTAGGGTGTTTTTCAACTTATATGTGGATTTGAGTTAATTTAAAAAATCAATGTGGTTGATAGAACATATATGGGGCGGGTATGGATGGAATTCAATGAAAGGTTGCAGGTCGAGAATAAAATTAATCACATGAGACCCCACATAGGGTGGGGATGATTTGAGTGAGTTGTATGTCAGGCAAGGCAAGTATAAAATTAATATAAACCGACCCGACCCAACCCAACCCAACCCAACCCATTACCATATCTAGGTTTATATGGGGTCGTATCCAAAGAGATAATAATAAATACTAACAAAGTGGCATACCCATTCATGGATTCCCTATCAGTAGCCAATGGAAAAGATTGCAAATTTATATGAAAAGATTCGTCTCTAAACGAATGATAATAAATACTAATAAAGTGGCATACCATTCATGCAAAATATACAATGTTCATTTTCTACAGAGAAGTGAAGTTCCAAGAATCATGCATTGTTCTTCCTGATTTTGCGGCTCAAATCTAAATCCTTGAGTGCCGAGCGAAACCTACATAAGGAGTTCATCTATTGAAAATCCGAATCATTTAAAATAAAAGGACATACTTAAATCTTTACTCCAAGGAGTTGGTCCCTTTGTGACATTGTGCATAATATTATACATATGATTAATGTAATAATTAATAATACATAGGATTTTGTTAATGGTGTTGACAATTATATGCACCGTCTTATGGTGGGACCCATTATTTGAATAAAAGTTTAGAACTTCTAAACATAGGTAGAGCGTTTCCTTTCAAGGGGCTCTAATTTTCAATGAATGGGCCCCACTGACTCCTTTCACCTAGAGGAAGCCCAGGAGAGACGTCCAAGGATCCAAAATAATTAATGCCCTGTTTTGGTTGGGATTCTTTATATGATCAGTCTATAGATGATTCTATTCTAAATAGGTGAGTCGGTTGGGGAGGAATTAGATTTTTCTTTCTCATGCTCAGTGGGTCACTTTGCCAATAATTAAAAAAAACAAAAAAAGAAGGAAACGAATACAATTTTATCAGCTGGAATTCAGACCTGTGTTAAGTGAGATCCTGTTGATAGAAAGTACAGATTAGGAAAGCCGCAGAATCAGCTATACTAGGAGGAATAAACTAGATTGAGAGATAATCACACTGCTAATATTGTGATTAGCATAATCAGATTAATTAAATTGATAGATTCTCTTTCATTCGTGATTTTTCTGCACTCTTGCGGGACCCCAATTCACGATTCGAACTGATGAATATGCTTATAGAAATGATTAACTTCAATAATATAGAGTTTCATATCCTGAGAATATATGCCAAAAACTTTAAGAAAAAACTTAATCTGACTTTGCAGGCCCTAATTCATGCTTGTCCTATGAACAAAAGGTCAAAGTATTCCCTGGTACATTAAAGAATATAAACATTGTACAAGGAAGAAAAACTAGATCACAACCTTGAGCTCAAGCTCAATTCATTTATAATCAAACTCGACCTCAACTTCTCAGGCTCTACTCAAGCTTGAGCAGAGCTCAAGTTGTGTATGAGGTGGTCAAGCTTGAGCTCGAGCCTGGACCATCACATATGGTTCTAAATATATATGGGAAATCATAGCCAAAAGACTTTTTTATATATACCACAATCTAATAAGGATTTTATTCTAATTTATTCGATAATACTCTATCTATCAAAAACAATTCACCTGTTCTAACAGATCGTATAAACTACAAAACCACATCAAGTAAAATTGTCAACATTCATATTATCTTAATTGTATCTCAACACTATAGTTGCTTAATTATCTCAAATCTCTTTGCATTTGATTGAGATAATATTTTCCAATAGTTTTACACGACCATCATCTATAAAGTGATCAAGCATGCCATTATACACAAAGTAGCTCTTCTATATATTCAAATCTTCAATAATATTTAAGAATGTTTATAATGTTTGCTTGGGAAATTCACTAATAGAGTAAAGTGAAGATGATGGTCAAATCAAGAGAGAATAGACGAAGAGGGGTTCAAAACAAAAGGTGATAAAATGAGAAAAGAAATCCTACTTTTAATTTATAATTTTGTGGAATGAGAGAGTACATTTTTAGAATTTTTGGTAAAAAGTAAATGGCATTGCGGAATGAGAGAAGTGCCTTTTGACTTTATTCTTTAAAAAAAAAGAAAGTGGTGATTTTTTAAATTTGATACCATTTTATTTGACCTATTTTTTTTTCTTGTATCTCTTTAATTGACCTTTCATTTCACTTCACTCGAAAAGTAAAATTTTCAAATAAGCTAAATCAATGTATAGTGATCTAAATTAGACCAATACCCTCTGATCACCTCACATAAACACCATAGTGCAACATTTAGTTCAGCAATATTGGGCATAAATAAACCCATATGACATTGTCCCTTTCTTTGTTTCTCAATGCCCCCAGTCTTTAACAAGAACTACAATTAATGCATAATTTAGCTAAATCTTTGGTGTTACATTGTTCCAACCTAAATTCTCACAGCCAACATCCTTTGTAACGTCTCCAAGCATTTGCGTTGTGTCAGAGAGCTCGGCTTTATACACATAAAATTTGGCAACAACTAAGAAGAAAATGAAATTCAACAAGTTCAATATAGCGAAGAATGCGTAGTAGTAGTCAAGATGGGAGGCGTTGAGGTTATCTAGTATCCATCCTTTGTGACCATTCTTCTTAGTGACATGAGAAACAGTTGAAAGAAGAAAACTGCTAAGGAAGTTTCCTATCCCAAGACTAGTCAAAGAGTAAGAGGTTCCAATGCTCTTCATCCCCTCTGGAGCTTGATCATAAAAGAAGTCCATCTTTGCCACCTCTAAGAAAGCATCTGCCATCCCCATGATGACAAACTGGGGAAGTAATATAAATATGGTAAGAGGAACTTGTTTCCCACTTTCCACTAGACCATGGTCCCTGGCAACACTAAGCCTCCTCCTTTCAGCAAATGATGCAGTTACCATTACTATGATGTGCAGTATAAAGCCAATTCCCATCCTTTGAAGGAGGCTGATTCCTCTAGGGTTCTTGGTCCATCTCCTCATGATCGGTAAAAAGTAACGATCATAGATCACAATGGTGATGAGAATGGATATTGTTACAAGGCCACTTAGGCTCGCCGGAGGGATGTCGAAGTTAGGGCTCAATCTTCGGTTTAGAGTGGTACCTTGCTTGACAAAAAGAGTATTAACTTGGGCCACCATTGTGCTTGAAATGAAGTTTGCAAACAAGATCGGTATCATTCGCAGGATTTGTTTGGTTTCCTCTACTTGTGTAACTGAACACAGCATCCATGGAGTGTCTGAGCCAATTTTTATAGCAGCTTTGTTAAGAAACCTACATGAAAAAACTTTAATTAAGGAATAGAAGACAATGACTATATGGATTGTACGTAATTAACATCTCCCTCCATAATGAGCCAAGGATTCTTGGTCCGTTTGTTTGTAGGATAGAGTATAATGAAATAAAATTGAGTGTCAAATCAAGAAAAAAAGAAAGCAGAGGGAGTTGGTAGTAAGTGCACAAAATGACAAAAAAAAATATTGTTAGTGGTACAAAATGAAAAAAATGCACTTTTTAAAGGCATAAATGACAAAAAAAGATACTTTTAAAGGACACAAAATGAGGAAAACTTGCTATTAAAAAGTACAAAATGATAAAAAAAAAATAGTGATTTTACTCCCAACACCCTCTACTTTCTTTTTCTCTTGATTCGACATTCAATTTCATTTTATTTTACTCCACCCTAAAAACAAACAAGCCCTCGGGCCCTGTAAAGAAGTTTGAAGCCACAAGACTTTCCGGTGGGGTTCATTTGCCTCGCCAAGCCAAAGGTTGAATAAGGAGGCATTTGACAAAGATCTTACCCAGTTAGTTTGATCCATGTCAATGAAGTATGCAGCAAACAACTAAGTGGAGTCGGGAAAATATCTTCGCTATTAATTACATTGTCATATATCAGATGGCATCGAATAATAACTAATAAAGCTGATTTTTTATAGATGCCATATCACAATCTAACCCTTTACTCGGTGTGGTCACTGAATCCTCTTGCTGTTCGAGACAGTTAGTCCATCCTTGGAGTTAACAGTAGGCCACACTCGCACATTGAGACTCTATATGCAAGAGCAAAAGACACACAAGGTAACAGGAAGTCATCACTGTTACCTAACATGCAGTCTTATCATACATAAAACTTGCAACAGAACTCACTCATTTAGTTTCAAAGTGCTTAACTGAGACTTCAGATCAATAGAAGTGATAATTTGTAGAGTTAAAAAGCCAGGTGGCTATTTGTAACAATGAAAACCATGAAAGGATATGTGCTTAAATTACTGACCTTAGAGAGGAGGTGGATTCAATTCTATACTTCCCGCTCTTGGTATAGTACTCTAAGTCCAGCTCATAAAGCTCCCTAGGGTCTTTAGGAAGGGCCACCCTCCATTTTCTAAGAGAAGCCACTATAACCCTGGCAATCCTGGTGAATGGACTCCCAGAGGGCAACTTGTGCCTATAAAAGGGAGTCCCAGTTATGAAAATCATCACTGAAACCAATAGTCCAAGACTGGGAAGCCCATAGCCCAGTGTCCAGCCCACATTGTCCTGAATGTACACAAGAGCAGTGTTTCCAAAGAGGGTCCCAAGGAAAACGCTGAACATCCACCAATTAAAGAAGGAGAGCTTATGGGCCCTTTCTTTGGGCTCAAACTCGTCGAACTGGTCTGCGCCGATGGTCGATATGTTGGGCTTGGTTCCACTTGTCCCAATCGCCAGTATGTAGAGCCCACAAAAAAATACACCTAATTGTAGCCTAGATGCACTCTTGCAGTCGACATTATTGGTTTGTGTACAGGGAGGTGGTTTGAGTGAAGGAACTGAAACTGCAATGGTCAACAGACACATTCCCTGCCATCAAAGACATCATACCATTTTGGGTTAAAGCCAGGACCTCTTTACAAACAAACTCTGATATATTTGGAATAGATTTAGATAATTAGAATTCTCTTTTATAAATAGACAATTTGATTTTTTTTTTTTATAACACAGGTTCCAGCCCTTTGGGCCAGAATAATCTCCAGGGCCTAGGAGAGAAAGCCGGGTAAAATTCCCTTGTGGCCCCGGTGTGGTAGTACAGTTTCGAACCCACAACCTCCAAGTGCAAACCGTGGTCCTAAGCCTACTGAGCTACCCCTTGGTGTTATAATAGACCATTTGATTCAATTGAAGAAAGTGAACTTGTACAATAAAAAAAGTACAGACAATGTCAAATTAATAAAAAAAATTGTGTAGTGTTATTATAGTATTATAATGTTTTTGTTGTTTGGCTGTTGATAAAGATGGAAAAACTTCAAATAAGGCCTTAAGTTTTTATCTTATTTCAAAAAAAGATAAAAGTTTTCTTTTAAGTTTTCAATTAAGGACATCCGGCCATTTAAAGGCATTTTCTAGCATTTTTTCCTCAATATTTTAAAAATACACAAATGACCTTTCATTTAAAGCTATGACATGATTTTGGTAGCCCCGATTGTTGTGGGAACACTGGTTGTCCTTGATCACCACGAGAACATTGGTGAAGGAAATAAGGAGAATATGAAGGAAGTGAAGGAAAGTTTTAATTCAATATAGGGCAACTTAGGTATTTTGAAAAGATTTGGAAAAGAAGTTGCCGAAAAATAGTTTTTAATGGACGAATGTCCTTAATTGAAAACTTCCTGTAAACCTGAAGGGCTAATTTGAAAAGTTTCTGAAACTTTTGTCTTTTTTTGAAATAAGACAGAAACTTCAGGACCTTCTTGAGATTTTCCCTTATAAAGATTGCAACAAGTTTTAAACTAAGTCGTATGGCAGTGACTACATTTCATCTCTTCAAATCCAACAATGTGGCCCACCTTGAAAATTTAAACCACTCAAATTCACTTTTCAGACATTGTTTGATTATTTAAGAGAATTTTACTTAATGTCTTGTGCTCTAACATAAGATTGATCACGTCTACACTACATGACTAAAATAGGAGGAAAAGTACAAATAGTATGGTTTACACATCATCAATGAGATGGTAGGAATACCTAATTGGAGTAAAAACATCCTTGAGGATATAATTATGTAGGTCATCATTATCACCACCATGAATCCATGATATATCAATGGTGAACTAGGAAATTTTCTTTGGGGGGCCTCTTTGTTAAAAAATGTAAGAAGGGGGCCCATTCGTAAAGAATCACAAAAATCCCTATATTATAGGGGCTTTTATCAGAATTTATGCCTCCCTCCCCGGTCCAGCCATGATCATCATCATCAACACCATGACCACCACCGCCGCCGCTATCACCATCCCATACCCCCATAGTAAAACTTCACGCAGAAAAACCATATCCAAAATTTTGAATCTAGGAATTCCTTTTCTTTTTTTGTTAAAATGAAGAGATCCAACAAAGAGAACATAAGCGGATCACCTTATTAAATCTAAGGTTCCATTTGATTGGTCTACTTTTTGGGTCTGTTTGACTTAAATTGATTAAAATAAATGTTATGAGTGCTTTAGATTGTTTGACAAAGTTCAAGTGGACATCAATTATGTTTGAGACCTTGCGCTTCTATTATAAAAAGTAATCAGAGGAGAACTTTCACAAATAGACATGAATGTCTAAAGCAATTAGCTAGACACCTTTTCTTTGTTGTTTGATAAACTTACCAATATAACCTTTATAATATGACAAGTTTACCTGTAAAGACCCATATAATATGATAGATTTTCCTTTTCTAATCGAACCAGACGTACCAAAAAACTCGATTGTGAAAAAGTCTAATTGAAACAACTCTATTTCCAGCAAATCTACTTCAATCGGTTCTATTTCAAATAGAGAAGACATTTCCAAACAAATTCATTAAATTAGTTCTATTTTATACAAATCTATTTCAATCATCCCTATTTCAAATACGACCTGTGCTCGTGTCAAATTGTCTTGTATAAGAGACCATGCGAGCTTATGGAGCCCACTAAGGGTCCCCTCAATGAAGGATGAGTTGGGGGATGGGAAGATCTAAATTAGATCAGCCCCCGTATGAAATCTAAAGTAAATTCCATTATTCTAACCCTTTGGCCTATGGGCCGCAATTATAACAGATTCAAAATAACTTTTTTTCCTTAACTTCAATTCAATGGTGCAATCCATTTAGATCAATGTAAAACCCATGGGATCCATGACATACATGTGAGACAACTGCAACTGCAGAAGAGCAGTTGCCTTCAAATAAACTAAACTTGCTAAAGAGGCCATAACCTTGTCCAATGCCTTCTATCACTGTAATTATCCTATTTGGACTGTGACCAACCCCCTCTCCCTTGTTTTTTTATAGCTATTGGAGGGTTCCCAACTCTTTGAGCTGGACTAATTCCTTTGGGCCGAGAGGGTAGCCGAGCAAACACCACTGTGCCTCCAAAGTGGTAGCACTATAGTGGACTCAACCTTTGATTCCTGAAGAAGGGGAAACCGGTGGTCGATACCAAGACTTCTAGTTCTAGAAGAGAGAGGAACCATGGTCCCAACCACTCGGGTCACCCCCTTGCGGTTAACCTTCCTTCCCCTTCACCTTGAAATTCTCTTTCCTTTTTCTCTTTAGCAGATATCCGTACTTTGGCACCCACACACACTCCACTCACAAACTCACTCAATTGGTCTAACTAATGGCCACTAAATGGACAATGAAAGTAACAAAAGCAAGAATATTGCTGCTGCTGCAGTGCCATATGTTTCCACTTCTTGTTGGCATAAAAAGAGGGCCAGCGTAATCTTAGCATGTATTTTTGTTGGGTAAATTAGCCAAAGGTCCCTCAGATTAGTCTTTCAAGGTCTCCAGTCCAACAACTTTTCCTTTAAGGCCAAAGGTCCATATAGCTGGACATAGTTCGGGGAGAGATCCTTAATATGCCACATTATATATTTTTATTACTGATTTGCCCTTTTAACTGTTTAGCATAAAATTTTGAATTTCAAAATTTTAAATGTTACATTCTCCTTCATTTTTAAGTGGGCCACGATTGTTGATCGGAGTAGATCGTTGATCTCTCGTTCAGCCATGGCCTTTTTCCCTTCTCATGACCTTTTGGCGTCGATTCCATCACAGAAAACTCTAATTCCAACCTTCTTCATCTTTAGAGATCCCAACTTCACCTTCACATTCGTCTCGAGTCGAATCTCCAGCGGCAGCCGATTATTCTTCTTCAGATCTGATCTGAGCTAGTTCGCGGAATCTGAGTCGTGGACGCGAGGACCGCCGGTGGAGACGACGGTTTTAAGGGTGGTGCTGTTCTTGGCGCCGTGGACGAGAGCAGGGAAAGTTCCGTTGCCGATGTCGACGCCTTGCGAGGAGACGTCGCCGTCGGCTATCGCGGCGAGGATAAGTGCAAGGATGAAGATGGTGAATCAGATGCAGCATATGCATGTGCGGTGGCAGCAGCTCCGGCGGCGGTGACTGGGCTTAAGGGTTGGGCGGTTGGGGTTGAAAATGATGGGATTTTGGGGCCGGGAAGGCGGAGCCGTTGAGGGCTTGGGGCAGAGGATTGAGGCCGGATGGCTTCGCAGACAGAGGAAATCGGTCCGAGGTTTTATCAGAGTTTTGTGAAATTTATCTGTCAGATTTATTTGAATTTGTGTCAAATTTATCAGAGTTTTTAAAAAATTTATTTGAGTTTTTAACAAATTATCTGTGTTTTTCGAAAAGTTATCTGAGTTTTTGACATATTTATCTGCGTATTTGGCAAATCAACTGAGTTTTCTGAAAATTTATCTGAGTTTCTCTGAGTTTTTAACAAATTATCTGCGTTTTTGGAAAATTTATCTGAGTTTTTTAACGAATTTATCTGCGTTTTTTGGCAAATCAACTGAGTTTTTGAAAAATTTATCTAAGTTTTCGGCAAACATATCTGAACTTCTGGAAAAACTCAGATAAATTTGCCAAAACTCAGATAAATTTATCTGAGTTTTAAATAACTTTTCTGATTTGCGAACAAATTTATCTGAGTCTGGACCAACACAAATTTATCTGAGTCTGGACCCATACAAATTTATTGGCATATGGACTGAGTGGATGCTGGGCATCACAGCCGATCACGTGCAAAAGCTCAGTCGTCCTCTTCCCCTTTTCTATCTTCTTCTGGTAGCTTGGCTTGAATTAAATCAACTTCTCTCCTATCTCTTTCCCTATTTGCCACTTGTCAAGATCATGGGAGAAAAGGCCATGTGCTTTTGATCATGCAAACCGAGACAAGAGAGATGCAATGGAACTCTACAACCCTTGAGATCAGTACTTATAACTCTACAAAATAAAGAACCTAGACTAGTTCTTTCCTATCCGACTTCAACGAGTCTATGTGGCCCATCAGAGATCTATTCTACAACTCTTCTCATCTTCTCTGGAGAGTTATTGCACAGATTGAAACCGAGAAGCACCAAGTCGAACCAGTTTCTCTCCAATCGATTCGTTTTTGCAGTTTGATTCGTTTTTTGTTTCGCTTTTGGGATGAATGTGGTTTCTGTTTCGATGAAAGGGTTTGAAATGGTTTTAAGTGAAGCAATCCTTTATGCTGACATGTCCAGGGGCATTTATGTCTTTTTCAAATGGTCATTTTCATGAAAGGACTGCTGCCACTACGAAAAAAGTCTGTGGACCTTAGGCTATAAAAGCAAATAATGAAGGACGTACCGCCAAAAGCCCCATTTTTGTTCCAGCAGTATAATCATCTCAAATATATTCAATCCTTGGTCAGGTCTAATGGGACTCTCAAAGCAACAAACATCCCACATTGTATGGACCTGTGCTTTTAATCATAGCGCTTTTATTGGCTCTAGCAGTATAATCATATATTTCCACTTCTTGTGGGCATAACAAGAGGGCCAATGTAATCATAGCACTTTTATTGGCTCTAGCAGTATAATCAGCACAAACATATTTAGTCTTTGACCAAGTTTGGTGGACCAAATATTTTCTAATTTCATGAGTGTTCTGCCATGACTAAGAACCTTTTCTTCTCCCATCTCTTGATCTCACATCTCAGGCAGGTATGTCCATTTCTTTGTACCGATGGAAAAAAAAAATGTCCATTTCATTCTTTTTTAGTTGCCTGAAAAGAACCCCATCTGGTATGCACATGTCTTGCACATGACTTTTTTTTGTCTTTTTTTTTTGCCCACATTCAGGATTTAACTATGGATAAATTGGATTTGAGAAATTAAATTCATCTAGTAGACCCCAATATAATTTGGATAAGGCTTTGATGATGATGACATGACTACACAAAAAACGAAAAATTGGAATGGATTACCGTTCCTAATCCGTTCATCCGTTCCTAAACCGTTCCTAATCCGTTAATCCGTTCCAAAAACAGGAAATTGGAACGGATGAACGGATTAGGAACACACGGATTAGGAACGGTAATCCGTTCCAATTTCTCGTTTTTGGTGTAGTGCGATGTATCCTACATTAAGCCAGAAAGGATATACATGAAATGGATCACGTTGTTTATGAAAGTATCTACTGTTATGAACGATCCATTTGTCCAATCTTGATCCATCCATCAAATCTATCAAAAGAAGATTAGGGGTCCACATTTTTTTTTCATAAAATACATAGAAATTTATGGTGAGATGTGCTCCATGATATGAGGTGAGGGGTGAAAGATAAAAGGCGGAGATATGTATAGATAGATATGACCCTAACTTTCCTCCTCGGTATCAAATAATTAGGGTAATGATACTAGATATTCATTTCTCATTTTCCCTCAATCAATTTCCATATAAACGAAAATTGAATCGATGATCAATTTAATATGTTTAGTTTTTTAATTCTTCACTTTTAACCACTTATAGAAATTTCAATTCTTGACATTCAATTACATGAAACAAACATGCCCTTTAGTTTATTCTATTTTATTATGGGCAGTTTTCCTTTTGGAGTCACAAAATAAGGATGTCATTTTACGACTAAAAGGATTTTCGACATTAGTCCAAATCCAACTCCACCCTTTTCCAGAATCACGATAGATATCTATCTCACTCAAACACGGCCCCAATAGATGGTCGAGATAAGTAGATGGGAAGAAGGCTGACCAGGTATTCAAAGGTAGCATCTACTAATCCGGGAGTGATCAGTTGGCATTTGGCAATGAACGCACTACACCAAAAATGAAAAACTGGAACGGATTACCGTTCCTAATCTGTGTGTTCCTAATCCGTTCATCCGTTCCTAAACCGTTACTAATCCGTTAATCCGTTCCAAAAATAGAAAATTGAAACGGATGAATGGATTAGGAACACACGGATTAGGAACGGTAATCCGTTTCAATTTTCCGTTTTTGGTGTAGTGACGGCTCTATTTGGATTGATTAATTTGGGCTTCATGTATTGTCTAAGCCGACCTACTTATCAATGGGTTCGAAATGTCAACTCTAAGGGTCCATTTGGGAAGGGGGCAAAATTGGGGGAAGGAAAAAAATGGAGGGAAAATGAAAAGTAAGGGTGTTTGGGAAGGGGGGAGGGAAAGTGGGGGAGGGGAAAGAGGGGGGAAAATTCGAGTGGGGCCCACCAAAAAATTTTCCCCTCAAAAGTGAGGGGAAAGTATGAGGGAGAGAGGGGATTTTTGACTAAATGACTAAATTGGCTTTTTTGAAAGAGAGGATTTTTTTATCTTTTTGCAAAAGTAAGGGTAAATTGGTAATTTCTCTCTACCTCACAAACAAACAAAATACTACTTTTTCACTTTTCTTTCTCCTATTTTTTTAGTATCCAAACAAGGGAAGGTAAAATTAATTTTTCCTTCCCTCTCCTCCACTCCCCCCTTTCCAAACACAGCATAAGGGCCAACTTGAACACTTTATTAACTGGCCTGATGTATTGAGTCCATAGTCATTAATTTTGTAGTATTTTGACTAAAAAAACAGAAATTCTTCGTTTCGGTCAACCTGTCCAAATAGAATTTCATTTTAAATTTCGGTCACTTTCGTCCGAAATTCAATATTTCAACCGATTACGGCCGAAATCTAGTGATTTTCTGGCCAAAATGGTGATTACATTAACTTTTTTTTTTTTGCTTTTTATACATATATATACTTTATATATCTTATATTTCTCCAAATTGTAATTCCAAAAAAGTTTACTAGAATGAATTAAATACATATTTCTCGTTTTACAATTCTTTTTTTATTCTACATATGTATGTCTATATATATTATTTTTAAATTTCTCTGAAATGCAATTCCAAAAATTTTTGTCGAAATTCTAAATCCGCTGAAAATCTTAATTTTGGAGGCTAGATCAAAATGGAGTCCTAAACGATACCGACAGCTATGCTTGAGTCATAAAAGAATAAACTCAATTCTACTGAAGAATAAAAAAAGTAAAATAAACCTGATTCCACCAAAGAATAAAAAGGTCTACCCAAACCCTTAATTACCAGGTGGGGCATTGGATCATAAATTACCACTACCCATGGGGGAGTTGAGAAGTATCATCCGTCACCATTGGATCCCATCAAATCAACAGTTTGCATCCGGACCAATAGTGAACCCTACTTCAACTTCAATACCCTGCCTCTACATTTTTTCCCCCTTTCCGTGAAGTGCATATTATCTTCTAGGGATGGGGCTTGTAATAGATTCCAACTCCCTTGGCTGAATAACCCAAAAAACAAAAAGAATCTACAGTTTGGATCATTGAACTAGGGGCCATTAGCCATCGACCCAATAGTTGAACCATCTCCATTTTACTTAAAACATGAATATGATGATGATATGAGTTGGATCAAGGAGCCATTACCAAGAGATAAATGCAGGAGGAAATGACAAAAGTCCAGTATCGGCCGAGATGAGCATCTGCAATGTAAGCACCTAAGATGGGTGTGATCCAAACGGTACCCACCCAATTTGTGACATTATTTGCAGATGTAACAGTCCCCTGATGTAGGTTCCTTGTGAGATACAATACAAGGTTTGATGATATGCCATAGTAAGCCATCCTCTCAAACACCTCGTACACTGGTATCAAAACCAAGTCCAATCCAAAAAACAGAAGCACAAACCTCCAATCAGCAGCATGCATTGTTAAGATAAATATAAGTCCAAAAGTAGACAAACAGTACCCTACAGAGACATTCACTTGAGAGAAAGAGAGATAGATGACATGAATCACTATCATGCATGGTACTCTTCTTTATTATAATTTTTCCAAAGTGATACAGTTACCCACTTGCTCCTTAGTTGGGTTCCTTTATTCTTCTTTTCTAATCATTGAGCCGGTCAAAATCCGAACAATGATATCCCATGAAATATAAGATTCCACAGCATGTCTTCTTCAAAAAGTAAACAGGGCATTTTTGCAGATTAATGCCTCTTAAATTTGGTTTGGAGAGGTTAATGACAAAAACTGATAAGACGTAAGTAGTCTCCATGACCACACCTCTAATAATGATTGGTCCCCACATTGAGTCAATTAATTTAAACATTGAGTCCACATTATGTCTAGAAAACCACTTATATAGATAATCCTAAAAAGATTTTTTTCCATCAAAGAAATCCAATTAGAAGTCACTTTACTTAATTCTCTCATTGATTAGCAAAATGGACTGGTTTCTTAAATTGAATCAAAGCCAGATTTATTAAAATCAAAACTAAAGGGGAATGAATATTAAGATTAACGAGTGTGAGTGGCTTGTAAAAAAGAAAAAAAAAATATAATATATATATATATATATTTCAATATAAAAGTAATATTTGTTCATATAAAGAAAACATAAACAAAAAAATATTGAAATATGAATAAAAGAATTAATAGAGGAATCAAGATGAGGGAATGAACAAGGGAAAGATAAATATTTGGATTGATTAGGTGGGCCCATAATGATATAGTGCTCTAACCCAAATTATCACCGTTGTCATCGTCATCATAATAATTGCACTCACGTTTATATTCATAATTTAATAATTAGGTATGGTCAATGGTCAAATGTGTGGGTTTATTATGTTTTCCAATTTCTTATTATTTATTTAATTCCTTTTAACCGCCCAACCTTAATTATGCTTAATTAATGATTAATCATGTATGATCTAGGATTTATATGAAGATTAGATGTGGAGGTAGAATTTTTCACTAAAAAAAAAGGGGAAGAATTAAAAAATAATTAGAAACTTAATAATAGATTGGATAATATATGACGACATTTGATCCCTATATAAACTAGAGACATCTATATCCGTTACTTTCTTTGAAGCCTTTCCAGATTTATATGAAAAACTTAGATTTAAAAAAAAATATATACAAATGGATGTAATGAAATGGGCGTGCCACGAGTCATTGTCATTGTAAAACTCCAAAAGGGAGCGTCATGTGTTGTTTTCCCACGAAGAGGGTTGCTCCTGCTTATATATATATTGAACCGGGATCCTCTGAGGGATTTGAACCATGATGACCTTGAGTGGACCAATCATGGTCCGCCATGTCATCGTGGGGCAGCCCCTGCACGTGGGAGCTGCCCCATCCAAGGCAGGGGTTGCCCCATGGTGACGTGGCATACTGTGATAGGTCTACTGATGGCCAATGTGGGGTAAACTCTCACATGATTCTGACTCATATATAATGGAATCAATGTGAGGTCCAATCGTTATTACTGGTGTGGTCTTGAGGATCACTTACGTCTAATAAAAACATATTTATTTAAATGTTAAATCAAAGTGCCTCCCTCCACCCACAGGTATCCACGATATCATGGGGTCGCCCTTGGTACTTTTCTCCTTGCTTTTTTCCTCAAGCCATAGAAACCCATCTCCTATGTGATGTCAAGCTCCTCCACCTCTAGCAATCCCTCTGCAACCAAATTTACAATCCTCGGCGAAGAAGATGGGAGACTAAGAAAAAGCTTGAATATTTTACTAAAAGATAAAAAAGAATACGACCCGACTAAAACGAGCTCGCAAGCTCCACCACCTCAAGAACGGCTCCTTACCCGTGTGGTAAGGAGCGTAAGTTCTTACTTGACTGTCTAGGGTTCGAACTTCGGGCGCGTCACCTCTTCCTGCTTGTACATGCTCCTTTCCCACTTGTGTGGGCTTTCTTCCCACTTGTGGAGGCTTCTTTTCCACTTGAGTGGGCCGCTTTCCATGTGTTTGTAGGCTTTCTCTTGGGTCCCAGCCTCCTTAGCTGGGTTACCAAAAAAAAGCTCCACCACCTCCTCTTCCTCTCATAAGCTCATATAAGAAAACAATAACAATAAGAAATAATCTCACAAGGGTCTGGTTCATCATTGAGTGACCAGCTTCGCCTCTAGACATCAACTATTGCCAATATCTCCATCGACAAAGACATCTGGTAGACTAAAATACTTGAAGAGCACCACGGTTGTTGGAAAGGTCACAAATTCACAAAGATGATACAAATTCTTATTGGTTAAGTGATAGGTGAAAGATAGATTAAGCTAGCAACACTTTTAAGCTGCATCAGGAGATCGAACTGAAAATTTTACCAAGGAGATTGCAAAGAAGAAGAATAGAATGTGGACTTTTCCTATGTTATATCTTGGGTACCTTACCTACAATGCCATGGGTCAGAGGTAGGGAGGTAATTAGGTTGGTTCCAGTTCGGGTTCATGGTGAACCTTGATCCGGAACCGTTAATATGAGAAGATGGAACTAGTTCGAAACCGGTTTCCTGGTTCCGGAATCAGAATTGGAACCGTTAATGAGAAGATGGAACTGGAACTTGTTCTATATATCGGACGGGTTCGGGTTCGGGTTCGCGTCCGGGTGTAGGTGACAATGAGATGGAAAGAAAATTCTAGTTTTTAGGAGGGATTCTAAAAACTTGAGATAATATGTCAAGTCCCGGTTCCACGGATTGGAGTTAAGGTGAAACCGGACCGATTTACTTATCGGGGCCTAAATAAAATCCCAAACCTGATTTTTAACGGGCGGAAACCCATTAAAAATATTAACTGTGTGTGGCAGAGCAAGGCACATCTGCTTGTTGAAGTTATAAACGGCCAATTTCAAAAACTGAAATATTGAGATTGGGTGAAAATACAAATTCTATGAAATTCTGTTTTATAAGAACCGCTATAAACCTTTTATTTGTACTTGGATATGAGAGAGAGAGAGAACCATGACTATAAACCTTTTATTAGTACTTGGATATGAGAGAGAGAGAGAGATATATGGAAGAAGAAAAAGAAAAAGAAAAAGAAGTTGAAGAAGCTTTGTACCTTCCATTTTCTGCTGATCCTAGACCCTAACAAAGACATTTTCCAGCAAGCAAATGGGAAGTGTGATCTAATAAATCTATGTTATGTACGTGATAATGAAACTACCTTGGAACTGAATTAAAGTCTCAAAAAAGAGACAGTGATCTTACCTACTATAAAAGTACAAGCCTTCCAACCTCCTCTCTTGGATCTAAGGATTGGGTTGCCTTTGAGATCAACCGTTCCATCTTGTGTGAAATCAGAACGAGCCGATTCTATGCTACCAGTAGCCATGTTTTGGTCTCTTTCTTTGTACACTAAACGATACAATGGAAGATATGAGGTTTTATAAAAGAGGAGTCAGTATCTAAAAGTAGGAGTTGCCATTGATCAATCTCAATCTCTCAGAGTAAAATAAAAATAATAATATCAATGTTCTTTTCTGTTGAGATAAAGTGGCAAGAATCATGTGCTGCTCTTCCGCGTTCTGCGGCTCTTGGTAAAATTACATTGAATGCCTTTTGGATCTGGGTCCTTGAGTGTCAAGTGGAACCTATTCTGATACACATCTATTGAAAATCAAAGCCGTTCAAAATTACAGTACTCATGAAGTTATGTATATGATATCCTTAGATTTTACTATAAAAAGAGTGATTGGTGTTAATATTATGATTGGTGTTATAACTATAAAAAGAGTGAGCATAGAATTAATATTATGATTGGTGTTATAACTAATAATCCATAAAGGTATGTTAATCATGTTACTAATTATATGCACGTACTTACTATGGCCAGCTCTTGTTTAAAAAAAAAAACATTTTTTTTACCCCTTTTGTTGGCTTGTTTAGATTTTGGCCCTCCAAGAAGGGTATTGTAGAATGACATGATGGAAGCTGGATTTTGGAGGAAAGAGATGCCTCATGCCATGGGTCTGAGAGAGAAATATGTGATGGGGCATCTTTCTTTTTAATAAGGATGAATCCGTGAAAAGAGGAATTAAGATATCTCCAGTATCTTTTTATACGTTTTCTCTCCTCCTACAAGGCTACCACTCTCTTTCCCTCTCTCCCCCTACCCCTCCCTCTCTCTTCTCTTTCCTCGTTCTTTATTTCTATTATAGTACATAAAATGCAACATCTAAAGTCCAAAGCGAGCAAGGAATAACTTATCCTCTCAAGCTGCAAAATTGCTTTGGCATCAAACCCATTTTTTGTTTTTTTTTTTTTTGTTTTTTTTTGTGCTAAAAGACAAATTGAAAATTAAAGAAGAGAAACATGCAAATGGGCAGAAGCCCCCCAACAGGCCAAAAGCTGAGACAAAGCAGACCCTATAAAGGGAAAACATCAAACTCATAGGTTAAAAGGCTAAGAAGAGAATTGAGTTCTCATCTTCCTTTGGTTAATTTTTAAACTTTGAAGGAAGATTCTGTTATTGTGAGTAAACGTGGACCCAAACCATCCAATTAGTGATGAAAAAAGGCTCCAAGAGGTGGCTCTACGCTCCAATTCCCAAAATTCATAAAGATGGGTTCCATGCTAATACAATAAAAAAAGATGACCAGTTTATAATTCCTAAAAGTGAGTCACATGTTCTCCTTAACATATTGTGGGCCCACATTTTAATTCCTAGCAAAGTGGACGCATATTGCAAAATCCTAAGAAAGTGGGCACATTTAATAATCCCTATAGGTGGGTATTTTTTTTTAGAAGAGTGGGCCCCTAATTTTTTTTAATATTTAAGATGAGTCCAAGAGTATTTATAACCAAACAAGTTTTGTATAGCATAATCTCAATGAACAATTTTGCATAACATTGCCAAACAAGTTTTGTGCCAGCACAATCCGAAATCCAAAACAACACGAGAACAATGCCAAACGGAGCCATAAATCGTCTCTAATGTAACCCGACCCACTTGTAGTTCAAGCCCAACTTATATAGGAAGCCCAAAGTTCAACAGTTAAAAGGTTGATTTTGACCATATTTGAAGGCATAAATTGATTCTATGATTTAGTAGCCATCAAGACTTGGATTTTGGATTGGATTTTCACTTGCAGGCTCCTAATGACTGGAAATGGGTGGTGGTGCTGAAATTAGGGGCTATTGATGTCTAATGATCTATGGGAGAAACACTATAAGTCATGTCATGTTGTTGAAAATTACCTCGACCACATGCAAAGTGATTTGAGATTGTTGTGTATGTTGAAAAACAATCAAGATACATCAATAGAAAATCCCATCCAGCAAAGTGACTTCTTCCTTTGTTGTTGGAGAGAATTCCATCCAGTGAATGAATAAAAAAGTGCTTATTTTATCGTGTTTGCCTGTGAAGAGTCCACGATAGAATCGAACCATGTCTCATGCGACTTTCTTTAAGTTAAATTTATGCAATTAATCATGTTAGGATCTGGCCATCATTGGATTAGATCTGAATAATACGGAGTCACAAATTAAAGATAAATGATTAGATCTATTGATCACATAACACTAGGTTGTTCTTCGTGAGGGATTTACAACTCTCTTTTAATTTTTGTTATGTATCATGTCTTATTGATGGGATGCCAAATAATCCAGTGAAATGAAGCAAGTTATGCTAGACCTTTGGATTTTTGGTTTTTCATCGGAGTTACTTCCCAGTTCCCACAATGGAACTTCTTCAATATATTGGAATTCCTCCCTTGTGATTAGAAATTATAACTGCAACATTATTAATTCTTTATTTTTTATTTATAAATCACCATTAATCTTTGCGCATTGATTTTAATCATTTTAGCTTTATTTCAAGTTGAGAACCCTAAAAATCCATAGAATCTCTTTTGATTTATATAAAAGAATTTTAAAAATTAAGAAAGGCATGTGGGCAGGCGCATGGATGACATGGTCAGCCCATCTTGGGCACGACCTAAGCCGTGTTGTGGCCATGCTAGGTTGACTCAGTTGCCCTAGACACGACATGACATAGACTGTGAATTTTCACGAGCTGACACGACACGACACGGACCAGCCTGAGCAGCCACGGTTCGAACCTAATGGTCTAACTTTTTTTTAGCCGAGAGGGTGTACTACCTCACCCAATCTCTACTTTCCCCACCACCAAAGGGCTGCTTGCTAGATGTCCACTTCACCAAAAATGAAGATCAAGGAACGTTGAATTTGGCGCGGTTCTTCGCGGTTGTAACAAACCGTTCTCGACGGCTGGGAGCGATTCCAAACCCCAACAGCAAGAGCGATCTCAAACCCGAACACAAGATAGGAGCAACCTCAAAAGACAAGACACCAACAGATTTCCCTTTCTCTTCTTCTTCTCTGATCTCGCCCTAGGTATAAACTGTTCCAATCTCCGTCTTATGTAGAATTTGATTATTTGACTTTTCGGATATCGTTTCGACGATATCTTTTATATTGTATAGAATTGGGTTTGGGTTTGGGTTAGGCTTTGATATTGTTGTTGCTGTAGAGTTTGTTTGGTATCTCCTGTTTGGAGTGTTGGATACACTGAGTTTGGTTGCATGTAATCAGATTTACTATTTACAATGTAAGTGTAGGTGCAGAAAATAATGACCCACAATAACTGGGGAGCCTTAGAGGACTTATCCAATGATGGTGATGACTGGGTACCGTCCGAAAGCCTGAAAGAGAAGAACACACGGTCAGAGGACCCTGGCCTGGGCGGCGCAAGGCTCTCCGATGCCAAAGTCAGTGAAGGAACTGGAACAATGGAAGGAGAGGAAGAAGAGAGGCAGAGTAACAGCTCTGGGTATGAAAATGTGCGTACCTTGCATGTGCAAATGCCATCCTTTTATAGACGATTTGGAAGATATCTTGGACGATATCTTGGCATGGGTCTCATGATTCGACTGGGAAGTCATGATCAGCCCACGTTGCAATTAATGCGGTCCAATCCAGCCCACTCTGCATTAAATGCGCGTCGGATCAGCCCACGTCGCATTTAATGCGCGTCTTGTTGGGCCAGATCGTGTTGGACGCCTTTGGCGGTAGGGTATCATCGGATCTGCCCTCGGGCCTTGCCCTGATGTGGCCTCAGCCGCTGGATGCCGCCCTGTCAGAGATCTGGCGAAGATTGTGAGCGGCTGGATGTCGCGTCTGTCCCACTAGCTCGTGCCCCTATTCCTCCACGTGCCTGATGACGTGGGGGACGAGGGGCGCAAGTGGAGGCTCTCTCTTGCTTCGGCTTCCGTCCCGGCTTCCTCAGCCGAGGTGGAGCTCCCTGCCGAGATGGCACCCGGGGTGGACCAGTTCGGCGCTAGTGGCCCGAAGCTGCCTAACTTCGGCCGGACCCCCTGTCCTGGTAGCCGGGGTGAGCTTGGTGCCACGTGGATGGCACGCGGATGGCACGTGAGAGTGCTTAGTCTCATCTGATGGCTGTGATTAGCGTAATCCTGTGGTTCTGGAAATCTCCCCACACAATTGCCCCCTAGCTTTTGACCTCTTAAGCGCCCTGGCCTTTAGCGGTCGAAACCTAGAAGACTCGCCTGGGGATGCGACGGTCATTGCCTGGTGTCGCTTCAACTGTCCTGAAGCAATGAATGCTCTGTCTTGTCTGTACTGGGAAGCGAGTCGACGGTTACACGCGTCGCCTTTTCACTGATTGTGCTGTCTTAATGGGCGCAGATCGCGAAATCCGCCCTTTCGAATTTCGAAAGCAGCGCGCGCCGAGGGTTTCTTCTCCATAAATAGGGTCGTCTTCTTCTCTTCTCGTCTCTGATTTCTTTTCGCCTTCGCCCTCATCTCCGATTTCTGCTCTGCTGCTCAAGATCTTTCTAGCGAGGACGACCACAGAGCGTGTCTGGATCTGTACTCGAGTCGCCCTTTTTCGTCTCTGTAAGTTGCTTCACGCCTCTGTGTAGCTTTTCCTAGGGTTTAGCAGCCTTTAGGGTTTTTTCTTTTGCTGTACCCTTCTTTCTAGACATGGGCACCCCTAGGTTCAGTTTAGACACTGAAGAGGGCATAGCCAGATTTAGGGCTGCCTTCGATATTCCGGAGCGAGTCCTGCTCAAGCCGGCGGACTCCGTCGACTATGCCACGATGCGCTGGTCCGGCGGCTGGATGCCGTTCCCTCTGATCTCTGTGATCGAGGGCGGGGTCAGATTCCCCCTGCACCCTCTACTTAGAGCTTGCCTCAGTACCTGGTCCCTCACCCCGTGCCAGCTGATGCCCAATGGCTATAAGGTCATCATGGGCACGGCGAAGCTGAATGAGATTCTGGGGACCGACCTAGGTGTTCATGATATCGAGGACACCTACGATATCTGCAAGGCTGGGGAAGGGAAATATTATCTCCGGGTGAAGCCGCAGCGAAGAGGCTTCGTCCTGGCCTTGGAAGATTCAAGTAAGAATGTCGAAGAAGCCTTCTTCTGTGTTTCGGGGGACTGGGAGTTCGGCGCTGGCGAAAGTAGGAGGCTAGCGGTCCCGCGCCGCCCCGGGACAGTCCCAAGTAAACATCGCTCCTTTTCATTCATTTTCTTTGCTTGATTTCGACGATGCCGAGCTGACTCCTCTATTATTTGTTATGCAGAGGCAGGTGCGAGACGACGCCGAGCTGCGAGTGAAGGCTGGAGGAGGAACCCCGACGACATCAACAAGGTTGAGAGGTACAAGGGGCACGAGACCAGGTCAGCTTGGAAGCTGCTCGGATACACGCCGAGATACCGCGGCCACTACCAGAGGACCGGGGTACCCGAGGTGGACGAAGCGCACCCTGATCGTCCAACCGTCTCCCTTGCTGTACCTGCCGGGATCCCCCTTGAACGATCCTGCCGCTGGACGAGCTGCGTCTGGGTCCGAGGCGTCCACTTCAAGTTCGGAACCGTCGAACCTGAGGCAGATAGTGGACGCTTACTCTTCCGATCGGAAGAAGACATGGCGGGAAGGTCGAGGGAACCAGTCGTCAAGGACCTAGCGGCCAAGTTCAGGCGGGGGTCTTCTTCCTCTGTGACGCCATCTTCTGCCAGCACCCGAGCAGCTTCGAGCTCTGGAGGTGATGGCGACACTTCCGCTCCTGCTCCTGCTCCAGCTCCTGCTTTGAATGCGGGAGTTCGGCGACGCTCGCCGGAGCGCCCGAGGGAGGGGTCCCCGCCCAGGAAGAAGTCCAAGGCGGGGGAGAAGGACCTGGGGGCCGAACAGCCTCCGAAGGGCAAAACCCCTGCGCGGGCCCCCGGAGTCAAGGCTCCAGCTGAAAAGAGTGCACCGGCAGAGAAGAGTGCACCGGCAGAGAAGAGTGCACCTGCTGAGAAGAGCGTGCCGGCAGGCAGGCCATCCGGCGGGACGACTCGCGAGCACGGCACCTCGGCGGGGCAAGGATCCGGGTCGTCCTCCGGACCCCGAACTGCCCCAGCGCCATGGAGGCCGAGGATGGAGACTCAGCCCGGTAAGCCTCTAAACGTCGAGGACCGGCTGATGGGGAACGCCGACGTCATCGGGGCTCTCGCCAAGGTCTGCGCTCTGCCACGGGATATGGAGACGCACGAGAGGTTCGATAACGAGAGCTTGATGGTCTCGGCGATTCAGGCTAACCTCCTGGTAAGTGCTTTCAGTGTTTTGCTTCCAAGTAATCTGGCTCGACTGCCCCAGCTTGACTCATCTTTCTCCATTTGCAGAACGTGCAGAGGCTCCTGACCGTGGTGGGGCGGAGTGATAGGAATGCTGCACGGGTCACTCAGCTGGAGTCCGAGAGGGACAAGCTGAAGAAGGAGCTGGAGGAGCTGCAGGCGGGAATGGAGCGGATGAAGAAGGCCAGTGCTGAGGAGGCTGCTCGGCTGGCGTCGGCTCTGGCTGGTGTCGCCGAACTTACGGCGAAGACCAACCAGCTGAAGGGCGAGATCTGGGCAAGGAACAAGAAGACCGCCGAGCTGGAGTCGGAGCTGGCCAGGTTGAAGGCTGAATCGACGGCCGAGGGGACGAGGCTGCGCGGGGAAGTGCTGGCTGGGCGAGCCGAAACGGCGAGGTTGAAGACGGCGAACGCCGAGCTGGAGAAGGAGAAGGCCTCTCTTCTGTCCGAGGCCCAGTCCGCCTTCCAGGATGGGGTGGATCACGCCACCGAGCTATATGAGAAGCAGGTGGAGGAGATCACCGCCATCCTATTCGAGGAAGGATGCCTGGCCGCACTGAGACGTGCGGGGGTCCCCGAAGATCACCCTGTCTATCGGGACCTGCCGAAGTACTCGGACTCGGCTCCTGAGCCGAGCTCCGCTCCTGCAGCCGAAAGTGCCCCAGTTGAGGCTCCTGCAGTTGCTCCTGCTGCTGACGACGCTCCAGCTGCCCTGGTCTTGAGCGACGCCCCGGTCGCCAGCGATGCTTCGGCCGTGCCTCAGGGTGAGACCTCTTCTGCCCCTGGTTCGGGTGAGGCACCGGTCAAAGCCTCCTCCGCCAGCGACGCTCCAAGCAAGGTCACGGTTTCGGCCGAGTCCACTGGTCCAGCAGATACGGTAATCGACCTAGTGGAGTCGCCGAAACCACAGTAGCCGGGCTCCTTTTTATTTCTGTCTTCTCGCATGTAATATTTTTGTTTCTTAGCCTTGTAATATTCTCTGTAATCAATAAAAGACGGGCTTCTTTACTTGTGCATTCTTTCTCTGCATTTGTTTCTCCTTCATTTCTGGATGTGCATTGAATGGTGTTGAATGCCTTTACTGTGACGTGTGACTCTTGAGGTAGAAGGAGTCAAACGGTCCTCATAGCTGTCTGTGCCGATTCTCCGTATTCTGGAGGCCATAAATAGCAATAAACATGGTGGCACGGCCTATGAGGGAAACGGACGGATGTCTCCACTTGGCGTCATAGGGATCGCTGGTCAACAGTCGTGCATCCCGAGTAACGCGTGGGAGACTTCGCCCCCATAACTTCCTTCGGAGACTGCGCCCTTCTTCTTCCTATAAGTAGGGGCGACAGGCTTGCCATGGGCGATGAAAAGAACAGAACGTAGGATAGTTTAAATCACGTAGACATAGGAGCCATGCCTGACAGTCATTCTGTAATCTTCGATCCGGGGGGAACCCTTGCGCCTGTGGACGGCTTTCTCCAAGGGGGGAAGCCCATCGTGGTCTGCGCGCTCTCTGAAGGAACTCCCCGTGGACCACGCGCTCTCTGAACGCGGGTTCATGGCCGACCGTCCCTGGTCAGGTTGCGGGGGAAACCTCTGCAACTGCGGGATGGTCGGGCCCTGGGTGTCTGCCGATCCTGCAGGGTCATGCGTCGCATCGGGCGGGCGTCGTGTCAGGATGGTAAGACTAAGGGTGGAGTTGAGGCCCGCTGGACCTGGGGGCTCTTCAAACTTTGGTCTTACTGACCGGGGGGTGCTGAAGAGCTCAGCGAGGTCCAGGGCCTCCACACTGGAGGGGCTTCTGCAATCGCTTTGGTCTGACCAACCACAGCGTATTGTAGAGCTCACTGAAATTCAGGATCACTCAGAACCTCCAGTCTATGATCCGGCATCTTGAAGTCTGCAGCCCGAAGAGTCAGTGAAGATCAGTCTCCCAGCTTTTCTTTATTTTCTGTTTTCAGAGGACTGTGATCCTCCTTTTTGTACTTTGCTCCCTGTTCTGTAACTTTTGTAATGAAGCAGTTTACAATGAATAAAAAGGAGGAGTTCTGTGATCACCCAAACTGTGTACAATGCTTTTGAGTTCTTTCTCACTTTCCTTGCACTGTTCTGGAATACTTGCATTTTTGTGTGTTTGAGTGCTGGCACAGCTCTCTCTCTGAAAAGCTGACCTTGGCCGAAATGGCTGGCTTTGGCCGAGACGAGCTGCCTTGTGCCGAAGTGGAGTCATCATCCCGCTGGTTTCGGCTATGGGAGCGTGAGCTCGGCAATGATCTTTGAGGGGTGTATGCACCCGGACTGTAGATCCTTGTAGAGGGGTAAAAACCCTGATTTTAGGAATTCGGCCGAGTGTCCGAACTCGAGGCCTCCTTCCAGGGCTACGAACCCTTGTAGAGTGGGATAAAACCCTGATTTTAGGAATTCGGCCGAGTGTCCGAACTCGAGGCCTTTTCCAGGGCTGTTAACCCTTGAGTGGGTTCAAAACCCGGGACTTTAGGAATTCGGCCGAGTGTAAGAACTCCAGGCTATTTCCAGGGTGTAGACCCTTGAGTGGGTTCCAAACCCGGGACTTTAGGAATTCGGCCGAGTGTAAGAACTCTAGGCTATTTCCAGGGCGTAGACCCTTGAGTGGGTTTCAAAACCCGGGACTTTAGGAAAGGCTGAGTGTAAGAACTCCAGGCCATTTCCAGGGCGTAGACCCTTGAGTGGGTTCAAAACCCGGGACTTTAGGAAAGGCTGAGTGTAAGAACTCCAGGCCATTTCCAGGGCGTAGACCCAGTGCTGCCGGAATCAGTCAGGGAGAGACGATAAATTGATGACAAGGCGAAAGCTGCTTTTATTGATTCTGAGATTCCATACATCCTTAGAAATAAAATTTCTTCAAGTGGGATGCATTCCATGGTCTCGGCAGTGGCTTGCCTTCTAAGTCTTCGAGCTTGTAGGCTGACTTTCCTGCCGGTGAGACTATTCTGAACGGGCCATGCCAGTTCGGGGCTAGCTTCCCCTCGTTTGGCTCTCTGTCAGCTGGCAGGGTTTTCTTTAGAACCAGCTCTCCCGCGGAGAACTTTCTTTCTCTGACATTTTGATTGTATGCCCTGGCTAACCGCTGCTGATAGTCGGTCAGCCGCAGGGCTGCTGCTTCTCGTCGCTCGTCTGCCAGCTCCAGCTCCATTGCCAGGTTTATCTCATTTCGGCCTTGGTCGACCAGCTCTGTCCTCAGGGTAGGAAGGCCGATTTCCAAAGGAATGACTGCCTCCATCCCGTAGGCCAGAGAGAAAGGTGTAGCCGAGGTGGACCTTCTTGGGGTTGTTCTGTATGCCCACAGTACGCTTGGAAGCTCCTCTGTCCATCTGCCCTTTGCCTTGTCCAGTCGCTTCTTCAGGCCGTCCAGGATCACTTTGTTGGAGATTTCTGCCTGGCCATTACTCTGTGGATATGACGGAGTGGAGTAATGATTTCTGATGCCGTGCTCTTGGCAGAAGTCTTTGAAGGACTTGGAGTCGAACTGAGTCCCGTTATCCGAAATCAGGGTCCGGGGGATGCCGAACCTCGTAAGGATGTTTTTCCAAACGAAGTTCCTGGAGTCCCTGTCCGTGATTGAAGACAACGGTTCAGCTTCTATCCATTTTGTGAAGTAATCCGTAGCCACTATCAGCCATCTCTTGTTTCCTGGAGCTCGGTGAAGAGGCCCCACAATGTCCAGGCCCCATTGAGCGAAGGGCCATGGGCTAGAGAGGGGACTCAGATCTTGTGCTGGCCGATGGAGGGAGTGGGAGAACTTCTGGCACTTCTCGCATTTTCTGGCGTATACCTGCGCGTCTTTCTGCATGTAGGGCCACCAGTAGCCCTGGCTTATTGCTCTGTAAGCCAGGGATCGTCCTCCTATGTGACTGCCGCAGATTCCTTCGTGGATTTCATACAGGAAGTCGTCCACCTTGCTTGGATGGACGCATTGGAGGTATGGACCTGTGAAGGATTTCCTTTAGAGTTTGCCTTCGGGAGAGAGCCAGAATCGCGCTGCCTTGAGTCTGATCCTGTGAGCTTCAGCCTTGTCCTCGGGGAGTGTTGACACCAAAAATGTCACTTTGCCTCATCAAGATCCAAAGAGCTACATGAAGTCGCAACCTGCCATAAATAGGCAATGCTGCTTCCAAAAATCAAATCTTGTCAGAATCAAACAAAAACTGCAAGATTCTTCCAGACAGCCAAAAGAGGAGTACACAAGAAGTTTCGGGCCATTTCAAAATCATTTGGCCTAACTTCGCTTCTCCGATAGCCGAAAAGGAGCCATCGGCGACAAAAGCTCTCCGGGACCATGATTTCCAAGACAGAACCTATGGATCATCTTAAAATGACTCCAATAGGTTCCCTGTCAAATTTCAAGTCAATCGGACATCGGTTGACCACACATCAAACCGCGACATCTTCATCGCGACAAAAAGCAAGTCTGCAGGTGATAGGACCCCAAACGGCTTCGAAACTCAAACAAAAGCCTATGGTTGGTCTTATTTATTGCTCAGGAGGCTTCACACCAAATTTCAGGTCATTCCGACATCGTTTGGCCCAGTTTCAGCTTCTGACGGAAAATCAGCAACTCTGCGCGACAAAGTCTTCGGCTTTCTCAGGAAATTGGAAACTTTGCAAAATAAAATGCAAGGATTCTCATCAGGTTTCCTACAAAGAAATCAGGCCAATAAATGGTCAAAATGTCAAGGAAAAGTACAGAAGAAAAAAGAATCAGAAAAAAGCAAAAACGGACGCAAAACGGGACACGAAAGGGGGAAAACCCCCCCAGGGTCGCCTGCGACCATGGACCCCGGGGTCGCCGGGAAAGCCCCGGAAACCCCGGTTTTCGCCGTTTTTTCGCGATTCGAAGGGCCCAACCTCTGGTACTTTCCAAAATTCATGCTTTTGAGACACCAAGTCCTCTGACATCCGTCCAAAACACGGGTAAATCATCAAGAGTATCGAAGACAGTATTGATCGCCACCCGGTCAACCAAAAAAAAGTGTGCTTTCCACCCGACCGATCGAGAAATCGACATGACAGATGGCACCGACCCGCTGTTGGCAACAAACACCTGAAATTACATGGTCATCTGATGTCGATCTACATGAAGATCCATCGATGATCATCAACAGAAGAATCTCAAAAGACGTGGCACGGCCCGCGACTCTTCAGCTGCTCGGCGACCACTTAATGCGATTAATTGACTAGCTTTATTACAGTCATTAATCCATTTCTTTGGACGGCCCAATCAGAAGCAAGCATTCGGGAGTTACAAGTCAAGAGATTCATGACATTTAACCCATGAAACTCCTCCCATCATGGCGATTAAAGGCGATTAAATGCCCTCAATCTCCTCCGGCCAATCAGAAGCCAAGAAAAAGGAGTTACAAAATAAACAATTCAATTTTGTAACTTCTCCCATTATGCGGCTTAATGACAATAAAAGCCCATAAACCCACCTAAAAGGCTACCTAAAAGCCTATAAATAGGAGGGCTCTCCAAGAAGAAAGAATATCAGAGAGCATCAGAAAAATCAGAGAAAAAAGCATAAGCACACAGACAGAAATCCAGAGAAAGGAAAAAGAGAGAAAACTCAGCGGAAATTCTACACCGGCCACCGCAACAAGGTGACAAAAGTCCCTTGGGGGGTACCCCCCCCCAAGGTCCTTGCCTTCTCCTCCTGCCTCCAATGGCTTAGATATGGCTTTTCAGCCCGTCTACTCGGTTTTTTTATTGGACATAGGACCTTCCTTTGGTCTTTGTCTTCTAAAAACCCGAGGTTATAGCCAAGCCAAGCGAATCAAATAGCATCCTCTGTTCTCATCTGCATGGATGATGGCGAAGCCCACATATGGCTTGCGACCGTCAATCTAAACGAGTCCCCCACAATCTCCTGAGAAGTTAGATCCTCCTTTTCTTGCTTTTCATTGTAGTTTGTATTTTTTCAAAAGAGACAAAAATCACAATTCTTGTCTTTCATTATTGATAAGGATTGTAAATCGGCTATAAACGCCAAAATCGGCTATAAACGCCAAAAATCGGCTATAAACGCCAAAATCGGCTATAAAAGCCAAAAAATCGCCTTTCACGGCAAACTAAGAAAAATGTCTCTTTTCTTAAATATATGTGCAATGGAAAACTTGAAAGAAGTTGATTTCCTTTTTACTTGCGAAGGTTGATCTCCGGATCACCACTTGCAATTCCAAGTAGAAATAGAAAATCTGGCACACCCACAAAAAAAGAAATGTTGATGCACGCCCTTGCCCCCCGGTTACGAAAGGGTCGGACCCGACGGACTCCCACGTCCGCCGACCTCGGTAGAACCGAGCAGGAGCGCGGTCCATCAAGCTGGCATCACCCGGTGGGACTCGTTTATTTGAGAACACGATGCTAGAAAATGAAATATTTGCATATCATATATTTTGCTCTATGCTTATATCTCTTTTCTCGATTCCTTGGCTACTTTTTAATTGGTGGCCTATGTTGAATTCTGCAAAAAAAAAAATGAGATGAGATTTTTTGTTTGGAAATTTCTAATTCTTTGAATTTATTTCCACTCTTTCTCTTTTCAAAAAAAAAATAAATAAAATTTTTTTTAGATTTCTCAATTTGGATTCAAAATTGAGAAACCTTGATCCGTTCCTATCGTTCATCGCGCTTGCAGAAATGTTGAGCCTGTTCGACTAAGGTTTTGGGCCATGGTTTCTCTTCGATGAGTTCATTAAAAATAAAAAATATATATATATATATATATAAAAAAAATTTTAGATTTCTCAATTTGGATTCAAAATTGAGAAACCTTGATCCGTTCCTATCGTTCATCGCGCTTGCAGAAATGTTGAGCCTGTTCGACTAAGGTTTTGGGCCATGGTTTCTCTTCGATGAGTTCATTAAAAATAAAAAAAAATATATATATATATATAAAAAAGTAAAAAATTTTTTTTTTTTAGATTTCTCAATTTGGATTCAAAATTGAGAAACCTTGATCCGTTCCTATCGTTCATCGCGCTTGCAGAAATGTTGAGCCTGTTCGACTAAGGTTTTGGGCCATGGTTTCTCTTCGATGAATTCATAAAAATAAAAATAAAAAAAAAATATAATAAAAAAAAGACATAGACCACTAAGGTTAAACCAACTGTGTTCTTTGATCATGGTTGATTCAAAGAAAAGCCTTGTCCAGAGTGTGGAGACAGCTTGACTGTTCTAGGCAAGGGTCCTCCAAACGGGTTCATTAAGTAATCCTACCCTTACCTGGGGGCAATTCTATCAATCAAGATTTCATAAGACCGGGTTAGGAGGCCTATGTGTACTCTCTCGTCTTTTAAATAAATTTTTTTCAAAAATAATTTTTTTTTAAAAAATAAAAATTTTAAAATAAAAAAATAAAAATAAAAAAAAATTTCAAAAAAAAAAAAATCTTAAAAGAAAATAAAAGAAAATAATAAAAAATAAAATAAAATAAAAAAAGATTTTTTAAAAAAAAAAAAAAAAAAAAATCTTCAAAAACTTCAAAAAAAAAAAAAAACTTCCGTCATTTTGGGTTTAGATTAGAGAAATCTTGGTCTTCTCCTTTCTGAGCACTGGCGCTCGCGGAAATCGCTGAGCCCGTGTTCAGATTAGAGTGCCTTTTGCTCTCTTTGATAAACCCGATATTGGCCTTTCAAAAAAAAAAACTCGTCATTTTTAGATTCAGATCCGAGAAATCATGGTTCATTTCTTTCTGAGCACTGGCGCTCGCGGAAATCGCTGAGCCCGTGTTCAGATTGGAATACCATTTGCTCTCTTTGATGAATCCAATCTTGACCTTTCAAAACAGAGAATCTCATCTCATAGATGCGGTCTCAAAACATTTGTGTCTAGCGGTACTAGTACGCCCTTTCAGGGTCTACTGTATTGCGACCGGCACATCTGTAACTCCAACTTTATATTCTTCTTACCTCGAGCAAGCTCTGCTTCTCGATAAGTCGAATTTAAGTTCACAATTGCGTCTAGCAGTCACTGGGATGCCCATTCTGGGTTTACCATACCTGCGATCAGAACAATTGTACCCTCTATGGCATTTTGCCTTTCTCATATTGCTTGGGTCATCTATCTCGAGCAATTTGAAAAGACGAAACCATAGAACTTCCCATTTATGATCATTATATTCTTGTGATTACTAATGGATGTGGTCTTGTTTCAGAAATTTTCGAAAAACTAACAATGGCAGCTTCACTAACCATTACTTTCGACGAAAGCAAGCACCAACTCATGCTTCAACAGAAGCAAACCACGCGCACCTACAAGCGCCCCATCAGCTGCCGAAGTGTCAACTCCCTCGGCAACTCTCTGAACTCCGGGTCGACCTCGACTCCCCGGACTATCGTCTTTGGGACGCTGGGACCATTCCCACTTCCTGAGGAACAAGCTGCTCCCTCCAAGAAGCAGAAACTCGCCTCTCAACGTGTCACTACCGTGACACCAAAGGCGAGCACTAGAAGGCCTGAAGCCCGTGGCAGCCCCACGAAGCCTCAACCTACAAACAACCAGGTCTACCCAAGACTTGGTCCCCAAGACCTTCACCAAAACAGAGAAGGTCCCAGGCATCCACTAAGCCAGCATTCCTGGCCCCACTCAAGGAGAACCAGTTCTATCCTCTTGCTTACATGAAAGAGGAGAGACCCATCTCCAACCTGACTCTCAAGTCATCCCAGCATGAGCCGGCTTGTTCCTACAAGCCCAAAATCAAGTCATGCATCACAAGGCCTCCACAAGCATCTGCTAAGGCCTACAAATCTGCAGTTCGACCCTTCATCTCTACAGGGGCCGAACTTCACAAATTCAAAGCTTCGCTGCAACTGGCGAAGGATAGGGTTCGCATCCTGTCCTTGCCCAGCTACAAAGAAGACAGACTCGGCTGCTGCGCCCGAGGGAGCACATCCTTCATTGTCAAAGCCCAGTCAGAGCTGACCGAAGCTCAAATTGCTCGTCGTATACGCCGCCGCGCGTCGTACCGACAAAAGAGACTACAGAAGCAAAGGACCCAGCCTCCCACACTTCAAGTCTCTCCCAAATGGGTCGAAAAAGAAAGGACCCAACCAAGTTGCTGCCGTCCATATGGTTGGAAAAACCAGAAGGCGCCAAAAATCAGCAACAAAAATCCATGTCCGACGTCCGATGACCCGCAGCGTCTCAAGGACAAGAAGACATTCAGAAGAATCCCCTGCTCCTTCAAGCAAAGGACAGCAGAGTGATCCTTCCTCAAGCTCCTCTTCGAAAAGAATGAGCCCCAGCTCAGTCACCAGGACAGTTTCTTCGTTCGAATCACGAAGGATGAATGTCTTGGCTACAAATTCTGAGCCACCACCCCGCAATCCACCTCCAGAAGATGCGATCACCCGCATCCAGCAGTTGGAACAGGGCCAGCAGAGGATTGAAACTCTGATGGAAAACCTTCTCCTCGCCTTCCAAAATCAGGCGAACAATGAACCTCCTCCGAATCATCAAGACGACGAGGTAAATAGAGAAGAAAATGAGTCACGCGCCCTTACCAAAAAGGACGTAGACGGTATCCTCGCCAAAGCAAAAGAAGAGGATATACTCAAAGAGCATGGGATCAAGCCACCATATCCCTTATGGATGGACTCGGTCCCGTTCCCCACCAAATTCAAGCATCCTACTCTCCAAACATATACGGGGAAAGGATCAGCCAGACAGCACGTCATCCACTTCAAGATCCTGACGGGAGCTATCGCGGATCAAGATGCACTCAAGATCCGCCTCTTTGCAAGTACCCTAAAAGGTACGGCCTTCGATTGGTACTCCACTCTGCCGGAGGACTCAATCCAAAATTGGGCCATGCTAGAGACACGCTTCCTAACTCACTTCAAAGGTGAGGATCATCCCGCTACTATGGCTCAGCTGTGCAGCCTAAAACAGGGGGAGAATGAATCAACATATGACTTCATTCACAAGTGGAAAGCAATGGCATACAAATGCTCTGATGTATTGCCACAAGGCGTCGCTAGTCGACATCTGCCGAAACAACATGAGAGCCAGAATCCGCTCCATGATCATCGGCAACAAATCAAAAAACCTGGGAGAACTCCTAGAAGCTTCCATGGAAGCTGAAACGGTGATTAAAGACCTCAACAGTCAGAAATCATCAAGAAAAGAGCCAACCGCCATTGCAACCTCTAAACCAAAGAAGAAAGAGGTCCTCAATGTGCAGACCAAGCCAGCTCCTCAGCCACCAAAGAAAGCTGAAAACAAAGCTGCTGGTAAGAGACCTGAACTCTCTGACTGCCTTCAAAGAACGAGTAGAGAAGAAATACCCGTTTGATGAAGATGTTGATGAAATCTTCGGGGCTCTTGTGGCAAACGGCAAGCTCACCTTGCCTGAACCAAAAAGACCGGGTGATGTTGGCAAAACCAACGATCCTCGGTACTGTCCATACCACCAGATGATCTCGCATCCTCTCAATCAATGCTTCGTTGTGAGAGAGAAAATAAATGAGATGTGGAAAAAACGGAGTCATCACCTTTGACAAAAACTATGGGTCTGCCTCCGTCAACATGGTGACATGTGGACAAACATCAAGATCACCGAAGAAGAAGATCACTACTTCCTTCAAGGTGATAAACTCAATCGAAGCGTCCGAGGAACTGGTTCCTTACCCGACACCAGACGGACAACCGATATGGGTACATCCCGATCTCCTGGAAGATGAAAATTGGGAGGTCGTGAAAACAAAGCCTACAGCTCAACAGCGAAGGCAGGCTAGGAAACATCTCCTCAAGCTCAAACGGCAAGAGAAGACCCAGCCAAAACTAGAGGTCAAAGAAAAGGCAGAGGCTTCCTCTACCGCTTCACTGGAGGTAACAAAAACATCCCTTCCAGAGACTTCAAAGGGGGTAAGGAAATTCACTCTCAGTGATTTCATGCCACCTCAATTTAAAGAAGCCATGCAGGAGACATCATACTCTTGCAATTCGGTAGTTGGATTCTCCATTGATGGATACGAGTCCAGCGACACCGATGATGGATTCGAATCCAACTACACAGATGAGTGGGAGGAATCCCTTGAAACAGGAGAATATCTCTCCGATGAAGAATGGGTTCCTGAGTCTCATCTTATGCCAGTAATCTGGTATAACCCCCTACAGCCACAAGGATCCTGGTCTGATGATGAAGAAGACCAAGAAGCTGTACAAGAAAATGCTGCTGACCCAGCACCTCTCATTACTCCAGTGGAAATCAACAATGTTGAGCCACAAAGAGATGATGAAGAAGAAGATCCGGCTCCCATGCCTGATCTTGAAGAATATGCAAGGATCTTGCAGCGACTCGCTCTAGAACAAGAGCAAGAACGCGTCAACGAGCCTCCTCGCAATCCAGAGCCTGAAGTCCCTGAAGACCACCAGGTACATCCTCCCTTAACTCCTGAAAATGGAGAAAATTGCTGGATAGACGATCCTCTCACATCCGAGGATGAGTCTGACTCCGATCAGGCAACGTCTCCCGTCAGAGCTTCCTGTAATGTGATAATTCGGGATTATAGCTCTTCCGAAGCATCGTCTGATGAGAGCACTTACACTCCGGCGACGCCTAGCAATATATCTTCTGGAGCCACCTCGTCTCACGTGACTTTCACTGAGATGACACCCTCTCAGGTTTCTTCTCCTGAGACTGTGACTTCAAAGTTCACACCCTTCCTGACTGAAGAATTCCCAGCCATTGATGCTTGGGACGATGAATTAGTCAACGAAGAAGAAAGATTGCTGGATGCTGTTCAGGACTTGTTCCCGGAAAATGCTCCATGCAACACAATCACTGAGGATGGTAACTCTGCTGCTGATGCATCCTCAGCAAATGAAAAACGACAGCCTCTTGATCCTGAAGACAATCTTCCAAACGAAGACCCTTCTCAAGAAGCTCTCGAAGTTGGTAGAGGCACCCGCTCTGGCCGGGACTACCACAAAAATTACAACCAATCTTCCTTTACATATGTAAATCCTTCGGGAAAAGATGTTGTAAGCGCCCCTAGTGGCAACAATGATGAACATGCAGGCCCTAAGGAGGCTTTCAAGTATGACTTGATTGAACACTTCAAGCACATACCTGCACGTCTGCACATCCTAGATTTGTTGCGAATGTCTCCGCACACTCGTGATAATCTCATCTCAGAATTACAAAAACTGAATGAGGATGTCGACAAACATGCCCCGCAAGTCCTCCAAATTGAAATGGATTACCGGGTCAAAAACTCAGAAGCCTCCTCAAAGGGAGAAAAGAAGAAAACTGAGGGATCATGCATTGAATGCCTCTCGGTTAAAAAAGCAGCCAGTGCAACCATCGCCTTCACAAAGGACGACCTCCTACTTGGCGAAACCAGGCATAACCGACCCCTGTACTTCACAGGGTATATCAAGGAAATGCCTATGCATAGAGTTCAGATCGACCCAGGTTCTGCACTCAACCTTATCTCCACATCGGCTCTTGAAGAGTTGGGCATCCCACCCAGCAAACTGAGCCACACATCTGTATCTATCTTTGGATACGATGGGAGTACTCAAAGGCCTATCGGCAAAATCAGGTTCAAGTTGCAGATCGGTGATCTTATCTCTGAGGTCACAGTGTATGCAATAAAGACCCCTTCATGCTACAACATCCTTCTCGGACGCCCTTGGATCCATGAGAATGGTGTTGTCCCTTCAACTCTACATCAATGCATCAAGTTTGTTGGCGACGACGGCATGATACATCGAGTCTTTGCGGACAGAAAACCCTTCAAAGGTAAAGAAATCCACTTCGCAGACTCACAGATGTATGAAGGTGAAAAAGAAGAAGAGGAGAAGCATACAGCATCCTTTGCCGAAAATCTCCAGAAAGATAAAGGCAAAGCTCCTCAACAATCACCGGAAGAAAACAAACCATCCGGTAAATCTGAAGAGAGCATGCAAACTCCCTTCATCATCTCCCTCAAATCTTCAAAGCCTTTGGTCATCACAACTAAAGTGAAGAAGGCAAAACAAAAGCCTGGGGGCAAATTTGTTGTCTCTTTCGTGTCTATCATGCAAGACACGGACTCGGATTCAGAGCCAGAAGACGACACATCGTCAAGCCAAGCTGACACTCAGCAAGTTCAGCCTGCTCTTACTCCAATGGAGACAACTTCTGACATAGAAGATCCTACGTCAGCTTCCTTCGTTGTTCCAGCAACTTCAGCAAAGGAAAAGCCGATCTTCTTCCATAGATCGGATGCTTCTTCATCAAACTCCATGCTTGAACCTTTCCAAAATAAAGGTACGCCTCAACTATCCTTATACAGTTCTGTGGCACAAGCTATTATGAAGAAAATGGGCTATGACGCTCAAAACCCAGTCGGTTTGGGAGAAGGACGCGGTATTCTCACACCATTGGGGCCCGTCTTGACCAAAAGCCAGCTGGAAGATTGGAGACTCTACGGCTATGTAGAAAAGTCTTCACACGGGTTAGGGTATGATCCTGACACTCCCTTGAGACAGTTGACACAAAGGCTTAAAAGTCAATATACTGACCAAGCCTCAACATCTCAAATCCATGAAGACATCGATCTCCCTGGATATCTCTTTGATGAGTCACCTGACAAAGATCCAGGAAGCTCATCCAATTGGCACGATTTCTCCGAAAATGAAGAGGAGTTGTCCGATGGCACAGACGTGTGGACTTCTGACCCAGAAGAACCCTCATCTCCAAAAGAAGTAGCCTACTTCGACTCGGTTTCAACAGGCGATTGGGATCATCTCATAGCAAGCCTTGGGAAAATTACCGATCAAGAAGACCCGTGGAAAGGAACAAAACCTTGGTCTGGAAATGCCCTTGAAACCCCAGAAGGTTTCGTTGAGCTGGAAGCCTCCGAAAATATTGTGGAGGAACCACCTTCGAACCTTCCAACAGAAGATCCTGTTCAAAAGATAGACTTGGGAACACCAGATAACCCACGTCCTGTATTCATAAGCAAGAATATAAAGGATGATGAGTTACCCGAGTATATCGCTTTTCTTCGTGAGTTCGTTGATTGCTTTGCATGGTCTTATGCTGAAATGCCAGGCTTAGACCCCAAAATAGCAGTTCACAAACTCAATCTTCAAGAAGACATCAAGCCTGTCAAGCAAGGCCAAAGAAGATTCCGTCCAGATGTGATGGATAAAATTGAACAAGAAGTTCAAAAACTCAAAAGCGTCGGCTTCATCCGTGAGGAACAACATCCTGAATGGTTGGCCAACATTGTCCCCGTGACAAAGAAAAATGGGCAGATCAGGGTCTGTATTGACTTATAGAGACCTGAATGGCGCATGCCCAAAAGATGAATTTCCGCTCCCCATACCAGAGGTAATGATTGATAATACCTGTGGATTCGAGCGAATGACATTCATGGATGGTTTCTCTGGCTACAATCAGATAAAGATGCATCCTGAGGATGAAAAACATACATCCTTTCGAACCCCATTTGGCGTGTATTGCTACACTGTCATGCCATTTGGTTTGAAGAATGCTGGTGCCACATATCAGAGGGCTATGATGAAAATATTCCAAGATATGCAGCACAAGACGGTTGAATGTTACGTTGATGACCTCGCCGTCAAAAGCAAAAGAAAAGAAGATCATCTCGAAAACCTTCGAGAAGTCTTCCTCCGGCTTCGCAAACACAAACTGCGAATGAATCCATTGAAATGCTTCTTCGGCGTCTCGTCGGGTAAGTTCCTCGGATTCTTAGTTCGGAAAGCTGGAATAGAGCTTGACCCCATAAAAGTCAAAGCCATTCTAGAAATGCCCTCTCCAAGAACCTTGAGAGAACTCAAAGGGCTTCAAGGGAGATTGGCCTACATCAGACGGTTCATCTCCAATCTTTCGGGGAAATGCCGTCCATTCTCCCGGTTGATGAAAAAAGGTGTAAACTTTGTCTGGGATGCTGACTGTGAAGCTGCTTTCCAAGACATCAAGTCATACCTGACAAAACCTCCAGTGTTAGCTGCTCCTACCACTGGAAAACCATTCATCTTGTACACAAGAGCCCTTGATCACTCTTTGGGAGCTCTGCTTGCGCAAGAAAATGATCAAAGAAAAGAAGCTGCTCTATATTACCTCAGCCGCATGCTAGTAGGTGCAGAGCATCGCTACTCTCCAGTCGAAAAAGAATGTCTTGCAGTGATGTTCGCCGTACAAAAGCTGCGTCACTACTTGCTTTCCAACACAGTCTACCTGGTCTCGAGGGTCAACCTCTTGAAGGTCCTTGTCACAAAGGCAGGTTCTCTCAATGCTCGACTGGCAAAATGGTCCATCCTTCTGTCACAATTTGATATTAGGTATGTACCACAAAAAGCAATCAAAGGGCAAGCTCTAGCAGACTTCCTCGCAGAGCATCCATTGCCTAAAGATTCTCCACTCAGAGATGATCTCCCAGACGAACCAGTCTACAATGTGGAGACTTTCTCACAAAGTGCCTCCTGGGACATGTACTTTGACGGTGCAACCAGGACAAATGAAAAAAGACAGCTGATCTCGGGAGTTGGCATCCTCTTTGTTAGCCCCGACAAATACATGATTCCACACGCTTTCTCGCTACTGGAACCATGCACAAACAATGCAGCTGAATATCAAGCTCTGATCTTAGGATTGGAACTCGCCATCGAATCCGGTATCACCATGCTGGAAGTCTTTGGAGACTCTCAACTGATCGTCAACCAGATGAATCAGAAATTTGAAGTCAGGAAGCCAGATTTGTTGCCCTACTACAACAAGGCACAATCACTTCTGCAAAAGTTTGACATCTGTCACATCACCCACATTCGTAGAGGTGAAAACATACGTGCAGATGCCCTAGCCGGACTTGCCGCATCCATGGCAATCCAGGAAGGGGAAAACATGCAAGTCACAGTGTGCGAAAGAAGAATCCTTCCTCCTCTTAACACACACCAAGCAGTTGCTGAATGCCACCAAGTGGTCGGAAGTCGGATTTCAATCCTTCAAACTTCAATTGGCGACTGGAGGGATCCGTTCATTGATTACATTATGTTCGGAATCCTACCTGAAGATCCAAAAGAACGGGTAAGCATCCAAAGGCGAACCCCAAGCTTCCATTTGGATATTCCTTCAAAAATCCTTTACAGGAAATCCTTCAACGGAGTACTTCTACGCTGCTTGTCACAACAAGAGGCTGAAGAAACACTCAAAGAAGTTCATGCTGGTCTTTGTGGAGCTCATCAGGCTGGACCTAAGCTCTATGATCAGATAAAAAGGTTAGGATATTACTGGCCTACCATGGTAGCTGACGCAATGCAATTTGCTAAGCGCTGCCAACAATGCCAAGTTCATGGAGATTACATTCACATGCCTCCAGAATGGCTACATCCTACAGCGATCTCATGGCCTTTCGAAGCCTGGGGTATGGACATCATAGGTCCTATTTCTCCCCCTTCAAGCAAAGGTCATCGCTTCATCTTCGCCGCTACGGATTATTTCTCCAAGTGGTCAGAAGCATTTGCGTTTAACGAAATGAAGACCTCATCAGTCCTTCAGTTCCTACGCACCAACATCATTTGTCGTTTCGGCATACCCAAAAGATTCGTCCATGATAACGGACCACAGTTCCGGGATCATCGATTCTACAGGTTCTGCGACAAATACAAAATTCAAAGCTGTCCTTCGACTCCATACAATCCGGCAGCAAACGGGTTAGCAGAAGCTTTCAACAAGACACTCTGCAAAATCCTCAAAAAAATGGTCTCTAATCACAAAAGAGACTGGAGCGACAAAATGTCTGAAGCTTTATGGGCCTATCGAACCACCGTTCGAGGACCAACCCATAGCACACCATTCTCCTTGGTCTATGGATGCGAAGCTGTCGTGCCCTTGGAAGTACAAATTCCTTCCTTGAGGGTATCCTTGCAAAATGACATGACTCAAGAAAGCAATGTCAAATTGCGACTCCATGAGCTGGACAATCTCGATGAGAGACGGCTCGAAGCTCAACAAAGCATTGAACTTTACCAAGCACGTATGGCAGGATCTTTCGATAAAAAGGTCAGGCAACGCGCCTACAAAAAGAATGACTTGGTTCTTGCGGTAAAAAGACCAATGGTCTTCGCTCACAAGTCCAAAGGCAAATTTGAGCCGAAATGGGAGGGACCCTACGTCATCGACAAAGTTTTCTCCAATGGCGCATACGCACTCCTAAACATGGAAGGTGACAGATGTATGCTGCCCATCAATGGCAAGTTCTTAAAGCGGTACTACCCTTGAAGACTTACCCAACTGGGTAAGAGCAATGCCTGTATGGCCAAAACCGGTTTCCAGGTACACGCTCGCTAAACCCACCCTTTTTTAGAATTTTCATATCAAATGTTGAAATTTCTAGAAATCTAAAACAATGCTTACTTTCATCGTTTCATTGTTCAAAAAAAAAATATATATCCAAGTTCAGGAACCTTTCCCTAACTTGACCAAAATTTTCAACCCTTGAACCCAAAATTCATGGTTTGAAACAAAATCCGGATTCAGGGATTTCCACCCTAGTCCACCCTGCCTTTTACCGCCAAAATGGTTTTAGGTCAAAACTTATGACCCTCGTGTCTTTAAACAAAAAAAATGGTTTTTCAAAAACCGCGAGGAAGCGACGCTTAGTCGATACTTGCACAAATCGGAAGCAAGCGAACCACGTTCGACACTTCCAAAATCGCAGGGAAGCGACATTTCGTCGATACTTGCAAAATCCAAAACTGTGGAGATGCAACATTTCAGTTGATATCCACAACCCAAATTTCAAAGGTTCGAAAAAAAACCTAAAAAACTGTGGAGACGCAACATTTCAGTTGATATCCATAACCCAAAGGTTCGAGAAAACCACAAATTTCAAAAATCGTGGGGAAACGACATCAAGTCAGTACCCGCAAAACCAAAATTTTTGAAAAGCAAGGATGCGACATTCCATCGATACTTGCACCCAAATCCGCGAGGATGCGACATTCCATCGATACTCGCAACCGAATGAGCAAGGATGCGACATTCCATCGATACTTGCAAGAACATTCAGCAGGGAGGCGACTTTTAGTCGATACTTGCATTTTTTGAAAACCAAACCGGCTATAAATGCCATCAAAACAGGCTATAAATGCCACAACAGCTATAAGTGCACAACCGGCTATCAATGCCACCAAAAACAAAACCGGCTATCAATGCCTCACAAAAAAAAACTTGGATTTCAAAAAAGAAAAAAACGGCTATCAATGCCACAAAACGCTATCAAGCCAAAACCGGCTATAAATGCCACAAAACAAACCGGCTATCAATGCCACCAAAATTGGCTATAGATGCCACAAACAAAAAAAAAACTCGGCTATCATGCCACAAGAAAAGCTGGCTCTCATGCCAAAATTGGCTTCCATGCCACAAACAAAAACCTGGCTTTCATGCCAAAACAATCATTTGACAAAAGATTTTCACAAAATGACAACCTTTTGATCAAATCCCATTTAGCAATTACTTTTATCACAAAAAGATTCAAGTGAGCGTAGGGATAACAAAAAAAAAAAGCATCCCATTTAGCAATTACTTTCATCACAAAAAGATTCAAGTGAGCGTAGGGATAACAAAAAAAAAGAAAGTGTTCACAAGCACTACAATACAAAAAAAAAAAGAGTACCAAAAAAAATACATGTGGTACCAAAAAAAAAGAGTGTTCACAAGCAAAAAAAATAAGTACCAAAAAAATACAAGTGGTACCAAAAAAAAAAAAAAAAAAAAGAAAGAAGGATGGTTTCTGTATACAGGAGCTCAATCAAAAATGGTCTCCAGCCAAGAGTTCAGCTCCCCAAGCAGACTTTTAGCCTCAGCCGTCAAGGATTCCAAGGCACGCTTCTTCAAGGAACTTGCCATGAGATGCTGGAGTGGGCTGTACCCCTTCTCTCACACCAGGAAGCTTACCTCGAGCAGCTTGCCATTGTTCATCCTCATCAGACTTCCTTTTGAGAACCCGTTCGGCATCTGCAACCTGGTGAATCAGGGCACTCTCCTGTCGCGAGCTTCTATTATGGCAGTCCACTTGGGCAGCGACTTGTGCCTGCAAATGCTCAAGACGTTTCCTGGCCTCATCGACCTCCCTGTCAAGGATGTTGAGGTCATGTGTCAGCCTGATGATGGCTATCTCTTCTAAGTTCCTCTTTCGGACTGCCAGCTTCCTGCTTTCTGTAGCCTCATCCAGGTCAGACTTAGCCTTATCAGCAGGGTCCAGGAACATCTCCTTGAAGAACTGGTCATCAGCCAAACTCACGGTCTCAAACCACTTGTCACCCAGTGCAATGATCCTATCAACGATCGCCCTGGCACCTGTGACATCCAGACCAGCCTCTTCAGCATCACTGAGAATCTCCTGCACATGCTGGATCATGCCAAATCCGACTTCCAAGTGCCCAGAAAAGAGAGTCTCAATCCAAGAGCTCACAACTCGCACCACCACCTTCTTCGCAAAAAGAAGAGATGGCCCAGCTGAGGATTCGCCCAACTCCGTTGGTCGGCTACTCATGTCATCATCTGTTGAAAGAGTAACAAAAGAACTCTTTCCAGCTGAAGCTGCTCCTGCTCGGGAAGGAATCTCAGCGCGAGGAATCTCCTCAATATTGTCAGAGCTGGTCCCAGGAATCTCTACCTCTGGATCAACCTCTGGCATCTCTTGCTCTGGAAGCGACGGATCCTCCTCTGCCACTTCAAAACCTGCAAAGGAAACACAAAAAGGTATGAATATGACCCTGTTTGAAAATCATTATCAGAGTTATAACTACAAAATACCTTCTTCGACGACTGGCGGAACACTTTCTTCCTCCATGAACTCATCGAAAGCATCATCAACATTTGCGTCCATCGATGGTTCAAAGTCATCAGAACCCTGTGGCAAGTCAGCTGGCAACAAAAAATGTGTTAGCAAGCCGAGTCACAAACAAAAAAAAAAAGAGAGCAAAAGAAGTCGTACCAATTGGAGATTCTGGATTTACTCCAGAGCCCGTCGGTTCTTCTTCAGGTGCCTCGACAGGATCCATCACCACCTCATCGGTTGGGACCTCAGGCATCACCAAGTCTTCCTCTGCTAAAAAAAAAAAAGAAGAAAAGCAGAAACAAGAAGCAAATCATAACATGGAAAAAATCCCATGAAAAGAAATGGAAAGAGAAAAAGGAAGAATCATACCTTCACCGACGGTCTCTTCTTCTCGGCTTCTCTTCTCCGGAGGCTCGTCAGCATCCACTGGCACATCCTCATTGATAGTAAGAGGAACTTCCAAGTTAGGAGAGTCCTCATGCTGCCCCTTGCTACTATGATGACTCCTCCTCCTCTTACTTCTGCGGGCTCGCTTCTTAGAGGAACCTGCCCCGCCGTCAGAGTCAGGTTTCCCACTTGACTCATCACTGGATGGTCTGCTCTTGCCAGTAGACTCCACGGAAGCTTGCCTCTGTGCCGCTTGCATCCAAGCGCCAAGTTCGGCTTCCTCCTGTTCTAGCTGCTCCAAAGCCTCGTCAGGTATTTCTCGAACAGCTTCAGAACCGATGACGCCCTGGTCACCGAGAAAGCCTATCTTGTGCTTCTCTCCAGAAAGGAAGGCCCAAACTTCCTCTCGCCGGATGCCATCCGACTTTCCAAGGCCCTTTCCAGATGCCAGCTTCACATCAAGCTCCTTCCTGGAAAGTCCCCGATATGCCGAGAAGCTCTCCGCGAACCACTTCGCAAAGCCGGCAGTCCGGGAAGTCAGCAACACAGGATAAGAAATCATGGCTGTAGTGTCTTCAGCACTATAGAAAGCCCATGCATTTCTCCCGTCCTGTAAGCCTCCAAAGCGCTTCACCATGCTTGAAGGCGCTCCAACAACGCCTTGAGAAAAGCCAAGCTGCAAAGCAAAGCGAGAGGGTACATACGGCTGGATGTCGACGAAAAGATGTCTACGGTACACCATCGTGCCGACACGTATGCTGAAAAGCCACTCTCTCTCTGCATTTGTCAAGGAATAATGCCTTCCCGACCCCGCCCTGGTAGAGTCTCGGGAGGCACCAAAATCAAAAGCCTTCTTCCGCAACTCCGGAGAAAGCTTTACTGAAGATTGCCCCATCTCGACGTCCCTGAACCGTCGGATCCTCATGCGGGCAAACAAAAGTGATTCGGACACGGCTTTGCCCTTAGCCAGTCGAATCATCAGAGGATCATCATCCTGTGCAGCACCCAGCCGATGGAAGCCAGGACAGTGGTATACATACCACGAATAAAAGATATGGGCTGAAAATACCCTATTCATGGGAAGCCCAAGCCGAACTAGAAAAGCAGCAGCCTGCAGTTCGGTACACAGGTAGGAGTAAAGAGCTGGCACCAAAGCAACCTGCTCTCCAAACGCCATCTGACAAGCCGGGAAAATACAATGCGGCCTGATGTGCGTTCCATCTCCTCCAGCAAAATAGCCTCACCAAGCCAATAAGTGAGGTAAACAGCGAGATCTCTCCGCAGTGCAATGTCAGGACATATGGCGTTTGTACTTGCACAGAAATCTCTCAACTCTTCTTGCATGGCCAAGATCTTCTTTGAACTTGGATCCTGAGCTCCAGCTTCTGGGTCATGCTATCAGAAGGCTCCCTACTATCAAAAAAGTTGGGGAATGAAGAGCAAAAACTCTTCCAACTGCTGGATCTAACTTTCGAACCCCCCTTCTCCTTCAAAAAATCATAGAAGGCGACGAGCTGAAAGTATAAAAGCCTGAACTTCTCAGACTGCCCCTCGAGGACGCTGTCAATCGGCATAAACTCCTCATAGAGTTTGCCGAGGATGGGCAATCCGGTAATAGCGCTCAGCTCCTTCAAAGAAAAACCAATCTCACCATTCGTCACAACGAAGGTATTGGTTTGTGGGAGAAATGACTCCAGCATAGCCATGAATGCCTCGTCGGAAAAGATCACGGTCTCCCTAAAGGCAGCGGACCGCATCAAAAATCCCGGCTTCCTTCAAAACGGCGCCACCAATCAGCAGACGCGATCAGTCCACGACTTCCACTCGGAGTCAGCATTGAAACGACCTCGAAGTCGAAAAGGCTTGATCCAATTGCTGCCGTCACCGCTGAAAATACCAAGGCCCACCGGTCTCAAATCGACCGACGGATAATCAGAGCCCTGGTAGCCGCTTGATGGCATCAACAAGTCCATGTCAACAGGCGACCTCTCCGTATATCCAGGAGAACCGCCAACAAAAACCCCGGTCTTGATTACATTTGTCCTTCTCACCCAACTTGGAGGATCTTCCCTCTTAGGGCACGTGGGGGCAAGGCTCAGAATCGAGACGGTGCGATCAAACATCGACCGGGTAGTAACAGTCTTCTTCTCACCATCTGCTGTGAAGGAAAACTGAAAAGATCTCCTCTGGTATGTAATGTCATCAGGGACTGCATCACCAAAGAAGAAGGTAGGCTTGGGCAAAATGCTCTGATCTTCCATCACCCATGGACGACTGCTTACCATGATCTTATAGAATTCCTCTCCCTTGAGAGTGATCAGTCGCTGCCTCATCTCATCTCTGTTGAGGGAGTCGCACTCTTCCAGATTTCTCTCAACATACTGGACCTTCTCGAAAGCCTGCTGAACGGCCGGATTAGAAGATCTAGAAGATCGACGAGGTACGCTTGTAGCAGGCTCTTTACCCTTGTTCGCTCTGGAGGAACCACCTGAAAAGGATGAAAAAAAAAAAAGATCAAACATCAAAATGACAGAATCTCGCTAAAAAAAAATCTGGCGAAATTTTGACATGATGACGGGGCAATTCCGAAGAAAAGGAACTATCCCGAAAAAAATAGAAAGCTTGAAGATGGGCTCAACATCGCTGCGAGCTCCGAAACTCCAAACTTTCGAAACCTAAAAGTCTCCGCAAAATCAGGAAGGGCTCAACATCACTGCGAGCTCCAAGTTCTCAAATTTGCAAAAACTTTCAGGTATGCAATCACATCATGCTACAAATTTAATTTACAAATTATAGGCATGCATGAACATCTAGATTTGAAAAAAAAAATGCATTATCATGATGAGCAAAAAAAAAAAAGAGAAAAGAAACTTTCTCTAAAAAAAAAAGAGGGAGGAGAAAGAAAACAAAAAAAAAGAGAAACGAAACTCTCTCAAAAAAAAAGGGGAGGGAAAGAAAAAAAAAAGAAAAGAAAAAAAAAATTGGCTGGCCCACAGGCCACGTGGCCGTACGGCCAGATCCGTACGGATCTGTCCGTACGGCCCACAAAAAAAAAAAAAAACATGAAAAAAAAAAAGAAAAGAAAGCAAAAAAAAAAACGTGTGAAAAAAAAAAGAGAGGCAAACACGTGAAAAAGAAAAAAAAAAAGAAGAAAAGAAAAGAAAGAAACAAAAAAAAAGAAGAAGAAAGAACTTTTTTTCCTACAATGGAGTTTTCTTAAAAAAAAAGAACTTACCTGAAGCCATTGATGGAGAAGAAGAAGAAAAGTCTTGAAGATCTTGAAGAAGAAAAGCTTTTGGTCTTGAAGCCCTCTTGAGATTATTGCAAAAGAAAGTAATAAGAGCAAGAGATCCAACCTTCTCCTTGCTTTTATAGAAGAGAGCAAACCAAAGAAGGAAAGAAGAAATAGGTAAGTGTTACTAATTAGTAACCTTACCAAAAGAAAGAAATTAGAAAGATTCTAATCCAAAAGAAAGGATATCTTGAGGGATTCTCTCCCAAAAAGAAATGCAATGAGAGATTTGTTCCCCAAAAATCAATCTATGACGGATTTCTTTCCCAAAAAGAAAGATTTCTTGAGATAATTCCATATCCCAAGAATAAAGGGATCTTGAGAGAGTTTCCCTCCCAAAAAATCCAATCTTATGACGGGAGTCTTTCCCAAAGAAAGAACTTGAGATATTCTATCCAAAAATAGAAGGGATCATGAGAGATTCTCTCCAAGTAAAGATATTCTTAGATATTCTCTATCCAAAATGAGATATTTTTGGAATATTCTTTACAAAAATGACACCATATGAGATCTAAGCCATTTCAAAAGCTTAAGGTCCCATGGGTTAGCCCACATGAGCCAGGTTTGACCACCTAGGCACAAAAAAAAAAAAAAAAAAAAAAGGAAATAAATTTTGGGCTTTTAGTCAAAGAGAAATCCCTCTTACCAAGAGCATACAAAAATGGTTCCATGCCTCTTTTGAGTTGATTGGACCATACAAAAGAAAATTCCAAGCCCCATGAGCTTCCAAAAATCAAACCATCCAGCCTCATCTACCAAATTGAGCCAAATTCTTGAAATTGACATTCCATCAAACCAAATCCTGGTCCCCTAACTTGCCACATACAGCCTGTTAGGTCACAAGACCAAAACCAAAAACCAAAACCAGATCCCCTAACTTGCCACATACAGCCTGTTAGGTCACAAGATCAAAACCAAAATTGATCCCCCAACATTCCACATACAGCTTGTTGGGTCACACGATCAAAACCAAACCCGACCCCCTAACCTGCCATATATAGCCTGTTAGGTCACAAGGTCAAAACCCAAATCCACATCCCTGATGTCATCTTTAAAACTTTGCCTCGAGATGGTACGTGATCCCTTTCACTACCATAAAATTCCCCTGGAAGCTCAAAAGGCTACAAATACCAAAAAGAAAGACTGCTCAAAGACTCTTGGTCAAGTCACAGGCTCTCCTTAAAAAAAATCTCTTCGAGGCACATCGACTACGAAAGTTAAGCAACTCGCCGCTGTACCTCGAGGGGGCATTTGTTGACACCAAAAATGTCACTTTGCCTCATTAAGATCCAAAGAGCTACATGAAGTCGCAACCTGCCATAAATAGGCAATGCTGCTTCCAAAAATCAAATCTTGTCAGAATCAAACAAAAACTGCAATATTCTTCCAGACAGCCAAAAGAGGAGTACACAAGAAGTTTCGGGCCATTTCAAAATCATTTGGCCTAACTTCGCTTCTCCGACAGCCGAAAAGGAGCCCTCGGCGACAAAAGCTCTCCGGGACCATGATTTCCAAGACAGAACCTATGGATCATCTTAAAATGACTCCAATAGGTTCCCTGTCAAATTTCAAGTCAATCGGACATCGGTTGACCACACATCAAACCGCGACATCTTCATCGCGACAAAAAGCAAGTCTGCAGGTGATAGGACCCCAAACGGCTTCGAAACTCAAACAAAAGCCTATGGTTGGTCTTATTTATTGCTCAGGAGGCTTCACACCAAATTTCAGGTCATTCCGACATCGTTTGGCCCAGTTTCAGCTTCTGACGGAAAATCAGCAACTCTGCGCGACAAAGTCTTCGGCTTTCTCAGGAAATTGGAAACTTTGCAAAATAAAATGCAAGGATTCTCATCAGGTTTCCTACAAAGAAATCAGGCCAATAAATGGTCAAAATGTCAAGGAAAAGTACAGAAGAAAAAAGAATCAGAAAAAAGCAAAAACGGACGCAAAACGGGACACGAAAGGGGGCAAACCCCCCCAGGGTCGCAGCGGGCTGGGCCAGGGTCGCCTGCGACCATGGACCCCGGGGTCGCCGGGAAAGCCCCGGAAACCCCGGTTTTCGCCGTTTTTTCGCGATTCGAAGGGCCCAACCTCTGGTACTTTCCAAAATTCATGCTTTTGAGACACCAAGTCCTCTGACATCCGTCCAAAACACGGGTAAATCATCAAGAGTATCGAAGACAGTATTGATCGCCACCCGGTCAACCAAAAAAAAGTGTGCTTTCCACCCGACCGATCGAGAAATCGACAAGACAGATGGCACCGACCCGCTGTTGGCAACAAACACCTGAAATTACATGGTCATCTGATGTCGATCTACATGAAGATCCATCGATGATCATCAACAGAAGAATCTCAAAAGACGTGGCACGGCCCGCGACTCTTCAGCTGCTCGGCGACCACTTAATGCGATTAATTGACTAGCTTTATTACAGTCATTAATCCATTTCTTTGGACGGCCCAATCAGAAGCAAGCATTCGGGAGTTACAAGTCAAGAGATTCATGACATTTAACCCATGAAACTCCTCCCATCATGGCGATTAAAGGCGATTAAATGCCCTCAATCTCCTCCGGCCAATCAGAAGCCAAGAAAAAGGAGTTACAAAATAAACAATTCAATTTTGTAACTCCTCCCATTATGCGGCTTAATGACAATAAAAGCCCATAAACCCACCTAAAAGGCTACCTAAAAGCCTATAAATAGGAGGGCTCTCCAAGAAGAAAGAATATCAGAGAGCATCAGAAAAATCAGAGAAAAAAGCACAAGCACACAGACAGAAATCCAGAGAAAGGAAAAAGAGAGAAAACTCTGCGGAAATTCTACACCGGCCACCGCAACAAGGTGACAAAAGTCCCTTGGGGGGTACCCCCCCCCAAGGTCCTTGCCTTCTCCTCCTGCCTCCAATGGCTTAGATATGGCTTTTCAGCCCGTCTACTCGGTTTTTTATTGGACATAGGACCTTCCTTTGGTCTTTGTCTTCTAAAAACCCGAGGTTATAGCCAAGCCAAGCGAATCAAATAGCATCCTCTGTTCTCATCTGCATGGATGATGGCGAAGCCCACATATGGCTTGCGACCGTCAATCTAAACGAGTCCCCCACAATCTCCTGAGAAGTTAGATCCTCCTTTTCTTGCTTTTCATTGTAGTTTGTATTTTTTCAAAAGAGACAAAAATCACAATTCTTGTCTTTCATTATTGATAAGGATTGTAAATCGGCTATAAACGCCAAAATCGGCTATAAACGCCAAAAATCGGCTATAAACGCCAAAATCGGCTATAAATGCCAAAAAATCGCCTTTCACGGCAAACTAAGAAAAATGTCTCTTTTCTTAAATATATGTGCAATGGAAAATTTGAAAGAAGTTGATTTCCTTTTTACTTGCGAAGGTTGATCTCCGGATCACCACTTGCAATTCCAAGTAAAAATAGAAAATCTGGCACACCCACAAAAAAAAGAAATGTTGATGCACGCCCTTGCCCCCCGGTTACGAAAGGGTCGGACCCGACGGACTCCCACGTCCGCCGACCTCGGTAGAACCGAGCAGGAGCGCGGTCCATCAGGGAGCTGGTCGTCCTTCAAGTAGGCGACAATTGGATCCATCCAGCTTGGGCCAAGGTCAGCACAGAGGACAAGCCGAGATGAATGGAGTTCAAAACTTGACCTTGATACTGACCCGACCTCGATGGTCCTTTTCTTCCCTGCTTCGACAGCGGATGCCAGGTTTGCAAGCGCATCTGCGTGCGTGTTGGTATCTCGGGATATTTGCCTGACCTCTGCTTTCTGGAAATGAGAGAGCAGTTTTTTCGCAAGGGCTAAGTAGGCCGCCATCCTGTCGTCCCTGGCCTGGTAGTCTCCAGCGAGCTGGCTAGTTACCAGTTGAGAGTCGCTGAAGATCTCCAGGTGCTGGGCTCCGAGGATTTGGGCGCTGTTCAACCCTGCAATCAGTGCTTCGTACTCTGCCTCATTGTTTGTCGCTTTAAAGTCCAGGGTGAAGGCCTGCTCTATGACCAGTCCCTCTGGCGATTGGAGAACTATGCCGGCGCCAGCTCTCTTGGAGGTGGACGATCCGTCGACAAAGATCTTCCATGCCGAGGTGGGAGACTGCTCGACCTCAGTTTCTACTGGCTCGTGCCCTGTGCCCCCCAGTGCCGTGCCGAGCTGGGTCGGAGCCGGGTTGGGGGAGACGAATTCGACAATAAAGTCTGCCAGAATCTGGGCTTTGATCGCAGTTCGGGGACGGTACTGTATATCATACTGCCCCAGTTCTACTGCCCACTTTGATATTCGCCCTGAAAAGTCAGCCTTCTTGAACACTGAACGGAGTGGGTGCTCCGTGATCACCACAACAGTGTGGGATTGGAAATAATGGGAGAGCTTGCGGGAGGCACTGACGAGAGCCAACGCAAGCTTCTCCAGTAAAAGGTATCTGGTCTCGGCATCAAGCAGGGTCTTGCTCGTATAATAAATTGGTTTTTGAATTCCCTCGTCCTCCCTGATGAGGACGGAGCTCACTGCGTGATCCGAGACCGCCAGATACAAATACAGAATCTCCCCCGGAGTTGGGGTGGAGAGTAAGGGTGGTGACATTAAACAGGTTTTGAGTGCGGCCAATGCCTGGTCGCACTCGGGGGTCCACTGGAATTTCAGATTTTTCTTTAGAAGCTGAAAGAAAGGCCTGCACTTATCTGATGACCGGCTGATGAAGCGGTTGAGTGCTGCAGCCATTCCTGTGAGCTTCTGAACTTCCTTCGTGGTAGAGGGGCTCTGGATGCTCTGGATCGCGGTGATCTGGTCCGGATTAGCCTCTATCCCCCTCCGCGTTACCAAGCTGCCGAGGAACTTGCCAGAGGCTACTTCGAAGGCGCACTTGGAAGCGTTTAGCTTGAGCTTGTATGCGCGGAGGATGTCGAAGACTTGGCCGAGATCCGCCAGATGATCGCCGGAGTGCACTGATTTGACGACCATGTCGTCGATGTACACCTCTACCGTCCGGCCGAGCTGAGCATGGAACATTTTTGTGACGAGGCGCTGATAGGTTGTCCCCGCGTTCTTTAGCCCGAAGGGCATCACCTTGTAGCAGTAAGTGCCGCGGGGGGTTATGAATGACGTTTTCTCCTCGTCAGGCTCGTAGAGCGGGATCTGGTGGTAGCCCCTGTAGGCGTCGAGGAAGCTCATTCGGTCGTGACCAGCGGTGGCGTCGATCAGTTGGTCAATCTTTGGAAGGGGGAAGCTATCTTTAGGGTAGGCCCTGTTCAAGTCTGTGAAGTCCACGCACACCCTCCACTTTCCAGTTTTCTTCTTGACCACCACCGTGTTGGCCAGCCATACCGGGTACTGGACTTCCCGGATGGCTCCTGCCTTTAGCAGGTTGTCGATCTCTTCGACGACCGCATCTGTCTGCTGCAGCCCTGTACTACGGGCTCTCTGCACTACCGGCTTGTGCTCGGGGTCCACATTCAGCTTGTGGCACATGACCTCAGGGTCGACCCCAGGCATTTCGCTTGGGCTCCAAGCGAAGACGTCGACGTTCCGCATCAGGAACCGAGAGAGTTCGGCCCTCTCCTCGTCTGGCAGCTGGGTGCCAATCAGGAAGAACCTGTCTGGATCCGCCGGGTTTAGCCTGACCTCGGCCAGGTCCTCGATGCTCTTCTTCTCGGGATCTCGACCGATTTCATCGAGGCCTTTCTCGAACTCGGCGAGGTTGACGCGCTCTGCCTCCTTCACTGCCGGGACTGCGGCCAGCATGCACTGCCTGGCTTGCTGCTGATCCCCCTCCACTGTGACTACCTCCATCTTGCCCTCCTCGTTCTCAAGGACTAACTTCAGCTTTTGATGGAGGGAAGAAGGAACTGCTTCTAACTTGTGGAGCCACGTTCTGCCCAGAATGACGTTGTAGGGAGAAGGGGCATCCACGACCAGGAAGTCGGCCGACACGGAGGCTCCGCCAACTCGGGTCTCCAAGGTGATCCTGCCCTTGGGGTAGACTGGCGTGGCGGACAACCCTAGCAGGGGTGCTCGGACCTCCGTGAGGTCTGCTTCGGAGAGTTTCATCTTCTTGAAGTAGTCGTAGTAGAGGACCTCGGAGGAGCTGCCGGAGTCGACGAGGATCCTCTTCACTGTGAAGTCTCTCAGCTTCATGGTGAGGAGCAGGGGGTCGTTGTGAGGGAGCCGGATTCCCTCCAGGTCTCTGTCTGAGAACGAGATGGTGGGTCGGTCGCGGCGGGCTTTCTTGGATGACGGAGCGAGCTCGGCTTTCATTACTTCCTTCCCGTGCGAAGCCCGCCTGGCTTTGGCACGGGCCTGGGAGCTGCCCCGGGACGAGGAAGCGGGAGCTGAGGACGCCAGATGGATCACGTTGATGATCTTCTCTGAATCCTCACTGTCTGGAGCCTGGGCTGCGCTCTGGTGAATCCGGCCCTCGCTGCCGCCGGCATCACCTGCCTTGACGAACTCTGGCATGTGGCCCTCTTCGGCCAGCTTCTCCAGGTACAACTGCAAAGTCTTGCAGTCCTCGGTCTTGTGCCCGTTACCCCTATGGAAGGAGCAGTAGAGCTTGCTTCGGCTGCCGGAGGTGGGCTCATTCTTCATGGGCTGAGGGTACTTGAAGAACGGCTTGGACCTGATCTTGGTCAGGATGCGGTAGATCGGCTCCTTGAAGACGACGTTGACGCTCTGATTGGCGCTGGAGGGAGGTCTGGGCTTCCAGGCGCCCCCGGACCTGGACGACGCAGGCTTCGCCGAACTGGAGACCCAGGCCTGCTTGGGCTCCTGCTTCTGGAAGGGCCTCCCGCCTCTCTGCCGAGGCTGGCTACTCTTCTGCTCGGGCTCCGGAAGCCCGTCCTGATCCCGGGCTCGGATCTCGTCTTCCTCCTGGGCGATGAAGCGCTTTACCCGGGACATCAACTCTGGCATGGATTCTGGGGGGTTCCCGGCCAAGTCCTTCCGCAAGTCGTGGCCGGGGATCAGGGCATGCTAGAAGGCGTAGATTGCTATCTCTTCCCTGGTGCCCTCAATCTGGCTGTAGACCGCCCAGAATCGCTGGGCGAAGATGGCGAGGGTCTCACCCTGTTTCATTTTCAGGGCGAGGAGGTCCCCTTCTTTCTTGGGGACGACGGTGTAAGCTTGGAACTTCTTTAAGAAGGAGAGCTGGAGCTCCTTCCAACTGGAAATGGACTTCTCTGGGAGAGAACAGAACCACTTCAGGGGGAGGTCACCCAAACTGGAGGAGAAGATTTTGCAGTTCAGGTGACCCTCATTCCCCCAGATGGACATCTTCTGGGAGAAGTGTCGGAGGTGAGCGGATGGGTCGGACAGTCCGTCATAGGGGACGAACCGCGGGACGGAGAACTTTCTGGGCAAGGGGGTGCGCTCGATCTCTTTTGTGAAGGGTGAGCCCCCCAGATCAGTGTGGCCACAGATCTGCTTCTGGTCCCGCACGTCCAGGTTGTGCTGAAGAGCTAGCCTGACACGTTTGTCGAACCGCTCCTGCTCGTCGTCCTTCTCTGGGGTCTGAGCTCTTGCCTTTCGCTTGGAGTGGCTCGGGCTACGATGGCTATGAGTTCGGCCATCGCGGCTATGATGACTCCGGCTGTTGCTCGAGCCTTCGTCACGAATCTGGCTCCGCTTATGGTCCAGATGATTTCTGAGATCCTCGCGGGGAGGCTGGGCTGCCCTGCTGGGGGCGTCCCTCTTTTTCCCTTGAGGCTCAGAGACCTGCCTCAAGGAGGCAGTTTGCGCTGCCCTCAGCTGCTGCTGGAGCTCGCGAATCAGCTGCTCTTGCCTCTGGAGGAGAGCAGTTTGGGCTTCGAGAATCCCTCCAGTGGCAGGGGGTTGAACGTGGCGCGTCTCTCCTACGGCCACGACTTTGTCCTTCCGAGGACGTTCATGCCGACGCTCATCGCGCCTGGGTGGCAGGACTTCTTTTGCTGAGATCGAGGCCTCGAGCCCCTCTTGGAGGGGGAACTCGACAAAGAGCTGAGAGCCTAAGCGGCCCTCGCCTGCGGACGTGCCATGCACCGTGCGGGAGCGCCCTTGAGGAGGGACGTCCGTCGACGGTGGTGGCAGCTCGAGCGCTGCTCTCGAGGACTCTACGCCCTTGCTAGCTTTCGGAGGCATGGCTTCTGAGAGATTGAGGTTAAGAAGGTTGGGAAGGTTTGGGAAGGTTGGGATATTACTTTCCCACAGACGGCGCCAATTGTAGGTGCAGAAAATAATGACTCACAATAACTGGGGAGCCTTAGAGGACTTATCCAATGATGGTGATGACTGGGTACCGTCCGAAAGCCTGAAAGCGAAGAACACACGGTCAGAGGACCCTGGCCTGGGCGGCGCAAGGCTCTCCGATGCCAAAGTCAGTGAAGGAACTGGAACAATGGAAGGAGAGGAAGAAGAGAGGCAGAGTAACAGCTCTGAGTATGAAAATGTGCGTACCTTGCATGTGAAATGCAGTCCTTTTTATAGACGATTTGGAAGATATCTTGGACGATATCTTGGCATGGGTCTCATGATTCGACTGGGAAGTCATGATCAGCCCTCGTTGCAATTAATGCGGTCCAATCCAGCCCACTCTGCATTAAATGCGCGTCGGATCAGCCCACGTCGCATTTAATGCGCGTCTTGTTGGGCCAGATCGTGTTGGACGCCTTTGGCGGTAGGGTATCATCGGATCTGCCCTCGGGCCTTGCCCTGATGTGGCCTCAGCCGCTGGATGCCGCCCTGTCAGAGATCTGGCGAAGATTGTGAGCGGCTGGATGTCGCGTCTGTCCCACTAGCTCGTGCCCCTATTCCTCCACGTGCCTGATGACGTGGGGGACGAGGGGCGCAAGTGGAGGCTCTCTCTTGCTTCGGCTTCCGTCCCGGCTTCCTCAACCGAGGTGGAGCTCCCTGCCGAGATGGCACCCGGGGTGGACCAGTTCGGCGCTAGTGGCCCGAAGCTGCCTGACTTCGGCCGGACCCCCTGTCCTGGTAGCCGGGGTGAGCTTGGTGCCACGTGGATGACACGCGGATGGCACGTGAGAGTGCTTAGTCTCATCTGATGGCTGTGATTAGCGTAATCCTGTGGTTCTGGAAATCTCCCCACACAGTAAGCATAGTGCTGTTTGGGTCTCCAGTAAATGTGTTCCTCTTTAAATTTACAAGGTGACCCATAATTATTTACTTTATGTTATGATTCTCTACTGTTTGTTTTTCTGCTTTGTCCAATTCCTACTTCTATCATCTGTCAATCAATTGCTTACTCTTTTCTTAGATGCATATTGCTGTAGGCTTGGAGGAATCCAAAGATACAGAGGCCATGTTTTATCAGATGAATTTGTTGCCCATTCAAGTTTACCACCTCCAAAATCTCCATTTTTTAATTTATTCTTGTTTCATTATTATTATTATTTTTTTGATTGATGACAGAGTCATTTTGTTGGATTGCTTTTATTCCTGTTTCTTTCCTCTTCCATTTGATAAAATCTACATGACTCTCATTGTTGGTTGGAGTCTTGTTGTGGATTAAGTAACCCACCTGATTTATAATGGCCTGATCATGATTCATGATTTCTTCAAAGAGAATGAGAATGCCCAAAAAATGCATATATTTGCACATTCATATGAGTACTATATTTATGAAAATATCTACTTGCTACTATCTTTTTAACCAAAAAAGGGGTTTGGGGGTGGGGTTGGGTTGTCTTTCAGTTGGGCACTATGCCTTATATCTATAGGTTGTCAATGGAGAGAATGAGAAAGGACAAAAGGATCCGAAATCAAATGCCTTGTTTAAGTTGCCTTCTGATGATCTTAACATACGAATTAAAATTTTTTATTCTTTATTTTTAATTTTTTTTCTACTTTCTTCATGAGGGAAGCACAAATGATTGATTTTGTCTTCTTTTTTTTTTTCCTCTCATTTGAAATTTGTGCTATGTTGGTATTTTTCCTACAGTTAAGGAGAAGGTTGGAGCTGGGGTGATGTTTATGTTCAAGTAGGAAATGGAGGGAAGTTAAAGTTGGGCTACTTTGGTCCGAAGGCTTGTAAAAATTATAAATTAGAATGTAACTTACTGGCACAGACTAACCTGACCATACCTGAACTTCTTCGGTAGAGATTTGTCTAACTAGATCTCGCTTCTTTTTAACCAAATTCTACCCTCTGGCTCTTTATTCGGTTGATATCGCATTTTGCGAAGTTTTTTAAAGTCAACTTTGTATAATTTCTTTTTCATCGGAAGCATTCTTTTTTTTTTTTTTTATATATGAAATACGTTGAATCAGGAAAGAATACAGAGCCATCTCCCTATAGTTTAATACCTAAGAAAGTCAAAGTTTTATCTGTATGTCCCCCTTATATCCTTCATCCCTTGCTTTCTAAATGCTATAAATGGGAATTATGCTATTTTTTTTTTTATCTTGCTTTCTAAGCATATCATGCATGAAACTGGTGTCATTTAGGAAACCAGTTAGTACTAATGGTTTATTATGCAGATCATGAATTTAAGCATCCTCTCAATCCATGTGAGCACCAGAGTGCAAATATGAAGCTGCTTCTGTGGCTCCTCTTCCTCTTCACATGCTTACAAGCTCTCCTTAGCTTGGCCCATGTGAGTAGTGAAGGCTTGCAACTTCTGGAAGACAATAAATCAAGGGTAAACTTTTGTGCACTCAGATCTAATCCTATGATGTCCAAATTCTAACATGATTAATTGCAAAAATCTAACAAGAAAGTCACACGAGACATGGTCCAATCCTATCCTGGACTCTTCAAAGGCAAACACAATAAAATAAGGACTTCTTATTCATTTACTGGATGCAATTTTCTGCAACAAAAAGAACGAAATCACTTTGCTGGATGGAATTTTCTATTTCTGTATCATGATTGTTTTTCTTCATACACAATAATCTCAAATCACTTTGCATGTGATCGAGGTAATTTTCAACACAAGACTCTTAACAGTTTACACAACCAACCATCATCTATAAGGTCATTAAGAATGACTCTACCCATGAAGTAGTCATTCCATTCAAACCTTCAGTAACATGTAGGAACTCATACAATGATCTTCCTACTTAATTCATCTTTAAGGAAGATCCAAATCAATATATAAGAAGTTGAACTAGCTAGACCAAAAACCTGCCACCCCACCCAAACACCACCATGACCCATCTACTGCACCTTTCAGCATTGTTACACCATCAAGACATTTGGTACAATTTTGCACGAATCACACACCCATACTATCCCTTTCTCTGTTTCTCTATTTAGAAGTGTGGCAATCTATGGTAAGGATTACAAATCGTTCATACTTTAGTTCTCCAACACTTCATAGTTGCCGTTTATTTTCTCAAAGCCGGCAGCCCTTTTATCTTCTTTGAGCATTTCTATTGTTTGGGAGACATCCGCTTTATACACATAAAACTTGACAATAACCAGGAACAAAATGAAATTAAGAAAGTTCAAACAAGCGAAGAACGCATAGTAGTAGTCAAGATGGGAGATATTGAGGTTATTCAGTATCCATCCTCTATGACCATGCTTTTCAGTGACATGAGAAACAGTTGAAAGAAGAAAGCTACTAAGGAAGTTTCCTATTCCAAGACTAGTCATGGAGTAGGAGGTTCCCAAGCTCTTCATCCCCTCTGGAGCTTGATCATAGAAGAATTCTATCTTTGCCACCTCTAAGAAAGCATCTGCCATCCCCATAATCAAAAATTGGGGAAGTAATATGAATATCGTAAGAGGAACTATTTGGTCTTTTTCCACTACACCATGGTCCCTAGCAACACTAAGTCGCCTCCTCTCAGCAAACGATGCAGTTAGCATTATTATGATATGCAGTACAAAGCCAATTCCCATCCTCTGTAGAAGGCTGATTCCTCTAGGGTTCTTGGTCCACCTCCTCATGATTGGTACAAAGTATCGGTCGTAGATCACAATGGTGGTGAGCATGGATATTGTTACAAAGCCAGCAAGACTCGCCGGAGGGATCTTGAAGTGAGGGCCTAAGCTTCGATTTAGAGTGGTACCTTGCTTGACAAAAAGGGTATTGACTTGAGCGAGCATTGTGCTTGGAATGAAGGTTGCAAGCAAGATCGGCAGCATTCGAAGCATTTGCTTGGTTTCTTCTACTTGGGTAACTGAACATAGCATCCATGGAGTGTTCGAGCCAGTTCTTACGGCAGCTTTGTTAAGAAACCTACATGAAAAATTAATTCAAGGAATACTTGTAAAGGACTCATATGATTGCAGTTAACTTCTCTTTAATTAGTTTTCCTTATGAGTCTAGGATCCTCCAAAGTTGAAGAAATTTGAGGCCACATGGCTTTCTGATGAAGTTTGATTTCCTGGACAAGTAAAAGGTCAGGTTGTGGATAAGGAAAATGTTGAAGAATCAGTCCAATTAGTTATTTTTATATATCTAGCCATTCAATCATGACAATGTACTGCAGAGGAAAATGCAGCATATTTTTTCACATACCAAGAATAATAATAATAATAATAATTATTATTATTATTTCAGTAAATATTAACTTGTTCCGGTTAAGTACAGAGTGATAAGGGAAAAATAAAATAAAAGCAATAAACCCAACCGGGTTAAACAGGGTTAACACCTAGAGTTTGATTTGAACTAAAATTAGATTTATGGCATTTTATTCTCTATCTTTTTGTATGGGAAAAATACAGTAGATGCAATCAAATTAGTCAAAAACCAAACTTTGGCTGTTGTTCGTAGAGATTAGCTTAGATCTACTTAGATTTTTAGATTAATAGAGGTAAACATCTTCAATTACAATAACCACAGGTGGATATCTGTGAAATTACTGACCTTAGAGAAGAGGTAGATTCGATTCTGAACTTGTGGTTCTTTGCATAGTACTCAAAGTCCAGCTCATAGAGTTCTTCAGGGTCATTAGGAAGGACCACCGTCAATTTTCTTAATGCAGCCACTATAACCCTAGCCATCCTGGTAAAAGGACTCCCAGAGGGCACCTTGTGCCTGTAAAAGGGAGTCCCGCTTACGAAAATCATCACTGAAATCAATAGCCCAAGTGTAGGAAGCCCATAGCCCAGTGTCCATCCCACATTGTCCTGAACGTACACAAGAACAGTATTGGCAAAGAGGGTCCCAAGGAAAATGCTGAACATCCACCAGTTGAAGAAGGAGAGCTTGTGGGCCCTCTCCTTGGGCTCGAAATCATCAAACTGGTCTGCACCAATGGTTGATATGTTGGGCTTGGTTCCACCTGTTCCAATAGCAAGTATGTACAGAGCACAAAAAAATACACCTAATTGTAGTGTAGATGCACTCTTGCAGTCCTCATTGTTTGCTAGTGTACAAGGAGGTGGTTTGAGTGAATGAACAGAAACTGCTAGTGTTAACAGACACATCCCCTGCATTTAAAAAAAACATATCATTTGAGGTAAAGTCACTATGCCATCATTACATATGCAAATGGAGCTACTGATAATAGTTGTATGCCATCTCATATAACGGGAAAAAGAGATGTGATGGCATGTTCTTCTTCAATGTGACCATGCAAGAGCCTGTTGGTTTGGTTCTCACCTCAGCATTTTTAACCCATAATATACAATTTAGGAGTTTGTTACATTCGTTACATTTTTTAGAGCATCATCATCCAACTCCTATGCTCAGCAATGTATATTCTAAAAAAATGGATTTTATCTAATTGGCGGATCATATGGAAAGCAAGGTATGACTTCCTTTTACAAGGGGTTCCCCTAAATCCTAGCAATATTATTCGATCTGTTGGGTTTATGTATTGTATTCCGGGTTGACCGGAGTGATCCATAGGGTTGGCCAGGGACCGAGTTCAGGTATTTTGGTACTTGTACCGGAGCTTTCTTAGGTTCTAAGATAAATTGTAATCTCTGTAACCCTAGGCTCTGAAGAGGGTCAAGATGGGAATCAGTACTCTCTTGTCGTGGATCTAGGCTCAATACTAACCATGTAAAATACTCTTGTCTCTCTTGTGTGGCATGATTGATTGTTCAATCGCAGGTTTCACACCACGCGCACAACGCAATCCATCATGAAGTTCCTTAAGAAGGATGTGCCCTCCCTTGAGTGTGCCAATCAAGAGGAGAGGAACAAGGTTGGTGCACCCCTAATACCCCCAAATGAGAATGACGTTTTAGTCTTCTCTGATGCTGCAGTTAGGGTAGATGATGGTAAGGATTCTTTTGGATTTATGTTGAATAAAGAGAATGTTGTGTGTGCAGGGGCTGTTCAAGGACCGAAGGTTCTCTTTCCCAAGGAGATTGAAGCAAGGGCTGTCCTCTTTTCGCTGATGAATGCTAAGAAGGAAAGGATTTCAGCAGGACTTGCGTGTTGTCAGACATTAAGAAGGATGTGGTGCAAGCAATTAATGGAGCATATGATTGGACTATTAATTCAACTATTCAGTACATTATAAACCAAGCTTCTTTTGAGTATGTCAGTTTTGTTTTTGTTCGTAGGAGTTTGAATAAAGTTGCTCCCTTGTTGGCCAAATTGAGCTACTCCCTCAATGGGATGGGGTCATGTTAGCTTTGGTATGGGGTGTTGTTTTTCCTGTTTGCTGTTTGTTTGTGGTTTGTCTGTTTTTTTTTTTTCCTCCTGTGCTTTGTTGTTTCTATGCTTCGTTTTAATGAATTTTCCTTTCTACCGAAGAAAAAAAAAAAAAAAGAGGTGCCAGGGCAGTTAATTGCAAATTTCCACAAGAAGTTATTGGCTGAAAAAATGATGTTTAATGAAGAGAATGACATAAACAATTGAAATTCTCAGTAGAAAACCACTCTGTATACTCCTAATCTGATTTTTATTTTATTTGTTAGACTGAAGAATTTTAATAAAGAGAAAATAAGTGAATAGCCCTTTACAATAGAGACTCTACTGTCGTATTTGGACCCATGGCCCACTTGGGATTGTCATGACATTATAAACAACCACCCACACTCAACAAACTGACACCCATGATCCAACTGGTGGTCACTAAATGGACAATCAAAGTGACAAAAGCTAGAAATATCCCATCTGTGGCCAATGCCATATGTTTTTTAACCTCTTGTCAAGATGGGCCTCTTACATTAGTGGAAAGATGCGCCTTCTTACCTTCCCAGGGTTCGAACCTGGGCGGCACCTTCCCTCACAAGAGGGCTCCCTCACCTTAACTGAGGGATAGGCCTTCAAATCTATGGTTTTGATCCTAATGACTTGGGTGTGATTCTACTCCATTTCATTTTGGCATAAGGATTAATTTAGACATGAGTTTGAGATGGTCTTTATCAATATCATAATAAATCTTCTAAATTGCTTCATAACCCAGATTCTCCAATGGAGGGACCAAGAGAATTCTATGTACCTCTCTCTAAAAATCCATCAAATAGCACCCACTGTTAAAATCTATAAACTGCTCAAGATATTGTCCTGCCTTGTTCTACCATTAAGGAAAGCTTCATGACAATTAAAGTTGTGCTTGTAGGGAGATTATTGATTGTAAAACATCTTGTATATGTAATGATTATGAGATAGGCATAACATTGATTAGATCAGTAAAATTCCCCTTAATGGCAGAGTAAGATGGGATAATGATTTTCAATGGTATTTTAAATATCAAAAGTGGGATCCATTAATTTATTGTTAGCAATAGGCTTAGGATCTATTTGTTTACATTTGAATACATAAAGGAGTTGAATACTTAAGGTGGTCGATAATGAAGATTAAAGGTGAATTTTTAAAAGTAAACATCAAATAACATTTTCTATTAAAGGAAATAGCAAAAAAAGAAGATGCTATTTTACGCTGATTGTTAGCAATAGGCTTAGGATCTATTTGTTTACATTTGAATACATAAAGGAGTTGAATACTTAAGGTGGTCGGTAATGAAGATTAAAGGTGAATTTTCAAAAGTAAACATCAAATAACATTTTCTATTAAAGGAAATAGCAAAAAAAGAAGATGCTATTTTACGCTGATCATTTTTGAAAATTCATTGTTGATCTTCCTTTTTAACCACTCTATTTATTCAATTCTTATGTATTTTAATGTGACTAGACAAGCCCTTGGTGAATTCTTTGCATTCAACCCTCTTAGAATTCGGGCCCATTAGATGTCACTTATAAAATAAATGAACTAAATAAATATTTCAGCTACCTATGATCAACCAAACTCCTTAGGCTCGCTAACCCTCCTCCACTTCAACATGGATTGCCACAAACTTTGATTTTAGAATCATTCTTAGCCAAAAGGCCGAGAAAGGTATGATTTTAAAATCGTTCTACTCATAGCACAGTTGGTTAAAAAAGCCTTGAGAATAGAAGGATGTCTATGAGGAAATGACTCCCCCTTCACCGTATAACCCAGGATTGATCCCTGAGGAGGTAGGTTTAGCCAAAGAAGAAGAAAAATTAAAAATTGAGAGAGAGAGAGAGAGAGAGAGAGAGAGAGAGAGAGAGAGAGAGAGTCATATATGAGTGTGCAGTGTGTACCTAAGAATATTTCCTACGTCAAGCCAGAATGGTCCAAAAGGGGGAATTCCATTTCATCCCTTTAGTTTATTCTATTCTATTACTAGCTAGCAGTTTTCACCTTAGACTATTTAAACGAAGATGTCTTGCGACCCCACCTCGAAAATGATATGGAAGACGATTGTTTTCGAAATACTATCCCACTCAATGAGACTAAATAGATGGTCCAGATGAGTAGATAGGAAGATGGCCGGCCAGTTATCCAAGGTCTTTTTTTAGGGTATCCGGCCTCTTTAAGAACCGACTATTTTTCCAGGCATCTGAAGTCCATGCCTCCCAATGCACCGGGTAAATTAGGCTTTTATTTGGGCAAGTGACTCCCTGAAGAGAGCGCAAGGCATTTGGCAAGTGGCCCCATGGAGAACACGAGTTCAATTCAGTTCTTGAGTCATGGTCCTAGCTAACTGCTTCTACCCCTCGGGTTAGTTATCCAAAGGTTTAGATCTACTAATATGGAAATTGGGTGGGCAATGGGCAGGTTGGCTTGGATCCATTTGAGCCTCATATACAGGCTAAATTGATCCTTTTGTTAATTGAGTTTAAATTTGTTAGCACTAAATCAACCCATAACTTAAAAGAGTCAGTCCGAACACTTCTTAAACGAGTTGAACTTGAATCTGATTAGTGGTGATAAACCACACTGGGTCCAGATGATGGGTTTACATGGCAGGAATGAGCTCCATCCAACCATTTATTACATGGGCACACAATTTCACCCAGATTACCAGCCAGTTGGGTTGGCGCTTTGGGTCAGCAATTTCCACCCAAAAGTTCAGAGGCATCACATCTCCTCAGTGGGTCCCATGAAATCAACAGTTTGGATCACAGAACAACAACAGGCCTGGACCCGAATGAATGGACCATTCTCATCTTACATAAACAATAATATGACAATGATGATGACAATGAAGATGATGATGATGATATAAGTTAGATTAAGGAGCTGTTACCGAGAGATAAATACAGGAGGCAATGACAAAAGTCCAGTATCGGCCGAGATGAGCATCTGCAACATAAGCACCTACAATGGGCGTCATCCAAATGGTACCCCACCCAGTTTGTGACATTATTTGAAGATGTAACAGTGCCTTGATGTAGCTTCGTTGTCAGATAAATGATAAGGTTTGATGAAATGCCATAGTAAGCCATCCTCTCAAACACTTCATACACTGGGCTCAGTATCAAGTCCCACCAAAACAAAATAAACAAAGCCTCCAATCAGCAAGCATGCATAATAAATACATTAAATCCAAGAGGAGATAAACACTACCCTGTACCTACATACTACATAGACATTCACATGTGAGAGAGAGAGAGCACATGAATCATGATAATAAGACAAAACTTATGTCATTTTAAAAAACTTTTTTTTATGGAGAAGACTGGTCCACTGGATTGAAAGAATAGTAGAATCTTGATGTCCTTTTTTTGAAAATGAAGCAAAACTTTTATACTTTTTTGAAAATTTTGCTTTATATACTGTTTCACAAAGAGATGAGAGTTGCCCAGTTGCCTCGTCAGATGACGTTCCGACCCTTTCTATTTCATTTCCAATCATGATTTTGTGGTCAAAATTGCTACATCGAGATTCCATGAAATTCAAGATTCCATCCTTGGTCATCTTCTAAAACAAAATAATTTAAAAAGTAAACCTCAAACTGGGGAGAAAACGAGAGAAACAGATAGGTTGTCACGTTTGCCCAGTAAAATCAGAAAACAGTGGAAATGTAATCAGAATTGAAATGCAGAAAATTAAAATATTGAGGATTTGAGTAAAAGCTAAGCTATCATTATTTCATAACTCGTCTAAGTTTCAATCGATTGAGCGCCAGACTGAAACTCGTTAAGAATTGTGAAACAACTTTATAGAAAAATAGGAATTCTATGAAATCGTGTTTCCTATGTGACCAAAACACAATCAAAGACAACCTAATAACATGATTTCAAATGTTTGTATTTGAACCAGGAAGGAGATCAGAAAGCCTCCAACAGCTGAAATATTTGAACCCACTTTTTGAAACTCCAAACCCAAATGCTAAAAGCTGAAATGTTTTGAGTATTTGAGAGTGAAAACTCAGCTATATTGTTTCAACAAACATTTCAGATTCCATAAAACCTCTCCATTTCTTTACAAGTATTTCACTACGTACATCTCTCTTAAGTTTTCAGTCAAAGTCCTGAAGTCAAATCACTTTCTTGGTGAGATCTTAACTTCTATACCCCATAACTAATAAAATTTGTAAAACAAAGGTCTAATTCCCTAGAAACAACAGTTCAGTTTCCAAAAGAACTCAATCAAAAGATCAATGATATATTGTGAACCTTCTAGTCTTTGACACATGAAGATGCACATAAGAATATTTACGCTCAATTGATTTAAAGGGTCGTTTGGATGTGGAAAAAGCAAGCTGAGAGAGGTATTAAAAGTACAAATTTCCACCTTCATTTTCTTTTCTCCTCATCCACAAACAGACACCTTGTATGCATATGTTATGTGAGACCAAAACCACCTTTGAAACTGACTGCAAATCATTAAGAGAGAAGAGTAGCTTTACCTACTACAAAAGAGCAAGCTTTCCATCCTCCTCTCTTGGATCTAAGTACAGGGTTTCCTTTGAGATCAACCGTTCCATCTTGGGTGAAATCATCACGCGCCGTTTCTAAGCTACCAACAGCCATGTTTGGGGTTTCTCTATTACTAGTTGCTGCTACCAGACGGTGCAATGGAAGCTCTATTTATATATACAGGAGAGTGGTCTAATAGCCAAAGTGCCATCCAATCTGTCTCCAAGATACATACATCCGCTTTTTTTCTTCTTCTTCTGCGAAATGCATATGAAGTGGAAAAATCTCATGCGATATTCTTCCGGGTTCCACGGCCCTCGGTCAAATTGGAAATCCAAAGTGGGGCCCACTTCTGGGTCCGAATCCTTGGAGGCCTTAATCTTGTGAAATCCCTAAAGTGGGCTTCACTTATTGAAAAGTGGGCTTCACTTATTGAAATCTAAATTAATCAAAATAAATATTTTCTAAAGATATAATTTTTTTTTAAATTTTATGTTAATACAGCTTTGTTCCACAGTTGGATTGAAATTTGTTTAAAAAAAAAAAAAATTCGGTAGGAATCTATCAAATATTTTTTTTTATTATCAAACAATCAATCTAATGGTATAACAAACTCATGTACTGATGCACCAAAAGTATTTATTGTGAAAGATATCAATAGTGGTCACGCCATGGAGTTCCACTCTCCTCTAATTGAGGATTTTTTTGCCTTTGCGGGTTCTCTCCTTATATGTGCTAGTCTCTTCTAGACCCATCAAAAGTTGGGATTTAAAAAAAAGAAATTGATATTAGCACTCTTTTTTTTTTATTTTTATGAAGACACTCATTTCAAGATAACTGGTGAGAAGAAAACTGACTTTAATTGGAGTGCCTTCGTAAAAAAAAAAATAGGAATGCCAATACCAATTTTCTAAAAAAATCAAGAGAAATACAAAAAAATATATATATATATTGATGAGCTTTAAAGCAGAGAGAGGGATATTGGATTCCTCTTTTGGTGAGCTTTTAATGGAAAAAAAAAATCTATTGGTGAGCTTCAAAGCTGATGACTTGTCTAGGTTAACATGGATCTTGGATTCCTCTTTGGTGTCAGTTTGAAAAGACAATTATCACTTTGCTCTGTGGCCTGTGCCATTTCGCAGTAAATTATACAAGTAAGGTAAGTATTGTGGTTGTGGGGGAAGGTTTTTAATCATTTCTTCCTTCTATTTTCCACGTTCACGGAATCTCTACCTTTTGAAGTGAGAACTAATAATTAGGAAGAAAATTGCGAGTTTTCGTCGGTTGAGTTTCACACGGTCGGATGCAGAAAAAAACAGGGTTGGTGCTGACTGCTGCCAGTGGGATTATAATGATTCACCGCCGCATTCTTAGGTAAGGAATTTTTAGAATTCTTATGCTCTCGAAATCATGAAAGTGACTTCTTCAAGAGAGTTGGTTTTAGAATTTTTGCATTCCCACTGAAGAAATTATCACTAATAATATGATTAATAAATATCAAAACGGCCTATTACTTTAATGGCAAGTGATAAAAGGCATAAGCTTTTACCTTACGATTCAAGACTCGAATCTAAGCAATCACTTTTTCTCACTCCAGGGTTTTTATACCTCACCCAAGATCTACTTTTCTCACCGAATGGTTCGGTCCTGGCCTCTTATGCTGAGTACAGAAAAACATAATTAATAAATATGATTGAGAATGCATAAGGTTGTGCTAATCATATTTTCAGTCAAATGGACTATTTTTTTTATCATGGGTTGGAGTAAGATTTGAACAATTATATATATATAAATATATATATATGAGCAAGGCTCTCCTAAGCTTAAGCTTATTATATGATTCCGTAAGCTAACGCTTCTGGAGTCCATCCTTGATCCATCCAAATGGACTAAACACACGACCCCCTTAAATTGCACAAGCTCACCAACTTTTGGTCATATCCGAATTTACTAGACTGTTGGATCGACTATGTACCAATCCGAATAGACCGTTGACCATTAAACTTTTGGTGTCTAGATGGAGATGATAGAAACCACGATTGAGACTGATTTTTTGTAGGAAGGAGGGTCCCAAGGAGTCCTTGAAATCCCCCCCACCCCAATCCCCATGTGGGTCCCTAAGTGGGCCCCACTACGTAATTGAGCTTACTTCAGCTTACCTTATCTTAAACTTCAGCTTAGGAGAGCTGGCCCCCATATATATATATATATATATATATAAAAGCAAGAGGAAAGTGTGCTCTCTAGGGTGCCACGTAAATGGCTTGTACCTTATTAACTTCACACGTGGATTTCTATGCTCTCTTATTTGATGGATTTCTACATCAACTCAATTCAATCTTTTTCTTCCAGTTATTTTCATTTGCTTCCAATCATATCGTAAATTATTGGGATACACGGTTTTACTTCTAATTATCTTCGATTGTTTCCCAGCCATCTCTTCCATATTTAGCATTATTGTCACCTCATTCACCAACTGTTTTAAATTCACTTAACCACATGTAAAGTTTCTATTTTGAATTATGCTAATGATGACTTAATTCCTCTCTTAATTGATGAGAGGTGTATATTTTTGGCATGTTTGGTTGAGCCTACAATGGTGACGGTGTGATTGTGGCAGCATTGGGATGCTCGAGTGTACAATGGTGTGATCCTCAATATATTCATACTAGCAAGAAAGACCATTGCTAAGCTCGGGTCTAAAAATATTATTAAATTCTTACATCAAATTGCGATTCCCTTTGATCGGTTAGAAAAATAAACTAAGATCATTTAAACTTTGTGGCAAACTTAAGTAAAAATTATAATAAATTGGGGTTTTACGCGATAATATACTTTAGATGACCACTATACGCAATAGTGCACTTTAGCCATCTATGCACCTAATAGGGAATCTGTACAGGATACCCAATTTTTTTTACCATTTTTTTTTTGTGGTCGAATTCGACCTTCATTTGCTGTGTTAAAAGGTCGAATTCGACCTTCGTTGCAGCACTGGAGGTCGAATTCGACCTTCATTGCAATGATGGAGGTCGAATTCGACCTTCATTTGATGTGTTGAAGGTCGAATTCGACCTTCATTGTAGCGTTGGAGGTCGAATTCGACCTTCAATTTTATACGAGGTGAGTTTTTCGCGGGGCCCGCTCATTTTTTCATTTCCCCCTTCTTAGACCTACCCGCCCCTGTCTCTCACCTCTCTCTCTTTCTCACCGGTCTCTCTCAGCTCTCTCTCTGGCCTCGCTCTCAGCTCGATCTCTGCTCTCGCTCTCAGCTCTCTATCTCTCCCTCTCAGCTCTCTATCTCTCCCTCTCAGCGTCGCTTGTCGAGATCTCTGGAAGCTCGCCAGCAGCACTCTTCTCTCGTCGATCGAGCTCTCTCGCCTCTGCACTCCCTCTCCCGATCTCGTCAATCGAGCTCTCTCGCTCTCAGCTCTTATCTCTCCCGATCTCGTCGAGATCTTCTGCCCTCGTTGCTGCTATCCCTCTCTCTCTCTCTCGCCTCGCTCTCTCGCTGCTTGCCTCTTTCTCTTGCTGTGATCTCTCTCTCTGCCCTGCTACTGCTCTCCTTTCTCCCCCCCGCTGCCCTGCTGCGCTCTCTCTCGCCTGATCTCTCTCCCTCGCTGCCCTGCTGCTGCGCTCATCCCTCACCTGATCTATCTCCTTTGCTACCCTACTGCTGCGCTCATCCCTCGCATGATCTCTCTCCCTCGCTGCCCTGCTGCCGCGCTCATTTCTCTCGCCCCCACTCTGCTGCGCTCATCTCTCTCGCCTAATCTTTCTCCCTCGCTGCCCTCTCTGTTGCGATCTCTCTCTCCCCCTTTCTGCTGCGTTCTCTCCCTCTCTGGTGAGAAAGCCATGCTTGAAGATGCTGAAAGGCGATTAATGCCGTGCTTCAAGATGCTGAAAGGCGACAAGTGAACGAAATGACTGTAAAAGACTGGCTTCGAAAGATTAAAGATGTTGCTGACGATGCGGAAGATGTGCTAGATGAGTTCAGAATCGAAGCTCTGCGGAGAAAGGTTGAGAATCAAGCAGCTGACAAGCGAGAAAATGTAGGCAACTTATTCAACCCACTTGTCTTTCATTTCAAGATGGCACATAAGATGCAAAAGCTGAGGAAGAATTTCGAGCACATTGCCAAAGAGAGATCTCTTTTCCATTTCACATTCACAGAGGGAGTTGCTGCAAGAGTTGTAGACATTCAGCCTCCGATCTCAAAAACAAGGGAGACTTGCTCTGCAATTGTATCGAAGGTTTATAGGAGGGACACTGAGAAAGAAAATTTAATAGATTTGTTAACCAAATCAGAATCATAAAATGAAGAGGACCTCTCTGTCATTCCCATAGTTGGCATGGGGGGACTGGGTAAGACCACAATGGCTCAATTGGTATATCATGATGAACAAGTGAACTTACCAGCAGTTGACTCGTAATTTAACTCCACATTCCATCCAATTCGAAAGAGTAATTAGAAGGGAAAGCACTTGATAGCTGGGTCTAGCAATCCGACAAACCAACCACTTATTTTGTTAATGGGGGGGGGGGGGGGGGGGGGGGGGGGGGCTACAGAATGCTTCCCCATTGTAATTAATCAAGATATAGCCAACCGATTAATATACAAGGGAAAGTTAACCAAAGACTTGTAATTTTTATTAAAACTTGGTTAGTTACAGCACCGCACTAATGGCAATAAGAAACTACTGTGAAACTTCTATGCATTGGCCCATTTTGTTTCAAACTTTGAAACTCCATTGGATTGCATTTTCTGTTTGATTCATTGATCAGCCTGCCTTACAGGGTAACAATACTCAAATATGTTGATATTCTATTCTACCCATATCCAAACACCCCTTAAGTATAAACCAATGCTTAAAATGTCGAGGCATGAGATATGGCATTCTATTTACTCAAAAGGTAGTGCATAAGGCTCCTAAATGCACCTTGAGTAAATAAGTAATTACGCATCTAGTTGTTGTTAAGCCTCTTAATTGAGTTATCTATGGTTAAATTAACTGACCTCATGTTGCATGTCTATTGCAGCTCAATGACTATAATGCAGAGAAGGTGCCATCTTTTGCAGTGTTTAACACATCAAGACTGCCATCATGACTTTTGTTATGCCCACCTTTTGTTATTGTAGGTTTCATGAAGAATCACATTGAAGCCCACCTTTTGTTCATGTATTTTAATATGTTTGAGATTGATCAAGACTTTGTGCACACCATTATGAGGCTGAACAATATGAATGAAAGGCATATGTTTCAATTTGAGATAGTGCAGAAATGGGATTGTCTCAGCAACGTTCTAAAATTTGTTAATGTTGTGTAGAAGTTTATGAATGGATGAAAGTTGTCTAGGAATGCTTTCTGTTGTCGTATGAGTGTAAATTATTTCTTGAGTGTTTCCCTTGTTGAAAATTATGGTATGGATGGAATGGATGGAATTTGTCGAGGAATGTTGTTTAGTCATGTTGCTGAGATTGTAATGCACAGAGAGACTTTTGTTGTAGAAATTGGATTTGTTTCAGCTAGTGCAGAAATTGTAGAAACACTTTTTTTCCAATTTTAAATAGTGCAGTTAATGCGTTTGTTTCAACTAATGCAGAAATTTAGAGGCCAAATTTAGTGCAGAAAACAACAAAACCCAAGTTTTAAATAACTCATACTGCAATCCAATTCAGTCTCAATATATCAAATAAAATCCATTGACCAAACTGAACCAGCAAGATGGTAAGATAACAATCATAGTATTCTAAAATCAAATTGGCCCACAATGTTGTCCAATATGTTTCAGCAGATTTGGCCGACAGGATAGGAAAAGTGCGCTAGTTGAAAATGTGACAAACGCGATTGATTCCTACCCAAAAATTGCAGATTTGAAGTTCATCATATGGACTTCGAAACCCCCAAGTTTCGTTTAAAAGCTCCCTCGGGAAATGAGTTAACCAATGCCCCAAACAGAGATACTCAGCAAAAATTTCAGCACATTTGGCCGATAGGATATAAAAAAGTGCGTGAGTTGAAAACATGGTAACGCGATTGATTTCTACCCAAAAATTGTATATTTTAAGTTCATCATATGCATTTCGAAATCCCCAAGTTTCGTTTAAAAACTCCCTCGGAAAGTGGGTTAACCAGTGCCCCAAACAGAGATACTCAGCAAGGTTTCAACACATTTGGCCGACAGGATAGGAAAAGTGCGCGAATTGAAAACGTGGCAAACGTGATTGATTCCTACCCAAAAATTGCAGATTTGAAGTTCATCATATGGACTTCGAAATCCCCAAGTTTCGTTTAAAAACTCCCTCGGGAAGTGGGTTAACCAGTACCCCAAACAGAGGTACCCAGCAAGGTTTCAGCACATTTGGCCGACAGGATATGAAAAGTGCGTGAGTTGAAAATGCGGCAAACGCGATTGATTTCTACCCAATAATTACAGAGTTGAAGTTCCTCATATGGACTTCGAAACCTACAAGTTTCGTTTAAAAACTCCCTCGAGAAGTGGGTTAACTAGACAGGGGTACTCAGCAAGGTTTCAACACATTTGGCCGACATGATAGGAAAAGTGCGCGAGTTGAAAATGCGACAAACACGATTGATTCCTACCCAAAAATTGCAGATTTGAAGTTCATCGTATGGACTTCGAAACCCCCAAATTTCGTCCAAATTTTTCTTCGGAAAGTAGGTTAACCAGTGCCCAAATGAATTATATCTAACGGTCGAATTCAACCTTTAACATTGCAAATGAAGGTCGAATTCGACCTCCAGCGCTGCAATGAAGGTCGAATTCGACATTTAATACAGAAAATGAAGGTCGAATTCGACCACAAAAAAAAAATGGTGAAAAAAATTGAAAATCCTGTACGGATTCCCTGTTAGGTGCATAGATGACTAAAGTGCACTGTTGCGTATAGTGGCCGTCTAAAGTGTATTTTCGCGTAAAAACCGCTAATAAATTTTAATAAAGATAATTCATTGGGTAAAAAGAAAAAAAATTAATATGAAACTTGATAAGAATAAATTGAACTCATGCTGCCCGGGCCGTATTTTGGAGCAACATGGATTCAATGTGTTCTTATATTTATATATTTATGATTAGTTACATAAAGAAATTTATTTCCCTTATGTGAGGCCCCATCCCTTGTGGACCCTCACTTATATTTGAATTGTTCTAATTATATTATATAATATCTTATTATACTAATTAATAGGGGTTAGTGAGGGTAGTTATACTAATATAACTCCTAATTATATTAATAAGGTATTAAATGTTTAAGAGAAGTAATGCCAAGTGTCAAAATTTCAGATTTTTCTGAATGAGAAACATGGCCGGACTGATTTTTATCTTATAATATAGATAGATGATATGTACCGCGGCTTACTATGTTTAAGGCTGAATATATTCAATAGGATATCTCTGTCTTATTTAAAAAATTTCTTCAATATCAAGTGTATTCATGGAGATTACATCACTTACTGTGATGATTTCAATCTTCTCAGTTACTACATTTTTTTTAATGAAATGTTTTAACTTTTGGCATGTGCTCTTGCTTTCTTGACTTTTGTAGCGATCAAATTTGTGATTTTTCTACCACAAGCAGAGGAGGAATACATGTTAAATCACTCATGAGAAACCAGTTTCTGTTGCGTGCAATTTCCTGCGACGAGGAATGGTGAAATAATTGGCTTGTTCGAGAGGCAGCCAACCTCCTTAATAAGATGAAGAAGAAATATGTTTTTTTTTTTTTTTTTCCTATCTCATTTATCTCTTTACATCACCATTAAATACATGACACATCCCGCAACCGATCCACCAAACTCACCCACTTCCATGACACCTGACCTGACACAAAACCACTCTAACCAAATCAGATCACACCCCCACTCCTCATAACTTACTCCTGCTCCTAAAAGGAAAAACCTAACAAATTTATTGGTGCTATCTTACATTCAGACATCAACATGACTCACATTGACGCGTAAACCACTACATGATAATGGGCACTTAGACATGCACGTATCACGTTCCCTTTATCGCGTGTGGAGCTTGATTTCATGACCCGCGTCATACTGTTAACTCAGGTCTACTGTCGCAGATCCAACTAATGGTATTTTTGTAATATTACTCTGCACTACTATGTAACTCTAGCATAGCCGCTAGAGATCTTGTATCTTGTATTCTCATCTTCTACCTTTAAGCTTTGTGGAATCGGTTGTGATCCGTGGACGTACCTCAAGATAGAGGGAACCACGTAAATCTATGTGTATTCTTCATGTGGTTTGATTGCATCTTTTGTTCTTTATTTCTTAACACCCTTTTGTTTAGTGGCAGTGCAATATTTTATCTTGGAATTTCTTTTAGTACTAATAAAATTATAGGAGTGTTAGGTAATTCACTTTTTTTTTTTTAAGTTTAAAGTAATTTGAATTTTTACCTCCCACCTAGGAAGGCCAGGTACAACATGCCAACTTACAGCTGGCTTCTCATAGGTGCCAATGTTTGTGATTTTATGACGGCGTTTCTTCTTTTTTTACATAGTTTCTTTTGTAACATATTTTTTTTTTAGGGGCATTCGGCGATAGGTCCCTAAACATTGCACTTTATGGCCTTAGAACCATAAAAAAAAGTCATATAGCGAAAGGTCCCTCCCACACTTTCTCATACCTGAAATGTCTAGTTTACCCTTTCTTTAAATCATAACCCATGATTGGTGGGATATGCCATTAATAATGGCCAAGTAACATTGAATTGCCCACGATTAATGGAATTCCCAGATTTTCAAATAAATTCTAAAAACACACAAATAAATTTAAAAAAAATGAAAATAAATTTTAAAAAATAAAATAATTTTGAAAAATGCAGTAAGTTAAAGAAAAATGCAATACATAATCAAATAACGAAAATAAATTTAAAAAGATGCAAATAAGTTTCAAAATATCCAAATAAATTTCAGAAAATATAAATAAATATCAAATGACACAAATAAATTTAAAAAGATGCAAATAAGTTTCAAAATATCCAAATAAATTTTAAAAAATATAAATAAATTTCAAAAGATTCAAATAAATCTCAAAAGATCCAAGAGAATTTAAAAAAAAACAAATAAATTTAAATAACGAAAATAACTTTAATAAACGCATATAGATTTCAAAAAACGTAAATAAATTTGTTAAAAAACTCAGATAAATTTAAAAAAAAACTCAGAAAAATTTACCAAAAATACAAAGAAATATGACAGAAAACAGATAAATTTGAACAACACTCGGATAAATTTGACAGAAAACATATAAATTTGAACAAAAGTCAAATAAATTTGACAAAACTCGGATAAATTTGAACAAAAGTCAGATAAATTTACCAAAAACACATAGAAATATGACAAAAACGGATAAATTTGAACAACACTCACATAAATATGACAGAAAACAGATAAATTTGAACAACACTCGGATAAATATTACAGAAAATAGATAAATTTGAACAAAACTTAGATAAATTTGACAAAAACTCATATAAAGTTCAAGAAATACAAATAAATTTGCTAAAAACTCAAGTATTTTTTACCAAAAACTCAGATAGATTTGTCTAGAACTTAGATAAATTTGATTCAGAACTCAGATAAATTAACAAAAAACTCAAGTAAATTTGACAAAAGATGAAAAACTCAGATAAACTTGACAGAAACTCAGATAAATTTGATAAAAACTCAGATAAATTTCATAAAAACTCAAATAAATTTCATAAAAACTCATAGATTTATAAAAAAACGGCGGCCCCGCTGCTATTGCGCCACCACCTGACTCGAGGAAGAAGGAAGGCAGTCGGGCTGCAATCTTCCCCCCGCGCTGTGCACAGTGCAATCTTCACTCTCTGCTCCCATCTCAAAAGATCCTCCAAATCAAACCCATAAACCCCACCTTCCAAAAACACCAACTCGTTCCTTTCCAATTCCATTCCCCCAAGTCCAATTTCAGACGAAGTGGACGCCGCGCCAGGCACCGCCGATGTCGCGACAGCCATCGGAGGCTTCCCAGGCTGCTGTCGTCGCGCTCGCCCCCGGAAACAGAAGAAGAGAATCAAAGCGAATAGCAGCAGAAGACCAGCTCCGCCGCCGACTGATATCCCGATGATCACCACCTTCGAGAGCTTATTCGAGGACTTCCCAATTGGACTATTGGAGGGGTTCGCCGGCGCCGACGATGGGGTAATTGAGCCGCAGGGAGTCAACGGCTTGCCGCAGAGACCGACGTTTTCGGCGAAGGACGATTCCGGGAATCTTTCCAGGGCTTTTGGGATTGACCCATTGAGATTGTTGTTGGAGACATTGAAATTCTGCAAACTTGAGATGTTGATGCTTGGAAGATCCCCGGGAAACCCATTGCTCTGCAGCAACAAACCGGTCAGACGGGTCAGATTCCGACAGAACTCGGGATTTCCTCGGTGAATCTGTTGGAAGAGATGTCCAGACGAGTCAGTCGAGTCAACCCAGTCAAACTCTCCGGGAACCCGCCCGAGAAGAGATTGTTCTGAAGGAAGAGGCTATGAAGGAACTTGAGGTTGGAGAAGTCCGGGCGGGAGGACACCGGAGAGGCGGTTCGATCTGAGGCTTAGAATCCGGAGCTGCGTGAGATTACCGATAGTTCCGTTCGGGATCTGACCGATGAGGCCGACGCCGGGAGGCGGAGGATGGAGACGAAGGAGCGACTCCGGTCGCACCCTACCCCGACCCAGTTGCAGGCCGAGTCTGATGCGTTCCACACGATGCGATTCTCGTGTGCGGTTTGGGATAGGAACAATAGGAGCGCTTGTTTGTCCTGAGTCGGCTCGGATTCGACTCGGTGGTTGCAGAGAGAGACACCATCTGAGAGTAGAACAATAGGAGCGCTTGTTTCTTCTCCGGGATTAAACCCAATCTCGATCCTGATCCTAACCGATACTATGCCAATTGAAGTCTAGAAGAAGAAGGATAATATAATTTTTGAAATTTCAAATTTCAAAAAATTATGCCTAAAATGGTTAAAAGGGTAAAACAGTCCTGAAAAATACAAACATGTGTGCACAGGGACCTAAGGCTGCGAGACCTTATAAAGTTTTTCCTTGGACTGGAGGCTGGAAACATGGACTTATAGGGACCTTTCGCTAATTTTGCCTTTTTTTTAAGCTGGTTTATCTTTGGGACGCTTACCAATGTTTGTAATTTAATGAAATTAACCAATGATGGCCCATTCACTGTTAATCCTGCCATAAACAAACGGTTTGAATCATGAGAGACCATTCTTCTCTTTTCTAGCTTTTTTTCCTTTTTCTTTTATATCTAAACGATCTTCATTCCATATAAATTAGGGATTTTAAAAACCAATGAATCTATTCATCTCAATGACAACATGCCCATATAAATTAGGGATTTTAAAAACCAATAAATTCCTTCTTAATGACAACACTAACTCGATCTCTATTAATGTACTAATTCAGATATCTGAAGTCACGAAAATTCTGGACCAAAAGAGCATCAGACAAATCTTATTTGTGTTTATGAGAATTAAGGTATTTTTAGGACAGAAGCTAGGAACATGCACTCATGGGTGGAGAATCAATATTCCAATCAAATGATCGTAGATGTTTACTCGGGCATGTTTGTGGACCTCCACTGCCACCAATTTTACTATCAAAATAGGGTGGGTCCATAGAGCTCCATGTTAAATGGACAAAATGATTGAAACAATTGGACAGGCCCTCTGAAGATGAGGAGTGCAAAAAAATGTGGAGATTAGATGATAAAAAAAAAAAAAACATTCTCCGATGTAGTCCTCCTTTGGACGTTGTTGTGGTCCGATCCTTTTTGACCCATTTATTTGTAGTGAATCATATGATAGATTTACCAACTCATCATGCATGTGGTGACTCATCAATGCCTTCTAAGATGCACATTAATTTTAACTCTAATCTTCAATAAAATTTGGAAAATCAAAGGTTTGATAAGTGAATAATTCAAAAATTAGGTTTAAAATCATGCCTTCCTGAGGGATGCCACATCAGCAGGTAGGGAGTTCTCCTTTCGAAGAAATACTAAGAAACTCATTCAGTGCTTTGGTTTTCTCATTGTCAACTACTACTCTCCAAATCTCTTTCCTAAATTATCTCTCTCTAATAAAATATTAATATAAATAATCTCAACCTAATCACCTCCCCTACAATCTCTCTCATTAGGAGACTTGAATCTTAAGTTTTTAACTTATTATACAAGAAGATCTCTATCATCTCTCCCTCTTTTACTCCCTATAAAATTATAATAACAATAATCTCACCCAATCTCCTCCCTTAAATCTCTCCACTTTAAACTTTCTTTTCAAATGATAGATCTCCATCATCTCATTTTGCATCTCTCCTCCATTTTCTCTCTTTTCATCTAACAAAGAACTAACTCTGTGTCATTCGCACTGCTTCATTGAAGCATGTAGAGTGTCTTGTAAGTGCCTTCAACGACTTTACTTCACCTTTTTATATATATATATATATATATATATATAGATAGATAGCTTTTGTACACTTGGCTATCATGTGCAATATCAGTCTTTAACATGGTTAGTTCTTGCATTGACGATTACGTAAGCTAACATTTCTTTATGTTCATGAACATCAAGTTTAAATGGGGAGAATATAATATTTCCATCAAGTGGTCATCATATAAAAATTGGTCATCAGATCTCTCCTTTATAGAATAAAGTATCATTGTAATAGTTACATTAAATGTAACATATATTTATAATGTTATGTGAAGAATGAGACTTGAGGGTGCTCAATCCATCTCGAAATTTTGTGTACTTTCTACATCAAATATAAATCCAAACGTACTTCCTATCAATTATTCTAGCTTTATTTCTTGTTTTTTTTTTTAAATTCAAATTTGTCCAAGAAGGATTGCCACTATGATCAAATATTCATGTTGATACTGGAGTGTTTATAAATGTCCAAACTATCACAAACGAGTCTCTTCTAATTTATGATCACCCATTGATACAGGATCTAAATGCTCCCTACTGCTATGATTCCTTTTGGCATATTTTTTTTTATTACTCTCCTCTCTACTACACTCATTTGCGCATGTGTTGCTTCTTGAGTGACCAATATTATAGTCACTAAGCTAAATGCCATAACCATCGTATAACATCTATGCTAGGCTGATCTGTTTGTTCATAATGAGACAATTTAATTCACATATTCAATGATTTGCATATATCTAGACAGGATCCGTAACGAAGTAGTTAACAAAGAATTACGGTCAATTCACATAAAAAAAATACACCATTATTGTTGCCTTCACATTATCCAGTCACAGTGCATTTATCATACTCGAGTTCGAAATAAGTGTTTACTTTGAAAAATAATAAAGCATTCTAGTTAAGCAAGTGACACTATTAAAAAATAAATACTCACATTCATATGACAATTATTGTAAGTGCCTAAAAATTAAGGACTTAAAGCAGTGACTAGGACCCTTGATTCGGGTGGCTTGGATGGAGATTGCTGTGGCTCCGACTGGACCTGAGGAGGAAGAGAGGAAAACACGTCAGAGGACCCTGGCTGCAGGCAGCGCAAGGCTCTCCGATGCTTAAGTTAGTTCAGGGAACGAGCAAGGGAGAAGGAGAGGAAATTGCAGAGTGAGAGTGCGTATTATGGGTTGCGTACCTTTAGGATGGAAGTGGATGCGCTATTTATAGGCGATGGGGTTGACTATTGTGGGCGAGTTCCAAGACTGGGCCGGCCACTCGAGTGGCTGCGTCCACTCAGCCCATAATGCATTAAATGCTGACCCATGCTTCATTAAATGCTAGGCTCGCTGGGTCAGGCGGCGGTTCTGACTTTTGGGCCAGGTCCCATCAGGCCTGGCCCAGAGCCATGCCATGGGGGCGCACGTGTCCTGTACGCGCCGTTTTGTCAGTAATGATCATTTGCAGGGCATGCCTTAGCATGCGCCGTTGTTCTGTCGCTGATCCCGTCAATCTCTGTCAAATCCGCACTGCGGGGTCGGTGCCGAGGTCGGATAGGCCCGACTTCGGGAGCTCTCACCTCGGCGAAATGACCGCGGTCCTTCAGCCGCGGTCACCCTTGGCCTAGGGGAGGCATAATCATCCTGTCTGGAGGCCTGGGCTAGTGATGATCTCGGCTTAGTGAAAACACCCCCACACAATTGCCCCCCAGTCTTCCGAGCTCTTAAGGGTGTCACAACTCTTTGAGGTCAGAAGCTGAATAGGTCTCGTCGAGATGCAATATGCCGCGGTGCTCAGATAACTTCCTGTCCGGGCTCGGGGGAGCCCAAACGTCTCCTGGCTTTCGGAATTCCACCGCCGTTTCGGTAGCTGGCGTCTTTACTCCTATCCGCTGTCGCTTCCGTACCCGAGGCATTAAGTGGCGCACGAGAAACAAGCTGGTGCTTCCACGTGTCTCTCCTTATTTGGCTGGCTCGTCTTTTCACGGCGGCGCGCGCAGTGAAAAGACGCGCCCTTCTTGAAATTCGAAGAGGCGCCATGATTAGGCGCCTATTTTCTGGCTATAAATAGGGGCTCGCCCCTTCTTCTTTCTTTTTTACTTGCATTCTGTCTTTCTTTTCCCTTGCCTTCTTCTTCCTTTTGCTTTTGGAGCCCTCCTTCTTCCTTTCCTGCCTTCATCTCTGCCGAAAGAGGCTGTTGCAGAGAATCTCTAGGCTTCTCGCTGCCAGGACTCCGTTCCGCATCTTGACCATCTCGTAAGTCTCCTTCTCCCTTTCCCTGTTCCGTTCTGCTTTCTAGGTCTCTGCCTGGTCTAGGGTTCTCTCTGTTTGGGGTTTTCTCTGTTTTTTGGGTCCTTTCTTTCTCCTTAGTATATTTCTAGCGCTTTCGCCTGAGAGATGGGCATCTATAGCCATTGGATAGAGTCCGAGAGGGGCCTAGCTGACCTTAGGGCTAGGTATGGTATACCAGAAGGAGTCCAGGTCATGGCGGCTACAGTCATGTCTTATGCCCTTGGGGATTTTTGTGATGGCTGGATGCCGTTCCCCCTGGTTGCCGTGATCGAGGGCGGGGTTAGGTTTCCCCTCCGCCGTCTGCTTAGGGACTGTCTCCGAGCATGGCACCTCTGCCCCTGCCAACTGATGCCCAACAGTTTCAAAATTGTAATGGGTACGGACGCGCTTAATACAATACTGGGCATCAGTCTCGGCGTCCACGATATCGAGGAGGCCTACGATATCTGCAAGTCCGGGAAGGACATGTACTACCTCCGCGTCAAGTCGGGGCGGAGGCCCTTCGTGCAGGCCTTAGAAGATTCCAATAAATATGCCGGGGACGATCGCCTGATGGTCACTGGCGGTTGGGAGTTCGGTGACGACGAGCCCATCTCGGCAAGAAATTTCAGGATCCCTCGTCACTACGGCACCCCTCCAAGTAATTAAACCCTGAGTACATCCTTTTACTTTTCATTCCCTTTTGTACCTGCCGATCTGATGTCCTTTGTTTGTTCTGCAGGCGTTCGTCAGAGGAGAGCTGCCGCTTTCCGAGAAGGCTGGGAGCCGAACAGAGCTTGGATCCGAGCTTTAGAGAGTTACCACGGCCACGGTGACAGGTCCGCGTGGAAACTGCTGGGATACGAGCCCAGGTACCGCGGCTACAAGGAGAGGAAGTTGATTGCTCATCGCAGGCAAGCCGCGGCGGAGGTAGAGGGAGAGACCAGGGCGGACGAGGACCGGACCGCGGCGGACCGTTCTGTGACCAACTCTGAGGCGTCCACTTCGGGGTCCGAAGACAACGCCGAGACGATCGGTAGGATCATCCTGTCCGACTCAGAGTCTGAGGGAGAAATGGACCGGACCCGCCCGAAGCCCGTCCTGCGAAACCTGAAGGCCGTCCCAATGACTGGCAAAGGTCGGGGCGCGCCTTCTTCCTCTCGTGCTCCTGCGTCGACGAGTGCGCCCTCGTCGTCTACCGCGCCTCCGCCTTCCCGGACGCCGACACCGCTCGCCGCGACTGGGAGCGGGACACCGGGTCCTTCCACCACTTCGGCCGCGCAGGTGGACGACCAAGCCCGTAAGAGGGCCCGGGTAGAGAGCTCGGCGGGTGAATCGTCCGGGCCTGTCATGGGAACGCGGGCTCACCCTGCTCCGTGGAAGCCGAGCTTCATGATCCAGCCCGGGAGGCCGCTGTCGGTGGAGGATCGCCTCTCGGGGGGACCGTCCGTGGTCGCCTGCTTGGGGAGCGCCTGCGCCCTGCCGCGGGACATGGAGAACCACGATAAAATGGACGACATCTCCCTCCTGGCCGCGCAGATGAAGGCCAACCTGAGTGTAAGTCTGATTTTGTCTTTCAATATTTACTATTTGGTCATGGCTTCCGCTCTTCACTGGTGGATCACCTGCTTGGTTATTTCTTGCTTTCTTGCAGAGCGTCCAGATGGCTCAGGTTTCGGTGTCTCGTATCCAGAAGTGCCACGCCGAGGTGAAAAGACTCCAGGCTGTATGTGAACAGCAAAAGAAAGACCTGGAGGAGGCGAAGGCGAAGGTGTCTGAGTACGAGGACACGCACCGATCCCTTTTTGCCGAACTTGACAAGCTCAAGTCGGTTTTTGATCTGACTAAAAGGAGGGAGGCCGAGCTGGAGAGGACCATCGCGGGGTTGGAGAGCCAGAAGGCCGATCTAGAGCTCACCCTCCAAGCCGAAGTCAAACTCGCCTTCCAGGATGGCGTCGACGCAGCGGGCGATGAGTACGCTGCGCAAGTCAACGATATTCGGGTCTCGGCTTGGGAGATGGGCTGGAGGGCGGCTCTAGACAAGATGGGCGTCTCCCACGACCATCCTAAAATAGGGTTGCAAATATATATTATCTCCCGCTAATATCTCTACTTATGAAAGCAAAGATGCTAACCGAGTATCGTATCCACTGGGACAAAAAGGCTAAGTTGTGTTGGTTCCTAAATTCCTAAACTAATTCTAATAGAAAACAAGAAGTGTTGATTATTAGACTAATCCTAATAGAAAACGAATTGCTGGTTTGATTGGTTGTAATTCCTAAATTATCAAATTAAAAGAAAGGGTTTAAATCAATTAGAGAAAAGATCTCAGGGTATGAATCCACTCTAACCTCGCACAATGACAAGTATAGACCTAGGGTTTCACAATCAACGCTAAACAGACTTGTTCTGGTTACAAACCTTCACAAAGTCGACAAATAAAGATATATGGATGTAAATCAGGGCATAACCTATCTCTTATGGCATAGATTATCCTAGATCTAACAAACACATTCATGAAAGCACCGTTATATAACTTAGTATTCAAACCTACAAGATCAAAATACCAGAAGAAAGGGATATTGCATTAATAAAATCCAATCAATGGATTAACATCTTGTCATATAACCAAAAGCATTGAAAGTAAAACCCTAAAACCTATACATCACCAATAATACGAAGTTAGGGCTTCATCGGAACCCTAAGATAGAAGTTTAGTTACACATGGCGAGAGATTGATGACAAATCCCTGACAGAATCACCATTGGCTTTCTTCCAATTCTCCCAAACTATGCTCCAGAGCTTTTCCCAAAGATTTTCGTGTCTCTTATCAAAGTTGGAAACATATTTATAGAGTTAGAGTCCTAAAAATCTTTCTCAAAACGCGCCAAGACGGACTTCACCCGGTCCGGGCGTCTGGACGCCCGAAGGCTGGCGTCCGGACGCCAGCAGTCAGTGGCTGGATTGCTTCTGTGTGGCCCGGACGCCCGGGGGCTGGCGTCCGGACGCCAGCAGGCAGTAAGCTGGGTGATATTCGATCTTTGCCATTTTTCTTCGTCTTTAGCTCCATCTTCTGGTTATTCTCTTAAAAATCCTGAAAACATAGAAATAACAAAATTAAGCTAAATAATCTAATTCCAAGGTGTTACAAAGTCCACATTGAAGGGCCTAAAATGTATATTTTAGGCTCTCATCACACCCCCCAACTGACACTTTGTTAGTCCTCGAACAAAGCTAAAACAAAAATAAAAACTAACTAGGCCACTTTCGTAGGGAGCACGGCTGCACTTAGCATGTGCAGCAAGCCTTTAAACCTCTAGGTTCCCCCTAGAGGACGAGTTATAGTCTCGTGAGGGTTTGCAGTGAATCTACCCACAAAATTCCTAAAAATGAAAAACAGGGAGAATCGTTCACCAAGATATCTACAAACACCAGATATGCCTGATTATGGGGTTTTCAATACACATCTCAAATGTGGTTCACAAATCCTATCTGTTGGTTAGAAATCCTCAAGATCATGCTGGAAAAATTGATCGTGCATGGTGAAAATTGTGTATATAGAAGCAATGAAGCACAAAACGATCCACTAATAATTTCCGTGAAAACACAAATATTTCTTTTTCTTTCAAAAGTCTGGGCCACCTAACCTCAGTAGAAGTTAACATAATTCCTCTCAAGGCATGGTGGCTTTCACACTATTATTCACCAAAGGACTTGATAACAATTTTTTTTTTTTTTTTTAAGACATGTGACTGTGCAATGCCTAAGTCCATTAAGCTTTCTAATTAACCCATGTAACGAGCATTCAGCTAATGACTCCCAAAACAGTCGTTCTTAGGGCACTAGGTATGGCAATACCCCTATGAGCTTACTGACTCGGGTTAAAAAGGCTACGAACCCAAACTAGTCACAATTTTTTTTTTTTAACAGTCCCCAACAATAGGTAGCCCTTTCCATATACCCGAATTAGTTCACTATTTTGTGAATAAATTCACTCAGTTGAACCGGAACACTGTATGTCTGAGGGTCGGCTTTCCATCATAACTGTTTTGAAGTTCTCACAAATATGGAAATCATAGCTTCTCATTTCAAAAATCTCTATAACATACGTGTTAAGTGATGGATCAATAATTCAACAATTTCTCAAAACCCTTTCCTAAAACAAGATAGTGAACCCTTTTTCTCTTCTTTCTCACAAAAAGTTCCAAAAATCAGGGTATCTTCAGTTTATAAAAAAAACTCGGTTAGAAATCCCCAAAAAGAAAAAAAAAACTAACAAAAGGAGCAAAAAATATTTTTTTTTTTTTCAAGAAAAGGACAAACTCAAAAACTACTAAAACGAACCCAAAGGATAATACCCCACCCCCCAACTGAACCGCACATTGTCCACAATGTAACGCACAAAATATAAGATAAAGGACAAAGAAAGTGAAGTAGAATGGAGGATATCACCTGGGTATCGCGTAACATAAGAGGTAGAGACAAGATAAAAGGGTAATACCCCCCCAACTTGCATGAAAGAACCAACCTGCAAAATGTTAGCGACAAAGCAAAAACAAAAGGAAAGAAAAAAAAAATAAAACTGACAATAAAAACAGCCTTAAGGATCATCTTCAGCCCTGTCAGGGTTAGCCCTCCCACCAGCATCATGCATGGGATCATCGTGATGGGGAAGACCATGTAGACCCCGCAGTAAGGGTTGCATTTCAAAAGAGAGTCAGTAGTACGAGTGGCAAAGTCCTCAAAGCGAGACTCAAAAGCCACCTGACGGGACTGGATAGCTTGCTGACCGTGAAGGAGAGCCTCGTATTGGGCATAAGTCATGGAAAACGGTGCAGCAGGCCCCTCAGTAGGGGGAATAACAGGAGGGGCTGGCGGAGGCATTGGTGGAGCAACCACAGGTGCGACAACTCTAGGCATCATAGCAGGAGTAGCATGTTGCATGTTACGAATGATAGATTGGACACTCTGAGTCCAACGCACCGCACCGTAAACATCAGAACACGGAATAGACTCTTCGTCAGAAGAAATGGGATAGGGGACATCCGTGGGTTCGGAACGGTGGAGAAAAAACAATGTGAGCAAATGAGGAAAAGGCAATGACCTCTTTTTCTCCGGATCCTTTTTAGACTCTTTAAAAAGCCGATAGACTTTGCACATCTCTTGAAAAATCATCTGAGGTAGAGAGACTGCGTATCCGGCATGAATGGCATACAAAGTCAGAAGGAAGTCCCCCCTCCTCTCATCCTTGTGATGCGTGGGAAATGCATTTACACGCAGCACTTGATCAACTTTCATGTTACCAAAAGAGACATCCATAACTCCGGTTCGACAATTAATGGTTGCATTGGCCGTGGCCAAAAAAGGTTGGCCTAGAATGACCGGAGTTTGTTTCCGCAGATTTGGAATCGGTTCAGTGTCAAGGACAATAAAATCTGCAGGAAAAAGAAATTTGTCCACCTTGACAAGAACATCCTCAATGATACCCCTAGGCACCCTAACAGATCTATCAGCAAGTTGCAAGGTGACCGTAGTAGGCTTCAATTCTCCTAACCCAATTTGTTCATACAACGAGTAAGGCAAGAGATTGACACTAGCTCCAAGATCTAACAAAGCATGATCAATAATGTGACTCCCAATCGTACAGGTAACGGTGGGAGTGCCAGGATCTTGAAGCTTGGGAGGGGTGTCATGCTGAATCAATGAACTGACTTGCTCGGTGAGCATGACCTTTTTGGACACATTAGACTTGGATTTGCGCTTCTGAGTGCACAAGTCTTTCAGAAATTTCGCATAGGAAGGCACCTGCTTAATAGCATCGAGCAGAGGAAGATTGATTTTTACTTGCTTGAACACATCTAACATTTCATTCATGGTGACTCCCTTTTTACTAAAGGGAGAGGGCGTGTCAAGACAATTGGGAAAAGGGGCTTTAGGCACATAAAGGGGTTCCTCAGTAGGAACAGATGAAGTAGGAGAGCTGAACTCCTTTTCCTTCGGCCTCATGTCCTCCCTAGATGCTTTGGGGTTTGGTGCAGACTTTTTAACATCTTTTCTAGGCGCCTCAGGTCTAGTCTCTACCTCACGCCCATTCCTCAAAGTGACAACTACTTTCGCTTGCTCATGAAAAGTGTCATGCGGCTGTGAGCTACTTCCCACCTCAAAAGTGTTCTTCGGGTTGACAATGGGTTGGCTAGGTAATCGGCCATCTTCTCTTCTATTAAGAGCAGTAGCTATTTGGCCCATTTGGGCCTCTAGCTTGGCTATGGACTGAGAATGGGAGTGGACCAATTGATTACCTGCTTTGAGCTCCTTTAGCTCTTGCAATACGGTCTCCTCAAACGAAGGGTTTCGTTGAGGTGGCTGAGGGTTTGGGTGTTGGTAAGATTGTTGAGAACGATAGGCCGCTGGATTAAATTGAAAATTAGGCCTATTTCCTTGTTGAGTAAACGAATTGCCCTGACCGGGTGACTTCCATGAAAAATTAGGATGATTGCGCCATCCCGGGTTATATGTGTTTGAATAGGGATCATTACCCGGTTTGGAGAAACCTTGTGCAGCATTCACTTGCTCTTGTACAAATTCAGGAAATTGGGGTGCTGCAGGGCAATCACTCACAAAATGAGCAGGACTGTTGCACAAAGCACAAGCATCAACATTAGCAGAAGGGAAAAGAGGGTGAAGATTGGAGAGATTGTCCCCCAGAAATCAACTAATCTAACTTATGGGTTAAGGCAGCCACTTGAGTTGTGAGTTCATTAGAGGGCTGAATCTCAAAAATGCCTCTAGGTTTCTGTACATTAGAGGCTGCCGGCCTCTCCGATCTAGCAGTGGAGGCATGGTGCTGAAAGGTCTCACTCATATTCTCAAAGAGATCCCATGCCTCATCCTCATTTTTCAACATGATAGATCCCCCACTGGCGGTGACTACCATGTTTCTCCATTCAGGAGACAAGCCATCATAGAAGAATTGAACCAATTGCCACTTGGCGATTTGGTGATGGGGACACTTCCGAAGAAGATCCTTGAACCTGTCCCACGCCTCATGAAATTGTTCACTATCAGTTTGGGCGAAAGATGTAATGGATCTCCTGTACTGATTAGTTTTGCCCACTGAGAAATATTTATCCAAAAACTTTTGTTGCAATTGGGCCCAAGTGGTGATAGAATTCGCCGGTAAAGTACCTAGCCAATACTTGGCTTTGTCCTTTAGCGAAAACGGAAAAAGAAGCATTTTTAGGGCCTCACTACTGAAGTTATTTATTCTCACAGTGGAGCAAATAACCAAAAAGTCGTCAATGTGATTATATGGATCTTCATTGTTCAAACCATAAAAAGAGGGAATAAGATTGATGGTACTAGGTTTGATTTCATATTGAGCTGCCGGAACTGCTGGCAGCTGAATACACGATGGTGATGCGTATTCCGAAGGAGTATAGTGCTCCTTCAAGGGCCGAAGAGGAAAAGCCTCATCTTCCTTTCTTTCCTCAGCCATGGTTGAAATTGTGTGTGAATAATCAGAAGAGTGTTTAGATGATCTTATTTTTCTAAGGACTCGCTCTAAGTCTTAGTCTAGAGATACCAAATCTGGATGACAAGAGCGACGACCAAGCATGCACACACACACTTACTGCAGTTATATGAGAAGAATCACAACGTTTAGGCTTACCGTCCTTTAGGTAAAGGAGAACTTCGAATTGAGTAGAACCTCAACTTCTTGAAGAGTTCTCTTAAATCCTGGACAAACTGTAAGATTCTTGTGTTAACATCAATAACCTGCAGTAAGAAAACAAAGATGTGAGAAAAGATGGAAAAAGAATAAAAACTGATAAACGAAACTAAACTAATATCCTAATTAAAAGAAACAAACAACCGTGCTAATTGTCCCCGGCAACGGCGCCAAAATTTGTTCGTCCTAAAATAGGGTTGCAAATATAAATTATCTCCCGCTAATATCTCTACTTATGAAAGCAAAGATGCTAACCGAGTATCGTATCCACTGGGACAAAAAGGCTAAGTTGTGTTGGTTCCTAAATTCCTAAACTAATTCTAATAGAAAACAAGAAGTGTTGATTATTAGACTAATCCTAATAGAAAACGAATTGCTGGTTTGATTGGTTGTAATTCCTAAATTATCAAATTAAAAGAAAGGGTTTAAATCAATTAGAGAAAAGAATTCAGGGTATGAATCCACTCTAACCTCGCACAATGACAAGTATAGACCTAGGGTTTCACAATCAACGCTAAACAGACTTGTTCTGGTTACAAACCTTCACAAAGTCGACAAATAAAGATATATGGATGTAAATCAGGGCATAACCTATCTCTTATGGCATAGATTATCCTAGATCTAACAAACACATTCATGAAAGCACCGTTATATAACTTAGTATTCAAACTACAAGATCAAAATACCAGAAGAAAGGGATATTGCATTAATAAAATCCAATCAATGGATTAACATCTTGTCATATAACCAAAAGCATTGAAAGTAAAACCCTAAAACCTATACATCACCAATAATACGAAGTTAGGGCTTCATCGGAACCCTAAGATAGAAGTTTAGTTACACATGGCGAGAGATTGATGACAAATCCCTGATAGAATCACCATTAGCTTTCTTCCAATTCTCCCAAACTATGCTCCAGAGCTTTTCCCAAAGATTTTCGTGTCTCTTATCAAAGTTGGAAACATATTTATAGAGTTAGAGTCCTAAAAATCTTTCTCAAAACGCGCCAAGACGGACTTCACCCGGTCCGGGCGTCCGGACGCCCGAAGGCTGGCGTCCGGACGCCAGCAGTCAGTGGCTGGATTGCTTCTGTGTGGCCCGGGCGTCCGGACGCCCGGGGGCTGGCGTCCGGACGCCAGCAGGCAGTAAGCTGGGAGATATTCTATCTTTGCCATTTTTCTTCGTCTTTAGCTCCATCTTCTGGTTATTCTCTTAAAAATCCTGAAAACATAGAAATAACAAAATTAAGCTAAATAATCTAATTCCAAGGTGTTACAAAGTCCACATTGAAGGGCCTAAAATGTATATTTTAGGCTCTCATCAGAGCGTCTCGGAGTGGTTCTGTAGACCCATAACACACTGGGCAATTCTTCCACCCATCTTCCTTTGGCCCCATCGAGTCTCTTCTTGAGCCCATCCAAGACCACTTTGTTGGAGATTTCAGCCTGGCCATTGCTCTGGGGGTAGGCCGGAGTCGAGTAGTGGTTTCTTATGCCGAGCTCCTTGCAAAAGTTTTTGAAGAGGCTGGAGTCGAATTGGGTCCCGTTGTCCGAGACCAAGACTCGCGGGATGCCGAACCTTGTGACGATGTTCTTCCATACGAAGTTCTTGGAGTCCCGCTCTGTGATGGAAGATAGTGCTTCTGCCTCGATCCACTTTGTGAAATAGTCGGTGGCCACTATCAGCCACCTTTTATTCCCCGGAGCTCGATGAAGGGGTCCCACAATGTCCAGCCCCCACTGAGCAAAAGGCCATGGACTGGAGAGCGGGCTCAAATCCTGTGCAGGTTGATGGAGGTTGTGCGAGAATTTCTGGCACTTCTCGCACTTCATAGCGTACATCTGTGCGTCCTTTTGCATGTATGGCCACCAGTATCCTTGGCTTATAGCCCGGTATGCTAGTGACCTTCCTCCGATGTGACTTCCGCAGATGCCTTCATGTATTTCGTAAAGGAAGTCTTCAACTCGGCTTGGGTGGACGCACTGGAGGTAGGGGCCCGTGAAGGATTTCCTGTACAGCTTTCCTTCTGGAGAGAGCCAGAATCGGGCTGCCCGGAGCCTGATCTTGTGAGCTTGCGCTCTGTCCTCGGGGAGTTGGTCGTCTTTGAGGTACGCGATGATGGGATCCATCCAACTGGGCCCGAGGTCGGCGCACATGACTTGCCGTGGTGGGCTGAGCTCTATACTCGGCGATGTTAGTGAGCCCACTTCTATAGTCCTCTTTTTCCCAGCCTCGACGGCAGAGGCTAGGTTGGCGAGTGCGTCGGCGTGCGAGTTAGAGTCTCTGCCGACCTGTTTGACTTCTGCTTCCGGGAATTGGGAGAGGAGTTTCTTGGCGAGGGCTAAATAGGCTGCCATTCTATCGTCGCGAGCCTGATAATCTCCAGTGAGCTGGCTCGTCACCAACTGGGAGTCACTGTAGATTACCAGCTGTTGAGCTCCGAGAACCTTGGCACTATTCAGCCCTGCTAGCAATGCTTCATACTCTGCCTCGTTATTTGACGCTCGGAAGTCAAGGGTCAGGGCTTGCTCGATTACTAGCCCTTCTGGAGACTGGAGGACTACGCCGACGCCGGCCCTTCTAGAGGTGGAAGACCCGTCAACGAAGACCTTCCAAGCCGAATCTCGGGAGGTGTTCCGAGATTGCTCGTAATCAGTCTCCGGGACTAGGCCATCCTGCCCCTTGCCCCCCAGTTCGGGGTCGAGTGGGCTCGGCGCCGAACTTGGAGAAGTGAACTCGACGATGAAGTCTGCCAGGACCTGCGCTTTGATCGCTGTTCGGGGCTGATACTGGATATCGTATTGCCCTAGCTCCACGGCCCATCTCGAAACTAGCCCAGAGAAGTCGGCCTTCCGGAAGATGGACTTGAGTTGGTGCTCCGTAACCACCACTATCGTGTGGGCCTGGAAATAGTGCGAGAGCTTCCGGGAGGCACTGACGAGGGCCAGTGCGAGTTTCTCCATTGGCAGGTACCTGGTTTCTGCGTCGAGGAGGGTTTTGCTTGTATAGTAGATGGGCTTTTGCTGCCCTTCGTCTTCTCTGATCAGGACTGAGCTCACCGCATGGCTGGAGACTGCCAAGTATAGATACAATGTTTCGCCTTTCTTCGGGGTTGACAGCAGTGGAGGCGAGGCCAAGTAAGCTTTGAGTCCCTGGAGGGCCGTATCGCATTCTGGGGTCCACTCAAATCTCAGGTTCTTCTTTAGCAATTGAAAGAAAGGGCGGCACTTGTCAGAAGACCTGCTGATGAAGCGGTTGAGGGCGGCGGCCATGCCGGTGAGCCTTTGGACTTGCTTCGTTGTTGCCGGGCTCTGAATTCCCAGGATAGCGGAGATCTGGTCCGGGTTCGCTTCGATACCCCGTCGTGTGACGAGGCTCCCTAGAAATTTGCCGGACCCGACTCCGAAGGCACATTTGGAGGCGTTCAGCTTTAGCCCGAACTTCCGGAGAACATCGAAAACTTGCCCGAGATCCGTCAGATAGTTGTGAGATTGGGTGGATTTGACGACCATGTCGTCGATGTATACCTCGACTGTCTTGCCGAGGTGCTCCTGGAACATTTTGGTGACCAATCTCTGATAGGTTGCCCCCGCATTTTTTAGTCCGAACGGCATCACTTTATAGCAGTAGGTTCCCCTAGGAGTGATGAATGCCGTTTTCTCCTGATCCGGTCCGTACATGGGTATCTGATGATAACCGCGGTAGGCGTCGAGAAAGCTCATCCTTTCGTGACCGGCGGTGGCGTCAATCATCTGGTCGATCTTCGGGAGAGGGAAGCAGTCTTTGGGACATGCTCTGTTGAGATCAGTGAAGTCGACGCAGACCCTCCATTTTCCGGTCTTCTTCTTCACCACCACGGTATTTGCCAGCCACTTCGGGTACTGGACCTCTCTGATGGCGCTCGCTTCTAGCAGTTTTTCCACCTATTCGACCACGGCTGCAGACTGGTCGATTCCGGACCTTCTTGCCTTCTGAACCACTGGCTTGACCTGAGGGTCTACATTTAGCCTGTGGCTCATAACCTCGGGGTTCACGCCTGGCATCTCCTGCGGGGTCCAGGCGAAGACGTCTCTGCTTTGCAATAGGAAACTAAGCAGCTCGGACCGCTCCTGCTCGGCGAGCTGGCTCCCAAGAAGGAAGTGTCTCTCTGGATCACTGGGGTCGATTCTGACCTCGGTGAGATCCTCGATACTCTTCTCCCCTGGATCGCGGCCGACCCTGTCCAGCTCTGCCATGTGCACTTGCTTTGGCTCTTCCTCGCCGGACACCACGGCCATCATGCAACGCTTGGCCATCTGCTGGTCCCCGTCGATTGTGACCACCTCGACTCCGCCATCCCTTTCCAAAGGGAATTTGAGCTTTTGATGGTAGGAAGAGGGGACGGCTTCTATCTGGTGCAGCCAGCTCCTCCCTACGATGGCATTGTAGGGAGATGGCGTGTCCACTATGAGGAAGTCAGCCACCACTGACGTGCCACCTACTTGGACTTTGAGGGAGACTCTCCCTTTGGGGTACACGGGCTTGGCGCTGAACCCTATCAGGGGGGTCCGCGCCTCTTGGAGGTCCTCTTTTGCGAGCCCCATCTTAGTGAAACAGTCGAAGTAGAGGATCTCCGACGAGCTGCCGGGGTCGACGAGGATCCTCTGCACCTTGCAACTTCCCAACTTCAGGGTTATAATTAGCGGGTCATTGTGAGGGAGTTGAACCCCCTTCAGGTCCTCGTCTGAGAACCAGATCTTCGGCCTTTCTTTGCGAGCCTTTTTAGGGGATGGCCCGAGCTCGGCCGACATGACCTGTTTCCCATGGGAGGCCCTCCTGGCCTCGGCGCGGGCTTGACCGCTGCTCTGCTTGGTAGGGGCCAGGTGGATGACGCTTATGATCCTCTCCGACCCGTCGCTGTCGTGATTCTCCTCAGTTCGGCGCCGAGGTCGGTCGTTGCTCCCGCTGCCTGCTGCCTTGTAGTACTCCTTCAGGTGCCCGTCCTTGACGAGCCTTTTGAGATGATCCTTGAGGGAGTAACAGCGCTCAGTGTCGTGCCCGTTCTGCTTGTGGTAAGCGCAGAACTTCGTCTGATCCCTCGTGGAGGGATCGCTCTTCACAAGAAATGGCCATTTAAAGTATGGCTTTCCCTGAATCTTTTCCAATATCTGGTGAATCGGCTCTTTGAAAACCGTATTGACCCTCCCGCGGGAAGAGTAGGACGGTCTATGTCTCTTGCCTCCTCCTGGAGCGTGGGTCGGGGTTGACGATTGGCCACCTGAGTGGTGGTCTCGGCTTGTTTCTTCTCTGTGATAGGTCCTCTTCTCCCCCCCAGAGGCTCGATCTTCCCGCCGAGATCGATCCTCCTGCCGCGGTCGGTCCTCCTGCCGAGGACGGCTCTCGTTCCGAGACTTGCTCCTAGAAACGCCAAAGCTCTCGTTGGCCCGCGCTTCGTCCTCCTCTTGCTCGATGTACTTGTTTACCCTTGCCATGAGGGCTGTTACAGAGAGAACAGGGTTCCGGACGAGCTCCTTCCGAAGCTCGCACCCTGGCAGGAGGGCGTGCTGGAAGGACTTGATCGCGACATCTTCGGAGGAGTTGTCGATTTGACTGTAAACCGTCCAGAATCTTTTGGCAAACTGAGTGATGCTTTCACTCCACCTCATTCTGAGGGCCATGATGTCGCTGTCGGTCTTGGGAATGACTCTGTGCGCCTGGAATTTCCCGAGGAAGGAGTCCCGCAACTGGGCCCAGCTCGAGATCGATCCCTCGGGGAGCGCACAGAACCATTTGAGGGGTAGGTCCCCCAGGCTGGAGGAGAAGACCCTGCAATTGAGGTGCCCAACGTCGCCCCAGACGGACAGTTTTTGGGTGAAATGGCGGAGATGCGCTGCTGGATCCGAGGTCCCGTCGTAGAGGACGAACCTCGGAACGCTGAACTTCTTAGGGAGGGGGTATTCGATTATCTCTCTGGAGAAGGGTGACGAGTCGAGGCCAGCGAAGTCAGGGAGGTCCGGCTGGCTTTGGGCGAGCCCTGCCTCCTTCAGGGTGTTCTGGATGGCCTGCTTGACCAGGCGGTCGATCAGAGCCTGCTGGTCTGCCGCCTCCGATCTCGGCACCGACCCCCTGTCCTCGTGGTTATGGCAAGAACTCCCGATGTGACTCCGCTCGCGACTTTTATCGTTCAGATGCTCCCTTAAGTCTTTGCCGGTGACGGGATCCTTCCTGCCTACGAGATCACCGCCCCCGGGGACTACTTCTTTCTCCCGGAGCTGCTGCCTAAGCTGGCGGATAAGATTGTCTTTCTCCTGGAGGGCGAGATTCTGAGCCCTGATTGCGGCTTGAGCGGGGTCGGCTCTGTTGCCTTCGCGGTCCGAGTGGCGCCCGGACCGATGTGACCCCGCCGCTGCCGGGGCCTTGCCCTTCGAGAAGCGCTCCTGGAGGGGAGCGTTCAGCCGCGGTGGATCCTCCACCTCTAGCGGTGATGACGCGGACTCGGTGTGGTAGCTTTCTACCTCTGCGGCCTCCCTCGAAGCGTAGGGCAATGGCCCAGGGAGAACCAGTGGCCCTGCGGGGAGGGACTTCGGGTGCTCTGCGCCTCTCTTGTTTCTCGGAGCCATAGTGATTGGAAGGGGTTTTGGGAAAGGTTTTGAGAAAGGCTTTGGGGTATGGGTTAGTACTTTCCCACAGACGGCGCCAATTGTAAGTGCCTAAAAATTAAGGACTTAAAGCAGTGACTAGGACCCTTGATTCGGGTGGCTTGAATGAAGATTGCTGTGGCTCCGACTGGACCTGAGGAGGAAGAGAGGAAAACACGTCAGAGGACCCTGGCTGCAGGCAGCGCAAGGCTCTCCGATGCTTAAGTTAGTTCAGGGAACGAGCAAGGGAGAAGGAGAGGAAATTGAAGAGCGAGAGTGTGTATTATGGGTTGCGTACCTTTAGGATGGAAGTGGATGCGCTATTTATAGGCGATGGGGTTGACTATTGTGGGCGAGTTCCAAGACTGGGCCGGCCACTCGAGTGGCTGCGTCCACTCAGCCCATAATGCATTAAATGCTGACCCATGCTTCATTAAATGCTAGGCTCGCTGGGTCAGGCGGCGGTTCTGACTTTTGGGCCAGGTCCCATCAGGCCTGGCCCGGAGCCATGCCATGGGGGCGCACGTGTCCTGTACGCGCCGTTTTGTCAGTAATGATCATTTGCAGGGCATGCCTTAGCATGCGCCGTTGTTCTGTCGCTGATCCCGTCAATCTCTGTCAAATCCGCGCTGCGGGGTCGGTGCCGAGGTCGGATAGGCCCGACTTCGGGAGCTCTCACCTCGGCGAAATGACCGCGGTCCTTCAGCCGCGGTCACCCTTGGCCTAGGGGAGGCATAATCATCCTGTCTGGAGGCCTGGGCTAGTGATGATCTCGGCTTAGTGAAAACACCCCCACACAATTATCATATTAGACCCATTAATCAGAATAGCGGATCACATATTTATGTTACGTGTAGTTCGAATCTAAAATAGTGTTCATCATTATGATTAATATTGAATAGAAATTAGCTCCCACCAGATATTTTTGTTCCTTGATTAATTGATTGATGGCTTTTGATTTAACTCATCTAATTATAACCTAAATCATTTTCGGGAATCAATCCAAAGCTAAGTGTAAGACGAGATGGGTATCACATCCAACCTGTTTTCAAATTGGAGAAAGACCCAAGAATTTCTTGAGATCTACGAGGTTTCAAACTAGGTCTTCCAAAGAGAATTAACGGTTTTGATCTTGTGTTTGGGGCCCACAAAATGCAGAAAATAATATAAAATGATTCACATTTTTTTATACAAATATCTCAAAATGGGTGATGATCCAACTCCTAAATATTGGACCCGTAGCGATGTTCGACCTTCTGAACAACTTCAATAATTTGGATCGTAATTTACTATCCCAAAAATAGAAAAAGGAGTAGAGCCAAACTACCTATCGACCAATCTAGAACCAAGCACTGTACATCAATTATTGATATTTGCTTTCAAATCTCTCGAGATCCATGGGGTATCACACTTTGAAATCTTCTCTCAAAGTCGTGTTTATCCTTCAAAAGAGATTCGACGGTTTAGATCTTGTGTTTGGAGCCCACATCATTGAAGAAATTATATTAAATGGTTCATATTTTTTTATTATAAATATCCCAAGATCTGTGATGATCCAACGATTTGGTCTTCTGAACAATTCCAATGGTTTGGATCTTCTAAACAATTCCAATGGTTTGGATCTTGATTTACTCTCTTATAAATTAAAAAAAAAAATGAAATGGGTCATGAAGACATCCAAATTACCCTTCACCGCCTCTTGTTTTCTGCCTCTCATTTTGAACTGCTTAAAGGGTTTTCCTATACTTCTCTAAAGTAGGTAGAGGGTAGATATGTGTCAATCTTCTAATTTTTCAAAACTCTACCCGCTTTTAGACATTTAAAGTACTAGTTGAGGTTGAGAATAGATCTGATGCCAAGCAGGGGCTTAGAAAGAAAAGAAAGCTTCTAATTATAGTTATAATTACTAATTAGAAGGGAGGAATTCCAATATATCTAAGAAATTCCATTCTGGGAACGAACTGTGATGAAAAAAAAAAAAAAAACAACCTTGTGGTATGTGATCGAACAATTTACCTTTAATTTGATTTTATATTATTCAGATCTAATCCTTTGTGGGTTAGATCCTAACATGATTAATTGCATAAATCTAACAAGAACGTCACATGATTAATTGAATAAATCCAATCCTATCATCGATTCTTCAAAGCCAAATACAATAAAATAAGCACTTTTTATTCATTTATAGGATGGGATTCTCTCCAACAAAAAGAAAGAAATGACATTGCATAAATTTTTTTATTGCTGTATCTTGATTGTATTTCAACATACACAATAATCTTGAAATCACTTTGCATGTGACCGAGAAAATCTCAACACAAGACTCTTATAGCTTACACAGCCAACCATCATTTATTAGGCCATTAAGAATGACTCTACCCATGAAGTAGCCATTCCATTCAAGTCTTCAGTAACATGTAGGAACTTATACAATGATCTTCCTACTTATTTCATCTTTAAGGAAGACCCAAATCAATATATAACAAGTTGAACTAGACCAAAAACCTGCTACACCACGCAAATTAACGCCACCGTGAGCCATCTACTGCACCTTTCAGCAGAGTTACACCATATGACATTTGGTACAATGTTGCATGCATCACACCCATACTAGCCATTTCTCTGTTTCTCTATTTAGAAGTGTGGCAATCTATGGTAAGGATTACAAATAGTTGGTGCTTTAGTTCTCCAACACTTCATAGTTGCCGTTTACTTTCTCAAAGCCGGCAGCCTTTTTTTCTTCATTGTGCATTTCTATTGTTTTTGAGAAATCCGCTTTATACACATAGAACTTGACAATAACCAGGAACAAAATGAAATTAAGAAAGTTCAAACAAGCGAAGAACGCATAATAGTAGTCAAGATGGGAGATATTGAGGTTATTCAATATCCATCCTCTGTGACCATGCTTTTCAGTGACACGAGAAACAGTTGAAAGAAGAAAGCTGCTAAGGAAGTTCCCTATCCCGAGACTAGTCATGGAGTAGGAGGTTCCTAAGCTCTTCATCCCCTCCGGAGCTTGATCATAAAAGAATTCTATCTTTGCCACATCTAAGAAAGCATCTGCAATCCCCATAATCACAAATTGGGGAAGTAATATGAATATGGTAAGAGGAACTATTTGGTCTTTTTCCACTACACCATGGTCCCTAGCAACGCTAAGTCGCCTCCTCTCAGCAAACGATGCAGTTAGCATTATTATGATATGCAGTACCAAGCCAATACCCATCCTCTGGAGGAGGCTGATTCCTCGAGGGTTCTTGGTCCACCTCCTCATCATTGGTACAAAGCATCGGTCGTAGATCACAATGGAGGTGAGCATGGCTATTGTAACAAAAGCAGCAAAGCTAGCCGCGGGGATCTGGAAGTGAGGGCCTAAGCTTCGGTTTAGAGTTTTTCCTTGCTTGATAAAAAGGGTATTGACTTGAGCAATCATCATGCTTGGAATAAAGGTTGCGACCAAGATAGGCAGCATTCGGAGCATTTGCTTGGTTTCTTCTACTTGGGTAACTGGACATAGCATCCACGGAGAGTTCAAGCCAGTTCTTACGGCAGCTTTGTTAAGAAACCTGCATGAAAAATTAAATCAAGGAATACTTATAAATGACTCTATGATTGCAATTAACTTCTCTTAATTAGTTTTCCTTATGAGTCTAGGATCCTTCAAAGTAGAAGAAATTTGAAGGCACATGACTTTCAGATGAAGTTCATTTTCAAAGTAAAAGGTCAGGTTATGGATAAGGCAAATTTTGAAAATCAGTCCAATTAGTTATTTATTTATCTCTAGCCATTCAATCATGAAAATGTAATGCACATGAAAATGCGGCATTATTTTTTTTACTAATAATAATAATTATAGTAAAGAGAATAAAGGCAATAAACCAAAGTGAATTAATCAAGGTTGACACTTAGAGAGTAAGGTTTAAGGAGTGTTGGCAAATTCATGGGATTTGACAAAACTCTGGTTTAACATCATTGTAATTTTCTCTTTTTATAGAATGGACTGCAAAGTCCTTTTCAAGAAGTAAAGTTTACATCGTTTCGTATTTTTTAAAGAGGAATGGAACCCTAAAAAGGCAAGAAAGTCCATATCGGGTGTTCTCGTTTGAAAGCACGTCGAACGGTGATGTTTCGAGATGCAAACTAAAACCCGAGGGGGTCAGAAACTCGAACAAACCTCATGCCCATTCTAACGGCTCTGTACATTCTCTTAAGCCAAATTCAGAGAGCCTGCACGATCGAACAGAGAACCTGGACATTCGAACGGACCTCTTCAACTTCTCCAATCAAGAATCTAGAGAGCTTCAGCGTTCGAATGCACTCCATGCACGTTCAAACGGCCTATGTGTAGGTTTGCCCAGTGGGGTCATCGATGTTCGAACGGACCGTGAGAGATTTCTCGGATCCAAGTTTAGTTGGTTTAAAACTTTCGTAACTTAAAACCGTAGCCATGACCCACGAATTATGGCATATTTCATTCTTTTCTTAGCCTTAACCTCAGGTTTTTAGAGGACAAAGACCAAGAGGAGGTCTTATGTTCAATAAAAAGCTAAGTAGACGGACTGAAAAGCCACGTCTAAGCCATTGGAGGCAGAAGGAGAATGCAAGAACCGTGGGGTACCCCCCAAGGGACTTGTCACCTTGTAGCGGTCGCCGATGTAGAACTTTCGTAGATTTCTCTCTCTTTCTTTCGCTGGATTTTCTGTTGCCTTTTTTTGTCTGGATTTCCGGATTTTTCCAAGTATATCTGGAATGCTTTGGATGCTCTCCTATTTATAGGCTCTTGGTAGCCATTTAGGAGAGTTTATGGGCTTTAATTGTCATTAAGCCGTATAATGGGAGGAGTTATAAGGTTTAATTTCTTTATTTCGTAACTTCTTTTCCTTGGCTTCTGATTGGCCGAAATAGATTGAGGGCATTTAATCGCCTTTAATCGCCATGATGGGAGGAGTTTCATGGGTTAAATATTATGAATCAATTGACTTATAACTCCAGGATGGTTGCTTTTGATTGGGCCGTCCAAAGAAATGAATTAACGACTGCAATAAAGCTAGTCAATTAATTGCATTAAGTGGTCGCCGAGCAGTTGAAGAATCGCGGGCCATGCCGCGTCTTTTGGGATTCTTCTGGCGATGATCATCGATGGATCTTCATGTACCAGCACCAACAATCCTAAGAGAACAGAATAGAGAACTTGTTATCTTCTCTAGAGCCTCCTCCATTGAAGTGCTGAAGATTCTTCCTCTAGAGATTCAACCGTCATCTTTCCTTTCACGGATTCGTCTTGAAGTGGCTTCGTGAGGGTAGGCGGTGATTTAAGCACAGTTGAAGGTGAACGGTGAGTGGCCGGCGAGAGGGTTTGTAGTCCCTTAAGTTGAGATGCAACTGAAGAAGGGTTGTAAGTGACTCTTGTAATCTTCTTTTGAATTGTGATTGCTTGTTCCCCTGGATAAAGTTCCAGGATCCGTGGGTTTTTTCCGAGATTGAGTTTTTCACATACATCATGTATTCCTGTCTATGTGAGGATGGTGGATACATGTTTGATTGGTGTTTTAGTTTCTTTTCTTTAATTGCATATCAAAGATCAAATCAGAGGACATTAACTCGTGATAGGGTTTCAAACCTTCACAGGGTTTGATTCAAACTAAAATTAGATCTATGGAGTTTTATTTTTTGCCCCTCTTTTTTTGGGGTAAAATACAGTGGATCCTATCGAATAAGTCGAAAACCAAACTTTGGCTGTTGTTCGTAGAGATTTATTTAGATTTACTTAGATCTTTAAATTAATAGAGGTGATTAGTTGTAAGATTATGAAGTCAGATAATATCTGTGGGATTACTGACCTTAGAGTTGAGGTAGAGTCGATTCTGAACTTGTGGTTCTTGGCATAGTACTCTAAGTCCAACTCATAGAGTTCCTTGGGGTCACTCGGAAGGACCACCTTTGATTTTCTTAGTGCAGCCACTATAACCCTAGCCATCCTGGTAAAAGGACTCCCAGAGGGCACCTTGTGCCTGTAAAAGGGCGTCCCACTTGCGAAGATAATCACCGAAATCAATAACCCAAGTGTAGGAAGCCCATAGCCGAGGGTCCAACCCACATTGTCCTGAACGTACACAAGAACTGTGTTGGCAAAGAGGGTCCCAAGGAAAATGCTGAACATCCACCAGTTAAAGAAGGAGAGCTTATGGGCCCTCTCTTTGGGCTCGAAATCGTCGAATTGGTCTGCACCAATGGTCGATATGTTGGGCTTGGTTCCACCTGTTCCAATAGCAAGTATGTAGAGTGCACAGAAAAATACACCTAATTGTAGTGTAGATGCACTCTTGCAGTCAGCATTGTTTGCACAAGGAGGCGGTTTGAGTGAAGGAAGAGAAACTGTTAGTGTTAATAGACACATGCCCTGAAAAAAAAAAATTTTACCATTTGAGCTAGGTTAAGTCACTATGCCATCATTACATATGCAAATGGAACTATATATTGATAAGGGTAATAGGACATCTCATATAGCAGGAAAAAGAGGTTTGATGGCATGCCCTTTTTCAGTGTGGCCATACCGAGAGCAAGTTGGTTTGGTTCCCAACTTAGCCTTTTAACCCCTAATATGCACTATGAGTTTGGTAGATTAATAGTGGTTACATTTATGCTAGCATGATCACCCAACTCCTATGCTTAGCGATGTATATTCTACAAAATGGATTTTATGTAGTTGGTGGATGATGTGAAAAGTGAGGAATGACTTCTTTTTTAAATGGGTCCCTTGAATCCTAGCAATATTATTCGATCCATCTTAAGATTACGAGGATGTGCCCTCCCAACCAATAGAAGAGGAAGAAGGTTGGCGAACTCGTAATTCCCCAAATGAGAACGGCACTTTAGTCTTCTCAGACATTGTTGTTAGGGCGGTTGATGGTAAAGCTTCTTTTGGATTTATATTGAATGCTAAAGGGAATATTACGTGTGCAGGAGTGTTGAGGTCAACGTTGACCTTCGCTCTCGCAGTCATAATTGTGGTCGAGCTCCCGTCTTCATAATAAAATCGTTGTTGTGCCGTTTCTTATCACCAATTAATTTTGGAATAAGTGGTAGCTCAATGGGGTGTAAGATCTTACAAGGAACTTTTCAAGGGACGGAGGTTTCTCTCTCCCAATGAGGATGAAGCGAGGGCAGTCCTCCTTGTGCTGATGAAGGCTAAGGAAAGAGGAAAGAGGTTTCATCAAGGCTTGCTAAGTAGGCGGTGCAAACAATCAATGGAGCATGTGATTGGACTAGCTATTAATTTAGTTATTCTAGATATTAAATCCATACCTTCTTTTGTGGATGTCATCTTTGTTTTGTTCATATGAGATTGAATGGTGTTACTCACTTATTGGCTAAATTGAGCTACTCCCTAAATAGGAACTCTTCTTTGGATGGGGTCATGTTGGCTTAGCTATAGGGTGTTCTATTCCCATTTGCGGTTTGTCTCTTGTTTCCCTTTGTTGTTTGTTGTTTCTATGCTTGTTTTTTAGTGAATTCCCCTTAAAAAAAAAAAAAGAAAAAAGGTGTGGGGAAATTGATTGCAATAATTTCTGATAGAAATTTCGACTGTCGAGAAATTCAATTTTCCACATTGTCTGAAAAAATGATGTTTAATGGAGAGAATAAAATAAACGATTGAAAATCACAGTAGAAAAACCACACTGTATGCTCCAAATCTGATTTGTTTTTTTAATTTTATTTGTTAAAGTGAAGAATTGTAATAAAGAGAAAATAAGTGAATAGCCCTTTAGACTCTGTCTGTCTGTATTGGGACCCATTGCCCACTTGGGATTGTATGACATTATAAACAACCACACGAAACAAACTCACGCCCCTGGTCCAACTGGTGGTCACCCAATGGACAGTTGAAGTGACAAAACCTATAAATATCTTATTACGGGTGGTCTTCCAATGTCATGTTTTTTTAAACTTCTTGCTGGCATAACAGGAGGCCCGGTACAGTATAGTAGTGATGCCAAGTTTTTTGAAGTCAAACACTTGCTAATTTCATGAGTATTCCTCCATGGCTAACAACTTTTTATATATTATTCCATCTCAAAATCCCACGTGGTAGGTGGGTATCTCTATCATCCAAGTTTTTTTTTTTTTTCCTACTATAAGAGGGTTTCCAACATTTTGGACTAGACTAATCCCTCCGGACCAGAGGAAACTCGGATAAACGCCCATGTGCCCTAAGGTGGTAGCACTAGTGGACTCAACCTTCAATTCCTAAAGAAAAGGGAACCGGGGGTCGATACCAAGACCTCTATCTTCGAAAGAGGGAGAGACCGTGGTCCTGACTACTCGGCTAATCTCTTTGGGTTTTCAACATCCAATTATATAATGGTTTTCTAGATGAGAGAGATTGAAGATCACAAGGCCAGATGAAGGTCAATAGAATAAGTCTACACATTCAAATAGATGGTTTGATCCTCATGACTTGGGTATGATTCGACTCCATTTTATTTTGGCATAAGGATTAATTTAGATGGTTTGAGATGGTCTTTATCAATATCATAATATACCTTATAAACTGTTTCATAACCTCCAATGGTGTACTACAAAAAACCATGACTTTCCGGAATTATTTTCCGCAGCTAAAATGGTTAGAAATCTTTAGCAGTTTGTATAAAGGCAAAATCGGCACTTTTAGTGAAAAAAAGAAAAAAACAGATATTTCAGCCACTAAAAATCACTTTCTGTAGTGGCAGGACCCAAAGAATTCTTTGTGCCTGTCACTAAAATTCCATGAAATAGCACCCACCATTCAAATTTAAAAACCCTCAAGATATTCTCCCACCTTGTTCTACTATTTAGGAAAGCTTTACGGCAATTAAATTTATGCTGGGAGGGATAGAAAAAAAACTTTAGGCACATTGGATCTATGGTGCAACAGGATGGAGGGATTGATACTGATGTAAGTCACAAGATTCAGGCCGGGTGGACCAAATGGAGGAGTGCTTCGGGGGTCTTGTGTGATCGGAAAGTCCCCCTCAAGGTTAAAGGAAAGTATTATAAGGTGGCGGTACGACCAGCGTTGTTATATGGATCACAGTTTTGGGTAGTAAAACATAATCATGTTAAGAAGATGGAAGTTGCGGAGATGAGAATGCTAAGATGGATGTGCGGGATCATAAGGAGAGATAGGATTACGAATGAGGAGATTAGGGGCAAAGTAGGAATAACACCGATTGGAGATAAATGAGAGAAAATCGAATGAGATGATTCGGCCATGTTAGAAGGCGTCCAACGGAGGCACCTGTTAAAAGGTGTGAAAGCATGGAGATTGCTAGGAGTAGGAGAGGGAGAGGGAGAGGGTGACCCAAAAGAAGTTGGAAAATAACTATTAAACATAACCTTGCCTACATGGATCTAACGGAGGACATGGCCCTAAACAGATTTGATTGGCGTCGTCAAATCCATATAGCCGACCCCACCTAGTGGGAAAAGGCTTGGTTTGGTTTGGGAGGGAGATTATTGATTGTAAATCATGTTGTATATGGAATCATTATGAGATAAGCATAGCATTGATTATTAATAGTATAATGGGATGGGGTAATGATCTTGAATGGCTTAAATCTCAAAATTAGTAGAATCCATTAATGTAGTGACATGATAGGCTTAGGGTCTTTTTTGATACGATGTCTCTTTGGATATGACTTACGCCCTCACCAAAAAACCTAGGAATTAATCCCTGAGCAGATAGGTTTTGCTAAAGAAGAACAAAAAATTAGAAAAATTAAAAATCATCGTTATAAAAACTTATTTGTGTGGGGATATTTCCGGACCACCAGAGACCACCAGCTCAGCAGGTTTTGGCCTCCCCTGGTCGCGCCATCTCTTCCAGCTCATCGGGTCTCAGTCTCGGTCTTGACCACATATCTCAGGTCGGCCATGTGCTCCCACCTTGCCCTTATCTCGACCAGGCACTCCACTTCGGCAGACTACACCTCAGCATCCCTGTCAGGTCAAGGACACTCCCGACCTCGGGCATTCCAGACCTCAAAACACCACCTGACCCCGGTCACGTACCTCGGCCGCTAGGCAAGGCCTCGACTGACAGCTGTCCTCCCATGGACACTCAAGCACGTTACAGGACGTGCGACAAGACAAGGGCACCGCCCATGCCCCCTGACGGAACGACGTCCACAACTCCCAAGGGGTCATGGTATGGCCCGATGAGACAGATGGACTGCGATAAGACTTCTTATTAGAGCACAGATCGCTCTGTAACACCCCGACCCGCCTTAATCTCGTTTTAGAGTTAATTAATTTAGATTATTGCTTAATGGATGTTTTGATTGTGATTGGACTTGATTAGGTAGAATTAGTGGGGTTTGACCATTTACTAGGTAGATTATGACTTTTGGAGTGTTTTGGGTTTTTGTGTGTACTTAGAAATTTCTGGGTTTTTAATGCATTGCATAGAGCATTTCATGGGCCTCAACTTTCATGCCTTGACCCATCAAATTCGGATCCATTTAGGCCCATTCCCAGCCCACTTAATCAGTCCAAGCCCTTTCTTGAAATTTCAGTCCATTTTGTGGACTTGCATGCAACTGCTGGAAATAAATTCCATAAAAGCCTATTCCAGCTACTTTCTTCTTCTCTACTCTCCTTCTCTACTTCTTCATTTCTTCCTTCACTTCTAGCATCAACCAAAGGATATTGCAAGGAAGCCATCCACCATTCCAACACTATCATCTTCTCCAACAAGACTCCATTTTCCAAGCTCAAGCATTCCTTCATTTTCTTCTCCTTGCACTTTTTGGGTAAGCTCTTTTCTTTGTAATCTCCTCTATTTGATGAGCTACATTTTCCTTTTTCCCTTTGTATTCATTTCAATCTTGAGAGTATGTCTAAGATTCGTGCATGTATCTTCTCCATTTCATTCATTTTCTTCCATTTTGTTTTTCACCATTTTTAGGGCATTTGAGCTTGCATTTTTGGGGATTCTTGATTAGAAAGGATTTGGAGTGTGAGAGTTAGCTCAAAGCACCAAGGCAAGTTAAATATGTACATTGATATGCATGCTTCCTTGTTTGTCTCTTGAATATGATCAATCTTGCTTAGAGACCTATTTCTTGCTCAAAAATGGATTTTGTGGATGATTTCTTCTTGTTAATGTAATATGGTTTATTGATGGTTTTTATGAGCATTTTGGAAGCTCAAGGACACCCTTGTGTAGTGTGTAAAACCTGGAATGAATGCCTTGAATGGCTTGGAAGGAAACAAAGAAGTTTCAGATTTTCGGACCCAGGAATTGACAGTTCGCTCGAGCGAGCGTGAGTGAACGCTTGAGCGAAGAGCTCTCTGGGAGAGTTCGCTCGAGCGAACTTTGGTCCACTCGAGCGAACAGCTCTCTGTCTCGGGTCCGCTCGAGCGAACATCTGGGCGCTCGAGCGAACCTGATACCGCAGTATGCAGATTTTCCAATGACCATAACTTGTTAACCGTAAGTCCGTTTTTGGAGATCTACATACCGTTGGAAAACTCATGATGTGTAGAACCCAACAAAAATTATATGTTGGATTTTACATAATTGTGACAAATGGACGTTTCCATGAGCCGGACATTGAACCGTAGCTTGATCTAGTTGATTGGCCTGATAGATGGACTTGTAGGATGTGCACCCTGGACTTTTATCATGACCACTGGGTTTGTTTAATTGTGGATATGGATTGAGCACCCATACCCACAAAAGGGGCATTGTGTTCTTCGGATTGTAACCGTGCCAAATGTGTTCTATTAAGGGATTCGACATCCAAATTATGTAACGCCAAGGGGGTCCTCGTAGCCCGATAATGTCGAACTCTTAATACTACCCTGAGTTGGACGGTGAAGACCACATGTGTTCCCAAGACCGTAGGCTTGGCTTGATTTCTGTCTTGACTTCGTATATGATCTGTATGTACATGCATTGCATTCCGTTTCCAGTATTCTAGTATGACTTGATCATGCTTCTGTTCAGTTATGTATTTTCTGTTACACATCTGTTATGTTATATTTGTTTCTGTATTTGTTCAGCATATTTCAGTAAGTCCCGATTTGTTATTTATATGTACTGTCCTGTGTATGTCCTGTATCTGATTATACTGTCCTGCACCTGCTCTGTTGTATGTATATTGCACTCTATGAGTCGGCACCACTTAGCTTCGACCCTATCTAAGTCGGACCCGGCTAAGTGTGGGTTTAGTATATTCTGGCCCTCTGCAGATGGGAATATATTCTGAGGGTTTACCGGCACCCTAGGTCTACGATGGAGAATTCTGGGTACCTCTGTCTCCTAGTAGTACCACCCTGTCCTGTCCTGATATTCTGCTCTCATTTTATTTCATGCTATATGATTAACTTGAGAGAACATGGCTTATGTGGATGTGCCAACTAGATTGTTAATATGTTTATCTGTTATCTATGACTCGTATGTCTCATGCTAATTCATGCACTGATATGCCTAGTGATTATTCCTTGATCTCTTATGATTTATACCTGTCTGACTATTCATTTGATACATGTTATATGGACTGTATATGTTTGTCTTGCTTAGCTTAGTCTAATGGTGCTACACTTGGCGTTACAGGTGAATATGTCGACGCCATTACCCCGGAGATCCTTGAGGAAGAGGAACCTCCACACAACGTAGCAGAGTGGACTCCTGATGATGTCTTCTAGACATCCACTCGATGAGAAATGGACGTTTAAATGACCCACTGACCGTGGCTAGGATTGCCACATATTTTGTAGTAGTTTATAAACTTGTTAGCTTTTGGATTGTAAACTTAACTAACTTACTTCTTCTCTTCCTATCTCTTGAACTTGAACTTTTAAATCTATGCTCATGGACCCTTATGCTCTATATCTTTATAATTGTGTTATATTAATTGGATATCTATTTGACAAATTATACAGGCATATCGAAAAATATAAACCTCACACGTGATATCCTGTGGGTAAATTCCGTACGTGGGGACCTAGAGTCAACGAGTTTGACTCGAATTTCCACGCGGGCGTGTGTCGCGCCTCGGGATGTGTGCAATCTCGGGCTCGGGGCGTGACACGCTCTCTCTCTCTCTCCAAAGTCAGCTCTCTCTCCCTCTTCCTGTCCATATAAGGAACAGCAGGCGCAGAGGAATCGATCGACCCCAAATCCAATGGAGAAGACACAACACCACACTGCTGGTATCATCTTCTTCCCCATCTTCCATCCTTAGTCTAGTTCCAGCACTGATTTAGGCATCGGAGGGCCTTGCGCTGCCCTTAGCCAGGGTCGTCTGACCTCCTATTGTTCTTCTTCCTCCATTTTCAGATTTCAGGCAGACATCGGTTCTTCCTAAAGAGCTCCAGCTCTACCTCCTTGTGAGTCCGCGTATTTTTATGCACTTACATTATTCTAACTATTTGTCGTGCTGATTTTAAAAACTAAACCTTCACATGAACACAATTAAACTAGTTTTTTAGGATATCCCTTTTAATTTCTTTAAGTAGAACTTCTCCTCCCTCCACTTCCTTTATGATGACAATGTCGATCTGCCAACCACGAAAATAAATAAGATAGTTTTCCAAGTATTTGTCACGTTACCTGTCGGCCACAGTCATTAAGAGTACCTGACGAATACTACCTCACTCAATCAGACTAAATGGACGGTCCAGATGAGTCGATAGGTTGATGGCCAGCCAGTCATCTAATCTGGAAGTGGCGGGCAACGGGCAGGTTGGCTTGGATCCATTTCAGCCTCATAAACCGGCTAAACGGATCCATTTATTAATGATGGGTTTGAGGGGCATCCTCACTGGGTCCCATGAAATCAACAGTTTGGGTCACCCAACAACAGGCGCCCTAGACCCGAATCAATGGACCATCTCCATCTCACATAAATAAGGACCAGCAAAACACAGCATGACCCACATGGCTAGGGTACCCTCTAACCACTTTTTTCTGATAAACAATTGCGTATTGATACTGTGTGGTGCAGTGATCAGGTTAGATACTTAGTTATTTAAAAAGACAAAATATATAAGTTCAAATCTTGCAATCTAAGCATTTTTGCCTCTTTATTTTCACCAAGGCTGAATTAAAAAAAGTCAAAATTAAAAGGAATCGGTCAAAATCGAATCCCAATCCCTTGACTTTAATATATTATTATAATAGAATGATAATGATAATGACGCTGATATAAGTTGGATTAAGAGGCTGTTACCGAGAGATAAATGCAGGAGGCAATGACAAAAGTCCAGTGTCGGCCGAGATGAGCATCTGCCACATAAGCACCTAAGATGGGCATCATCCAAACGGTACCCACCCAATTTGTGACGTTATTTGAAGATGTAACAGTGCCTTGATGTAGCTTCGTTGTCAGATAAAAGATAAGGTTTGATGAAATGCCATAGTAAGCCATCCTCTCAAACACCTCATACACTGGTCTCAGTACCAAGCCAGGTCCCAAACCAAAAAAAAACACAAAAAAGCCTCCAATCAGCACCATGCATAATTAATACAATAAAATCCAAGAGGAGGCAAACACTAATCCTGTCCCTACATAGACATTCACATGAATCATGATCATAATGCTTTTATTTAGAGTCCGGATCATCTGAGTCCTTTCGATAGGATAATTCTGAGTGGACCAATCACAGTCGGCCACGACAGGCATCCCTACAATCCAGGAATTCTATAGTGATATAGCGAATCGTGATTGGTCCAATCATGATCACTGTAGATCAAAAGCCTAAGAGGATTCCGATTCTTTCATTTTATATAGGGAAAACCGCACTATACCTACCCGGACTTTGGCCGTTTTGCAGAGTACCCCCTATATTTTGGTATTTCGAACTAAACCTACCTGTAGTTTTAGTTAACTTGCAAAACGAATGGATTCTATTAGTATTAACGGTGTATGTCGTATAAAACGCCTCTGGTGCATACTCGCGCCAAATTATCAGCCCAAAAGGACTTGTTGAGTCTACCCCGAGATTATTGCACACCAAGAGACGACATCTTTTTCAGGCATGGAATCAAATAGCATCCTTGCATCATCAATGAAGCTGCAATTCAAATACCCTGATATCATAGAATTCCAAGATATCTGGTCCAGGTGTCGACCCTCGTTGAACAATCTCTCCGATGCCGTCATATTCTCTCAACTGGAGTACACGTGAATCAATGAATTTTGGAGATTAACATAAGATTCAATCACAATTCTAACAATCAGGCCATGAATCATTTCTCCCTCCTTCATAGCTAGTAGGTGTGCACATGCAGAAAGAAGATATCATACATTTGTGAAAACATCTCCAATGCTTCCCCAAACATCTGATTCTGCTCGTAACAAGATATCATAGCACTCCATGACACGACATCTCTATCAAGCCTTTTGTCAAACAGGCTACAAGCATCCAAAACCCGCCCGCTCCTGCCAAGCAAAACAATCATAGAATTTGAAGCGATTGTGTTCGGGTCCAGCATCCGATTATAAATCAAGGTAGCCTCCTCAACATCGCCAATCTGTACATATCCAGCCAAAATCGAATTCCATGAGATAGCATCCAACAGAAAGCTCTTATCAAACAGCCGCCGCGCACTGCCCGAATGACAATTGGGTGTACCTTCTAGTTGGGAGAATCAGATGCTACAGGCCTGAATGACAATTGGGTGTGTGTAATTATTGGGCGCAAAGCTCTTCTCTAACATGGATCTGTATAGAAAAATGGTGGATTGAGGAGAGCTACTTTGCAGGTAGGCTCTCATCATGGTATTCCAAATGAACCCATTTGGGTATTTTATCCGGTTGAGGAGGCGATGGGAGTAATCGGGACGAAGTTCATTTCTGTGGAGAATTTGAGAAGGCGAACCAAAACCTATCCTCACAATCAAATCACCTTCAAAAACAACAAAACAAAATCCCATTACTTCTCAATCCCAATCTCTTCGTTCTCATCAAAGATTTTCAATTCCAAACAGAAAGCGTCCAGAAATCAGTCCATCCCTCCTCTCTCCATTCTACTCTAGTGATCCATAAAACCCAATAAACAACCAAAACAGCGTACAAAGAAACCCCATTTCCTCTCTCTCTCTCTCATCTTGCCCGTCGATCGCCCTTTCAGGGATTTTCTAGACAGAGAAACCATTTTTTTTTTCGAAACAGAGGAAATCCTCTGGTTGTTGTTCGCCGAAGAGGAGGCCTACGGATCTTGCGGCGAAGACGGAGGGCCTGCGGTGGTGCGACGACGATGATGGTTCTGGAGGTGAAATTGTGTACGGTCCTCTATCCTTCTTCTCCAGTGACGACTTTAGGCAATCCTAGTGCTGTTGTTCTGGTGTGGCCACTGACGGTGCCGATGAAGACGCTGGAAGTGCAGGTCGAAGTTTCCTGGTGTCAGGTACACACTTTCTTCTCTATTCTCCTTCCTTTCTGCTACTTCTCTTCTTCTCCATCTTCCTCCTCTTTTTTTTTTTGTTTTTGGGCTGGGTTTTTGCTGGAGTAACGGCCGAAAATAGGGGTGATCAACTGGTCCGGCCTAAAATGAAGAATCGGACCGACCACTTATAAGTGGTCCGGACCGGTTTCAATTTTTTTTTTCTTTTTTTTTTTTCATGTTTTTTTTCATTTTCACCTCAAATCTAAAAAGTGGGCAAATGTCAAATGAATGAATGATAGGTTTTACAAATGGGTGCTGGGCTCATGCCTCATCGGCTCATCAATATGAAAAAAAATTTATTATTTTAATAAATGCGGTCCGGTCCAAAAGGCCTGGACCGGATTTGGACCACCAAGACCGCAAATCCGGTCCGGTCCAGTCCGGTTTTGTGGTCCGGTCCGGTCTGCGGTCCGATTCTGTGCAGCCCTAGCCGAAAGGGGTTTCCTCGCCCTTTCAGGTATTTCTAGACACCCCCATCTTGCAGCCCGTCGATCATCCTTTCAAGTATTTCTAGACAGAGAGATCGATCACCCTTTCAGGTATTTCTAGATACTTGAGTTCTTGCAGCCCGTCGATCGCCCAAAATAGCTAGAGAATGTAAACCCTAACCGCAAACGCAAAATGGGAAAATGAAAAAAAAAACGTGAATAGAGATATTATATATAAAAGGGTAAATTCGCCATTTCCTATACTCCGTCAAAGCTGTTTGTATTTGCAAGTCAACTAAAACTACAGGTAGGTTTAGTCCGAAATACCAAAATACATGGGGTACTCTGCAAAAATACCAAAGTAAAGGTAGGTATAATGCTTTTCTCCCCTTTATATAAGGTTCACAAAGAGACAGTTGCTGACTTGCCTCGTCATTTGAGGTTCTCTTCATTTTCAATCATGTATTTTATGGTCAAAATTGAAGCATATAGATTCCATGCAATTCAAGATCCCATAGCCTGCCATCTTCTAAAACAAAATAATGTAGACCTCAAAATTGGGAGAAAACGAGAGAAAGAGATAGGGTGTCACGTTTGCCTACTAAAATAATAAAACAGGGCCAGCCCACTTTGTGGAAATGCAATCTGAAATGGAGAAAACTGAAATATTGATAATTTGAGTGAAATCTGAGCTATAGTTGTTGGTTTTCCCAGTTGTTTCAAATTTGATCAGATTCTTCATTTCTTGGCAGTCGTAAGTTTCAGTTTATCCCTCAAGCTATCATTATTTCATAACTCGTCTAAATTTCAATTGATTGAGCACCAGACTGAGACTGAAACTTGTAAGAATTATGAAACAACTTCAAAGAAAAATAGAAATTCTATGAAATCGAGTTCTCTAGAAGACATGTTTCCTATGTGACGAAAACAAAATCGAAGATTTCCTAATAGCATGATTCCAAGTGTTTGTATTTGAAGCAGGAAGGATCAAAGAGAGAGCCTCCTGCAGCTAAAACATCGAACCTGTTTTTTGAAACTCCAAACCCAAATACCAAAAGCTGAAATGTTGAGAGTATTTGAGAGTGAAAATTAAACTCAGCTATAATGTTTAATGTTTCTACAAACATTTCAGATTCCATAAAACCACTTCATTTCTTTACATTTATTTCACTACACGGTTAATTTCTACGCGAGATCTTAAACTTATATGCCTCATAAATAATAAAATTTGTGAAAACTTGTTTCCTAGGAAAACACAGTACAGTTTCCAAACGAACTCAATCAAAAGACACTGTGAACCTTCTAGCCTTTTTTTTTTTTAAGTTTTTAACACATGAAGATGCACAGAGAGATTAATATTTCCCTTTCCACATAAGCTCAATTGATTTGAAGGGTCGTTTGGATGTGGAAGAAACAAGCTATATCTACAGTACAAATTCAACCTTCATCAAACTAGACGCCTTGTATACATCTGTTATGTGAGACCAAAACCAGCTGTGAAACTGACTTAAAATCACAAGGAGAGAAAAGTAGCTTTACCTACTACAAAAGAGCAAGCTTTCCATCCTCCTCTCTTGGATCTAAGTACAGGGTTTCCTTTGAGATCAACTGTTCCATCTTGGGTGAAATCATCACGAGCCGTTTCTAAGCAATCAACGGCCATGTTTGGGTTTGTTTCTTACTAGTTGCTACTACTAAATGGTGCAATGGAAGCCCTATTTATATACAAGGTTGATGACAGGAGGGTGGTCCAATTACGAATGTGCCATCCAATCAATCTCCAAGTCCAAGATACATAAGAACGGAACGGTCTCTTTCCGAGCGTATCAGAGGCGCCAGTTCTTACTTATGGTCCTGACTCCTGAGTTCGAACCTCAATAAACATAGCAAAATATTTCCGGCTTCCACGGCCCCTCCCTTGTAATGTTGAATGTCCTTTTCATCTTAGGCTGGAGCTATGAGGACTTATCAGCCCAGTCAAATCCAAAGAGTTATAGTGAAAATCCAAAGTGGGCCCATCCATTGAAATTTGAACCATTGAAAATAAATGCTCTTCTCAACCAACAATCAAGTTTTGATCCATCACTGGTTGACATTTGTTAAAAAAAATGTGTAATGAATATGCATACGAGATTGGGTTAATCACCTTTTTAATCAAAGAATCAACCCAACAGTGTCACAAACTCATATTGAGATAAAATTTGAGGATACACTATGTACACTAGCCATGAAATCCCCACAACTCTAACTCAGGACTTTCCGTTGTTGCTGATTCTCTCCTTGAATGTGCTAGTCTTTTTTTCTTATATTTACCATTTTTCTCGCGTTAGTTTAAAAACACAATCATCACCTGGCTCTGTCCTTTGTGAGCTTTAAATGATGAGTTTTACTGGTAAAGTATTGTGGATGTGGGGGAGGTTTTAATGATTCTTTTCTCTCTTTTTGGAGGCATTCGGTAGTTCCCTGATCATTTTACTTTATTGCCTTAAAATCACAATATTTTTTCATACTGTTATGGGTCATTTTTTCAAATTTGAAAACATAAAATGTCTAATATCCGTTCTTTAAATCATATCACATGATTAGTGGGATATGCCATTAATAATGGTCAGCTACCATTCAAAAGATCCTAATAAATTTCAAAAAGTGTAAATAAATTTCAAAAGATGCAAATAAATTTCAAAATATCCGAATAAAATTTAAAAAACATAAATAAATTTCAAAAGACGCCATGTAAATTTTAAAAAATATAAATAAATTTTAAAAGAGGTAAATAAAAAGACACAAATAAACTTCAAAAGATCCAAATAAATTTTAAAATATGTAAATAAATTTCAAAAGATGCAAAAAATTTTTGAATGTCACAAATAAAATTGAAAAAGGAAAATAAATTTTAAAAAATTCAAATATAGTTGCCAAAACTAAGATAAAACAATCTTCTAAATTTCTAGAAAAATTTGGCAAAAATTCAAGTATTTTTACCAAAACTCAGTTAAATTTATTTAAAAAAACGCAAATAAATTTGACAACAAACTCAAATAGATTTTCCAAAATCTCAAATAAATTTTTAAAAAAACTTAGATAAATTTGCCAAAAACACAGATAATTTTGACAAAAACTCAGATAAATTTCTCCAAAACTCAGATAACTTTAACAAAAGTTCAGATAAATTTGACAAAACTCAGATAAACTGAGTTCTGCTGAGACGAACCGGAGCCTGATAACTGACTAGCAGATTTCAATCCACGATCTGTTGCAGTTAATCGGAAGAAAAGAAGAACTGTTTCGGGTTCGATTCCTCTGAACAACAGAGGAAGTTGGGGCATTTTGATCGGAGATCACCTACAGATCTGAACGTGGGCCACACCAAATCATTCAATATTCTCACAAAATGATAAGCCTTAATTAATCCATGAAGTTGTAAGTCTTAGATTCCAATGAATTTTGAGGTACATGTGAAAAATACAAAAATAGCTTAATCCTATTCTTTGATTTTTATGAAGTCCTGTATGCCCAAATTTATAACATGAACCGCTCAATATCCTTGTAGATCATTCCCATATAATAGTTTTGAAAGTAAAGATCTCCATTATTTTAAAATGATTTTGTTCCTTCAGTAGGCCTGATGAAAATGCTTTTGTTTTCAAATTGACCCCAAATATTCTTTTGAATTTTTATTTTTTAGTTTTAACCATGGTTCAAACTGAATCATTACGTACATTGGAAACCAATTCAAACAATTATGACAGATATGGAACTGTCTTAATTTTCAGTTTTGCACTTCTCAGGAAAAAAAAAAAAAAAACTGATGATCGAGATACAATTTTTGAAGTTTTTCATGGTACTAGGGCTAATTTCGGTTGAAGTTTCACCACTTAGCCAGCCAGCCATCCATGGTCCTGGCTTCTTTCACTAATCTCATCATCCTAGTTCAAATTTTCAAATATTTCTTTCTTCAGAATTATTGCTTGATTCATTTGGATTGAGAAATAGTCTCTCATGCATTATATTATGTTTAGATTATATTGATATTTTGATGTTAAATTTCTTTACTTATCTTATTATACTCTATAGATAAGTCTTGTGTTTTTCCATAAATTTAAGATGACTTTGATATAAATTAACTTCAAAATTGTTCAAATAAATGATCAACCATGATCCAATTAATTAGATAAACACCTTAGAGTGACACTGAAGGCCTTATGAATTATCATAGTTTGAGAACTCAATAACTCCAATTTAATTTAAATTATAAATAAATAATATTTTTACATATAGAAAAGCCCTTTAACTTCATTGTCTTGGAGTCTAATGACATAGCCTTGATTGGCTCGATCGACTTATTTGACCAAGTAAATCTTAGAGTGGACTTGACTTGGCAAGGACAGTACGTCCAAGTTTTGGTGAGCTTTAAAGCCTTTAAATGAGTACTTTGAAAAGATATTTCATGTATGAATTAAAGTCCATTGGTTGGACGAATTAATTTCGGCCAACTACATTGAAGTACAATTTTTTTTTTTTTTAAATGGTCAGCGGAGTCTATTCTCTGGAAATTTAAATAGCTCAAAACAAATCACCTACTCCCATATAACTCTAGCCAAAATTACTTTAGTATACTTTGAGTTTCACATGTGCATCATTACATGATCATGATCATGTCATCAGATTGAACAGCCTAAAGTTCAACTATTTGTATTCATAACTATATATTATTCTCTACGACTTTCGATTAAGTAGTATTAGTCATCGTCGTTTTCGTTATCATCTTTAGAACCTTGTCTCAAGTATGATGGGGTGAGCTGAATTAATTTTATTTATTTTTCTATTCTGATATGTCTTAAGTCAAATTTTTGTATAGGTTGTTCTTCTTCAGATTTATCTTACTATTTCCTTTTATGTTTCTTCGATGGGCCACTAACTTAAATAAAGAGACTTCTTCATTGGCCGTTGCTAGTCTCTTTTAATTTATGATCACACATTGATACTAGCTCTAAATGCTCCAATGCGTTGATTCTTTTTAACATATATTTTTCTTAATATATTCTTCTCTGCTAAATTCATATATTTTATGTATGCATTGTTTTTTGACTGACCAAAACACCGGTCACTAAATTAAATGACCATGATCATGATATATATAATATCTACACGAGGCTGATCTGCTGTTGTATAATAAGACATTTTAATTCAAATATTATATGATTTGCTCAAATCCAAGCAAGATCCATAATCAAAGTTAAGAGAGAGTTAGGATTAGTTCCCATAAAAAAAAAAAATTACTCCATTGTTGCTGCCGTCACATTATCCTGCTACGGTGCATTTATCATACTAGAGTTGGATCCATGTATTTACCTTGAAAACTAATAAAGCATTCTAGTTAAGCAAGTTACACTCTTAAGAAAATAATTAAGTACTAACATTCATATGACAATTATCATATGAGACCATTTTATCAGAAAAGTTTATCAGTTTATGTTATGTGTTGTTCAACTCTAAAACAGTGTCCATCATTATGATTAATATTGAATGTAAATGAGGTCCCATCAGATATTTTTGTTCCTTGATTAATTGATCGATGGCTTTTGATTTAACTCGTTTATACCTAAGTCATTTTTGAGAATCAATCCAAAGCTGAGTGTATATTTTACCCGGCTTTGCCTCCTGGGCCCGCAGGGATTACTCCGGCCCAAAGGGCCGGGACACCCTGCGTCAGCAAAAAAAAAAAAAAAAAAAAAAAAAAAAAGATCAGATGGGTATCACATATTCACATCCAACCTGTTTCCAAATTGGAGAAAGACCAAAAAGTAGACCTAGCTAGATGGACCTCACCTCATACAGCTAAGAAAATTCAATTTCCCTATCATATCAACTGTACCTTAATTATTAATGTTAGGAAAATTGTGTGGCCCGACTGCCATTGGGCCCACGCCAGATTGAGCCCGGCGGTGTGCCGCGGATGAACTCCCAACAAGTCTTAATCTGGTGAGTCAGATAAGGATCAAACTCTTGGTGGTAGAGTTTGGATCAAGTTCAGACTCTTAGTTGGCAGAATTCCCACGCTGGTCAGGAGATGTGGGATTCCAGGAGGGGTAGAGTCCGTTGTAGTCGTGACTCCTAGGGATTGCTCTATATAAGGGAGATGGGAACCCTTGCTTGATTATCCAGTAGATCTGAGAGCATTCGCAGCGAGTTCGTTGGTCTACCCCACACCGGAACGCACAAGGTTCTCGCCGAGTTCGGTTCCGACACCCATCTGGGACCAGCTAGTTCTTTCAATTAAGACAGCGTGGGACAGGTCCTATGGCAAGTATGGCACTTCCAAATTCCAATGAAAAGTAAGAAAGAACAATGTCATTAATAGGTGAGGAGACTTGGTTGTTGGGGAGGCCTCAATGCACCCCTGGAAAAAAATTCGAAATTTTCCACAACTTAAATACATGGGTCCATCAGCCATCAACGATAGGAGTTTGGACTCTGGATAGTCAGAGGACTTAGGGCACTGTTTAGAGGATTCCCTCCAGTTTTAAAATCCAATACATCTTCAAATAGGACATTCAATTAGAGTTTTGATTTGGTATTAGGAGAGGATTTCTACAATTTGTAGGATATATGATACAATGATTATAAGTTTTTTTTTATCTTTTTTTAAATTCATAAAAAATTAATATCTCAACTTTCACCTCAAAACAGTTCTTGGCCATCTAGAGGATTTGACCGGTTTGGATCGTGCAAATGAGGCCGACAGAAATAAAAAAAATTAATTTTTAGAATCTGGACATTTTTACAAATATCTCAAAATAGATTAAGGATCAATGGCTGGGATTTGATCAACTAGCCGTGTTTGACCTAGAAATGATTCACTGTTCATATCATGATTTTAGGGCACACAAGAACCAAAAAGTAAAAAAAAAAATGGGTTGTTTTATCATCTCGTTCTATATTCTGCCTGAATGCAACGATCAAGAGTTTTTAGCATGCATAGCTTAAAATCTTGATTTTGGTCACGGTATCGACCGGGCAGAAAAAACCGATATGATATCGGTATCGGTCCCAAATATCTGTCCGTTGCGGTCGTCGCGGTGTGAATTTTTTTTAATATAAGAAAATTCGCTAAAATATCCAAAAAATCCAAAATATTAGAAAATAATGAAAGTAATATTGTTTTCCATTTGCAACAACAATAAATCAAAATATCGATCACCTTAAGTTATGAGCCCTGTATGTGTCAAAGTTTGTTGTCTTCTCCAGTATTTCATACAATGCAACCATTATTAATGCTTATGATCAATTTATTAGTATAAAACACAAAAAAATAAAGATAACATATCAATCATTATTTAATATTAACTCAATCATCAAATAGGTTGTGAAATTCATGACCATGAAGATAGCATATTAAAATCAGAAACATGATTGTGAGATAGATAAATTATAAAGCGCTTGGGAACAAAAGGTTCGTGATTTACCAATGAAATAAGAAATTAATGAAATAGTAATACTCTAACAACAATTAGCGATCTAAAAAAATCATTTTGAAACCCCAAGTATAAAAATATGTAGATCAATCATTTATACAACATACAATGATCATGAATCATTAAAAGAACATATTTATGATGAAATTCCTCAAAAATAATATATTATAACTCAAATATTAGAAAATTCAAAAATAAAATAATTAAAATATAAATATAAATCATATATATGACTATGAGTAGATGTAGATCTATCATCTACACACTATTAATAAGCCTTTGGTATCACAAATACTCTAACAAGTAACAACAATTATTTTTAGAAAAAATAAAGATTTAATAAAGTCATTTTCAAAATCTTAAATATATAGATCTAGTAAAAGTATGCAGATCAATCACTTACACACCATAAAATGATCTTGAATCATTAAAAGAACATATTTATGATGAAATCCCAAAAAAATGATATATTATAATTCAAATATTAGAAAATATAAAAATAAAATAATTAAAATAAAACTCTAAGTCATGTTTATGACTATGAATAGATGTAGATCTATCATCTACACACTAAGAATAAGCCTTTGGTATCACAAACACTCTAACAAGTAACAACAAATATTTTTAGGAAAAATAAAGATTTAATAAAATTATTTTTAAAATTCTAAATATATTGATCTAGCATAAAAGTATGTAGATCAATCACTTACACACCATACAATGATCATGAATCATTAAAAGAACATATTTATGATGAAATTCCCAAAAAATGATATATTATAATTCAATTATTAGAAAATTCAAAAATAAAATAATTAAAATAAAAATCTAAATCATGTTTATGACTATGAGTAGATGTAGATCTATCATCTCCACACTATTAATGAGCCTTTGGTATCATTAATACTCTAACAAGTAACATCAATTATTTTTAGAATAAATAAAGATTTAATAAAAATATTTTCAAAATCCTAAATATATAGATCTAGCATAAAAGTATGTAGATCAATCATTTACACACCATACAATAATCATGAATAATTAAAAGAACATATTTATCATGAAATTAAAAAAAATGATATATTATAATTCAAATATTAAAAAATCCAAAAATAAAAGAATTGAAAAAAAATTTCAAAATCAAGTGTGTTAGTAGATCTAGCATGAAACTATGAATATCTAACTTCTAAGTGAAGAACACAACACAAGTGATAAACCCAATGATTTCTATGCTTCATTTAAAAATAAAAAATAAAAAACATATAATAAAATGCTTTAAGTTGATTTTCTCTTACCTTGAATAATATCTTCTTCAAGAAATAGATATGGGATTTGAAAATATGCAAGAGGGATGTGTGATGGAGTATAGTTGCTGCTCTAAAGAGTAAGGAGATGAGAGTAGAGGAGAAGAAGATGAAGTTGGGGAAAAAGTTAGAAAAAATAGAGTTTTGGAGCTTTTCATGTGATTTCGGTCGATATTTTCTCGGAAAAACAGAGATTAACATCATCTCGGACGATATGAGCCAAGATAATGGGGATATTTTCCCCCGAGATACCGGTATCTCGAGGCCATATCGGATTGGTATGGTACGATACTGGTTCTTATCGGCATATCGGCCGATAAGAACCAGTATCGGCCGATTTTTTCAACCATGGTTTTTAGCCAATTCCTCATGATCCATGATAAATCCGGTTATTAAATTTGAACCCATAGCCGTTTAAGGCCGTTTGAGGAGATCGGATTGTTTCGAATCAGGTTGTTAAATTTGAACCCATTGCTGTTTTAGGCCTTTTGAAGAGATTGAGTTGTTTCGATTTTGCAAATGGGGCTCACGAGATTTTATAAATTGTGATCCAATGGTCTTGACTTTTTTACAAATATCTCAAAATCTATGAGGAATCGGTGGCTAATTTTTTTTATCAAATAGTCGTTTTGTAATCTGTAAACATGATTATGATTTTAAACTAGATTTTGAGATCCAAAAGGTAGATTTTCAAAGCAAAAACCTATTACCTTTAAGTTACGGTTAGTTTCATTGTAACTTCGGTGTTCTTTCCTTCCACGAATTTACAACGTTCGACTGGTCTGATTGCGGAAATATTTGCGTCTGACCCACACTTCAATTGTATCCATACTTAATTGTTCGAGTGGTTAGGAAGTCCAGTAATGAGCTAGAGGTCCTGGCTTTGAAACGTAAAAAAAATAAAATTGCATCTACGGATCTCCAATGTCATTCCTCTCAAAATCAACTCCCAACCAAATGTAGAAAATCCAAAAATGCGAGGAAAATGCACGAGGACTTCCAGCACAGACTGTTTCCAACGTACCGTTAGACGAATTCTGAGAAAGGCTAGAACTCTATAGTGGTCCCACCTATTGTAATCCAAATCATTAAAATTAAACATCATCCACTTATATGAAGTATCACATCCTTAAATTTTACAGGAGTTTGTTCCACCATTCGATTGACTATTTAATAAAAATTGTGATTACTAAAATTTTATGTATATTCATTATGGTATCTTCCTTCAAACAGTCGATCAGGTTGATCCAATGGTAAAACGAACTCGGATTGAAATAAAATTTAAGATACCACATATTCCTTATAAAGGGTGTTTGGAGTCTTCGGACCCCTATATGGCTTAAGATTTCTCTCCAGTTTGAAGCCTCAGAGGATAAGGACTCGGTAGAGGATAGTCAGCGGATGGCCCACCCCAATGAACACATCACATCAATAATTTCAGCATTCCAATGCCTAACTGTCTGCATTGTTGGTGAAACTTTACTCTACGTTCAGTGGGCCACACTCTATATCAGGTTCCAGAGAAAACGCCCACCAGAAATGAATGGCAGAAGCAGATTCCAAACAGTGGTCCACATTTAGAAAAAGAAGAGTGGGGTTGGGCCCAAGATTAGTGCAGGTCAACCGTGCCTCTTAAGTCTACTGACCAATGGGTGCTATAAATAATGCGGATGGTGATGTTTGGTGTGAAGTGTGAACTCTGAAACTGTTTTTCATGGTAGAAATGAACACTGAAACTTGAAGTCTCAGTTGAGATAAAGCATAAAGAGATCTTGCCCACAATTGGATAGAGATGTTAGATTAGGCTTAGATACTGCAAGGACTAGAAGACATGAGCAATGTTTTTCAAAGGAGACTTTCTTTCATTCTTTGTGATGTGCCTTGGAAAAAGAGATGTACATGTATCAGAACCAAGCGAAAAAGGCCCTTCACAGGCCAAGTTGCACTAGAGCTGGACCCATCCAAATTCCTACCCCAAGTAGGAAGTTGGAAGTTGTAACCCATATTGAGTTGTTGAGTTTTGACCTCTTTTTCCTTCTTGTTCTTCTTTTATTATTCCTCTTAGAATGTTTCATCTGCCTAATTATCTGCCGCCAATGTGGAGTTTAAGCCAGGCATCTCGCATAAAAATCTCATCGGATCAAATTGGAGTTGTTTTTATTTACAGATGGTGTGCTGTTTGCTTTGGATTGTTTGGAATTCGTGTTAAAATTCATAATGCACTTTCTTTTGTAGTTTTAATATTCTGACCAAATTGATTGCATCATCTGTCCATGTTCGAAAAATGTCTGTGTTTTTATTCTAAGATCTAATAAGGATAGAGTGTGGATTGTGTTGCAGTTTTGTAAACGCCAGTTCTTAACTTCCTATCATAGGCTCCAAAATGGACAGACACATTTCTTCATCTGAGGCCGTGATACCTGACTAGTGGTCTATTTACTTTTCTCACCGGAGGACCCGCCACCTCACCCGAGGTTTACCCCTCTCACCCGAGGGCCCCCACTCCAGAGGGCTAGGGGCCCTAGTCCACCCTAAGTTGGGATACAAAAAATAAATCTCCTTTCTAGCAAAAAATAATAGAGTATGGATTTGCAATTTTTTTATCTGGGATATATGTGACAGTTTGTGTGGGAGTTTTGGGTTATGAGCAGGAGGGTTAAGTAAAATTGGCATAGAATGATAAATTTAAGTTAGGACTTTTTGTATATACCCCCTAAGGTTTGTAGGATTTGTAAATAGGCACCTAAGGTTTTAGAATTTGCAAATAGGCCATGCATCTTCATTTTAATACATTTTGTGTCCCCAAATTCAATAGTCTTCCAATCACCATAGGTTTTTAGAGCGAAATGACACTTTTGCCCATCTCTTTTATCCATATATGCATAATTTCTAAAGCTTGGACTTAATTATTTTTATAAAGCATGTAATATTAACAATTGTACTTAGTGGGCGAGAATAACCCTACATAAATTTATTTTTTCTTATCAATACATGGCTCATTTTATTAAATCCAAATTGATTATGACGACAATTGACACTACTTACAACCTATTATGATTTATCAAATCCATACATGACCCACTATTAGATTGATGAAAGTATCAAAATACTTGATTATACTTCATGTATTGGGGGTTGGTTTATAAAAAATACTGGGGGAATGGGCAACTGTAAAAATTTAAAAAAAATTAGTTTTTAGAATTTACGGCGGGGGGTATTTGGCTCTATGTAAAAGAAATATTGTGGGAATGGGTACATTAAATATATATATTAATTTTTAAAATTTGTGGGGGTGGAGGTGGGGGGGTATTTTAAACTTTTCTCAAATATGGGTGGGGGGATCAGCTCCCAGAGCCTTGTACCTGGTTCCACTCCTAGGCATATGCATGAGATATTTATTGAGAGAAAGCATTGAGACTTGAGATAAAATAGTGGTATTTTTGTAAATAATAATATACTCATTTTTGTTTAATAGATGTAAGGGCAAAGCTATCATTTATATAAAAATCCAACACAAATCTCATGGTGGGGCTGCCAATTCTTGTTAAGAATATTGATTTTGGGGATATAAAAGTTATTAAAAAGAAAATACAGGGGCCTATTTACAAATACTAAAACCTAAGGGGCCTATATACAAATCCGACAAACCTTAGCGGGGTATATACAAAAAAGCTCTTTAAGTTATCATAGAGGCTAATTCTCAAGCACTCTTGTATTTAATTAGCATGTCATCAATATCTCATTATAAAGGATGCAAATTAGGGCCTATTTGTTTGCATAGAATTTATAGGAATTGATTACGAGATTCATGCCCTAAGTGATTATAAAAGAATATCAAGGGTGAATATCCAAAAATGATTAAAAAAATTATTTTCTTTTAAAATCCTAAAATCAATAATAAAAAAAGAACTTTCTTGAGCCATAGCTTTTAAATTTTTAAAAAATGGGTACTGGAAAAAAGGAAATCTCAGTCAGAAAATCATTTATTGGCCGACATTAAAGGTTCTATAACTTTGGCTCATGAGGCGTCCAAATGGTGTTTTAGGGTCTGTTTCTTTGTAAGAATTCTTGGAATTCATGTCTGTTGGATTTTGTAGAATTTGAGAAGTTGAAATTTTGAAATGCCACAAATTCTAGCATTCCTAAATTCTACCTAGAATTCCTGCCTGAGAATCTCTGCACATTGCAATGATCTTCATCTCAGTTCTGTCCAAAGAGGTTGGATACATGAATTCTGAGGTTTATTCGGTCTCGATATAGGAGGAGATGGATTTCTTGTACAAGCATTGAGGAGGATGGTATGGTTTTGAAAAATGTCAGATGAAAATGAAATTGAGATTAGATCAAAAGAAAGGTGTGGATTTGGGAGGTTTTGGGTTTCATGGAACCAGATATATGAAAGGAGTGGAAAGAAAGAAGATAACCAGATCTGATTTTTTTTAGAGGTGCAGCGAAGAAGATGACCTTCTACCGTCAGAGAGAGCCGGAGTTCTAATGAAGCCTCTCGGAATGCCAGAATTTATAAATGCTGGAGCAAGGGCTAGCATTTGGGAATTCCAAGGAGCAAGGGCTAGCATTTGGGAATTCCACTTTTTTGGAATTCCAAAATACTGTTTGCCTCAAATGCTGCGAATTCTAATAAATGAACATAGAATTTATGACTGGAATTCATGAATTCACAGACAGCATGAATTCCTGTCAGAAATGCTTGGAAAGAAACAGGCCCTTAAAATCATGCTTTAAAATGTGGAGACAAACACAACCTTCCAAACTACAAATAATATACTGTAAAATAGCATAAAGATGATCGGGTTCTTCTGGCCTTCTGGGGTCATTGATAAGATATGATTTAAACCATAACAAACTAGTATATATCAAGACAGAGAGATATACTTATATTACCCTTTCAATAGTATAGTTTATAGACAAAACTGAATTACATCATCACTACATTACGAGTTGTTTATAAGAAAACAAGTTGAACTAGACCAAAAACCTCCCACACCACGCAAATCCACCGTGAGCCATCAACTGCACCTTTCAGCATAGTTACACCATATGACATTTGGTACAATGTTGCATGATTCACACCCATACTAACCATTTCTCTGTTTCTCTATTTAGAAGCGTAGCAATCTATGGTAAGGATTACAAATAGTTGATACTTTAGCTCTCCAACACTTCATGACTGCCGTTTACTTTCTCAAAGCCAGCAGCCCTTTTTTCTTCATTGAGCATTTCTATTGTTTGTGAGAAATCCGCTTTATACACATAGAACTTGACAATAACCAGGAACAAAATGAAATTAAGAAAGTTCAAACAAGCGAAGAACGCATAATAGTAGTCAAGATGGGAGGTATTGAGGTTATTCAATATCCATCCTCTGTGACCATGCTTTTCAGTGACACGAGAAACAGTTGAAAGAAGAAAGCTGCTAAGGAAGTTCCCAATCCCAAGACTAGTCATGGAGTAGGAAGTTCCCAAGCTCTTCATCCCCTCCGGAGCTTGATCATAAAAGAATTCTATCTTTGCCACCTCTAAGAAAGCATCAGCAATCCCCATAATCGCATATTGGGGAAGTAATATGAATATGGTAAGAGGAACTATTTGGTCTTTTTCCACTACACCATGGTCCCTAGCAACACTAAGTCGCCTCCTCTCGGCAAACGATGCAAGTTAGCATTATTATGATATGCAGTACCATGCCAATTCCCATCCTCTGGAGGAGGCTGATTCCTCTAGGGTTCTTGGTCCACCTCCTCATCATTGGTACAAAGCATCGGTCGTAGATCACAATGGAGGTGAGCATGGCTATTGTAACAAAAGCAGCAAAGCTAGCCGCGGGGATCTGGAAGTGAGGGCCTAAGCTTCGATTTAGAGTTTTTCCTTGCTTGACAAAAAGGGTATTGACTTGAGCAATCATCGTGCTTGGAATAAAGGTTGCGACCAAGATAGGCAGCATTCGGAGCATTTGCTTGGTTTCTTCTACTTGGGTAACTGGACATAGCATCCACGGAGAGCTCAAGCCAGTTCTTACAGCAGCTTTGTTAAGAAACCTGCATGAAAAATTAAATCAAGGAATACTTGTAAAGGACTCTATGATTGCAGTTAAATTCTCTTTAATTAGTTTTCCTTATGAGTCTAGGATCCTTCAAAGTAGAAGAAATTTGAAGCCACATGAGTTTCAGATGAAATTCATTTTCAAAGTAAAAGGTCAGGTTATGGATAAGGCAAATTTTGAAAATCAGTCCAATTAGTTATTTATTTATCTCTAGCCATTCAATCATGAAAATGTAAAGCACAGGAAAATGCGGCATTTTTTTTACTAATAATAATAATAGTAAATAGAGTAAAGGCAATAAACCCAAGTGAATTAATCAAGGTTGACACTGAGAGTGTAAGGTTTTTATAGTGTTGGCATAATCATGGGATTGGACAAAACTCTGGTTTGACATCATTGTAATTTTCTTTTATTATAGAATGGACTGCAAAGTCCTTTTCAAGAAGAAGTAAAGTCTACAACGTTTTCTTGAAGGGGAATGGAAACCTGAAAAGGCAAGAAAGTCCATATGGGGTGTTCTCGTTTGAAAGCACGTTCGAACGGTGATGTTTCGAGCTGCAAACTAAAACCCGAGAGGGTCAGAAATTCGAACAAACCTCATGCCCGTTCGAACGGATCTCTACATTCTCTTAAGCAAAATCCAGAGAGCCTACACGATCGAACAGAGGACCTGGACGCTCGAACAGACCTCTTCAAATTTCCCAGTGAAGATTCTAGAGAGCTTCAACATTCGAGCGCACTCCATGCACATTCGAACGATGTATGCGTAGGTCTGTCCTGTTGGGTCATCGACATTCGAAGGGACTGCGAGAGGTTTCTTTGATCTGAGTTTAGTTGGTTTAAAACTTTCCCAACTCAAAACAATCCTAAGAGACCAAAATCGAGAACTAGTTATCTTCTCTAGAGCCTCCTCCACTGAAGTGCAGAAGATTCTTCCTCTAGAGATTCAATCATCATCTTTCCTTTCACGGATTCGTCTCGAAGTGGCTTCGTGACGGTAGGCAGTGATTCAAGCACAGTTGAAGGTGAACAGTGAGTGGCCGACGAGAGGATTTGCAGTCCCTTAGGTTGAGATGCAACTGGGGAAGGGTTGTAAGTGACTCTTGTAATCTTCTTTTGAATAGTGCCTGCTTGTTCCCCTGGATAGGGTTACAAAATCCATGGTTTTTTCCCAAGATCGGGTTTTTCACGTACATTATGTGTTCTTGTCTATGTGTGGATGGTTGATACATGTTTGATAGGTGTTTTTAGTTTCTTTTCTTAAATTGCATATCAAAGATCAATTCAGAGACCTTAACCCGTGATAGGGTTTCAAACCTTCAGAGGGTTCGATTCAAACTAAAATTAGATCTATGGAATTTTATTTTTTGTCTATTTTTTTTTGGGGTAAAATAAAGTGGATGCTATCGAATTAATCGAAAACCAAACTTTGGCTGTTGTTCGTAGAGAAATTATTTAGATTTACTTAGATCTTCAAATTAATAGAGGTGATTATTTGTAAGATTATGAAGTCAGATAATATCTATGGGATTGCTGACCTTAGAGTTGAGGTAGAGTCGATTCTGAACTTGTGGTTCTTGGCATAGTACTCTAAGTCCAACTCATACAGTTCCTTGGGGTCACTCGGAAGGACCACCTTTGATTTTCTTAGTGCGGCCACTATAACCCTAGCCATCCTGGTAAAAGGACTCCCAGAGGGCACCTTGTGCCTGTAAAAGGGAGTCCCACTTACGAAGATAATCACCGAAATCAATAACCCAAGTGTAGGAAGCCCATAGCCGAGGGTCCAACCCACATTGTCCTGAACGTACACAAGAACTGTGTTGGCAAAGAGGGTCCCAAGGAAAATGCTGAACATCCACCAGTTAAAGAAGGAGAGCTTATGGGCCCTCTCTTTGGGCTCGAAATCGTCGAATTGGTCTGCACCAATGGTCGATATGTTGGGCTTGGTTCCACCTGTTCCAATAGCAAGTATGTACAGTGAACAGAAAAATACACCTAATTGTAGTGTAGATGCACTCTTGCAGTCAGCATTGTTTGCACAAGGAGGCGGTTTGAGTGAAGAAAGAGAAACTGCAAGTGTTAAAAGACACATTCCCTGAAAAAAAACATACAAGTTTGAGGTTAAGTCACTATGCCATCAATACATATGCAAATGGAACTATTGATAAGAGTTATAGGCCATCTCATATAGCAGGAAAAAGAGGTTTGATGGCATGCTCTTTTTCAGTGTGGCTATGCCGAGAGCAAGTTGGTTTGGTTCCCAACTTAGCCTTTTAACCCATAATATGCACTATGACTATGAGTAAATGGCAGGAAAAAGAGGTAGATTAGTGGTTACATTTTTGCGAGCATGATCACCCAACTCCTATGCTTACGATGTATATTCTACAAAATGGATTTTATGTAGTTGGTGGATAATATGAAAAGTGAGAAATGACTTCTTTTTTAAATGGGTCCCTTAAATCCTAGCAATATTATTCGATCCATCCTAAGGGCCCGTTTCTTTGGTGGAATTTTAGGAATTCCTGTCGGGGAATTCCTGAATTCTTAGACAAAGTGGGATTTCTGGGTGCCCATTTGGGCTTGAGCATCCAGAAATTCCACAAAAATGCATAGGGAGTGGAATTCCTGGATTGCCAATGGTCAAAAGGTAGTTGGAATTCAGAAATGCTAGAAAAGAAATATGGAGTTCAGAAATTCTAGGGGACAGCCTGTCACATCATGTCCAGGAATTTCTGGACATGGTGAATTCCTGACAGAAATTTCACTAAAGAAACAGGGCCTAAGATTCCTTGAGGAGGATGTGCCCTCCCTTAAGTGTGCCAATCAAAAGAAGAGGAACAAGGTTGGCGAACTCCTAATCCCCCAAATGAGAACGGCACTTTATTCTTCTCAGACACTGTTGTTAGGGCAGTTGATGGTAAAGCTTCTTTTGGATTTATATTGAATACTAAAGGGAATATTATGTGTGCAGGAGTGTTGAGGTCAACGTCGACCCTTGCTCCTGCGGTCATAATTATGGTCGAGCCCTCGTCCTCACCATAAAACCGTTGTTATACCGTTTCTTATCACCAATTAATTTTGGGATAAGTAGTAGCTCAATGGGGTGTAAGATCCTACAAGGAGCTTTCCAAGGGATGGAGGTTCTCTCTCTCAACGAGGATGAAGCGAGGGCGGTCCTCCTTGTGCTGATGAAGGCTAAGGAAAGAGGAAAGAGGTTTCATCAGCGCTTGCTAAGTAGGCTGTGCAAACAATCAATGGAGCATGTGATTGGACCAGCCATTAATTCAATTATTCTAGACATTAAATCCATAGCTTATTTTGTGCATGTCATCTTTGTTTTTGTTCCTATGAGATTAAATGGAGTTACAAACTTGTGGGCTAAATTGAGCTACTCCCTAAATAGGAACACTTTGTGTGATGGGTTCATGTTGGCTTAGGTATGGGGTCATGTCCTATTCCTGTTTGTGGTTTAATTTGTCTCTTGTTTCCTCTTGTTGTTTGTTGTTTCCATGCTTCTTTTTTAGTGAACTCCCCTTTCTAACCATCTAACAAAAAAAAAAAAAAAGGCGTGAGGGCAGTTGATTGCAATAATTTCTGATAGACTGTCGAGAAATTTAATTTTCCACTTGAAGTTATTGTCTGAGAAAATGATGTTTAATGGAGAGAATAAAATAAACAATTGAAAATCACAGTAGAAAAACCACACTGTATGCTCCAAATCTGATTTTAATTTTAATTTTTTATTTTTTTAAGTGAATAATTGTAATAATGAGAAAATAAGTGAATAGCCCTTTACAGTGAAGTCTCTGTCTGTGTTACACCTCGTCCCGAGTTAATCAAGATTAACTCTAATTAATATAGATTAAGCATAATTAGTTGATTTAAACGAGATTAATGATGAAAATGAGTTGAATTAATCTTGAAAGAATGACTAAAGCTTAGTGAGATGATTTATAAGACAATGAGTGAATTAAGTTGGGTTTAAGACTTAAACAAGTAATTTTGAGGATATTTTCGTAATTACAGATTTATGTGTATTTCGTCGAATTTGGTGGAATTTGATATCATCGTGTGTAACTCAACAAGTACGTTAAATTTTATAATACACTTGAACTCATTTGACTTAAGATGAGTCAAAGGGGTGTTTATTTAACTCAAAATGAAATTAAGTTAGTAAAATGGGTTTAAATGTAAAGTGGCTTGTTATTAAACTCAAGTGATACCAGGAGCTGGAGAGATGAGAGTGAATTGATGTGGTTATGCCAGCAGCTGCTACAGCTCTTCTTCATCTCCTTCGTTTCTTTCTTTTTCATTTCATTTTCTCTTTGTTAAGTGATTGGAAACAAGTTCAAGTGGGTTTTGAAGACAAGGATTGTGTTCATCATCTTCTTCCTCTAGTTTCTTGTTTTGCTTGAAGTAATGCTAGGGAAAGAAATCTTCTCAAGGTTAGAAACTTGGGTTGATCAAGTAAAAGCTTAAGGAGAGGAAGTTTTATAGTAGAATCAAGTAAAAGGCAAGTATAAATGGTTCTTTATGCTTCATGTGTTAATTAATATAGTTCTTTTCGGTTTTATAGAATACAATTGAATTAATTGTATGGAATGGATTGAATGATAATATATGGAATTGAAGTGCTATTGAATGATGTTGAGGAAGGGAACAGGAGGTTCCAAACATCTTGTGCAGGGTTGGAAATGAAAGGGAGAAAAACATAATTTGGAAACGAATTCTGCAAAAAATTCTGGGCAGTGTCGGTCAGCCGACAAGCTGACCGACAACCTAACCGACGTTGAAACATGGAGGAAGAAGTTCGTCTCTGGTTTTCAAACCGAGACCTGACCGAAAGTGTCGGTCAGCCGACAAAGAACCGACAGAGCTGACCGACGTTATAAGAGAGGAAAAAAATTTCGTCTCTGATTTTCAAACCAAGACCCTGACGCCGACAAGTGTGTATCGGTCAACCGACGAGTGAACCGACGAAGTGAAATTTTTATGAGTAAATTCGAGATTAAAGTCTACTGGTTTAGTTAATGATATTTACACTGTTTATACCTCCACAGGTGTTAATTAAGAGACTCTAATGTACATAAATTGTGATGTCTATTGAAAATAACACGAGTACATTAAATAACTGAAAGACACCCATTTGATTGGTATTGTTAATTAAGATATACCCTAGATTATATCTGTTCATTATAATTAAATGGAATTAAATAAAATGAAATTTTGTTATACATTGAGTCTGGCACTACATAATGATTTCTATAAGCTCATTGAGCTATTACTGGCTGCAGCAGTTTATTTGGGAGTGTTCCTGAACTCCGTGGTGATGTCAGTAGTCCTTGGCCCGGTCACTAATAATTTCCACTTATTCCTTCCTTTGTTTAGGGAGATGGGATTCCTTCATTTATTTAGGGAGATGTGATTCCTTCCTTTGTTTGGGGAGATGCGATTCCTTCCTTTTTATTAAGAAGATGCGAAGTGAAAGAAATATTATAGTAGTAGCCAAACTTTTAATCAAGACTCATACTGTTAATGTTAATGTTACTGTTACTGTTATTGATTTAATCTAACATTGGAATAGATGTATAAAAATATGATTAGCTTATGTAATCATGGAATTGTTTATACTTTACTGAATTGTTAGATTCACATTGTGTTATTAATGACATTACATGCCCAACTACCTCTACCTGTCCCGAGACCACAACGACAAAGGAGGAGACCATCAGGTTACTCCAAGAGGACTCGTAGAGTGGAAATAAATTTGAAAAGTTAGAATTTTTATGAGAGTTGGTTTAGAAACATTTTATACTTCTGAATCCTTGCATTGTATGTAAATATGCAAGTGAAGGTGTAAATAAGTTTTGTTTTAATTATGAACAATGTACATTTGTTTATAAGTTAATGTTCCGTATAATGTATGTATGATATCCCTGGTGAGTTTTTATGTGATTGAAATTCACGGGAGTAAGTATGTAACGTGACTCGAAATTAACTCGATTTTCTGATAATCTCGGGCTCGAGTTGTGTCAGTCTGTCTGTATTTGTCACTTGTCACCCAATGGACAATTGAAGTGCCAAAACCTATAAATATCTTATCATGTGTGGTCTTCCAATGCCATATGTTTTTTGCTGGCATAACAGGAGGCCCAATACAGTATAATAGTGATGCCAAGTTTTTTTAAGTCAAATACTTGCTAATTTCATGAGTTTTCGGTAACAACTTCATATTATTCCATCTCTAAGTCTCACGTGGTAGGTGGGTATCTACAGCATCTAAGGTTTTTTTTTTTCCCCTTCTATCGGAGGGTTCCAGGGATTAATCCCTCCAGGCCAGAGGGAAGCCGAATAAACACCCCCTGGCCTCAAGGTGGTAGCATTAATGGACTCAACATTCAATTCCTGAAGAAGGGGGAACCGGGGGTCGATACCAAGAGCTCTAGCTCCGGATGAGGGAGGAACCATGATCCTGACCACTCGGCCAACCCCTTGGGATTTCCAGCATTAAAGTTATATAATGGTTTTCTAGATGAGAGAGATTGAAGATCATAGGGCAGGATGAAGGTCAATAAAATAAGTCTACAACATTCAAATCGATGGTTTGACCCTCATGACTTGGGTATGACTCGACTCCATTTCATTTTGGCATAAGGATTAATTTAAATGGTTTGAGATGGTCTTTATCAATATCATAATATACCTTCTAAACTGTTTCATAACCTCCAATATTGGTGTACTACAAAAAACCATGACTTTCGGTGAATTATTTTCCGCAGCTAAAACAGTTAGAAATCTTTAGCGGTTTGCATAAAGGCAAAATCGGCACTTTTAGCGGTGGGAAAAAAAATAAACAAGAAACACCAGTAAAAACAGATTTTTCAGCCACTAAAAATCACTTTCTATAGTGGCGGGACTCAAAGAATTCTGTGTGCCAGCTGGCACAAAAATTCCATGAAATAGCACCCACCATTCAAATTTAAAAGCCCTCAAGATATTGTCCCACCTTGTTCTACTACTAGCGGCAACCCGTGTCGTTGGCACGATAAATTTTTTTTCGTAAATTAACTTATTTGGATTTGGGGTTTACGACTTTATAGGATTTAGTGTTCTTAGAATTTCTGGTTTAAGTTAATATTTTTTTTATTTAGTATATATGATTTATTCTTTAATGTTTAGGGTTTTTAGTATTTTGCTTTATTAACTTTTATAATTTAAGAGTTTACACTCCAAATTTCAAAAAAAATTAATTTTTTAATGTTCTTAACTTTTAAATTTTTTTAACACTCTGGCCAACCAAATCGGACCCGGCTCCCCTGCTTATTTATTTTTCGAATTTTAGTTCTCTGAAAAAAAACAGTGCGATGAATAGTAAAATGGGGTCCACAAAAAGTATGATGGAAGGCTGAGATTGAGATTAGTAGGAAAAAATAAACCCATCAGGCCCCCCCGACGCCCCCCTCTCCCTCATTCAATTTCTCTCTCCCTCATTTATTTTCTCTCTCTTACTTTCCCCTCTCTCTTCCACGTGCAGTCAACTGTCATCCCTCTCTTTCTTTCTTGATGACAAAAGTTGTAATTATGTTCAACTTTAGCCCATTTTAGCCACAGTGCCACGTAGAATATTTTTTGGAACAGTAAAAGGCTGTCCTGGAATGTATAATAGATTTAGGAAAGCTTCATGACAATTAAAGTTATGCTGGGAGGGAGATTATTGATTGTAAAACATGTTGTATGTGGAATCATTATGAGATAGGCATAGCATTGATTATTAATAGTACAATGAGATGGGTTAATGATCTTGAATGGCTTAAATCTCAGAAGTGGGATCCATTAATGTATTGACATGATAGGCTTAGGGTCTTTTTTGATACGACGTCTCTTTGGATATGACTCATGTGCCCTAACCATGAAACGTAGGAATTAATCCCTGAGCCTGAGCAGATAGGTTTAGGGCACGTTTGTGTACATGTAACTTCCATGGAAAGAAGAATTTGCCACATCATCAAATTCTATGGTTTTTAAATACCTCGGAAAAGGTTTTCCGGGGAAGTAAAAAATTCATGTTTGGTGCAAAAAGTTTTTCCTTGATGAATTAGTGGCAATGTGGTTTGGTGCGGCTGCGGATTTGATAGCAAGACAAATTTGAAATTCATGTTTGATAGTGTGTGGGGATGTTTCCACTAAGCCGAGATCAGTGCTAGCCCCGATCCTAAGGCAGCTTAATTATGCTCACCTCGACCAAGCCTGACCGCGGCTGAAGGTTCGCGGGACTCGCCGAGGTGAGTGCCGCCTATCCAACCTCGGCACTGCAGATTTGACAGGCGCTGATGGGACTGATGACAGGACGTGGGCGCATGCTCAGGCATGCCCTGCGATTCATCATTCCTGACAAAACGGCGTTATGCGGTACACGTGCGCCCCCAGAGCATGGCCCCAGGCCAGGCCCGATGGGACCTGGCCCAAAAGTCAGACCACTGCCTGGCCCGATAGGATTGGCATTTAATGAGGAATGGGTAGGTGAGGCTAACATTTAATGAAGTGTGGGCTGAATGGACAAGGCCACCCACGTGGCATGGCCCATCATGAGGCTCGCCCACGTAAGACACCTCCCATCTCCTATAAATATCACCTCCCTCTCCATCCTGAGGTACGCAACCCATAACGCATACTCTTACTCTGCAATTTTCTCTCTCCCTTATTCGGTCCCTGAACTGACTTAAGCATCGGAGAGCCTTGCGCTGCCCACAGCCAGGGTCCTCTGAAGTGTTTTCCTCTCTTCTCTTACAGGTTCAGTCAGAGCCACGACAATCTTCACCCAAACCACTCAAACCAAGGATCCTAATCTCTGGTTCAAAAGTCCTTAATTTTTAGGCACTTACAATTGGCGCCGTCTGTGGGAAGGTACTAACCCATACCCGAAGACCTTTCCCAAAACTTTTCTCAAAATCCTTTTCCAATCACCATGGCTCCGAGAAACAAAAGAGGCGGGGAACACCCGAAGTCTCTCCCTTCAGGGCCGCTGGTTCTCCCCGGACCATTGCCCTACGTATCCCATCCAGAAGAGCGTAACGCGAGAGGGGAGGCCGCAGAGGTGGACAATTACCTCATTGAATCTGCCTCATCCCCGTTGGAGATGGGGAGTCCTCCGCGGCTGAGTGCTCCCCCACAGGAGCGCTTCTCGAAAGGTAAGGCCCCGGCAGCGGCAGGGTCACACTGATCCGAGCGTCGCTCGGACCGCGAAGGCAACAGAGCCGACCCCGCTCGAGCGGCAATCAGGGCTCAGAACCTCGCTCTCCAGGAGAAAGACGATCTTATCCGCCAGCTCAGGCAGTAGCTCCGGGAAAAAGAGGCAGCCCCCGGGGGCGGCGGGAGAAAGGATCCCGTCACCAGCAAAGACTTAAGGGAGCATCTGAACGATAAGAGCCGCGAACGGAGCCACGTTGGGAGTTCTTGCCATAACCACATTGACAGGGGGTCAATGTCAAGGTCAGAGGCGGGAGATCAGAAGGCTTTGATTGACGCCTGGTCAAACAGGCCATCCAGAACACCCTGAAGGAGGCAGGGCTCGCTCAGAACCAGCCAGATGTCCCCGACTTTGCAGGCCTCGACTCGTCTCCCTTCTCCAGAGAAATAATCGACTACCCCCTCCCCAAGAAGTTCAGCGTCCCAAGGTTCGTCCTCTACGACGGAACCTCGGCCCCAGCAGCACATCTCCGGCATTTTACCCAGAAACTATCCGTCTGGGGAGACGTCGGACACCTCAATTGCAGAGTTTTCTCCTCCAGCCTGGGGGACCTTCCCCTCAAATGGTTCTGCGCGCTCCCGGAAGGGTCGATCGCGAGCTGGTCTCAATTGAGAGACTCCTTCCTGGGGAAATTCCAGGCGCACAGAGTCATTCCAAAGACCGACAGCGACATCATGGCCCTCAGAATGAGGTGGAGTGAAAGCATCACTCAATTCGCCAAGAGATTCTGGACGGTTTACAGCCAAATCGACAACTCCTCCGAAGATGTCGCGATCAGGTCCTTCCAACACGCCCTCCTGCCAGGGTGCGAGCTTCGGAAGGAGCTCGTCCGAAACCCTGTTCTCTCTGTAACAGCCCTCATGGCAAGGGTGAACAAATACATCGAGCAAGAGGAGGACGAGGCACGGGCCAATGAGAGCTTTGGCATTTCCAAGAGCAAGTCTCGGAACGAGAATCGGTCTCGGCAAGAGGACCGACCGCGGTAGGAGGATCGATCTCGGCAGGAAGATCGAACCTCTGGGAGGGAAAAGAGAACCTTCCATCAGAGAAGAGGCGGGCCGAGACCACCACTCGGGTGGCCAGTCGTCGGCCCCGACTCGCGCCCCAAGAGGGGGCAAGAGACACAGACCGTCCTACTCTTCGCGCGAGAGGGTCAATGCGGTCTTCAAAGAGCCAATTCACCAAATACTGGACAAGATCCAGGGAAAGCCGTACTTTAAATGGCCGCAGCCCATGAAGAGCGACCCCTCCACGAGGGATCAGACAAAGTTCTGTGCTTACCACAAGCAAAACGGGCATAACACTGAGGACTGTTACTCCCTCAAGGACCATCTCGGGAGGCTTGTCAAGGACGGGCACCTGAAGGAGTACTGCAAGGGAGCAGATGGCAGAAGCGATGAACGACCTCGGCGCCGAGCCGGGGAGGGTCATGACAGCGACGGATCGGAGAGGATCATAAGCGTCATCCACCTGGCCCCTGCTAAGCAAAACAGCAGCCAGGCCTGTGCTGAGGCCAGGAGGGCCTACCATGGAAAACAGGTCATGTCGGCCGAGCTCGGACCAGCCTCCAAAAAGGCTCGCAAAGAGCGGCCAAAGATCTGGTTCTCAGACGAGGACCTGAAAGCGGTCCAACTCCCTCACAACGACCCGCTGATTATGACCCTGAAGCTGGGGAGTTGCAAGGTGCAAAGAATCCTCGTCGACCCCGGCAGTTCGTCCGAAATCCTCTACTTCGGCTGCTTTACCAAGATGGGACTCACCGAAGAAGATCTCCAGGAGGCGCGGACCCCCCTGATAGGGTTCAGAGCGAAGCCCGTGTATCTAAAGGGAAGAGTCTCCCTCAAAGTCCAAGTTGGAGGCACGTCAGTAGTGGCTGACTTCCTCGTCGTAGACACGCCTTCCCCCTACAATGCCATCGTAGGGAGGAGCTGGCTGCACCAGATAGAGGCTGTTCCCTCCTCCTACCATCAGAAACTTAAGTTCCCTTTGGAAAGGGACGGCGGAATCGAGGTGGTCACAGTCAACGGAGACCAGCAAATGGCTAAGCGTTGTATGATGGCCGTCGTGTCCGGCGAGGAAGAGTCAAAGCAAGTGCACATGGCAGAGCTGGAGGCCGAGCTGGACAGGGTCGGCCGCGATCCAGGAGAAAAGAGCATCGAAGATCTCACCAAAGTCAGGATCGACCCCAGTGATCCCGAGAGGTACTTCCTGCTTGGGAGTCAGCTCGCCGAGCGGGAAAGATCCGAGCTGCTTAGTTTCCTGCTGCAAAACAGAGATGTCTTCACCTGGACCCCACAGGAAATGCCAGGCGTGAACCCCGAGGTCATGAGCCACAGGCTGAACGTAGACCCTCAAGTCAAGCCTGTGGTCCAGAAGGCAAGAAGGTCTAGAATCGACCAATCTGCAGCCGTCGTCGAAGAGGTGGATAAACTGTTTGAGGCAAACGCCATCAGAGAGGTCCAGTACCCGAAATGGCTGGCGATAAAAAAGGAGACCGGAAAATGGAGAGTTTGTGTCGACTTCACTGACCTCAACAAGGCATGTCCCAAGGACTGCTTTCCACTCCCGAAGATCGATCAGATGATTGATGCCACTGCCGGTCATGAAAGGATGAGTTTCCTCGACGCCTACCGCGGTTATCACCAGATACCAATGTACGGACCGGATGAAGAAAAAATGGCATTTATCACTCATAGGGGGACCTACTGCTATAAAGTGATGCCGTTCGGACTCAAGAATGCAGGGGCAACCTACCAGAGGTTGGTCACCAAGATGTTCCGTGAACAGCTCGGCAAAACAGTCGAGGTGTACATTGACGACATGGTCGTCAAATCCAACCCATCTTACGACCATCTGACTGACCTCGGCCAGGTATTCGACATTCTCCGGAAGTTCGAACTAAAGCTAAACGCCTCCAAATGCGCCTTTGGAGTCGGCTCCGGCAAATTCTTAGGGAGCCTCGTCACGCGACGAGGTATTGAAGCAAACCCAGATCAAATCTCCGCGATCCTAGGAATTCAGAGCCCGGCAACAACGAAGCAGGTCCAGCGGCTCACCAGCATGGCCGCCGCCCTCAACCGCTTCATCAGCAGGTCTTCTGACAAGTGTCGCCCTTTCTTTCAGCTGCTGAAGAAGAACCTGAGGTTCGAGTGGACCCCGGAATGTGACTCGGCCCTCCAGGAACTTAAGGCTTACCTGGCCTCGCCTCCGCTGCTGTCAACCCCGAAGAAAGGCGAAGCGTTGTATTTGTACTTGGCGGTCTCCAATCATGCTGTGAGCTCAGTGCTGGTCAGAGAAGATGAAGGGCAGCAGAAGCCCATTTATTACACGAGCAAGACCCTCCTCGATACGGAAACCAGATACTTGCAGATGGAAAAGCTCATGCTGGCCCTCGTCAGTGCCTCTCGGAAGCTCTCCCACTATTTCCAGGCCCACACGATAGTGGTGGTTACAGAGCACCAACTCAAGTCAGTCTTCCGAAAGGCCGACTTCTTCGGACGCGTTTCAAGGTGGGCTGTGGAGCTGGGACAGTACGACATCCAGTACCAGCCCCGGACAGCAATCAAAGCGCAGGTTTTGGCAGATTTCATCGTCAAATTTACTTCACCAAGTTCAACGCCGAACCCATCCGACCCCGAACTAGGGGGCAAGGGACAGAACGACTTAGTCTCGGAGACTGATTACGAGCAATCTCGGGATACGTTCCGAGATTCGGCTTGGAAGGTCTTCGTTGATGGGTCTTCTACCTCTAGGAGGGCCGGCGTCGGCATAGTCCTCCAGTCTCCAGAAGGGCTAGTCATTGAACAAGCCCTGACCCTTGACTTCCGAGCATCAAACAACGAGGCAGAGTACGAGGCATTGCTGGCAGGGCTGAATAGTGCCAAGGCTCTCGGAGCTCAACAGCTGGTAGTCTTTAGTGACTCGCAGTTGGTGACGAGCCAGCTTACTGGAGATTACCAGGCTCGCGACGACAGAATGGCGGCCCATCTGACCCTCGCCAAGAAGCTTCTATCCCAATTCCCGAAAGCAGAAGTCAGACAGATTGGCAGAGACTCTAACTCACATGCTGACGCACTCGCCAACCTAGCTTCCGCCGTCGAAGCTGGGAAAAAGAGGATTGTGGAAGTAGGTTCGCTGACATCGCCAAGTATAGAGCTCCGCCCACCACACCAGATTTTATCCATCAACCTCGGGCCCAGTTGGATGGATCCCATCATTGCGTACCTCAAAGACGACCAACTTCCCGAGGACAGGGCTCAAGCTCATAAAGTCAGGCTCAGGGCAGCCCGGTTCTGGCTCTCTCCAGAAGGAAAACTATACAGAAAATCCTTCACGGGCCCTTATCTCCAGTGCGTCCACCCAAGTCGAGTTGAAGACTTCCTCTACGAGATACATGAAGGCATCTGCGGAAGTCACATCGGAGGAAGGTCGCTAGCATACCGGGCTATAAGCCAGGGATACTGGTGGCCATATATGCAGAAGGACGCGCAGATGTACGCTATGAAATACGAGAAGTGCCAGAAATTCTCGCACAACCTCCATCAACCTGCACAGGATTTGAGCCCGCTCTCCAGCCAGTGGCCCTTTGCTAAGTGGGGGCTGGACATCGTAGGACCTCTCCATCGAGCTCCGGGGAATAAAAGGTGGCTGATAGTGGCCACTGACTATTTCACCAAGTGGATAGAGGCAGAAGCATTATCTTCCATCACCGAACGGGACTCCAAAAACTTCGTATGGAAGAACATCGTCACGAGGTTCGGCATCCCTCGAGTCTTGGTCTCGGACAACGGGACCCAATTCGACTCCAGCCTCTTCAAAAACTTTTGCAAGGAGCTCGGCATCAGGAACCATTACTCGACTCCGGCCTATCCCCAGAGCAATGGCCAGGCCGAGGTCTCCAACAAAGTGGTCCTTGATGGGCTCAAAAAGAGACTCGATGGGGCCAAAGGAAGATGGGTGGAAGAGCTACCCAGTGTGTTGTGGGCATACAGAACCACCCCGAGACGGTCCACTTCAGAAACTCCATTCTCCTTGGCATACGGAATGGAAGCCGTGATCCCGCTTGAGATCGGCCTTCCAATGCTCAGATCCGAACTTTGTGACCAGAGCCAGAACGAAAGGAACCTAACCCTGGGTTTGGACCTGGCCGAAGAGCGCAGAGAAGCAGCTTCCATCCGTTTAGCGGCCTATCAGCAAGGGCTCGCAAAAGATTACAATCAGAGAGTTCGGGAAAGGAGGTTCTCCATTAGAGAGCTGGTCCTGAAGAAAGCATTGCCTGCAGACAAGGACCCCAATCAAGGTAAGTTGGCTCCAAACTGGCGCGGTCCGTTCAAGGTAGTCTCGACTGCAGGCCGGTCCGCGTATAAGCTTGAAGATATGAATGGGAAACTACTGCCGCGGCCATGGAACGCTTCGCACCTCAACAAATTTTACTTTTAAATGTATTCAGTTTATGCAAATCAATGAAGGTCGTTCCTTCTCGAAAAAGTTTCTCTTATTGTTCTAAATCAATAGTCGCGGCAACGATGCAATTCTCCAGTTCGGCAGGGATTTCTCCATTCGTACGCATCTCGGCCCTCGCGCCAGATAGCCAGCACGGCCCCTGGTAACGAGCCAAGGGGACTTCCCCATTCGTGGGCATCTCGGCCCCCACGCCAGATAGCCAGCACGGCCCCCCGGTGACGGGCCGGGGGGATTTCTCCATTCGTGCGCATTTCGGCCCTCGCGCCAGATAGCCAGCACGACCCCTTGTGACGAGCCAAGGGGACTTCTCCATTCGTGCGCATCTCGGCCCCCGCGCCAGATAGCCAGCAAGGCCCCTGGTGACGAGCCAAGGGGACTTCTCCATGCGTGTGCATCTCGGCACTCGCGCCAAATGGCCAGCACGGCCCCTGGCGACGAGCCAGAAAGATCGCCTTACCTACACACTTAATCGCTAGGCGATTGTCCTAAATAGTTCGATCCCGGACTAGGGCAGCTCGGCACTTGCCGAGCTGACATACTTGTACAAAAATTTTCTTTCTATCCGGAAACTCCACCCACCCACCATCGCGACACTCAATTCCCTAGTAACCCTACATCGCATTACGGAAGCTAGGGCTATTAAGCGCGGCTCATCGATCGCGGGCATTCGATCATATATCCGAAATGAAACACTCTGACGCATTCAGATCAAACAAAGATACGAAGACAATATAGCACAGAAATAGATTCTCATTCAAAGTAAAAGAGTTCATTACACGGAGATTAGCAAATTTATACATGGAGTGCGCGACGCGCCAGAAAGAGAGAGGAGCGGCCAAAAGGAGCTTCAGGCAGCAGGCGCGCTGCCATCCGCAGCCGAATTCACGGCGGCAAGGGGAGCTTCGGAGGTGGAGGCCGAGGCCGGAGTCGCAGCCTCAGCAGGCGCCTCGGATGTAGGAGGAGGGGGTAGCAGTTCCGGCTCGATAGCACGGCCCCCCTCTGCTTCATCCACGACATCCGAGCGCGGATATTCGTCCGAGCTCGCGTATGCAGGATGATCATGGGGGACGCCCATTTTGTCCAGGGCCGCCTTCCACCCCATCTCCCAAGAGGAGAGGCGAATGTCGTTGACCTGCGCTGCGTACTCGTCGCCCGCCACGTCAACGCCGTCTTGAAAGGCAGCTTTAACTTCATTTTGGAGGTTGAACTCCAACTCAGCCTTCTGCCTCTCCAGCTCCCAGATCCTCCTTTCCAGCTCGGCCTCCCTCCTTTTGACGAAGTCGAAATTTGACTTCATCTTGTCGAGCTCGGCGAAGAGGGACTGGTGAGTCTCCTCGTACTCCCTCACCCTTTCCTGTCCCTCCTCCAGGGACTTCTTCTGCTGCTCACAGCTGGCCTGGAGTCGCTTGAGCTCGCTGTGGCACTTCTGGACTCGTGATCATGGTTGAAAATATCGGCCGGTACCGGTATGTACCGGCCGATACGTACCGGTACCGGTCGGTACCGCACCGATATCTCAGCGAGATATCGGTCGCGGCGATACGGACAAAATATCGCCAAAATATCGCCACCCGCCGGGGGATACCCCCGGACCCCCTCTGCGAAGCGCATGTTTTAGATAAATGACAATCAAAATTCAAGAAAACAAAATGATCTACTTGACCATGATACCTAGGACTCTTTTGCTAATTGTCTTTCTTTTTTTTTTGTGCTTGGATGTCTATTATTATCATAACCTACTAGATATGATATTAAACCTATTTAATTATGTTTGGAATGATATAGTAGTAAAGATTGTGTAATATGCTAATTCATGAACCAAAAGGCTTTATATTGAGTTAGATTCGATGTTACTCACTTATTTTCCCCTAGATCTAGTATTTTAAAGTGTAGATCTAATTTTTTTTATTTCCAAAATTTGGGGCTTTTCTTGAAATCAATTACATTTTTTCACATTAGTGTTCAAATGCATTGATAATGTATTAGTTTAAAATAGATCTATACTTTTGGAACAAAAAAGTATGAGTTTTTGCCAAAAATTGTGGTTGCATTATGTCAGATTTATGATATTTCATCTTATTGATCATGAGCATCGATAATGGTTGCATTATATAAAATACTGGAGAATAAAGCGAACAGCGATACAGACAGGACTCATAACTTAAGGTGACCGAGATTTTGATTTATTATTGTTACTAATGGAAAAAAATATTGTTTTCCAACATTTTCTAATATTCTGGATTTTTTGAATATTTTTTCAGATTTTTTTGGATTAAAAAAAAATTTCACACCGCGACGACCGCGACGGACCGATATCCGCGACGATATCGAGATTTTAAACCATGCTCGTGATACCGAGACCTGTGCCATCTGCACGATCTGCGAAGGAAACCAAACGTCCCGTGAGAAAAAGCTATAAGGAACAGTCAAAAGAAGAAATAAATGATTGAAAGTTGCCGCACTTACGCTCAAGCTCGCCTTCATCTGCGAAGCCAGCAGGGAGATGTCATCCATCTCGTCGTGCTTCTCCATGTCCCGCGGTAGAGCGCAGGCACTGCCCAGGCAGGCGATCACCAGGGGCCCCCGGAGAGACGGTCCTCTACCGTCATCGATTTCCCGGGCTGGAGCATGAAGCTCGGCCTCCAGGGGACAGGAGAAGCCCGCGTCGACATCCCACCGCCCCAAGACTCCCCCGCGGAGCCTTCGACCCTGGCCCTTTTTCTGGCCAGGTCATCCCCCTGCGAGGTCGGGGGAGGGGCGACCGCGGATGTGCCGCGGAATGGGGCATCGGCGTCCGCGCTGGAGGAGGCGCAGAGGAAGATGAAGGTGTGCTCGACGAAGGAGGCGCGCGAGAGGAGGATACGACGCCCCGACCTCTGACTCCCACGGGCAGGGCCTTGAGGTTCTTGAAGACCGGCTTCGGGCGGGTCTTGTCCATCGCCTCCCCTGAGTCGCTCTCTGACGATAGAACGATCCTTCCGATCGTCTCGGCGTCGTCCTCCTCGGATCCCGAAGTAGAGGCCTCGAAATTGGATGCAGTGCGGTCTTCAGAGTCGGTAGAGTCGGCCGCGATCCGCTCCTCCACGCTACCTTCCTCCTCTACTTCTGCCGCAGCCTGCGCACGATGAGCAGTGTGCTTCTTGCTCCTATAACCACGGTATCTAGGCTCGTACCCCAGCAGTTTCCATGCCGACCTATCCCCGTGGCCGTGGTAGCTCTCCAAGGCGCGGATCCAAGCCTTGTTCAATTTCCAGCCGTCCCGGGAAGCAGCCGCTCTCCTCTGACAGACGCCTACAAGAGCAAACGAAAAACATGAGCCCGGCAATACGAAGAAACGCAAGAAGTGAAAAGGTGTGCTAAGGCTGTAATTACTTAGAGGGGTGCCGAAGTGACGAGGGATCTTGAAATTTCTTTCCGCGATGGCCTCATCATCACTGAACTCCCAGCTGCCCGTGACCATCAGACGGTCGTCCCCAGCATATTTATTGGAGTCCTCCAGGGCTTGCACAAACGGCCTCCGACTCGGCTTGATGCGGAGGTAGTACATGTCCTTCCCGGACTTACAGATATCGTAGGCGTCCTCGATATCATGGACGCCGAGACCGATGCCGAGCATCCGTGCCCATTACAATCTTGAAACTATTGGGCATCAATTGGCAGGGACAAAGATTCCATGCCCTGAGGCACTCCCTAAGCAGAGGGCGGAGGGGAAACCTAACCCCGCCCTCAATTATGGCCACTAATGGAAACGGAATCCAGCCGTTGTAAAAATCACCTAGGATGCAGGCAGCTGGAGGGGCCGCCATGACCTGGACCCCATCCGGGATGTTGTACTTAGCCCTGAGATCGGCTAGTCCCCTCTCGAACTCTACCCAATGACTAAAGATGCCCATCTCTCAAATGAAAATTGTAAAAGAAGGGGGGAATGTGCTAAGAAGCAAAAGAAAACCCTAGACAGAAGAAAAGGAAAGACAGAACAGAACCCTAGAAAGCGGAATGGAACGGAGATAAGAGAAAGGAAACTTACGAGAAGATCAAAAAGCGTAACAGAGCCCTGACAGCACCTCTTTCCGACAAAAGTCCGGAGAATCTCTGCAGCGGCCTCTTTCGTTCAACGGAGGCGAAGGCAGGGAAGAGGAGAAAGAGCTCCGAGAATGAAAGAAGAAGGAAAGCAAAGGAAGAAAGACAGAATGAAGGTAAAAGAAGGAGAAGAAGGGGCGAGCCCCTACTTATAGCCAAAAATTAGGCGCCTAATCATGGCGCCTCTTCGAATTTCGAAAAGGGCGCGTCTTTTCACTGCACGCGCCGTCGTGAAAAGATGGGCCAGCCAAATAGAAGGAGACACGTGGAAGCGCCAGCCTGATTCCCATGCGCCATTTAATGCCTCGGACACCGAAGCGACAGCGGATAGAAATAAAGACGCCAGCAACCGAAACGGTAATGGGAATTCAAAACCATGAGTCGTTTGAGCTCCCTCAGGATCCGGACGCAGGGTTAGTGAAGCATCGCGGCACACTGTATCTCGGCAAGACTTATTCAGCTTCCGACCTCAAAGAGTAGGGATACTCCAATAGCTCAAAAGCTGGGGGGCAATTGTGTGGGGATGTTTCCACTAAGCCGAGATCAGTGCTAGCCCCGGTCCTAAGGCAGCTTAATTATGCTCACCTCGGCCAAGCCTGACCGCGGCTGAAGGTTCGCGGGACTCGCCGAGGTGAGTGCCGCCTATCCAACCTCGGCACTGCAGATTTGACAGGCGCTGACAGGACGTGGGCGCATGCTAAGGCATGCCCTGTGATTCATCATTCCTGACAAAACGGTGTTATGCGGTACACGTGCGCCCCCAGAGCATGGCCCCAGGCCAGGCCCGATGGGACCTGGCCCAAAAGTCAGACCACTGCCTGGCCCGATAGGATTGGCATTTAATGAGGAATGGGTAGGTGAGGCTAGCATTTAATGAAGTGTGGGCTGAATGGACAAGGCCACCCATGTGGCATGGCCCATCATGAGGCTCGCCCACGCAAGACACCTCCCGGCCATCTCCTATAAATATCACCTCCCTCTCCATACTGAGGTACGCAACCCATAACGCATACTCTTACTCTGCAATTTTCTCTCTCCCTTATTCGGTCCCTGAACTGACTTAAGCATCGGAGAGCCTTGCGCTGCCCACAGCCAGGGTCCTCTGAAGTGTTTTCCTCTCTTCTCTTACAGGTTCAGTCAGAGCCACGACAATCTTCACCCAAACCACTCAAACCAAGGATCCTAATCTCTGGTTCAAAAGTCCTTAATTTTTAGGTACTTACAGATAGCAAGAAAAATTCATGTTTGATAGCAAGACAAATTCATCATAATTTCAAATCGTATCTATTTAGAAAACCCAAGTATCATCTCAAATATGATGAAGAACATTGTATGAATACTACACATTGATACAAAATTGCTGCAACAACGAATTTGATAGCAAGACAAATTTGTACTGGTTCCCAGCAGGAAGTGGGTTATTGTTCGATGGGCAATTGGAGCTAAGAGCTTCATGAAACAATTTCTCTATCAGCCTTGAAAAGTGTCAAATTAAAACACAGTTTTGGACCCAAAATTTCTAATTCTTCTCTGAGCAGCCCTACAGCAAACCCATTCTAAAATGGTGGCCAGGCATGGTGGGGTGGCTGGGCGAGGTGGGAGGGGAGGGAGAAGAAATTAGATGGTGGCCAGGTAGGTTGGGGTGGGGAAGAGAGAGAGAGGTGTTTGGCTGTGGCTGCTGGCACAGGGTGGAGAAGAGAGAGGGTTACCTGGAAATGGCTGCCATCACTGCTTACTCTCACCGTTGAAGAAGAATAGAGAATGGGTAGGGTTTTGCATTAGAAATGGGTAGGAAATGGAGTTTATAAAGGAGGGCCAATTTTCTGTGGAAATAGACTTCCCATACCCCCCCATGGGAAGTCCATTTCCATGGTAAGGAAGGAAAAAGCTGATGTGGCAAAAAAGTGATTCCGCGGAAAACTACCGCACCAAACGCATGAAAAGTAGGTTTTCCGCAGAAAACCGTCTACTTTTCCGCGGAAATGGGCTACACAAACATGCCCTTAACTAAAGAAGAATAAAAAATTAGAAAAATTAAAAATCATCTTTATAAAAATTTATTCTAACTGTTTGTCGTGCTGATTTTAAAAACCAAATCTTCACATGAACACAATTAATCTAGTTTTTTAGGAAATCCCCTTCAATTTCTTTACGTAGAACTTCTCTTCCCTCCACTTACTTGGTTACTTAAGGGCCTGTTTGGATAGGCAAAAAATAGAGTAGAGTAAAGTTAAATGGGTCATAACAGTCTAAAATTTCAACTCTACTCCGTTTGGATGAGTCTAACTCAATAGATGAAGTAATGTTGTGAGCCACATGTACTCCATTTCACTTCAACTCTAAATACTTCCATTTCTTTGAGTAAAAGTGGATTCTACTTCAAACCTTAACTTCAAAATAAGCATCCAAATGGAGTGAAATGAAGTATTATATTTTAACTTCAACCTACTTCTCTTCACTCCACTCCACATGTAAAATCCACTTCATTTCACTCCACTCCTCATTTATCCAAACAGGCCCGATAAATGAGGAGTGGAGTGAAATGAAGTGGATTTCACATGTGGAGTGGAGTGAAGAGAAGTAGGTTGAAGTTAAAGTAGAGTACTTTACTTCACTCCATTTGGATGCTTATTTTGAAGTTAAGGTTTGAAGTAGAATTTACTTTTACTCAAGGAAATGGAAGTAGTTAGAGTTGAAGTGAAATGGAGTACATATGGCTCACAACATTACTTCATCTATTAGGCCAGACTCATCCAAACGAGGTAGAGTTGAAATTTTAGACAGTTAGGGCCCATTTAACTTCACTCTACTCTATTTTTTGCCTATCCAAAATGGAGTGGCGGGCACCACAGAAGGACTTCCCTTTCTACATATATCGTATGTATTTGCAGAGAGAGATACTATCATACAAGAGTGTGGATCCCAATAATATTTCCTACGTCAAGCCAGAAGGGTCTACATGAAATGAACCAATTCATACGTCAGGCCGAAAGGATCTACATCTAGGGATATAAATGGCCATCCAATTCTTCGATTATCTAAATTTTTCTACCTGTTAATGAATTGAGTTTGGGTCTTTATTTAGGTTCTGATAAGTGAACGAGTCCTTTTTTTACCTGTACCCTAAAGGGGTCCAGGTCCAGGTTGACCTTTGTTCTGCCCCGTGGACCCGAGACCCAACATATTATCTCAATTTCTACCATTTCTCCTAAAAGTTAGCTCCCCCCCCCCCCCCCAAAACCAAAAAAATTTCTTACCCAGACCCGGACCCAAACCCATCTCATATGCGGAACTAGTTCCGGTATTGATTCTATTTTCTCATTAATGGTTTTGATTTCAAAACCAAGAAGCTAGTTCCCGACTGGTTCCGAATCCACCATGGACCCGGATCGGAAGTGACCCATTTACATCCCTATGTGCATAGAAAGACCAATTCATTTGTGGATGGCATCCCCCCAAAAAACGTTAAATGGACCAATTTGTCATTTCTATTCGTCCAATCCACGGAGATGGAGTAAAATACACTATCAACAAAGGGCAAGGGGTAGTTCCTTTTCATTTCTATAGTTTATTCTATTTTATATTCTATAATTAGGAGTTTTCTCCTTAAAGACTTTCTTTTTTTTTAACCCTAGCTAGTCAAGGACGCCGGGACCCAAAAGAGAACCCGCATACACATTGGAAAGCAGCATACTCAAATGAAAAGGAAGCTCGCATAGGAAGAAAAAAAGCTCATACAAATGAAAATGGAGCTCTCATAAGCGGGAAGAGGTGACCTACCCAATATTCAAATCCCGGATAAGAAAGTAAGAAATGATGCTGCTTACCACTCGGGTAAAGAGACGTTCTTTCTCCCTCTAGACTATTTAAAAGATGGCAATGTCCGCGGACCTCGAAAATAAATAAGATTGTTTTCCAAATATTTGGCACGGTACCTGTTGGCCTCAGTCAGTAATAGTACCTGACGAATACTACCTCACTCAATCAGACTAAATGGATGGTCCAGATGAGTCGATAGGTAGATGGCCAGCCAGTCATCTAATCTAGAAGTGGCGGGCAATGGGCAGGTTGGCTTGGATCCATTTGAGCCTCAATATACCGCCTAAACTGATCCTTTATTAATTGAGTTGGAAATGTTATAAGAACTTAGAACTAGTTCAACTCACAATTTTAAAAAGTTAATCCGAACCCTCAATAAATGGGTAGCATTTGAATTTGATTAGTGGGTGATAAACCACACTAGGACGGGTTTGAATCTAGATGATGGGTTTGAGTGGCATCCTCACTGGGTCCCATTAAATAAACAGTTTGGGTCACTGAACAACAGGCCTAGACCCGAATGAATGGACCATCGATCTCCATCTAACCAGTTTCGACTTTTTCTGATAAACAATTGCATATTGGTTCAGTGGTGCAGTGATTAGGTTAGTTATTTTAGTAAGTTCAAATCTTGCAATCAAAGCATAAAAAAAAAACATTTTTGCCTTTTTTTTTAAAAAACAAAGCCAAATTAAAAAAAGTCAAAATTGAAAGGAATCGATCAAAATCGAATTTCAAACCCTCGGCTTTAATATATTATTATAATGATAATGATAATGATAATGATAATGAGGCTGATATAAATGGGATTAAGGAGCTGTACCGAGAGATAAATGCAGGAGGCAATGACAAAAGTCCAGTATCGGCCGAGATGAGCATCTGCCACATAAGCACCTAAGATGGGCATCATCCAAACGGTACCCACCCAATTTGTGACGTTATTTGAAGATGTAACAGTGCCTTGATGTAGCTTCGTTGTCAGATAAATGATAAGGTTTGATGAAATGCCATAGTAAGCCATCCTCTCAAACACCTCATACACTGGTACCAGTACCAAGCCAGGTCCCAAAAAAAACAAAAAACAAAACAAAAAGCCTCCAATCAGCACCATGAATCATTAAAACAATAAAACCCAGGAGGAGGCAAACACTAACCATGTCCATACAGAGACATTCAAATGAATCATGATCATAATGCTTTTATTTAGAGTCCGGATCCTCTCTAAGGTCTTTCTCATCAGGTGATTCTGAGTGGACCAATTACAGTCGGCCACGACAGATATCCCTACAGTCCAGACATTTTACAGTGATATAGTGAACCGTAATTAATCCAATCATGACCACCGTAAATCAAAAGCCTAAGAAGATTCCGATTCTTTCATTTTATATAAGGTTCACAAAGAGACAGTTGCCGACTTGCCTCGTTAGATGAGGTTCTCTTCATTTTCAATCATGTATTTTATGGTCAAAATTGAAGCATCTAGAAAACATGTTTCCTATATGACGAAAACAAAATTCAAGACTGATTTCCTAATAGCATGATTCCAAGTGTTTGTATTTGAAACAGGAAGGATCAGAGAGAGAGCCTCCTGCAGCTAAAAAATTGAACCTGTTTTTTGAAACTCCAAACCCAAATACCAAAAGCTGAAATGTTGAGAGTATTTGAGAGTGAAAACTCAGTTATAATGTTTCTACAAACATTTCAGATTCCATAGAACCACTTCATATCTTTAAATTTATTTCACTAGATGGCTAATTTCTACGCCAGATCTTAAACTTATATGCCTCATAAATAATAAAATTTGTGAAAACTTGTTTCCTAGGAACACACAGTACAGTTTCCAAACGAACTCAATCAAAAGACACTGTGAACCTTCTAGCCTTTCTTTTAAGTTTTTAACACATGAAGATGCACAGAGAGATTAATATTTCCCTTTCCACATAAGCTTAATTGATTTGAAGGGTCGTTTGGATGTCGAAAACACAAGCAATCTACAGTACAAATTCAACCTTCATTTTCTCCTCATCAAACTAGACGCCTTGTATACATCTGTTATGTGAGACCAAAACCAGCTTTGAAACTGACTTAAAATCACGAGGAAAGAAAAGTAGCTATACCTACTACAAAAGAGCAAGCTTTCCATCCTCCTCTCTTGGATCTAAGTACAGGGTTTCCTTTGAGATCAACCGTTCCATCTTGGGTGTAATCATCACGAGCTGTTTCTAAGCAATCAACAGCCATGTTTGGGTTTGTTTCTTACTAGTTGCTACTACTAAATGGTGCAATGGAATCGCTATTTATATACAAGGTTTATGACAGGAGGGTGGTTTACTTGTGGTCCTGAATAGACACATTTTTCTCACCCAAGATTGTGATTCCTCCAAAACACCCCAACACCGCCCTAACCACCCCACTTCTTACTTGTGGTCCGCAGTTCGAACCCCAATAGACACATTTTTCACACCCGAGATTGTGATAACTCTCAAAACCCCACCATTTTTATTAGGGGTGTGCATAGTTTGGTTAAAACCGATTAACCGAACCGGACCGACCGACTGTTAACCGAACCGGACCGACCGACTGTTAACCGAATTTACCGGTTATTCTTAACCGATCGGGCGGTTCGGTTAAAGATGTTTGAATATTTCGATTTTCGGTTAACGGTTCGGTTAACAGAAAAAATTAACCAAATTAACCGAACCGAACCGAAATTATAGCATACTATATAAATATATAATATATATAATAAAATGTGTACATGTATATAATATGAAAATCTATTAATACTTATATAAAAAATTCAAAATAAATATAACATACATCAATTAATAAGTATTAATTCATGTTACCAAGTACCAACTTAGTAACTTACCAAGTTACCATGTAATGTAGCACCTTCAATATATTATATATTATATATTTATATTTATCAAGATTGCAGAGCTAATGATTGAACCATTATAGAACTAATGTTTTCTATTCCTTTACAATTAATGGTTGCATGGTTGCTGCAGTTGCATGTGTATAGAGTGGCCTTTGGGCTTTGGCCCAAAATAATGAAAATATAAGGCTTTTGTGAACTTAGCCTTTAGGCTTTGACTTTGGCCCAAAATAATTGGAATTAACCGAACCGACCGAAATCAAAACCGATATTTTAGGTTAACCGAACCGATGGTTAATCCGCTAAAAAATTTTGGTTTGGTTAAATGGATGAAATTAACCGAAAAATTTTGGTTAGGTTAAAAATATGTCAATAACCGAACGGACCGACCGATACACACCCCTACTTTTTGTAATTAGTTTGGATAAAAAAAAAAGTCCAAGATAAATGTACATGCCCCTTTTTGTTTCTCCCAAATGTGCGTAAAGAATCTCATGCGATATATTTCCAGCTTCCACGGCCCCACCCTTGTATTGTTGAATGTCCTTTTCGTCTTAGTCCAGATCCTCTGAGGAATTATTAGCCCAGTCAAATCCAAAGAGTTAGAGTGAAACTCCAAAGTGGACCCATCCATTGAAATTTGAACCATTAAAAAGAAATGCCCTCTTTGTATGCGTGGAATCTTCAAATTTTATCTCAATCAACAATCAAGTTTTGATCCATCACTGGATTGACATTTGTTAAAAAAATTGTAGTAATGAATATGCATAAGAGATTGGGTTAATCACTTTTTTAATCAAAGAATCAACCCAACAGTGTCACAAACTCATATTGAGATAAAATTTGAGGATACACTATGTACACTAGCCATGAAATCCCCACTCCTCTAACTCAGGACTATCCGTTTTTGCTGATTCTCTCCTTGCATGTGCTAGTCTTTTTTTTTTCTTGTATCTACCATTTTAGTTTAAAAACACAATCATCACCTGGCTATGTCCTTTGTGAGCTTTAAATGATGAATTTTATTGAGAAATTATTGTGGATGTGGGGAAAGTTTTAATGATTATTTTCTCTCTTTTTTGGGGCATTCGGTAGGTCCCAGATCATTTCACTTTATTGCCTTAGATCCACAATATTTTTTCATACTGTGATAGGTTCTTTTTCTAAATTTGAAAACATAAAATGTCTAATATCTGTTCTTTAAATCATATCTCATGATTAGTGGGATATGCCATTAGTAATGACCAACTACCATTTAAAAGATCCTAATAAATTTCAAAAAGTGTAAATAAATTTCAAAAGATGCAAATAAATTTTAAAAAATATAAATAATTTCAAAAGACGCAATGTCAATTTTAAAAAACGCAAATAAATTTCAAAAGAGTTAAATAAAAAGACGTAAATAAATTTCAAAAGATCCAAATAAATTTCAAAAGATGTAAATAAATTTCAAAAGATGCAAAAAAAATTCGAAAAGTGCAAATAAAATTTAAAAAGGCAGATAAATTTTAAAAAATTCAAATATAGTTGCCAAAACGTCTAAGATAAACTAATCTTCCAAATTTCAGAAAAAATTGCCAAAAAGTCAAGTATTTTTACCAAAACTCAGTTAAATTTATTTCAAAAAATGCTAATAAATTTGAAAAGACGTAAATAAATTTCAAAAGACACAAGTAAAATTAAAAAAACAAATAGATTTCAAAAAAAGCAAATAAATTTGATAACAAACTCGGATAGATTTTCCAAAAACTCAAATAAACTTTAAAAAAAACTTAGATAAATTTGCTAAAACACAGATAAATTTGAGAAAAACTTAGATAAATCTCACGAAAATTCAGTTAAATTTAAAAAAAGTTCGGATAAATTTGACAAAACTCAGATAAATTTAACAAAAACTCAGATAAACTGAGTTCTGCTGAGACGAACCGGAGCCTAATAGCCGACCAGCAGGTTTCAGCCCACGATATGTTGCAGTCAATTGGAAGAGAAGAAGAACTGTTTCGGGCTCGATTCCTCTGAACAGCAGAGGAAGTTAGGACATTCTGATCGGAGATCGCCTACAGATCTGAATGTGGGCCACACCAATCGAAGAGGGTCGAACTCTGTGCACAGATAGACAGAAAAAGAAAGGAAAATACCACGCGTTCTTCATCACTCCGGCGGAGATTGGAATGAGCCAGAGGATAACGCCTGTCGTGATCGACGCGAGCAGCGGCTTCATCGTCGCACCCTTCCAGGGCTCCGACAGAACTACTGCCAGATAGGCCGCTAGAGTTGCAGAGTCCGCCGACGCGAGGACATTAGAAAACCGCTTCGAGATCAAAGGAGAGAAATTCGAGGGTTTCTGGAGCAGATTTTGGGAGGGAAAAGATTCGATTTTGAGGGGAGGAAATGGCGGATCTGGGAGGTTTTCGGAAAGTTACGAATCCGGCGATGGGAGATTTAGAGGATTGAGATCTGCAAGTGGAGAGAGGGCGAAACCCTAGATTGCAAGATGAGATTATGGTTTGAGACGCCATTGATGGCAAAAAGAGAGCTCTTGTTTTCAGTTCAAAAGAGCATCGGGTGATTAAAAAGAGGAGGATCCGGTGGTCTCGATCGTCGCTACTGTTGTTCCATCGTCGCTGTCGCTGTTCCATCACCAAAGAGGAAGAAGACGCAGGAATAAGGCACACGGATATATCGGATATTCCTAAGTTTTTTTCTCAACAAGACAAAGTTTCGCAGTCTAATTGACCACTTAAATTATAATATGATTAATAAGCATGATTGATGATGCATAAGATTGTGTTAGTCTTGTTTTCAGTCAAATGGAATATTTTACACGGGGACCAGCGTCTCTTGGGGTAAGGTCTTGACAATATATCATAAATTATAAGGACATTTATTTTGAGCAGCTTTGATCCGGAGTAGACAGGCCCCACGTGGAGTTCCATACCCTCATCCCAAGATTCCTCAGGGAGTCCAAAAGTGCCTAGTGTCTCACTTAGGGTGGCAGGACTGGAAGTAGATGTGGCAAAATGTTATCAAACCCGCAAACCCGACCCGGATTTGACCTGTCAAACCCCACCCAACCCGCAAATATACAAGTTGGTCATGGGTTAGGATCTCGAAACCAGTATAAAAGGAAAACGGGTTGGGTTAGGGTTGGCCCGTCTAAACACTACACCATTTCAAGGCTTTTACAGCGCATCATTTACGGCGTGCATTGAATGCAAGCCGTAAATGATATAATAGTACGGCGCGCATGGAATGCGAGCCGCAAAAGGGCTTTTTCTTCTCTTTATTAAGGCGTGCATTTTGCGCGCCGTGAGATCTTATCAATTACGGCGTGCATTTAGGATGCCGTAAATTATTGAGCATTTGCGGCCCACATTCGCAAGCCGTAAAAATATTAGGGTATCACAGCCCACATGTTGCACGCTGTAAAAGGCCAAGCCATTCAAATTAAGTTCACGGCCTGCTTTGAGAAGCTGTAAGATTAATCAGCTTTCACAGCCCACATTTCATATGCCGTAAAAAAAGAAACCCGCCAAATTAATATTCCAAAAATATTTCGCACCCTTTTTTTTTACACCCAAAAATTTAACCCCAAATTAGGGATAGACGATACCCACTGAGAACCCAAATCTTGACACTAAAAAAATTTCGCACACCTTCTTATCACGATACTCACTGAGAACCCATTGCTCACACTACCAAAAAAATGACTTTTAGCGTCGAACTTTTTGCCGCGGCCAGTGTTTTTGTGGCTATTTCTTACTTGTTGCCACCACCAATAGAGTTAGTGGCAACAATTCCCATTTTGCCTCGCCCGTGTCTGCCCCTGACAAAACGTGTCGGAAAATTTTTTTTACCGACGAAAATTAGCGTCGGGAAATTTATCACCGACGTTTAATATAAAACATCGGTAAAGGTTGGTAGACTTTTCTACTTTTTCAAATAAAAAAGAAATTAATTTTTACCGATGAAAAATTCTATTTTTTGCGACGAAAAATAATTGTCGGTAAATTTCCCAATTTTTTTCCCTCTCCCGCCACCAAAACCCCTCTTTTCACTCTCTCTGTTGCGCGCTTTTCTCTCTCTCTCCGGCAAAGGTTATGTTTTACCGGCAAAATATTTGTGTCGCGGGCAAAGGATATAGGCGAAATACCTATATCGACGGCAAATGTCAACTTGCCAAATTTTGATAATTTATTTAACTTGAAAAATTATATTTTCATTATTTTTATTTTGGAAGAATAAAAGTTAACTCGGGCCTTCAAAATCAATTCAGCCCCAAAAATAACATTCCACTGTGCCCGCCTCATTTTCCATTTCCCGAGCCCGCTCAAGTGCATATCGTTTTTAATTCCCTCGCCTCTTCTCAATCCCTCATCTCTCTGACCCTCTCTCGCCCAACAATCCCTCAATCCCTCATCTATTTCTCAGCCATCCCTCCATTTCCTTCTCCCTCACGACCTCAGCCCTCTCCTCCATCTCCCAGGAGACCTGCGCTCCTCCATCTCCCTCGCATGCAGACCTCGTCCATCTCTCTCACAACGGAACCAAGGCGTAGCACCCTCTCCCTCTCGATCTCGGCCCTCTCTCTCTCCATCTCGCAACCCCCTGCGCAGACCCATCTCAGAGGCAACCACCCTCTCCAGTCTCTCTGATCTTCATCTCTCTCACGCCCGCGGACCGTCGCCCCTTCTTCCTCCACGCGCAGACCACACCACCACCACCAGCAGCGCAGAGCCCCATCATCTCTCCCTCTTCTCCCTCCACGCGCAGAACTCATCCCATTCACAGGTAAGAGCCTCTCTCCCTCCTCTCTGCATCATCATCAGAGAAGAACCCCCTGGCCTAGGCTAGTTCCTCCGCCCCATTGAAGACGACCCTCACTGCAACTCGAGATAGGAGAGAGGGTTCTCGTTTCTCTGGCTCCTTCTTTGCTCACTAAGAAAATCCAAAGGTATAGTCTCATGCTTTTGATTTTTGGGGTTCTCAAATATATGGATAAAGATGGGAATTAGGGCTGATTTTGTAGACTTTATGGATTTGGGGTTTCTTTAATTTAGAAATTTTGGGGGTTTTGCTAAAAAAATTGCTATGCGTTTCTTATGTGAGTATGCAATTTCATCTCACTATATCTATCCAACCTCTTCTAGACTCATCAGATCTTCCTTCAAAACCCCATACACCAAAACTTCAATACCTCCCTCTGTTTCTCTCTGTATCTGTCTATTAATACTAAAAAAAGGACATTTTATATCAGTTACAAAAACTGCCCTATATCGGTTTTTAATATAACCGATATAATATCTTCAGTCAAGGTTTTTTATATCAGTTAATATTAATAATCGCTATATATATATTAGTAACCAACATAATAATTGCTATATATAATATCAGTTAGCACATATGTGATACTAATTGCTATATTTTATATCGGTTATTATGAAACCGATATTATATAGTTTTCCCGGCGATATTTATTTGCCGGCAAATGTCTCATTTTTACCTGCGTTTTTTTTATTTTCGCCGGCAAAAGTCCCATTTTTCCCGGCGTTCTTTTATTTTCGCCGGCAGAGGTTCTATTTTTCCATGCGTATTTTTATTTTTGTCGGCAAAGATTAGATAAATCATTTCCACAAATTTATTTTCCAATATATTTTGGAAATTATTTTTGCCGGCGCATAATTTGCGCCGGGATTGTTATTCTTAATTTTATTTTTGCCTTTTTCCACTACAAGAAAAATCATTTTTCGCGACAAATATTCCGCAACGTTTTAAGATTTTGTCACTAAATGTTGTTATTAGCGACAAAATATTCATCTAGTTGCATAAAAATAAAACACAAATTATTTAGCGACAAAATATTCAATTGTCACTAAACATTGTCGCGAAAAGACTGGCGCCAAAAAATGGAGTTGGCTCCATCAAGAGGTAATTTTTTTCCGACGATTTTATTATTTTGGCGACGTGCTATTTTCGTCGGTAAATAATTTACACCATATTTTATTAAAAAGATTTGGCGACAAAATTATGTCGTCGCATAATTCTTTAAAAATAATCCACGACGAAATTATTTCGTCGCGGAATGTATAAAACTTTGGATGGGCGCGTTAGTCTTCCCGGTTCATTTTCGCCCAAATTGGGCGACGAAATGAAATCATAAAATCAAACCGAGCAAACCACAGCGCCGAACTCCATTTTCTTCTTCATATCACTCCTTCAACTCTGCCCAGGCCAAACTCCTTTTTCTCTCTCTTTCATTTCTCTCAACGAGTTTCTTTTGCAGGGGATTTCTTCTTCTTCTTCAGATCTCAAATCCGAGAGTGTAATCTGTTTTCCTTCTTACTCTGAAAATCTCTGGTTTTGTTATGTGTAAAACTTCTTTTGAGAAATCTTCTTGTTGTTCTTGTTAAGGTTCTGAGAAATCTTCACCCTGCAAGAAGAAGAAAGAGAAGAAAACCCTTCCCTCAAGAGGCAACAGCAAAAAGAAGAAGGAAAAGAAGAAGAGAAGGGGAAACCTGTCGTTTGAGGTAAAAGCTTTCTCATTTCTATCTGATGTTGGTTTCGTTTTCTCTGCCGTTGGTATTTATTTCTCAAGTTTTCTCTGCCGTTGGTATTTCTTGGTACTCTATTTTCCCTCATTCTCTCTCAAGTTTTCTTTATTCTATCTTGTACCCCCAACCCAACAGCAAGGGTTAACGATGACAAAAATTTTTCTTTGAGGTTTCATTATCTATGATTGAGGTTTTCCAATATACTTAGATGTTTTCATTTTGGTTTCTCTAATAATGTTGAAGGTTTATCAAATCTGCATGTGTGTTCGTGTTTCTTTGTTTTTCATTTTGGTTAAGAAGATCAAGTGCCGGCGTTATCTATGGTGTTATATGTGTGTTTGCTCTTGTGCTCATGTATTTTTTCTTTTCTCTCTCCTTTTGAGTCTGAGAAGATCTGAGTGTTAGGTTTGCTATTGCAATAGATGCACAGGGGATAGTGGCCCCTAGGTAGGATTTCTCTGTTCTCACGACTCCCCACCAAATGACCGCATCGAGCCCGGCGTTGGCCTTAGTGGATGAGAGGATGACCACAGAAGAAACAGGGCTGAGTTTGGGCGTGAGCAACAACGTTCTTGGGTGGGTCTAATCTGGGCTCTCTACTTTGTTTACACTTCCACCCTTGAAGAGGATGAGGAGTCAGGGTTGTCCCTTTAAATGGCAAGATCCTCACCCCACTTGTGTAAAATGCATTGGTAGAAAGGGAAAAAGAGTTGGCCCCTTTGTATGTCTTCTTGAGAACCTTCAATCATGTGGTTGTTATTAAGTATCCTTTCCTTTTTATTCCCCTTGAGGTAGTTTTTTTTATCATGAATATTTGGGCTCTAGTAGGAATCACAAACATGACATCTAATATCGGTAAGCTCTAATTGAAGATTGTAGTTTGGAAAGTTGCAATGACTTTTATTCACAATAAGAGGGTGCTTTTGTTTGCAAGAAGTTCTGATGCAAATACATGCATGGAGATTTTGATTGCAGTGTCAGTCTCTGTCTATTCAATTTTTGGTTTGACTAGTGGAATTTAAAAAATCCAGCCTTCTGAAATTTTTAATTATCCAAATTTCAGTATCCTGGATGCTGGGTATTGGGGAGGATTTTAGAAACTTGCTGAACTACAGCATATTGAGAATTTATTTTTCTTTCCAATAAGAATTCTCTGAATTCCAGCAAACAAACACCCCCTAGAAGTGGCGGTATAGTCAGATTTCCTTTATAACCACTGAGACTTGTTTTTGAAAGTGCATATAGTTTTTATATCTTGTGGAAGCGAAAAAGTGCATATAGTTTTTATATCTTGTGGAAGTGAAGCATAAACAATCATTTTCAGTTGTGTTAGTGAAACTACTCTACAGCATAGTACGTGTATTCACTCCTAGGGCTGTCCTGCATTATTCACTCTAAATCCATGAACTTTATTGGAAGATCAGGCTTGCATGAAAAGTAGTTTCATTGTGAAGAAGATGTTCAATTGCTAATTCTTTCTTGTGATGTTGGACTAGTATGCTTTGAGACATGTTCCTTTTGCAGTGTGCATGTATGTGTTTTTCTATTTCTGGATTTTAGTAAATTATTGTTACAATTTTACAGGCAGATTTGAGTTTCTGCCCTTTTATTGTTGACTGTAACTCTTTACTACACAAAGAGGTCGTGTATTTTGTCTTCAATATGTGCAAATATTAAAGAAGTGGACACCACATCACATTTGTTGGTTCATGTATGGTAGTAGTCAAATTAAGAAGATTTGCTTGTTTAAGAAGACTGAAACAAACTTTTGTTCGGGGAAAAGGTTGAAAAGCAAACCCATGTTGTTCAAATGAAATCCTCACCAACATTGAGATTGTTGTAATGTATGGATTGGATCTTTTCAAGAATTGTTGGCATGGTATTTATTTCATATTTTGATTGCTACTCTAGTTACAAATTAATCTGTATGAAAACTTTCTTTATTTGCAAGGAAATTTTATTTTGGGAATGCTGTGGAGAGATCACCATCATTTCTAGGTGGATGAGCTGGAATGTACTCCATAAATTTCTTTGTGGCGGGGTTGGTTTTGGTGGTAGGATTTGGGTTTGGAGGGTGGGCAAGTATGCTCAACTTCATTCAGTAAGTGAACACTTTTACTAGTGAAGGTGTGTCTCTTTTACTAGTGTTGTATTTGATTATTCGGCTGGTTGTTGTATCCCCGGGTTGTGGGGTGTTTGAATATGTTTGGTAGAATTTATGGTTATTCGTTCCTCTCATCATTTGGACTTTTGTATGAATATTAGAAATCACGATGGCCTATATGTAAAAAAAAAAAAAGAGGACACATAAATCACATCAGAGGGCGCCTCCTTCCTACCCAATACCATAATCAGTGATTGCACAGATACTGATTTGGGCTAAAACATTTTTTTTATAAGAATTTTGAATTCTAAGATATTGTGCACAGTGAAGAGGATACCTACTGATCTGCCATTACATTCAAACTACTTATTATTTAGGGTACATGTTTTGTACCTCTCAAAGTGCTCTTAGTGTAAGGCACAAACTACTTACTAAGGACAAGTATGATACTAGTTTACTGCTGCAATATAATTTGGTGAGGGCCTGGTGCAATAGATCTTTCCTCTTTATGTGTATACATTAATTGATTTTGTTTGTATTTCGCATTCTGTTTCAGGTTATTGACCAAGTTGTGTAAATATTCTGCCATAAACGTTAAATAACTTGAACATGGGGATGTTATCTTTTCTTCTTGGTATACTAGTCTTTCTTGGCAGTGGATGCAAATGCTAGGAATTGTGGTGATTAAGAAAATTGGTGAGAAAATTAATTTAGAACGCTTTTTGTATTATCTTACCTGTGATGTGCACATATACTCCAAGCAAAAGGCAGTGGATCAGGAACATGAAATGTTGATTTTGTAGTATGTGTATCAGGTGACACTAATAGAAGTAGTATATAAATTAAGTATTTTTAGTGAAATTGCAATCTCACAGGTGGTGCTCATTTATTTAATGGAATTCATTTATTTTTTTCCATGGATTTAAGGACGAGTCTTTATTTATTTAATGGAATTCATGCTCTAGATGATAGTTTTGAGGTCATGTCTCTTGTTTGTTTTGATTGACAGATGCATAGCTGCTCAATCTTTGACAATGTGAGTAGCAATCTAGTATTTTATTTACAATTGTAAAATGTTTGTTTCCCAGGGAGATTGATTTTTTGCACATTTTCTGTAGATCAAACCCAAAATGTGGAGTTCTAAAATCACTGCCGGACGTGTACATAAACTGCAATGGATGTATACATATGCCGGACGTGTTCGTTTCGTCATGATTGAAGATATGGAGTTTTTGAGATGATTGGGGCATATAGCTTTTGTCAATCTCTGCTTCCCCAGATTCTAGTAAGCAACGTTGACGATGCTATGTTTGTAGTGTGGAAGATTTAAATGGTTGATCCTTTTCATGTATTCTTTTTCCTTATGATTCAATGATGACACGACAACGATGGAGTTTATTTTCATGTAATGGTAGGTACCTTTGCGAATAAATCTTAATGGAAGAAGACGAAAAGTGTGTGAATCTTGTAAATGAACAAACAAGAATTCTCTCATTGTTTTGGTATTGATTTGAATGAATGATCCTTTTCATGTATTTTTTTTCCCATGGCCTATCTAGCTTGTATAGACTGCAAGTCCAGTGTTTTTGTTTTTAACTGCAGGTCCAGTGTTTATTTGCAGATTCGGTTTACATTTTTTATTTTAGTTTATTAATTTGTATTTGTAGCAATAAAAAAAATATGGATTTAATTTTTATTAATTAAAAAATAATTAATTTTTTTTATATAAAAAAACAATTAAGGCGCGCCTTGCGAGCCGTAAATTAAAACTCGCCGATTCTTTAATGGCCTGCATTTGCAAGTCGTAAAAATATATATACTCAATTACGGCTTGCATTTGGAGCCGTTAATCAGATTGTACACAACCAATTTATAGCCCACAAATGTAAGCTGTGTAAAATATTTTTCATTTTAAGTATTCACGGCGTACTACGTGTGCCATAAACTTAAGCACACCAATGCTTTAACGGCACTCAGTTTGCGTCGTAAAAGTTTAGCATTTACGGCTTGCTTAATAGGCCATAAATCTGGTCCAAAAAGTCCTAACAACATCATTTTCGGCGTGCATTGATCCTACTTACGGCCTGTATATGCACGCTGTAAATAGTTCAAAGCTTTTACGGCAGGCGCTTTTACAGCACGACCCCCGTGAGCCGTAAACCTACATTTACGGCGCGCATTTCACGCTGTAAAAGCCCTGAAATGGTGTAGTGAAACCTGCTGACCCATCTAATTTAGCTCATATTCCTAACCGACTACTAATTTCAAAGTCCAGAAATATTAGTCGTCTCCGTTTTGAATCTTCATTAATCATAATGACTTTCAGTTTCCACTTTCCTACTTCGTTTCTATAATTAATAGTTTCCACGGTTAAAGTCCCTTCCTTATCTAACTACTTTTAATCATGGGGGAGTTCTATTGGCACCACACTTTCATCTCTTTACACCGCAAGAAATTTTTTCTTCTTCCTAAACTGCCCCCCTCCTCCCTCTCTCTCTCCCCATCCGCAGTCCACCCTCTCCCTCCACCCTCTTCCCTCATCTCCTCCCTCATCCGCCGGCCCCCTCCCCCTCTCTCCCCCTCTTTCTTCCTCCCTCCCCCCTCCTCTATTTGCTCTCCCTCTCTCCCTTCGATTCCTATTGAAATGACTTAATGATATAATTAACACAATCTTATGCATTATTGATTAATTATATTTATTAAGAACTTTGACATTTTTCATAAACCTAATAAGCCCTGAGGTGTAAGTTTTTCATATCCCTTTTAATTTTGCCCACAATGCAAACAACAAAAAGGATGGCCAAACTGTATTTTCATTCATGACCCAAATCATTCAATATTCTCACAAAATGATAAGCCTTAATTAATGCATGAAGTTGTAAGTCTTAGATTCCAATGAATTTTGAGGTACATGTGAAAAATACAAAAATAGCTTAATCCTATTCTTTGATTTTTATGAAGTCCTGTATGCCCAAATTTATAATATGAACCGTTCAATATCCTTGTAGATCATTCTCATATAATAGTTTTGAAAGTAAAGATCTCCATTATTTTTAAATAATTTTGTTCCTTCATTAGGCCTGATGAAAATGTTTTTATTTTCATATTGACCCTAAATATACTTTTGAATTTTTATTTTTTAGTTTTAACCATGGTTCAAATTGAATCATTACGTACATTGGAAACCAATTCAAACAATTATGACAGATATGGAACTTTCTTTTCACTTATCTTATTATACTCTATAGATAAGTCTTGTGATTTTCCATAAATTTAAGATGACTTTTATATAAACTTCAAAGTTGTTCAAATAAATGATCAACAACCATGATCCAATTAGAAAAACACCTTACAGTGACACTGAAGGCCTTGAACGTACTCTCTCTTATGAATTATCATATTTGAGAACTCAATAACTCCAATTTAATTTAAATTATAAATAAATAATATTTTTACATATAGAAAAGAGCTTTAACTTCATTGTCATGGCCGAGATTGGCTCGACTTATTTGACCAAGTAAATCTTAGAGTGGACTTGACTTGGCAAGGACAGTCCAAGCATTGGTGAGCTTTAAAGCCTTCAAATTAGTACTTTGAAAAGATATTTCATGTATGAATTAAAGTCCATTGGTTGGACGAATTAATTTCGGCCTACTACATTTGAAGTACATTTCTACTCTTATAAAAGAGGAGAAACTGCCGCTTTTTTTTTACTTTTTGGTGGTCATACCATTTGTGGGGCCCACTTCTATATAACAATATATAATATCTATTATATATCTACTATTATATAATATATATTATATGTGGGGCCCACTTCATTATATATATTATATATATTATAATTCTCATCATCATCATTTCATTTTTAGGGCCCACTTCATTATATATATTATAATAATATATAATATCTTACATATCTACTATTATATTATAGTATACAAACTTTTTACTACATCATTGTGGGGCCCACTCCCAAATATTATAATATAATATAATAATATATTATTATGAGAAATTACAAACTGAATAATATATAATATATATTATATATCTACTATTATATAATATATATTATATGTGGGGCCCACTTCATTATATATATTATATATGAGGAATGTTCATATGCATCTTTCCCTCACAATAGATTGGGGGACACTTCCCTATTTGCAGATGAAAAATTTTGTACCTTACCCTGTGTACTTTTTTTTTTTTTTGAGACAAGAACAAAGCCATCTATTCAATAATATTTCTTAAAGGACTCTCACCTTCGGCATTGCCATCAGCAAAAGACCTAAAAGAATTACAAGCAAGATCCGCTGACAGCGGTTCAAACAAGATACAAGGCGGCTCATTAATCCACCGAGTCCCGGAATTAAATTCAGTAGCCTTAGAAGCTAAAACATGAGCGCATCTATTACCATCTCTACCCACCCAAGAGAAATAAACAGAAGCACAAGTCGATACTACATCACGAATATCTTCCAGCAACATACCACGTATTGAAAGGTCCACAGAGCCTGAAATCAGATCCTTCATTAGAGCTTGGTTATCACCCTCAAGAGTAAAGTGCATAATATTCATCTCTTTTGCAAAGAGCACCGCCTCCCTGGCTGCTAATGCTTCAGCTTGGCTAACATCACATCCCCCAACTGAGAAGAATTTAGTACACCCACCAACAAAAAGCCCCTTAGCATCTCTGATAATGACTCCTACACCCACCTCTTCTAAATCTGGCCAAACTGCAGCATCGAAGTTCACTTTGAATCTCAAGTTCATAGGAGGAGACCAAACATCTTGGGTTGTAGAAGATAAAGCAACCGGCTTGGGAGGAAGTTGAATCAAGTTTGTATCTAGATACACTTTGCCCAAGTTACTTGAGAAGAACAGCACATCCTCAACTGACCAAACTTTGCCATTGAATATCACATCGTTCCTAGCTATCCACAAGCCCCATAATAAGAGGAGAAACTGTTGCTGAGCCTCGACACCACCTCCTCCCTCCTTAAAGGCGTGAAACATTTCCATAACCCATGGCAACAGTTGTAAGTCCTGATACACATCTGTGCGTAGACAAAGCCCAGACCCAAACCAAACTGCTTGAGCAAAAGCACAATTCCTCAAAGCATGGGTGGTAGACTCCGGTATACCACATCTTCTGCAGCTCACATCTAATGGAATACGTCTTCTACTAAGATTGACATTAGTAGGGATAAACCCACGCATTGCCCGCCAAGCAAACATACGGACTTTTGGTGGAATAGTAAGCTTCCACATATTAGACCACAATTGCTCCCCGGACACACAAGACGGACCCGCAAGAAGGCCACTATCTGCTTGATCACGCCCCACATGTACTTGAAAAGTACATTTTGTACTTGGAATTTTTCAAAAAGGGAAGTGTCCCTCACCCTATGGTGAGGGAAAGATGCATATGAATGTTCCCCATTATATATATTATAATTCTCATCATCTCTCATCTCATCATCATCATCTCATTTCTAGGGCCCACTTCATTATATATTATAATAATATATAATATCTTACATATCTACTATTATATTATATTATACAAACTTTTTACTACACCATTGTGGGGCCTACTCTCAAATATTATAATGCAAACTTTTTCACTACACCATTGTGGGGTCCACCCCCAAATATTATAATATAATATAATAATATATTATTATGAGAAATTGCAAACTTTTTCGATATTACACCTTTGTGGGTCCCACCCCCAAATATTATAATGCAAACTTTTTCACTTCACCATTATGGGGCCCACCCCCAAATATTAAAACCACTCCCAAATATTATAATGCAAACTTTTTCACTATACCATTGTGGGGCCCACCCCCAAATATTATAATATAATATAATTATATATTATTATGAGAAATTATAAACTTTTTCATTATACCTTTGTAGGGCCCACCCCCAAATATTTTAATGTAAACTTTTTCACTTCACCATTGTGGGGCCCACCCTCAAATATTAGAACCACTCCCAAATATTATAATGCAAACTTTTTCACTACACCATTATGGGGCCCACCCCCAAATCTTATAATATAATAATATATTATTATGAGAAATTACAGTTTTTTTCACTACACCTTTGTGGGCCTTCCCCCAAATATTATAAAGCAAACTTTTTCACTTCACCATTGTGTTGCTCACCCCCAAATATTAGAATATAATATAATAATATATCTATCTACTATTATAAAAGAGGCTAGATTGCAAAAAGTTTTCACTACACACTTGTGGACCCCACTTACCTTATATTATATTATTATATATATTATATATCTATATCTCTATCAAATATTATAATACCCCAAATATTATAATATAATCTAATGGGAAGTATTCAAGTGCATCCATCCCTCACCATTTTTGGTGAGGGACACCCCCTTTTGGAAAGTGCCAAGTACAAAAGGGGAGTGTCAAGTACATAGAACTCCCCTTTTTGTACTTTGATACTTTCTAAAGAGGGGTGTCCCTCACCAAAAATCGTGAGGGATGGATGCACTTGAATATTTTCCTAATCTAATAATATATTATTATGAGAAATTGCAAACTTTTTCATTACACCTTTGTGGGGCTCACCCCCAAATATTATAATGCAAACTTTTTCACTGCACAATTATAGGACCCACCCCCAAATGTTATCACAAATATTATAATATAATATAATAATATATTGTTATGAGAAATTACAAACTTTTTCACTACACCATTGTGGGGCCCACCCCCAAATATTATAATATAATATAATAATATATTATTATGAGAAAGGGCCCCAAATATTATAATGCAAACTTTTTCACTACACCATTGTGGGGTCCACCCCCAAATATCTATCTATCTGTATGTTTGGTGTACGTGCAAGTCCCCTACTTAGTATTATTATAGATATATATAAATATGCCCAATAAACTGCAAGATGTGGGCCCAACTTAGTATTATTATTTTTCACTTCTGACATAATAGTTGTATTGATCTTGATTTATACCCATGTTGGAAGAATAATCACAAGTTGGATAATGTGATAACTACTGCTAAATATTGCTGCTCTTCTAATATTAACGATTGCTAAAGATAATTCCATAAATGCAATTTAGTGGTAGGTCTGATAGATTACTATCGTAAAATTGTTGTTGTTCTGTACAATTGTTAGCTTCTTAATATACAATTTTTGTAAAAAAAAATTATTATAAAAGGGCATTTCAAGGGCATGAATATAATTATTTATTATTGCTCTTACTCATGAGGTTTAAATTGAAAAACTTTAATCATTTTCTAACACATTTACTTCTTTCATCATTGCAAGCTTCTTATTGTTGTTGTTGTTATTCTTCTTCTTTTCATATATTTCAATGAAGCGTTATGCATTTCCTTAAAGAAAAAATGAGAATCCCATAGAAACTGCTTATTATGCTAGCGTTACTACTAACTTTAGAGTCAGTAAGCTCATCTGGTTTTTAATTTTTAATTTTATTTTTTATAAAGCTGCATGTTATCAATTTGACTATGCTTTCGACTTGACTCCAACTTTAGCAGGTCAGGTCTACCAGAAAACTGATAAGTCGACCTAATAGGTTAAATAAAGTAAATTTAAATTTCTTTGTACACATTCATGATAAAATATCTAAAAATATGTGATTTATATCTTCAAAAAGTTATATAAATTTCATATCGATTGTCTTTTGATATCTCGATTTTTTCACTATATCATCATTTTATTGTTTTCAAATATATAGGAAAAAAATAGTGTCAACTGTATTTGGACATTGCACGGGCCTCGCAATTTACAATCACTCATTTTCTATTGAAATTTGATTTTTAAATGTATTTCAGCTTCTACTAAATTTTTTAAAAACTTTATTTTTTAAATTCTTTTTCATAAAACTGTGTGTTTGGTGCACGTGCATTGCACGTGCAGGGATTCACTAGTTTTTTTTAAAAATGGTCAGCGAAGTCTATTCGCTGTAAATTTGAATAGCTCAAAACAAATCACCTACTCCCATATAACTCTTGCCAAAATTACTTTAGTATACTTTGAGTTTCACATGTGCATCATCACATGATCATGATCATGTCATCAGATTGAACAGCCTAAAGTTCAACTATTTGTATTCATAACTATATATTAATCTCTACGACTTTCGATTAAGTAGTATTAGTCATCGTCGTTTTCGTTATCATCTTTAGAACCTTGTCTCAAGTATGATGGGGTGAGCTGAATTAATTTTATTTATTTTTCTATTCTGATATGTCTTAAGTCAAATTTTTGTATAGGTTGTTCTTCTTCAGATTTGTCTTACTATTTCTTTTTATGTTTCTTTGATGGGCCACTAACTTAAATAAAGAGACTTCTTCAATGGCCGTTGCTAGTCTCTTTTAATTTATGATCACACATTGATACTAGCTCTAAATGCTCCAATGCGCTGATTCTTTTTAACATATATTTTTCTTAATATATTCTTCTCTGCTAAATTCATATATTTTATGTATGCATTGTTTTTTGACTGACCAAAACACCGGTCACTAAATTAAATGACCATGATCATGATATATATAATATCTACATGAGGCTGATCTGCTGTTGTATAATAAGACATTTTAATTCAAATATTATATGATTTGCTCAAATCCAAGCAAGATCCATAATCAAAGTTAAGAGAGAGTTAGGATTAGTTCCCATAAAAAAAAAAAAAAAATTACTCCATTGTTGCTGCCGTCACATTATCCTGCTACGGTGCATTTATCATACTAGAGTTGGATCCATGTATTTACCTTGAAAACTAATAAAGCATTCTAGTTAAGCAAGTTACACTCTTAAGAAAATAATTAAGTACTAACATTCATATGACAATTATCATATGAGACCATTTTATCAGAAAAGTTTATCAGTTTATGTTATGTGTTGTTCAACTCTAAAACAGTGTCCATCATTATGATTAATATTGAATGTAAATGAGGTCCCATCAGATATTTTTGTTCCTTGATTAATTGATCGATGGCTTTTGATTTAACTCGTTTAAACCTAAGTCATTTTTGAGAATCAATCCAAAGCTGAGTGTAAAGATCAGATGGGTATCACATCCAAATCCAAAATTGGAAAAAGACTCAAAAGTAGACCTAGCTAGATGGACCTCACCTCATATAAAAGCTTTCATACCTAACAACTAAAAATAAAATATCATCATAACACCTTATATTTTATTCTTTTTTAATTTGATGCTTCACCTCACCATACTTCAATTCACCACACATCTAAACATGTACTACCAAAATTCAATTTTCCTATCATATCAACTGTACCTTATTAAGACAGTGTGGGACAGGTCCTATGGCAGTGGCACTACCATGGAAAAGTAAGAATAAACAATGTCATTAATGGGTGAGGAGACTTGGTTGTCGGGGAGACTTCAATTCACCTCAGGTAAAAAAAGTCGAAATTTTCCACAACTTAAATACATGGGTCCATCAGCCATTAACGATCGGAGTTTGGACCCTGGATAGTCAGAGGACTTGGGGCATTGTTTAGAGGATTCCCTCCAGTTTTAAAATCCAATACATCTTCAAATAGGACATCCAATTAGAGTTTTAGATTTGGTATTAAGAGAGGATTCCTACAATTTGTATGATTTATGATCCAATGATTATATGTTTTTTTTTTATTTCTTTTCAAAATTCATGAAAAATCAAGATGTCAACCTTTACATCAAAGCCGCTTCATGGCCATCTAGAGAATTTGAACGGTTCGGATTGTGCAAATGGGGCCCGCAGGAAAAAAAAGTTGATTTATAGAATCTAGACATTTTTACCAATATCTCGAAATAAAGTAAGGATTTGACCAACTAGCCGTGTTTGACCTAGAAATAATTCACTGTTCTATCATGATTTTGGGGCCCACAAGAACCAAAAAGTTTAAAAAAAAAATGGATTGTTTTTTCATCCCATTCTATATTCTGTTTGAAAGCAACGATCAAGAGATTTTAGCATGCATGGCTTAAAATCTTGGTTTCGGTCGCAGTATCGACCAGGCCGAAAAACCATATGATATCAGTATCGGTCGCGGATATCTGTCATTTGCGGTCGTCGCGGTGTGAATTTCTTTTTTAATATAAGAAAATTCGCTAAAATATCCAAAAAATCCAGAATATTAGAAAATAATGAAAAGTAATATTGTTTTCCATTTGCAACAACAATAAATCAAAATCTCGATCACCTTAAGTTATGAGCCCTGTATGTGTCAAAGTTTGTTGTCTTTCCAGTATTTCATACAATGCAACCATTATTAATGCTTATGATCAATTTATTAGTATAAAACACAAAAAATAAAGATAACATATCAATCATTATTTAATACTAACTCAATCATCAAATAAGTTGTGAAATTCATGACCATGAAGATAACATATTAAAATCTAAAATATGATAGTGAGATAGATAAATCATAAAGCACTTGGGATCAAAAGGTTCATGGTTTGCCTATAAAATAAGAAATTCATGAAATAGTAATACTCTAACAACAATTATCAATCTAAAAAAATCATTTTGAAAACCCCAAATATATAGTTCTAGTATAAAAGTATGTAGATCAATCACTTACACAACATACAACGATCGTGAATCATTAAAAGAACATATTTATGATGAAATCCCTAAAAAATGATATATTATAGTTCAAATATTAGAAGATTTAAAAATAAAATAATTAAAATATAAATATAAATAATGTTTATGACTATGAGTAGATGTAGATCTATCATCTACACACTATTAATAAGCCTTTAGTATCACAAACACTCTAACAAGTAACAACAATTACTTTTAGAAAAAATAAAGATTTAATAAAATCATTTTCAAAATCCTAAATATATAGATCTAGCATAAAAGTATGTAGATCAATCACTTACACACCATACAATGATCATGAATCATTAAAAGAACATATCTATGATGAAATCCCTAAAAATTAATATATTATAATTCAAATATTAGAAAATCTAAAAATAAAATAATTTAAATAAAAATCTAAATCATCTTTATGACTATGAATAGATGTAGATCTATCATCTACACACTATTAATAAGCCTTTGGTATCACAAACATTCTAACAAGTAATAACAATTATTTTTTAGAAAAAATAAAAATTTAATAAAATCATTTTCAAAATCCTAAATTTATTAATATAGCCTAAAAGTATGTAGATCAATCACTTACATACCATACAATGATCATGAATCATTAAAAGAACATATTTATGATGAAACCCCTAAAAAATAATATATTATAATTCAAATATTAAAAAATCTAAAAATAAAATAATTAAAATAAAAATCTAAATCATGTTTATGACTATGAGTAGATGTAGATCTATCATCTACACACTATTAATAAGCCTTTGGTATCATAAATACTCTAACAAGTAACATCAATTATTTTTAGAATAAATAAAGATTTAATAAAATCATTTTCAAAATCCTAAATATATAGATCTAGCATAAAAATATGTAGATCAATCATTTACACACCATACAATAATCATGAATCATTAAAAGAACATATTTATGATGAAATTTCCAAAAAATAATGATATATTATAATTCAAATATTAAAAAATTCGAAAATAAAAGAATTGAAAAAAAAATAAAATCAAGTGTGTGAGTAGATCTAGCATGAAACTATGAAAATCTAACTTCTAAGTGAAGAACACAACACAAGTGATAAACCCAATGATTTTTATGCTTCATCTAAAAATAAAAAATAAAAAACACATAATAAAATGCTTTAAGTTGATTTTCTCTTACCTTGAATAATATTTTCTTCAAAAAATAGATGTGGGATTTGAAAATATGCAAGAGGGATGTGTGATGGAGTATGGTTGTTGTTCTAAGGAGTAAGGAGATGAGAAGTAGAGGAAAAGAAGATGAAGATTGGGGAAAAAGTTAGAAAAATAGAGTTTTGGAGCTTTTCATGTGATTTCGGTCGATATTTTCTCGGAAAAACAGAGATTAACATCATCTCGGCCGATATGGGCCGAGATAATGGGGATATTTGCCCCTGAGATATCGATATCTCAGGGCCATATCAAATCGGTATGACCCGATACCGGTTCATATCAGCCGATATGAACCGGTATCGGCCGATTTTCTCAACTATGGTTTTTAGCCAATTCCTCATGATCCATGATAAATCCGGTGGCTAAATTTGAACCCTTAACCGTTTAAGTCCGTTTGAGGAGATCGGATTGTTTCGAATCAGGTTGTTAAATTTGAACCCATTGCTGTTTTAGGCCTTTTGAAGAGATTGAGTTGTTTCGATTTTGCAAATGGGGCTCACGAGATTTTATAAATTGTGATCCAATGGTCTTGACTTTTTTACAAATATCTCAAAATCTATGAGGAATCGGCGGCTAATTTTTTTTATCAAATAGTCATTTTGTAATCTGTAAACATGATTATGATTTTAAACTAGATTTTGAGATCCAAAAGGTAGATTTCCAAAGCAAAAACCTATTACCTCTAAGTTACGGTTAGTTTCATTGTAACTTCGGTGTTCTTTCCTTCCACGAATTTACAACGTTCGACTGGTCTGATTGCGGAAATATTTGCGTCTGACCCACACTTCAATTGTATCCATACTTAATTGTTCGAGTGGTTAGGAAGTCCAGTAATGAGCTAGAGGTCCTGGCTTTGAAACGTAAAAAAAAAATTTGCATCTACGGATCTCAAATGTCATTCCTCTCAAAATCAACTCCCAACCAAATGTAGAAAATCCAAAAATGCGAGGAAAATGCACGAGGACTTCCAGCGCAGACTGTTTCCAACGTACCGTTAGACGAATTCTGAGAAAGGCTAGAACTCTATAGTGGTCCCACCTATTGTAATCCAAATCATTAAAATTAAACATCATCCACTTATATGAAGTATCACATCCTTAAATTTCACGGGAGTTTGTTCCACCATTCGATTGACTATTTAATAAAAATTGTGATTACTAAAATTTTATGTATATTCATTATGGTATCTTCCTTCAAACAGTCGATCAGGTTGATCCAATGGTAAAACGAACTCGGATTGAAATAAAATTTAAGATACCACATATTCCTTATAAAGGGTGTTTGGAGTCTTCGGACCCCTATATGGCTTAAGATTTCTCTCTAGTTTCAAGCCTCAGAGGATAAGGACTCGGTAGAGGATAGTCAGCGGATGGCCCACCCCCAATGAACACATCACATCAATAATTTCAGCATTCCAATGCCTAACTGTCTGCATTGTTGGTGAAACTTTACTCTACGTCCAGTGGGCCACACTCTATATCAGGTTCCAGAGCTAGAAAACGCCCACCAGAAATGAATGGCAGAAGCAGATTCCAAACAGTGGTCCACATTTAGAAAAAGAAGAGTGGGGTTGGGCCCAAGATTAGTGCAGGTCAACCGTGCCTCTTAAGTCTACTGACCAATGGGTGTGCTATAAATAATGCGGATGGTGATGTTTGGTGTGAAGTGTGAACTCTGAAACTGTTTTTCATGGTAGAAATGAACACTGAAACTTGAAGTCTCAGTTGAGATAAAGCATAAAGAGATCTTGCCCACAATTGGATAGAGATGTTAGATTAGGCTTAGATACTGCAAGGACTAGAAGACATGAGCAATGTTTTTCAAAGGAGACTTTCTTTCATTCTTTGTGATGTGCCTTGGAAAAAGAGATGTACATGTATCAGAACCAAGCGAAAAAGGCCCTTCACAGGCCAAGTTGCACTAGAGCTGGACCCATCCAAATTCCTACCCCAAGTAGGAAGTTGGAAGTTGTAACCCATATTGAGTTGTTAAGTTTTGACCTCTTTTTCCTTCTTGTTCTTCTTTTATTATTCCTCTTAGAATGTTTCATCTGCCTAATTATCTGCCGCCAATGTGGAGTTTAAGCCATGCATCTCGCATAAAAATCTTATCGGATCAAATTGGAGTTGTTTTTATTTACAGATGGTGTGCTGTTTGCTTTGGATTGTTTGGAATTCTTGTTAAAATTCATAATGCACTTTCTTTTGTAGTTTTAAGATTCTGACCAAATTGATTGCATCATCTGTCCATGTTCGAAAAATGTCTGTGTTTTTATTCTAAGATCTAATAAGGATAGAGTGTGGATTGTGTTGCAGTTTTGTAAACGCCAGTTCTTAACTTCCTATCATAGGCTCCAAAATGGACAGACACATTTCTTCATCTGAGGCCGTGATACCTGACTAGTGGTCTATTTACTTTCCTCACCGGAGGACCCACCACCTCACCCGAGGTTTACCCCTCTCACCCGAGGGCCCCCACTCCAGAGGGCTAGGGCCCTAGTCCACCCTAAGTTGGGATACAAAAAATAAATCTCCTTTCTAGCAAAAAAATAATAGAGTATGGATTTGCAATTTTTTTATCTGGGATATATGTGACAGTTTGTGTGGGAGTTTTGGGTTATGAGCAGGAGGGTTAAGTAAAATTGGCATAGAATGATAAATTTAAGTTAGGGCTTTTTGTATATACCCCCTAAGGTTTGTAGGATTTGTAAATAGGCACCTAAGGTTTTAGAATTTGCAAATAGGCCATGCATCTTCATTTTAATACATTTTGTGTCCCCAAATTCAATAGTCTTCCAATCACCATAGGTTTTTTAGAGCGAAATGACACTTTTGCCCATCTCTTTTATCCATATATGCATAATTTCTAAAGCTTGGACTTAATTATTTTTATAAAGCATGTAATATTAACAATTGTACTTAGTGGGCGAGAATAACCCTACATAAATTTATTTTTTCTTATCAATACATGGCTCATTTTATTAAATCCAAATTGATTATGACGACAATTGACACTACTTACAACCTATTATGATTTATCAAATCCATACATGACCCACTATTAGATTGATGAAAGTATCAAAATACTTGATTATACTTCATGTATTGGGGGTTGGTTTATAAAAAATACTGGGGGAATGGGCAAATGTAAAAAAAAAAATTAGTTTTTAGAATTTACGGCGGGGGGTATTTGGCTCTATGTAAAAGAAATATTGTGGGAATGGGCACATTAAATATATATATATTGATTTTTAGAATTTATGGGGGGGAGGGTATTTTAAACTTTTCTCAAATATGGGTGGGGGGATCAGCTCCTAGAGCCTTGTACCTGGTTCCACTCCTGGTCATATGCATGAGATATTTATTGAGAGAAAGCATTGAGACTTGAGATAAAATAGTGGTATCTTTGTAAATAATAATATACTCATTTTTGTTTAATAGATGTAAGGGCAAAGCTGTCATTTATATAAAAATCCAACACAAATCTCATGGTGGGGCTGCCAATTCTTGTTAAGAATATTGATTTTGGGGATATAAAAGTTATTAAAAAGAAAATACAGGGGCCTATTTACAAATACTAAAACCTAAGGGGCCTATATACAAATCCTACAAACCTTAGCGGGGTATATACAAAAAAGCTCTTTAAGTTATCATAGAGGCTAATACTCAAGCACTCTTGTATTTAATTAGCATGTCATCAATATCTCATTATAAAGGATGCAAATTAGGGCCTATTTGTTTGCATAGAATTTATAGGAATTGATTATGAGATTCATGCCCTAAGTGATTATAAAAGAATATCAAGGGTGAATATCCAAAAATGATTAAAAAATTTATTTTCTTTTAAAATCCTAAAATCAATAATAAAAAAAGAACTTTCTTGAGCCATAGCTTTTAAATTTTTAAAAAATGGGTACTGGAAAAAAGGAAATCTCAGTCAGAAAATCATTTATTGGCCGACATTAAAGGTTTTATAACTTTGGCTCATGAGGCGTCCAAATGGTGTTTTAAAATCATGCTTTAAAATGTGGAGACAAACACAACCTTCCAAACTACAAATAATATACTGTAAAATAGCATAAAGATGATCTGGTTCTTCTGGCCTTCTGGGGTCATTGATAAGATATGATTTAAACCATAACAAACTACTATATATCAAGACAGAGAGATATACTTATATTACCCTTTCAATAGTATAGTTTATAGACAAAACTGAATTACATCATCACTACATTACGAGTTGTTTATAAGAAAACAAGTTGAACTAGACCAAAAACCTAGCTCCCACACCACGCAAATCCACCGTGAGCCATCTACTGCACCTTTCAGCATAGTTACACCATATGACATTTGGTACAATGTTGCATGATTCACACCCATACTAACCATTTCTCTGTTTCTCTATTTAGAAGCGTAGCAATCTATGGTAAGGATTACAAATAGTTGATACTTTAGCTCTCCAACACTTCATGACTGCCTTTTACTTTCTCAAAGCCAGCAGCCCTTTTTTCTTCATTGAGCATTTCTATTGTTTGTGAGAAATCCGCTTTATACACATAGAACTTGACAATAACCAGGAACAAAATGAAATTAAGAAAGTTCAAACAAGCGAAGAACGCATAATAGTAGTCAAGATGGGAGGTATTGAGGTTATTCAATATCCATCCTCTGTGACCATGCTTTTCAGTGACACGAGAAACAGTTGAAAGAAGAAAGCTGCTAAGGAAGTTCCCAATCCCAAGACTAGTCATGGAGTAGGAAGTTCCCAAGCTCTTCATCCCCTCCGGAGCTTGATCATAAAAGAATTCTATCTTTGCCACCTCTAAGAAAGCATCTGCAATCCCCATAATCGCAAATTGGGGAAGTAATATGAATATGGTAAGAGGAACTATTTGGTCTTTTTCCACTACACCATGGTCCCTAGCAACACTAAGTCGCCTCCTCTCGGCAAACGATGCAGTTAGCATTATTATGATATGCAGTACCATGCCAATTCCCATCCTCTGGAGAAGGCTGATTCCTCTAGGGTTCTTGGTCCACCTTCTCATCATTGGTACAAAGCATCGGTCGTAGATCACAATGGAGGTGAGCATGCCTATTGTAACAAAAGCAGCAAAGCTAGCCGGGGGAATCTGGAAGTGAGGGCCTAAGCTTCGATTTAGAGTTTTTCCTTGCTTGACAAAAAGGGTATTGACTTGAGCAATCATCGTGCTTGGAATAAAGGTTGCGACCAAGATAGGCAGCATTCGGAGCATTTGCTTGGTTTCTTCTACTTGGGTAACTGGACATAGCATCCACGGAGAGCTCAAGCCAGTTCTTACCGCAGCTTTGTTAAGAAACCTGCATGAAAAATTAAATCAAGGAATACTTGTAAAGGACTCTATGATTATAGTTAAATTCTCTTTAATTAGTTTTCCTTATGAGTCTACGATCCTTCAAAGTAGAAGAAATTTGAAGCCACATGACTTTCAGATGAAGTTCATTTTCCTTGTCAAGTAAAAGGTGATCAGGTTATGGATAAGGCAAGTTTTGAAAAATCAGTCCAATTAGTTATTTATTTATCTCTAGCCATTCAATTATGAAAATGTAATGCACCGGAAAATGCGGCATTTTTTTTTCTACGTACTAATAATAATAATAGTAAATAGAATAAAGGCAATAAACCCAAGTGAATTAATCAAGGTTGACACTTAGAGTGTAAGGTTTATAGAGTGTTGCATATTCATGGGAGTGGCGTCATTGTAATTTTCTCTTTTTATAGAATGGACTGCAAAGTCGTTTTAATCTAACCATTGGACCAACTAACTATTGTATACATAGATTTATCCAAGCAATATTAAAACTAGTTAGATGAGGATGAGAACCTAACCACTTTAGAGTATTAAACTACTAGTTAGATTAGGATGAGAACCTAACCACTTTAGAGTATTAAACTACTAGTTAGATTAGGATGAGAACCTAACCAATACTTTAGATGAGGATGAAAACCTAAAGTTGTTAAACTTTAGTCATGAGGTATTTATAAAAGTAACTATATTTTCATACAATAGCTACTATAATTATTATTTTTTCGTACTTATGCGTTGTATTTTAAGCATGGTGTTCAAGCTTTTATTTTTATGATCATCATTATACAATAAAATTAAACCCAAATGAATATATAATATACTTAATTGATTATTAAAAATAATAAGTTATTATAATTTTTTCGTAGTTATGCTACCATGCATACCTGCCGAGTGAAGGGTAGAGTTTGATTTCTTTTACTTTTTTATTTTTGTATAGCTTTCACTCTTATAAATCGTGAATTATGTAAAAGGTGTAAAATACTATGATAGACCCCACCTATTAAATTCACAACCATTAAGACAAACATCAATACTATTTATGGGATATCCCCAAGTTTCAACTCAACCTAGGTTATTTCCACTATCAAGTTGATTCTCAGTATAAAAAAATAATCAATCCTATCTAAATATTTATTATCATATTTATAAATCCTATCTAATCTAAATTTATCTAAATTTTTAATTGAACTGATCACATGTGATGCAAGAGACTTTTCATCAAGATGATTTTCACTTATATGTGGCCTACTTTCTATTGATACAATTGCACACTTTCCATTAAATAGTTAGCATTCCAAGTTTCAACTGATTAATGTAAACTATTAGATTAAGTAATATATGAAAAGTTGCATTAAATAGTTAATTCCAAAATTGGTGCCCCTTTAATACTTTTAGTTGGTTCAAAGGAATGCAAATTGTTTAAAATCAATTTCAAATTTCGTTGCTGTTTAAAATCAATTGAAAATGATACAAAATACCTCTTATATGATCATTTAATGTTGTTGGGGGGTCAAATGGATATTTAAAAAAAAAAATAGCCATTTTTGGGCGGGCAAGGCGGGCCCTGCCTGGCGGGCTGATCCTGGCGGGTCGCAGGGGACAACCCACGTGCCAGGCGGGCCGTGGAAAATGGGCCAACAGGCCAGCAAGGCTCGGCCTAACACGGCCCGCGTCACGGGCTGTGCCCAGTGGGCCGTTCCGTTGATCGGGCCGTGCCGTGCCACGGCCCGTTGACTGGCGGGCTGGGCCGACACGGCCCACTTGACATCTCTAGGGTGTTCTCGTTTGAAAGCACGTTCGAACAATGATGTTTCGAGATGCAAACTAAAATCCGAGAGGGTAAGAAATTCAAACAAACCTCATGCCCGTTCGAACGGATCTGTACATTCTCTTAAGTCAAATCCAGAGAGCCTGCACGATCGAACAGAGGACCTGGACATTCGAACGGACCACTTCAAATTCTCCAATCAAGAATCTAGAGAGCTTCAACATTCGAATGCACTCCATGCACGTTCAAACGGGTTTGCCCAGTCGGGTCATCGATGTTCGAACGGACCGCGAGAGATATCCGGGATCCGAATTTAGTTGGTTTAAAACTTTCCCAACTCAAAACCCTAGCCATGACCCACGAATTATGGCATATATATTCATTCTTTTCTTAGCCCTAAGTGATTCTCTCCAGCACCAACAATCCTATAAGAGATTAGAAAAGAAAGATTGTCATCTTCTTTAGAGCCTCCTCCATTGAAGGCTGAAGATTCTTCCTCTAGAGATTCAATCGTCATCGTTCCTTTCACGGATTTGTCTTGAATTGGCTTTGTAACGATAGAAGGTGATTCAAGCACGGTTTAAGGTAAACGGTGAGTGGCCAGGGAGAGGATTTGCAGTCCCTTAGGTTGAGATGCAACTGGGGAATGGTCGATATGGTTCCAAGATTCGAGGTTTTTTTCCCGAGACTAGGTTTTTCACGTACACCGTGTATTCTTGTCTGTGTGTGGATGGTTCATACATGTTTGATTGGTGTTTTAGTTTCTTTTCTTGAATTGCATATCAAAGATCAAAAAAGAGACATTAACTCGTGATAGGGTTCCAAACCTTCATAGGGTTTGATTCAAACTAAGATTAGATCTATGGAATTTTATTTTTTTCTATTTTTTTGGGGGTAAAATATAGTGGATGCTATCGAATTAGTCGAAAACCAGACTTTGGCTGTTGTTCGTAGATATTTATTTAGAATTACTTAGATCTTCAAATTAATAGAGGTAATTATTTGTAAGTGTGTGGGGACATTTTCCAACTTACCATAGCCCTAGCCAGATGCTCCGTATCGGCCTCCTGTGCCCACTCCTCCGACTCGGCTGGACTTGGTCTCGGCCTCCCCCAGCTTGATCGGATGATGCGTACCTCGGCAATAGCATTAGATTGCCAACCGAGATCAAGGTCTCTCCCGATCTCGGTCACTACTGACTTTGGTACCGTGTCTCGACCTCTGTCACGCATTTGGGCAATAGTGCCAGAAAGCTAGCTAAGACGGACACTAACAGTTGTACCTCTATGCACACTTAACTATGTCACAGAACGCGCGACAAGACAAGAGTGTCGCCCAAGTCTCTGGCAGAACGGCTCCCATAGCTCCCAACAAGGCGCCAAGATAAGGCTCTGATGGGACAAGATGAGCTACGATGGGACAAGATGGGCTACGATGGGACAGCTCCCTGACAGAGCCACCTTCTTATCTCCTCTCTCTCTAAAGTCAAATATTCTCCCTCTCTTCCTATCCATATAAGGAGCAGCAGGTGCAGAAGAAAAAGGAGAGACCACACGCTGGTATCATCTTCTTCCCCAAAACCTCCATCCTACTGAACTGACTTAGGCATCAGAGGGCCTCGCGCTGCCTGCAGCCAGGGTCGTCTGACCTGCTGTTTTTCTTCTTCTTCTCAGGTTTCAGGCATCGGTGTTTCACCCAATTTTCTTTGGATAAGTCCGTGTAGACACCCCTATTCTTATGAGTAATTTTTGTGCACTTACAGTAAGATTATGAAGTCAGTTAATATCTGTGGGATTACTGACCTTAGAGTTGCGGTAGAGTCGATTCTGAACTTGTGGTTCTTGGCATAGTACTCGTAGTCCAACTCATAGAGTTCCTTGGGGTCACTTGGAAGGACCACCTTTGATTTTCTTAGTGCAGCCACTATAACCCTAGCCATCCTGGTAAAAGGACTCCCAGAGGGCACCTTGTGCCTGTAAAAGGGAGTCCCACTTATGAAGATAATCATCGAAATCAATAACCCAAGTGTAGGAAGCCCATAGCCGAGGGTCCAACCCACATTGTCCTGAATGTACACAAGAACTGTGTTGGCAAAGAGGATCCCAAGGAAAATGCTGAACATCCACCAGTTAAAGAAGGAGAGCTTATGGGCCCTCTCTTTGGGCTCAAAATCGTCGAATTGGTCTGCACCAATGGTCGATATGTTGGGCTTGGTTCCACCTGTTCCAATAGCAAGTATGTAGAGTGCACAGAAAAATACACCTAATTGTAGTGTAGATGCACTCTTGCAGTCAGCATTGTTTGCACAAGGAGGCGGTTTGAGTGAAGAAAGAGAAACTGCTAGTGTTAAAAGACACATTCCCTGAAAAAAAAACATACAAGTTTGAGGTTAAGTCACTATGCCATCATTACATATGCAAATGGAACTATTTATAAGAGTTATAGGCCATCTCATTTAGCAGGAAAAAGTGGTTTGATGGCATGCCCTTTTTCAGTGTGGCCATACCGAGAGCAAGTTGGTTTGGTTCCCAACTTAGCCTTTTAACCCATAATATGCACTATGAGTTTGGTAGATTAATGGTGGTTACATTTTTCCGAGCATGATCACCCAACTCCTATGCTTAGCGATGTGTATTCTACAAAATGGATTTTATGTAGTTGGTGGATGATGTGAAAAGTGAGGAATGACTTCTTTTTTAAATGGGTCCCCTAAATCCTAGCAATATTATTCGATCCATCCTAGCAGTATTACATGTGAAAAGTGTGCCAACCAATAGAAAAGGAACAAGGTTGGCGAACTCTTAATTCCCCAAATGAGAACGGCACTTTAGTCTTCTCAGACACTGTTGTTAGGGCAGCTGATGGTAAAGCTTCTTTTGCATTTATATTGAATATTAAAGGGAATATTATGTGTGCAGAAGCTTTTCAAGGGCCGGAGGTTCTCTCTCCCAATAAGGATGAAGCGAGGGTGGTCCTCCTTGCGCTGATGAAGGCTAAGGAATTAGAGGAAAGAGGTTTCACCAGGGCTCGCTAAGTTGGCCGTGCAAACAATCAATGGAGCATGTAATTGGACTAGCTATTAATTCTGGACATTAAATCCATAGCTTCTTTTGTGCATGTCATCTTTGTTTTTGTTCCTATCAGATTGAATGAATGGAATTACTCACTTGTTGGCTAAATTAAGCTACTCCCTCAATAGGAACTCTTTGTGTGATGGGGTCATGTTGGCTTAGGTATAGGGTGTTCTATTCCCGTTTGCTGTTTGTTTGTGGTTTGTCTCTTGTTTCCTCTCGTTGTTTGTTGTTTCTATGCTTCTTTTTTTAGTGAATTCCCCTTTCTACCAAAAAGAAAAGGTGTGAGGGCAGTTGATTGCAATAATTTCTGATAGAAATTTCGACTGTCGAGAAATTCAGTTTTCCACATTGTCTGAAAAAATGATGTTTAATGCAGAGAATAAAATAAACAATTGAAAACGACAGTAGAAAAACCATACTGTCTGCTCCAAATCTGATTTTAATTTTTTAATTTTATTTGTTAAAGTGAAGAATTGTAATAAAGAGAAAAATAAGTGAATAGCCCTTTAGACTCTGTATGTCTGTATTTGGACCCATTGCCCACTGGGGATTGCCTGACATTATAAACATCCACACGAAACAAACTCACGCCCATGGTCCAACTGGTGGTCACCCACTGGACAGGAGGCCCAGTACAGTATAAATAGTGATGCCAAGTTTTTTAAGTCAAATACTTGCTAATTTCATGAGTATTCCTCCATGGCTAACAACTTTATATTATTCCATCTCTACATCTCAAGTGGTAGGTGGGTATCTCCAACATCCAAGTTTTTTTCTTTTTTTTTTTTAAGGGTTCCAAGCCTTTGGGCGGGATTAATTATTCCGGGCTAGAGGGAAGCCGAATAAACACTCCTGTGGCCCCCAAGGTGGTAGCACTAGTGGACTAAACCTTCGATTCCTGAAGAATAGAAAACCGGAGGTCGATACCAAGACCTCTAGCTCCGAAAGAGGGATGAACCGTGGTCTTGACCACTTGGCCAACCCCTTGGAGTTTCCAGCATCCAAGTTATATAATGGTTTTCTAAATGAGAGAGATTGAAGATCAAATGGCAGGATGGAGGTCAATAAAATAAGTCTACAACATTCAAATCGATGGTTTGATCCTCATGACTTGCGTATGATTCGACTCCATTTTATTTTAGCGTAAGGATTAATTTAGATGGTTTGAGATGGTCTTTATCAATATCATAATATACCTTATAAACGGTTTCATCACCTCCAATGGTGTACTACAAAAAAACCTTGACTTTCGGGAATTATTTTCCAGAGCTAAAACGGTTAGAAATATTTAGCAGTTTGTATAAAGGTAAAATGGCACTTTTAGCGGCAAATATATATATATATATATATATTTCAGCCACTAAAAATCACTTTATGTAGTGGTAGGACCCAAAGAATTCTTTGTGCCTGTCACTAAAATTCCATGAAATAGTACCCACATTTAAATTTAAAGACCCTCAAGATATTGTCCCACCTTGTTCTACTATTTAGGAGTGGTGGGCGCCACAGGGTGACGCATAAGTGTCTTACAAAGGACCTCCCTTTCTACGTACATCATATGTATTTGCAGAGAGAGATACTATCATACAAGAGTGTCGACCCAATAATATTTCCTACGTCAAGCCAGAAGGGTCTACATGAAATGGACCGATTCATACGTCTGGCCAAAAGGGTCTACATGTAGGGATGTAAAAGGACACCCGATTCTCCGATTACCTGGTGGTTCCGACCTGTCAATAATTGGGTTTGAGTCTTTATTTAGGTTCTGATAAGTGAACGGATCCGGGTATTGGTTTTTTTTTTACTTGTGCCCTAAATGGGTCCAGGTTCGAGTCGACCTTTGTTCTAGCCCGTGGACCCGAGACCTGACATATTAACTCAATTTCTACCATTCCTCCCAAAAGTTAGTATCCCCCCAATCATTCTTTATCCAGACCCGAAACCAAACCCAGACTCGAATCCATATCATATATGGAATCGGTTTCGATTTCAGAACCAAGAAGCTAGTTCCGAACTGGTTCCGGATCCACCATGCACCCGGACCGAAAGTGTTACATCCTTATCTACATAGAAAGACCAATTCATTTGTGGATGGCATCCATCCAAAAAGTGAAATGGATCAATTTGTCATTTCTATTCGTCCAATCTAGGCGATGGAGTAAAATACACCATCAACAAAGGACAAGGGGTAGTTCGTTTTCATCCCTATAGTTTATTCTATTCTATATTCTATAACTAGCAGTTTTCTCCTTAGACTATTTAAACGATAATGATTAATGACAATATCTGCCGACCTCGAAAATAAATAAGATTGTTTTCCAAATATTTGTCACGGTACCTGTTGGCCTCAGTCAGTAATAGTACATGACGAATACTACCTCACTCAATCATACTAAATGGATGGTCCAGATGAGTCGATAGGTAGATGGCCAGCCAGTCATCAAAGGTTCAGATGTACTAATCTGGAAGTGGCGGGTAATATGGGCAGGTTGGCTTGGATCCTTTTGAGCCTCATAAACCAGCTAAACCGATCCATTTATTAATTGAGTTGGAAATGTTAGAACTTAGAACTAGTTCAACTCACAAGTTAAAAAAGTTAATCCGAACCCTTAATAAATGGGTAGCATTTGAATTTGATTAGTGGGTGATAAACCACACTATGATTAGTGGGTGATAAACCACACTAGGACGGGTTTGAGTGGCTAGAATGAACTCAATCCAAACATTTATTACATGGGTACACAATTTCAACCCAATTCCAACCTATAAATAAAATGGACCACCCAGATTACCAGTTGTTGGGTTGGCGCTTCAGGTCAGCAATTGCCACCTGAGTCCTCACTGTCCCAGGAAATCAACAGATTGGGTCACCCAACAACAAGCCTAGACCCGGCCATGACCCACATGGCTAGGGTTCCTTCTCCATATAACTACTATTGACATTTTTCTGATAAACAATTGTATATTGGCACCCTGTGGTGTAGGGGTTAGGTTAGTTATTTAAAAATATAAATTTAGAAGTACAAATCTTGCAACCAAAGCATTTTTAGTTTCTTTTTTTCTTTTTTTACCGAGGCCAATTAAAAAGGTCAAAATTAGAAGGATCGGTCAAAATCGAATCTCAAAACCTCGTTTTTAATATATTATAGTATGATGATAATGATAATGACGCTGATATATGTTGGATATATTATAGTATGATGATAATGATAATGACGCTGATATAAGTTGGATTAAGGAGCTGTTACCGAGAGATAAATGCAGGAGGCAATGACAAAAGTCCAGTATCGGCCTAGATGAGCATCTGCTACATAAGCACCTAACATGGGCATCATCCAAACGGTACCCGCCCAATTTGTGACGTTATTTGAAGATGTAACAGTGCCTTGATGTAGCTTCGTTGTCAGATAAATGATGAGGTTTGATGAAATGCCATAGTAAGCCATCCTCTCAAACAACTCATACACTGGTCTCAGTACCAAGCCGGGTCCCAACAAAAAAACATAAACAAGCCTCCAATCAGCACCAGGCATAGTTTATACAATAAAATCCAAGAGAATGCAAGCACTAACCATTCACATGAATAATGATCATCATGCTTTTATTTAGAGTCCGAATTCTAAGGCTTTTCTCACATGGTGATTCTGAGTGGACCAATCACAGTCTATCACGGCAGACATCCTTATAATCCAAGCAGTATACAGTGATGTAGCAAACCATGACTGATCCAATCATGATCAAAGCTTGAGAGGATTCCCATTCTTTCATTTTATATAAGGTTCGCAAAGAGACAGTTGCCGACTTGCCACGTCAGATGAGGCTTTCCTCATTTTCAGTCATGTATTTTATTGTCAAAATTGAAGCATCTAGATTCCATGCAATTCAAGATTCCACAGGGTGTCACGTTTGCCCACTAAAATCATGTCCACCCACTTTGTGGAAATGCAATCTGAAATGGAGAAAACTTAAATATTGATAATTTGAGTGAAATCTGAGCTTTAGTTTTTTTTTTTTTTTTTTTTTTCGCAGTTGTTTCAAATTTGATTAGATTCTTCATTTCTTGGCAATCATAACTTTCAGTTTATCCCTCAAGCTATCATTATTTCATAACTCGTCTAAGTTTCAATTGATTGAGCACCAGACTGAGACTGAAACTTGTAAGAATTATGGAACAACTTCAAAGAAAAATAACAATTCTATGAAATCGTGTTCTCTAGAAAGCATGTTTCCTATGTGACGAAAACAAAATTCAAGACTGATTTCCTAATAGCATGATTCCAAGTGTTTGTATTTGAAACAGGAAGGATCAGAGAGAGAGCCTCCTGCAGCTAAAAAATTGAACCTGTTTTTTGAAACTCCAAACCCAAATACCTAAAGCTGAAATGTTGAGAGTATTTGAGAGTGAAAACTCAGCTGTAATGTTTCTACAAACATTTCAGATTCCATAAAACCACTTCATATCTTTAAATTTATTTCACTACATGGTTAATTTCTACGCCAGATCTTAAACTTATATGCCTCATAAATAATAAAATTGGTGAAAACTTGTTTCCTAGGTAAACACAGTACAGTTTCCAAACGAACTCAATCAAAAGACATTGTGAACCTTCTAGCCTTTCTTTTAAGTTTTAACACATGAAGATGCACAGAGAGATTAATATTTCCCATTCCACATAAGCTCAATTGATTTGAAGGGTCGTTTGGATGTGGAAAAAACGAGCTATCTACAGTACAAATTCAACCTTCAGTTTCTCCTCATCAAACTAGACGCCTTGTATACATCTGTTATGTGAGACCAAAACCAGATTTGAAACTGACTTAAAATCACGAGGACTGAAAAGTAGCTTTACCTACTACAAAAGAGCAAGCTTTCCATCCTCCTCTCTTGGATCTTAGTATAGGGTTTCCTTTGAGATCAACCGTTCCATCTTGGGTGAAATCATCACGAGCCGTTTCTAAGCAATCAACAGCCATGTTTAGGTTTGTTTCTTACTAGTTGCTACTACTAAATGGAGCAATGGAAGCCCTATTTATATACAAGGTTTAGGACAGGAGGGTGGTCCAATTACGAATGTGCCACCCAATCTATCTCCAAGTCCAAGATACATAAGAACGGCCTCTTACTCTAAAGAGGCGCCAGTTCTTGGGTTGGAACCCCAATAGATATTTTTGTAAGGTCCGCGACTTTACTGGGTCAGTTGGGCCCAACAGCAGCCCCGTGGACCCGTTTATTTAGTAATTATTATATTTTGTATTTTATTTTAGATATTTAAGTGGTTTTAGATCATGAGCGAGTTTCTTTTAGCATTAGAATAGTGTTTGCGAAGTTTCGTGTGATTCCGAGTTCGTTTGATCATAGCAGGTAGGTAGTTTGTAATTTAGGGAAAATTGTGTGTTTTTACAAAATATTTTAAATGCCGTGATTTTTGGGTTCGTTGGAAAGATTTCGTCGCGCTGATCATTTTTGTCTCCTGGCTCATCGCGATGCGACGATCAGAAATCCTTCAAGTGGTCCATTCTTTCACCGGACCCACTTAAATGGCAATTTAGTCTTTTTCTCCCTCTCTTCTTCTTAATCAGGATTAACCCTAATTCATTTCATTAATCTCTGCAACGAGAGAAGTTACAGCAGCCATTTTCTTCCTCTTCTCTTCTCAAGCCCAGAACTCTACCCGGGAGATATCATCTCCGCGATCCGAACCATTAATCTTCATCCTCTCGATCTCCTCTTTCTTCTGGTATCGATTTGGTAACATTTCTCATAACCTCATCTTTTCTATCATCTTCACTTTGTTTAGATTAGGTCTGATCTTGATCTTTTTCTTGGTATTCTAGATTGCATTTTATCAGATTAGATTCGTGGGTTTCGCGGTAGAGAGTTTCTCCTCAAGTTTCCCAATTTTCATCATCTTCTTGGTTGAGGCAAGTGGATTTGCATTGTATATTTGAGCATGTGTTTATGTTTATTATTGATTGGTTATGCTTCTTGTTAGATTTTTCTTAATTCCAAGCATGTGTTGATATTGATTTGAGGATTTTTATATTAGGTTAGGTTTTGGGGAATTGGGTTGATAATTGTTAAATTGATAATCTTAGGATGTTCTAAATTGCTAGAAATGTTTATAATGATTTATGTGATGAATGGGGGAGCATGGAGGCTCATTTTCTGCAGGTTAGCCACGGATTGGCCGGAGGGAAAAGGGGCAGGAAAACCCATTTTCGGGTTATAGGTCCGCAGGCCGATCGATCGGACTGCAGACTGTGTGTTAACTGTGAGGTGCCTAGTGCCAATCGATCGGGCACTCAGTCTGATCAATCGGACTGTGCACTAACAGTAAGGTGTTCAATGCTGATCGATCGCACCCTCTGTCCGATGGATCGGAAGGTGCAGGATCATTGAACCTGGAAAACTTCGGAGACTTGTAACTTTTAATCCACCCATCGGATTTCTACATATAATATATCGTTGGAAAGCCCTTACAATGTATAATCCAATGGTTCTGATTTCACTACGATCGGAGATCGGAAAATGATTTAATTACTTTAATTAATGATCTAAGTCTTGTTTTCTTGGGAATGAGCCTGTTAACCTAGGTTTGGGCCTTAGATGTTGGAAGCCATGAACTTACACTCTGATGACTATTAATGTGGATTGAAATCGAAGCACGTGGCTTGGTGTGCATTCGATGGGTTGTCTAGGTATTCGTATACTACGCATGGTGTGACCGAATGCATATGGAACTAAATCGTTCGATGTGTAACATGATTGTACACTAAGGGGTTTTCCTAAATGCATCATTGATCCAATTTCTACACATACTCCGTTAGAACATATGGGTTATAGGGATGACACCACTTACCTAGGTTTGGATTGTAATTCTTCATTGACTTATGACTTCTACCCGTTGTCTATATTCCTTGTACACTCTCTTGGTATAAAATACTTAACTAACTATGAACCATAAATCCTTTTAGTATTTAGGACTTGGACCTGACTTAAAGTGTACCTTAGGAACCTGTGTCTTGTACTTGATAAACATGACTGGCTAGGAATATAAGGGATTATCACGTAGTTGACTTGTCTTCTATTGTCTTGAACGAGATAATCCCTATGATCATGTCTTGTGCATTGAGGCAGCCAGACTTGCTTGTCTTGTTTGTCCTTGTGTCAACGCCACTTTATTATTATTGCATATCATGGTCATCTGCAGTTTGGGGTTTTATTGACAGACCGGTTACTCGGTCGTCGGGGTGGGCAATCTGCATAGGACGGCGTCCATGGCATTGAATAGCTGGGAGTGGGGTAGGACCGTGCTGCTATTCCTAGGACCGGGAGCTAGGATCCCACTGGAGCCGGACTTTGGTATCAGTAGTCTGGATTGGATTGTTACTGGTACCCCAGGAGGTGGCTAGGACATCCTCGGAGTCTCCCTCTTGATTCTTGCATTGCATTGCATGGATAGTGGTTGTTGTTAGATGATTGCTAGGACTCATGTTATTGCTTCTGATGATTATTACTCTTGCTTTATGCCTAGCTTCGTTATCTTTGTATTCACATGATTACTACACTTGTCATTACTCTATACTTGATGCATGTCATGTTTAATGTACTTTACTTATCTATTGCTCAACATGTCGTTGACTCTGTTCCTTGGTGTGCAGACACCTCAGGTGAGTACTACTATGAGGAGTAGGCAGGTGAGGAGATCCCAAAGGATCTCCAACCAGTTGAAGATGAACGAGAGTGGCATGCCGATGACGTAGAGTATCGTCATCATTCCCGGTATAAGAGAGTGTCACATGGGATATTCGTTAGATTTATATTCATTCTTTTATTATCCATCGTTGGAACAATCATTTCATTGACTTGGGTTTCTTTTAATGGCCTTGGATATTGGGTTGGCCATTGTAATTAAATTAACTCCTTTATTTAGTTTTATTTATATTCTTTTGTGCAACTTTAAATTTAATGAAGTAATTATTCACTGTTGATATTCCATATGCCTAGAGTTGTATGAATACCACAATTATTAGTTTACATGAGGCTTAAAATATAATATCCTCACAGCGGACTTACGATCGATCCTTGGGCCTAAAGAAAAAAAATTTTAATTAGTCCTAAATTTCACTCCTCGAATCCGGTTTAATGGGTGAGGAGACTTGGTTGTCGGGGAGACTTCAATTCACCTCTGGTAAAACAATTGAGATTTTCCACAACTTAAATACATGGGTCCATCAGCCATTAACGATAGGAGTTTGGACCCTGGATAGTCAGAGGACTTGGGGCACTGTTTAAAGGATTTCATCCGGTTTTAAAATTCAATACATCTTCAAATAGGACATCCAATTAGAGTTTTAGATTTGGTATTAAGAGAGGATTCTGACAATTTGTAGGATATGTGATACAATGATTATAAATTTTTATTATTATTTTCTTTAAATCTATGAAAAATTAAGATCTCGACTTTCACCTCAAAATAGTTCTTGGCCATTTGGAGAATTTGAACGGTTTGGATCGTGCAAATGGGGTCGACAAAAATAAAAAATTAATTCCTAGAATATGGACATTTTTTAAAATATCTCAAAATAGAGTAAGGATCAACGGCTGAGATTTGATCAGCTAGCCATGTTTGACCTAGAAATAATTCACCATTCATATCATGATTTTGGGGCCCCCAAGAACCAAAAAGTAAAAAAAAAATGGGTTGTTTTTTCATCTCGTTCTATATTCTGCGTGAAAGCAACGGTCAAGAGTCTTTTGCCATTTTCTCATGATCAATGATGAATCACACTGCTAAATTTGAACCCATAGCCGTTTAAGGTCATTTGAAGAGATCGGATTGTTTTGAATCGGGTTACCAAATTTGAACCCATAACTGTTTTAGGCCTTTTGAAGAGATTGAGCTGTTTCGATTTTGCAAATGGGGCCCACGGAATTTTATAAATTGTGATCCAATGGTCTTGACTTTTTGACAAATTTCTCAAAATCTATGAGGAATTGGCGGCTGATTTTTTTTTTATCAAATAGTCGTTTTGTAGTCTTTAAACATGATCATGATTTTGAACTAGATTTTGAGATCCAAAAGGTAGATTTCCAAAGCAAAAACCTATCACCTCTAAGTTACCGTCAGTTTCATTGTAACTTCGGTGCTCTTTCCTTTCAACTGTACCCACACTGGTGTGATTGCAAAAATATTTGCATCTAACCCACACTTCAACTGTACCCACACTTAATTGTTCGAGTGGTTAGGAAGTCCAGTAATGAACTAGAGGTCCTTGCTTTGAAATATAAAAAAAAAAAAATATTTGCATCTACGGATCTCCAATGTCATTCCTCTCAAAATCAACTCCCAACCAAATGTAGAAAATCCAAGAATGCGCGGAAAAAGCACAAGGATTTCCAGCGCAGACGGTTTCCAACATGCCGTTAGACAAGTCCTGAGAATGGCTAGAACTCTATAGTGGGTCCCACCTATTGTAATTCAAACTATTAAAAATAAACACCATCCACTTATATGAAGTATCACATCCTTAAATTTTACTGGAGTTTGTTTCACCATTCGATTGACTATTTGATAAAAGTTGTGATTACTAAAATTTTATGTATATTCATTATGGTATCTTCCTTCGAACAGTCGATCAGATTGATCCAGTACTAGAAGGAACTCACATTTAAGTAAAATTTTAGATACCACATATTCCTTATAAAGGGTGTTTGGAGTCAGTAGGATAGTCAGCGGATGGCCCACCCCCTGTGAACACATCACATCAATAATTTCAGCATTCCAATGCCTCACTGTCTGCATTGTGTGTAACTTTACTCTACGTCCAGTGCGCCACACTCTATATCAGGTTCCAGAGAAAACGCCCACCAGAAATGAATGGCAGAAGCAGATTCCAAACAGTGGTCCACATTTAGAAAAAGAAGAGTGGGGTTGGGCCAGCAATAGTGCAGGTCAACCGTGCCTCTTAAGTCTACTGACCAATGGGTGCTATAAATAATGCGGATGGTGATGTTTGGTGTGAAGTGTGAACTCTGAAACTGTTTTCATGGTAGAAATGAAAACTGAAACTTGAAGTCTCAGTTGAGATAAAGCAGAAAGAGATCTTGCCCACAATTGGATAGAGATGTTAGATTAGGCTTTGATACTGCAAGGACTAGAAGACATGAGCAATGTTTTTCAAAGGAGACTTTCTATCATTCTTTCATTCTTTGTGATGTGCCTTGGAAAAAGAGATGTACATGTATCAGAACCAAGCGAAAAAGGCCCTTCACAGGCCAAGTTGCACTAGAGCTGGACCCATCCAAATTCCTACCCCAAGTAGGAAGTTGGAAGTTGTAACCCATATTGAGTTGTTGAGTTTTGACCTCTTTTACCTTCTTGTTCTTCTTTTATTATTCCTCTTAGAATGTTTCATCTGCCTAATTATCTGCCGCCAATGTGGAGTTTAAGCCAGGCATCTCGCATAAAAATCTCATCGGATCAAATTGGAGTTGTTTTTATTTACAGATGGTGTGCTGTTTGCTTTGGATTGTTTGGAATTCGTGTTAAAATTCATAATGCACTTTCTTTTGTAGTTTTAAGATTCTGACCAAATTGATTGCATCATCTGTCCATGTTCGAAAAATGTCTGTGTTTTTATTCTAGGATCTAATAAGGATAGAGTGTGGATTGTGTTGCAGTTCTTTACTTCCTGTCCTAGTTTCGAAAATGGACACGCTTCATCCGAGGCTGTGATATCTGACTAGTGGTCTATTTACTTTCCTCACCAGAGAGCCCTCCACCTCACCCGAGGTCTACTCCTCTCATCTGAGGGCCACCTCTCCAAAGGGCTAGGACCCCCCAAGCTAGGATACAAAAAAACAAAACAAAACTAAAAAAAAAAACCCAACCTCCTTTCTAGCAAAAAATAATAGAGTATGGATTTGCAATTTTTTTTATCCGGGACATATGTGACAGTTTGTGTGGGAGTTTTGGGTTATGAGCAGGAGGGTTAAGTAAAATTGGCACATAATGATAAATTTAAGTTAGAGTTTTTTTGTATATACTCCCGTAAGGTTTGTAGGATTTGTAAATAGACACCTAAGGTTTTAGTATTTGTAAATAACCCCTGCATCTTCATTTTAATACATTTTGTGTCCCCAAAATCAATAGTCTTCCAATCACCATAGGTTTTTAAAGCGAAATGACACTTTTGCCCATCTCTTTTATCTTTATATGCTTAATTTCTAAAGCTTGGACTTAATTATTTTTATAAAGCATGTAATATTAACAATTGTACTTAGTCGGAGAGCCCTCCATAAATTCATTTTTTCTTATCAATACATGGTTCATTTTATTAAATCCAAATTGATTACGACGACAATTGGCACTACTTATAACCGGTTATGATTTATCCAATCCATATACATGACCCACCATTAGATTGTTGAAAGTCTCAAAATACATAATTATACTTCATATATAGGGGGTTTAAAAGAAATATTGGGGGAACTTGCAAATGTAAAAAAAAAAATATATTAATTCTTAGAATTTACGGCGGGGGGTGTTTGGCTCTATGTAAAAGAAATATTGGGGGAATGGGCAAATTTAAATAAATATATTAATTTTTAGAATTTGTGGGGGTGGAGTGGGGTATTTTAAACTTTTCTCAGATATGGGTGGGGGCTTCAGTTCCTAGACCCTTTTACCTGGGTCCACACCTGGTCATGTGCATGAGAGAGTTATTGAGAGAAAGCATCGGGGCTTGAGATAAAATAATGGTAATTTTTTAAATAATAATATACTCATTTTTATTTAATAGATGTAAGGGCAAAGCTGTCATTTATATAAAAATCCAACACAGATCTCATGGTGGCTGCCCATTCTTATTAAGAATATTGATTTTGGGGATATAAAAGGTATTACAATGAAATGACAGGGGCCTATTTACAAATACTAAAACCTCCGGGGCATATATATATATATATATATATACAAATCCTACAAACCTTATGGGTGTATATACAAAAAGCTCTTTTAAGTTATCATAGTGGCTAATTCTCAAGCACTCTTGTATTTAGCATGTCATCAATATCTCATTATAAAAAGATGCAAATTAGGGGAAGAACTAAGGGCCTATTTGTTTGCATAGAATATATAGGAATTGATTACAAGATTCCAGCCCTAAGTGATTATAAATGAATATCAAGGGTGAATATCCAAAAATGATTAAAAAAATTCTTTTCTCTTAAAATCCTAAAATCAATTAAAAAAAAGAACTTTCTTGAGCAATACCTTTTAAATTTTAAAAAAATGGGTGCTAGAAAAAATGAAATCTTAGTCCGAAAATCTTTTATTGGCCTAACTTTGGCTAATGAGATGTCCAAATGGTGTTTTAAAATTATGCTTTAAAATGTGGAGACAGACACAACCTTCAAATTCTATAAACAATATACTGTAATATAGCATAAAGATGATCTGGTTCTTCTGGGGTCATTTATAAGATAAGATTTAATCCATTGCAAACTAGTATATATCAAGACAGTAAGATATACTTATATTACCCTTTCAATAATATAGTTTATAGACTAAACTGAATTAGATCATCACTATATATATTTCGAGTTGTTTATAAGAAAACAATTGTTAGGCTTCCTCAGTTGGATTATTCTATATGCTTATTCATGTATACAATGAAATCAAGGATTAGAGAATTACATTATTAAGTTAATCAGATCCATATGGACTTTTGATCCTGCTTTGGGGGATCATTGATTACTAGCTATGTACTGATGATTTTCAATTGGTCTCATATTATTGATATAGGTTCTTCTAATGACGTAGGTTGGACAAGTTGGTATGGTCCATATCATATTAACTACAGCCTTTTTAGAACCATCCAGGTTGGGTCTATTAAAAAATGCTATATGATACAAGTAGTGCTCCCAAATAACTGGACAGAACCTACTTTTAGGCCCAATTGGCTATAAGTATGTGTCCATTAAAGCAATCTGATTTTATGTTGAATTGCGCCAAAGCAAGTGTGGTGTGGTGTGCCTACTTTGAGGGGACAGGTTTAATCATACTTTAATCACTATGAAATAAAACTAATGTAAAAAAGTTTGATATAACAATCACTTTTGGCCTATTTGACAACCAAAGCCCCAGAAGAAATAATATTTTATAAAAGAAAGCTTCTTTTGTCGAAATGTAACAAAAACCTACCTCCATTGTATCTCTCGTACTTGTATAAAAGGAGAAGGTGCCGAATCTCTTTTTCAATTCAATGTATTCTACTTGGAAATATGAGGAAGAGTTGCTATATATATATATATATATATAATTTGTGAGATGAAATCATGAAGTGGGTCGACAGATTCTAGATAGTGATGTATAGAAGGATTTAAATATCTTGGATGCAGTCCAATATGGGAGTGATGCCTTAATAATAATACTAGTCCAATAACTCGTGTTCAGCACGGTATCTTCCTGCACTGCAAAATAAATAATCACATATTAAAAAAAATTACTTCCTTCCATATAAAAAGTTGGATAAAATAGAAATAGAGAAATTGGAGCAAAAATGGTATAGTTACATAGGAACAACCAAAACATAAGTGGTTTGATGGAAAAATGAGTGGGTAGTTGCATTAGTAGTTACATAACCGTCGGTCAAAATTATAACCGACGGTCAAAATTGAAGCCAAAACCTCTTGGCTTAATATATTATAATTTTTTAATTACGATATTGATTATATTCACTGTTTCATGGTGGAATTAACTTTTATTGAAGTGAAGTATGAGACTTTCTATATATTCGATAAGAAACGGCTCAGATTTTTTGGTCCAATATGAATTTACACTCTTTCCACCCATGGCAAGTCAGAGTGAGACAGCCAGAAGATGCAAGACATCAAGTCTAGCAAATAAAAAAAAAAGAGGAATTTACCGCATAGGACCACGTAGGACCTCATACCACTTATGAAGAGTTGAAAACACCGTATGTATGGAGAATGTCCCTAAGGTCCTTTTTTTTTATCGTCTAACGAATGGTCGATATCGACCATTCTGCGGGAACAAAAAAAAATGAGTTTTTCATGATGGACAAGAGGGGAGGATGGAGGAGAAGGAATTTTTCTCTCTTGATTTCTGGTACTGTTCTAGAGCAATACTCTGCAAATGGGTCAAAAACATTTGACCATATCTATCCTTTTTAACTTCCTAAACTGATTTTAGAAGAGTAGAAGAGAGTGATGACTGATGAAGCATCAGATCTGCAGACGAGTGAAGATTGGTGAAGATGATGGTCGAATGAACAGGTATACAGATCTTTTCCTTGGGTTCTTTCTTTCCTCTCTCTGATTTTTTTTTGTTCTTTTGGGTTAATGGTGTTTGGGTTGGGGTGATGAGGCAATGGAAATGAGAAAGAGGTTGGGGAAATGAGAGATGGGTATTGCATCTCTCCTAAAGTGATTAAACATCAAGCAAATTGATGGTTTTGACTCATTTGCAGGGTATTGTTCTATAACAGCACCGGCAATCAAGAGAGAAAAATCCCCTCTCCTCCCTCCTCCTCCTCCTCCTCTTCCTCCTCCTCCTCCTCCCCTCTTCTCCATCCTGAAAAACCCATTCTTTTTTATTCCCGCATAATGGTCGATATCGACCATTCGCTAAACGAAAAAAAAAATTGGGTTAGCGAATGGTCGATATCGACCTTTTTTATGGTCGATATCGACCATTCTGCGGGAACAAAAAAAAAGGATTTTCCATGATGGAGAAAATGGGAGGAGGAGGAGGGAGGAAAGAGGATTTTTCTCCCTTGATTGCTGGTGCTGTTCTATAACAATACCCTGCAAATGGGTCAAAACCATCAATTTTCTTGATGTTTAATCACTTGAGGAGGGGAGATGCAATACTCATCTCTCATTTCCCTAATCTATTTCTCATTTCCATTGTCTCATCACCCCAACCCAAACACCATTAACCCAAAAGCACAAATAAAATCAGAGAGAGAAAGAATGAACACAAGGAAAAGATCTGTATACCTGTTCATTCGACCATCATCTTCACCAATCTCCACTCATCTGCAGATCTGAGGCTTCATCAGTCATCACCCTCTTCTACTCTTCTAAAATCAGTTTGGAAAGATGAAGTTAAAAAGGATAGAGAGGGTCAAATGTTTTTGACCCATTTACAGGGTATTTCTTAGGGATGTGCATGGATCGGTTCGAGTCAGTTTTGGGTTAAAACCGCCAACCGAACCAACATGATGGATTTATCCGATCCGCAACCGACCCGACTATTGTCCACCATATCCACCACCCGATCCAACCCGATTTTTTCATAGATATCAACCACCTGATCCAGCTATCCACCGACCCTACTAGTGTCCACCAAGCATCAAATACATAGTCGGTCCAGATACATAGTATTGTTACCTATGCTCAAACACTTCTACATAAGCACTTTGACAAAACATGATCCCCTGTTTAGAGTACAAAAAATATATTAATTGAAAACCACCAAATACTAATAAATAATCTTAGAGTTGGAATAATACAATATAATAAAGTGGCCATTACTCGTCACATTTACAAAGATGGAAGAAGAAAATTAGAAAGAAATTATTGATGCATCTTGAAGTTTCTAGGTGTCCAAAGGCATCTCTCATAATCTCTTGCAAATAAAGTACCTATTCAGAAAAATAAAAGGCAAACCATATGAAGCATTAACTTAAATAATAATATGATACCAATACCCAATTTGCTAGGGGTGTGCATGGATCGGTTCGAGTCAGTTTTGGGTTAAAACCGCTAACCGATCCGACCCAGTCAGGTTAGCAGTTTTTTTAACCGATCCGAACCGACCCTAATTGGATAACCGACCCGTTTGCCATGGTTCGGGTCGGGTCGGTCGGTTTTGTCGGGTCAGATGGATTTATGCACACCCCTAGTATTTCTATAGAACAGCACCAGCAATCAAGAGAGAAAAATCCCCTCTCCTCCTCCTCTTCCTTCTCCTCCCCTCTTCTCCATCCTGAAAAACCTTTTTTTTTTTTTTTGTTCCCGCAGAATGGTCGATATCTACCATTCGCTAAACTACCAAAAAAAAAGGGGGCCTTGGGGACCTTCTCCATACATACCGTGTTTTCAACTCCTCATAAGTGGTATGAGGTCCTACGGGGTCCTATGTGGTAAATTCCTCAAAAAAAAAACAAAAAAAAAGTCAAAATGTGCACAACCAAAGAGACAAAAATATACATGTATAGCTACAGAAAAAACGGGGCCGGCATTAGGGACTGTCATGAACGAAGGAAATGATTTCATAATAAGAAAAGGGGGAAGGGAAACAAGGGATGTCCTACACATTAAATCTGAAAATATCTGAGACAAAATATCTCACACCCCTCTCACATGGTCTAAGACCTTTTATATAAATAAAAACACTCTTGTAATAGATTTATAATCAAGTTTCTTATGAGGAGAGGGAACCCATATATAGCAGCTCATGCCCAAAAGATGAAAGAAGTTTGTAAGCATAACAAAACCCAACTGCTAGCTTAACAAATGGGAAAAAAAAAAATTTTAAGGACCTATTTGTTTGCATAAAATGATATGTACGTTGATGATATCAATAAACCATATGTCAATGCAAGATTCGATCCTGATATTTTAACCATGCATGATAGCAATACAGAATTAATTAAGTAGAGAACAAGGAAACAAAGGATGTGGACATGTGAACATTTATCTTCTTGTCGTTTCAATGTGCCCCAATGAAGTAAAAGACAATTCAAGTTAACTGGTCAAGTGATTCTCTTCAAAACTTAGCTTTCATTACAGCTTGCTTATTACTTAGCTTCTTCTTCTTTTTTCTTTTGTGGCCATGAAAAGATTTAGCTTTTTGTTTGCTCTTCCTCCTTTGTCTTTAACTGTCTGTCTTTGTCTGATAGGTGAGTTCACAAGTCCAAACATTTTATTACGGGATCCCATTTATATCATGGCTTTTACTAGAAGTTCCCTTAATTTCAGGACTTACCCAACTTCATATCAACAGAATTTAGTGATAACGATAACCAAATTGATGCTTCACTCTCTCATATATTATACACTAAGCTTAATGAGAATAACACATTAATAGTGACATTAATAATAATGTAATATTTAGTGCCAAAGATAGCCTATACATACGTATCAATGATGATAATGATGACGAGGAAGATATTTGTATGGATGCCATCTTTGATTTTATTATGAACATAATTGATGGCATCATCTGTGGTCACTACCAAGGGCAGTTTGGCACTATATTCAACTGTGGTTTTATTTATACATGGATTAGAAACAGTTTTTGTAGGATGTATAGGGTTACATGTGTAAGGAATTTAGTAAATGGAGAGACTAGTAAAGACCCTGGCATGTTTCTTTACCGGAATTCAAAGAATTCTCGTTTGGAGAACAGGTGGAGTTCATGAATCCTCCTTTGTATTTGAGCATTTAGAAAATTTTGCAAAAAGTGAAAAAGCTGTAGTTTTCGGAATTCCAAAGGTCACTTGAGGCGTTTTGGGTTTTGTTTCTTTTGACAAAAATTTAGCATGTTGGGGTTTTATTGGAATGATGTAATGACTTATCCCTTAAATTTAAAATGCCATATTTCTTTGACCAGAATTTCAAATCCTAAACACCTAAAAAGTCTCAAATAACCTTTCGGAGTTTTTAAAGTTCTAATCTCTTTGCATTTTGCTAGAATTTCAAATGCTCTTGTTTGGAGCATTTGAGATTCTAGCAAAATGCAATGGAATTTCAAGAACTTCAAAAGGGCATTTGAGATATTTTAGGTGGCTAAAATCTTGAAATTTTGGTAAAGAAATATAACATTTTCAAACGACATAAGACAAGCCATCACATCATGTCCATGAAATCCCAACATACCAAATTCTTATCAAAAAATATCAAGTAAAAGTATAGACCCATACTAATTAAGGTAGTGCATATGCAATGAACTGTTGAGTTCTTAAAAAACGGCCAGCTGGGATTTGGAAACTGTAAGCGCATAAAAATGTCACTCACAAAGAGAGGAGGCGTGGAGACGAGGCTCTTGAGAAGAACACCGCTGCCTGCCTGAAACCTGAGAAGGGAAAGAAGAACAGTAGGTCAGAGGACCCTGGCTATGGGCAGCGCAAGGCTCTCCGATGCCTAAGTCAGTATGAGAACTGAACTAAGGATGGAGATTTTGGGGAAGAAGATGGTGTACCAGCAGGTGGTGTAAGTGTTGGCCATGGTTGTTCTGAAGTTGTTGCTGTGTTTATATAAAGGAAGAGGGGAGGCAGTGAGGTGGTTAGTCATCCCATCATAGCCCACTCTGTCAGGCACTAAGGAGGTACAGTGACTACAGTCCCATCGTAGCCTTCCCTGGCGTCTGTGGACGCCTATCTGTCAGGAAGCATGGGCGGCATGGGAGGCTCTGTCAGATGATATGAGCAGTGCCCTCGTCTTGTCGCACGTGCTGTAGCGTGCATGAGCGTCCATGAGAGGACAGCTGTCAGCCCCTGCCTTGGCTAGCTCTGGCATCCTGACCGAGGTAAGGGTGTGTTGCCGAGGTCGGGGGCGACCTTGACTTGGCTGGAGACCTCGATGGGATGCCGAAGTGGAGGACCGGGATGAAGTCCCTAGCCGGGCTGGGGATGCCCTCGCCGAGGTGGAGCTTATGAGCGTATAGCCGAAGTAGAGTCACTTGGCCGAGCTGGAGGCTGGCACTATTACCGAGGCTGAGCCCTGTCGAGATGGACTAGCTGGTGCAGGAGTCCCGGATGCTGCATCTGACAGGGATCCCGGTGAGTTTGGGATTATCCCCACACAATAGCCCCCCAGTTTCTGAGCTCATTAGACTTCCTTTTCAAGTCAGAAGCTAAGTATCATGGAGGATAACACTTGTGCCCTTGAGCGGTTTGTCGCTTGAGATTGGTGGGCTTCAGTCAACTGGTTCGTCACCAGCTGAGAGATGGAGGCATGATCAGGTGGCGCATTGCCAGAACTGCAAGCTGGTACTGTTGCAAAGCTGAGGGAGGAATGTCCTGCCGAACCGGAGGCTGGCGCTACTACCGAGCTAGGGATTGGCAGTGCTTGTCGAGATGCCGCATGTATATTGCCTAGCTGGAGAGTGCCAAGCTGAGGAGGGGCATTGCTGTCAAGCTGGCAAGAATTGTGAACGAGACATGACTGGCTGGCTCGTCACCAGGTGTAGTCTCGTTGGTCGGAACCTAGATAGGCATGCCGGCCATCTGGCTTGAAAACCGAGATGCACGAATAGCATGACGTGCCTGCTATCTGATATGAGTACCGAGATGCTCGTGGCACGCTTTTGGAGACATGCCGGCTATCTGACTTGAGAACCAAGATGCACGCATAGCATGACGTGCCTGCTATCTGGTATGAGTACCGAGATGCTCGTGGCACGCTTTTGGAGACATGCCGGCTATCTGGCTTGAGAGCCGAGATACACGCATAGCAAGACGTGCATGCTATCTGGTATGAGTACCGAGATGCTCGTGGCACGCTTTTGGAGACATGCCGGCTATCTGGCTTGAGAGCCGAGATGCACGCATAGTACGACGTGCCTGCTATCTGGTATGAGTACCGAAATGCTCGTGGCACGCTTTTGGAGACATGCCAGTTATCTGGCTTGAAAACCAAGATGCACGCATAGCATGACGTGCCTGCTATCTGGTATGAGTACCGAGATACTCGTGGCACGCTTTTGGAGACATGCCGGCTATCTGGCTTGAGAGTCGAGATGCACGCATAGCATGAAATGGAGAGGACCCACTGGCTCGTCACCAGGGGCGTGCCGGCAATCTGGCATGAGCGCCGATAGCACGAAATGGAGAGTTCGGGACATGACCAACTGGTTTTGGACCAGAGATGTAGTCCGGTAAACCAGCACGAGGCCGAACCTACGTGACGCGGAGGCCAGCATGAGGGCGACACCATCGTGAGGTGGAGAATCCGGCGCGTAGCCAAGAATCTGGCGCTGCTGTCGCGATGCACGAAGTCGAGATCTGGCACGTAGCCGAGATGCAAGAGATCGAGATCTGGCGCGCGGCCGAGATGCGGGTGGCCCGGATGACTAATGGCGGTAGAGGACCGTGCGATCAAGGCTGACAGCAGAGGACCGTGCCGTCGAAATGACAGTAGAGGGTCGTACGATCGAAGCCTACAGTAGAGGGTCGTGCCGGTGTCATCGAAGCTGAAAGATCGTAGGGGACATCTAGCAGCCCCCCGAGCTGGAGATCTCTGCCAAGCTGGAGGTTGCTACCAAGCTGGAGACATCCGCCGAGCTGGAGGCTGTCTGGTGGTGATGGGAGTCGCCTTGTCAGGGACTCACTAGTCAAGTCGAAGGTCTGGCGCATTCTGACAAGGCTGCTGAGTCGGAGCACTACTGCCCAGGTGGAGCGGTACAGCCGAGCTGGAGTACTACTTCCGAACTGGATCGTCGTGGAAGCGCTGCCGAACTGTAGCAGACTACCAAGCTGGAACATGGCTGCCGAACTGGAGTGATATAGAAGCACTGCCGAGCTACACAAGATGCATGTCACTGGTTGCGGCTATTTGAAATATGGCTGGGGTTTGATCCCGTCGAGGAGTCTGTAGACCTGACCCTTAGTTCTCGAGAGGAGGAATATGTGCTGAGATCCCTCAAAGCGTAGCCGTTAGAGCTGGCCTCGTCCAGAATATGCTGGATTATTTGCTTGGCTTGCTGGTCAAGCCATTGTCTCAAGTTGTCACTGTCCTCCGATTTTCACTCCAGTTTTCTTGAAGGGTTGCCGGAATGGCTGCATGCCAGTTCAGCTGAAGGAGATTTGGAGGATGGCATTGGCGTTGCTGCCCTATTTTGCAGCTGTTGTTGAAGTTCACGGATCAACTCGTCTTACTCTTGGAGGACGACAAGGTTTCGGGCCCTGACATCCGCGAGAAGAAAGCTGTCGTCGTCGTCGATCTGATGACGGAGTTTGGCTTGTTGGGGATCCCCCAGTCGAAGGCTATCTCGTCGGGAAGGTGCTGTCACCCCCTTCGGAGATGAACCTAACTGAGAGTGAACTCTTCGAAAGCTTGTCGCACCAGATCCTGCCCTGGACCTCTTTTGGCGAGGGACCAGTGGCAGTTGCGGTGGTAGTGTCGATGGTTATTTTCCTTTTCTGGTTCTTCGAGGCATGGTGTTTGGGAAGATGACTTTTTGATTGGTTTTCCACAGACGGTGCCAATTGTAAGCGCATAAAAATGTCATTCACAAAGAGAGGAGGTGTGGAGACGAGGCTCTTGAGAAGAACACCGCTGCCTGCCTGAAACCTGAGAAGGGAAAGAAGAACAGTAGGTCAGAGGACCCTGACTGTGGGCAGTGCAGGGCTCTCCGATGCCTAAGTCAGTATGAGAACTGGACTAAGGATGGAGATTTTGGGGAAGAAGATGGCGTACCAGCAGGTGGTGTAAGTGTTGGCCATGGTTGTTCTGAAGCTGTTGCTGTGTTTATATAAAGGAAGAGAGGAGACAGTGAGGTGGTTAGTCGTCCCATCATAGCCCACTCTGTCAGGCACTAGGGAGGTACAGTGACTACAGTCCCATCGTAGCCTTCCCTGGCGTCTGTGGACGCCTATCTGTCAGGAAGCATGGGCGGTATGGGAGGCTCTGTCAGATGATATGGGCGGTGCCCTCGTCTTGTCGCACGTGCTGTAGCGTGCATGAGCGTCCATGGGAGGACAGCTGTCAGCCCCTGCCTTGGCTAGCTCTGGCATCCTGACCGAGGTCAGGGTGTGTTGCCGAGGTCGGGGGCGACCTTGACTTGGCTGGAGACCTCGCAGGGATGCCGAAGTGGAGGACCGGGATGAAGTCCCTAGCCGGGCTGGCGATGCCCTGGCCGAGGTGGAGCTTATGAGCGTATAGCCGAAGTGGAATCACTTGGCCGAGCTGGAGGCTGGCACTGTTGCCGAGACTGAGCCCTGCCGAGATGGACTAGCTGGTGCGGGAGTCCCGGATGCTGCATCTAACAGGGATCCCGGTGAGTTCGGGATTATCCCCACACAGAAACCAATCAAAGAAATATTGCATTTCAAATGCCAAGTTAACAGGCCATCATATCAAATCTTTGAATCCCCAACATATTGAATTATTCCCATCATCAATTCTAAGTAAAAAAAAACAGGTATACTATACTAAATAAAGGAGAAGGCCTATTCAACTACTTCAGTTTGTGAGACTCTTGACCCAGAATAATTCTAAGTAAAAAAAAAAAAACATGTATACTATATTAAATAAGATTGTTGAAATACTAATGGAAAATGATTTATTGGGCTTTAGTCTGGTAACAGGTTTGGCTTGGCCTCCTCTCAGCCCAGCCGATCATATTTGTTTCCGTTTTTTTTTTTTTTTTTTGTTACCCCAGCAAACAGGGCTGGGACCCATTGAACCCATGCCAGTTTATAATAAGTTTGTAGTATTCCAAATATTTAGTCCGTGTTAGGGTGTGGTGGGTGTCAATATGAGCCCTAATATGTATATTGTCCTTTTTTTCTAAGTACATAAGTAATAAATGTAAAATCAATTTTTCTATGCTACCTGTACCAGTAGCCATGTTTGGGTTTCTTAATACTTCTACACAGTGAAATGAGAGCCCCATTTATAAAAGATTTATTTGAGTGGAGCTGTGTAAAGATATGAGACAGATGATAACTAGTACTAGAGTGCCATCCATTTATGTCCATATGCATGTGGGATTTTCATGGCCAGAGCCAGCCCAGTCCAGACCCGGGTCCAGCCCACTTTGGACCAGTCATGGATATATATTATGGGCCCATTTAATACTTGGTCTGGGCTTGGATTAAGTGTTAGAAAGCCCAAAGTCCAGCCTGACCAACCCAGATAATGTGTGTTTGTAATTTGTCAAGATAAAAACCCCGGCACAGTCCCATTGACAAAATTTTTCTAGGCTTGGGCCGTATATGAGCTTGTGTTTCAAAAGTTGGTCCGGGTCTATATATGTCTCAGCCCAGTGTGACCCATGAGCACTCCTGTCAGGGATTGGGTTTTGGTTCAAACAGAGACCCGAACCCCAACCCCCCCCCCCCCCCCCCAAACTGTGTTCTTTTCTACAGGCCTTGAAAAGGCCTTTTGTTTTATTAGTGTGTTGTTCATTCTTATAGCAAGATAAATTATGTATATCTGAATCCATCTAATGTTGATAATCATAATAGGACTCGACTAAATTTTGCAGACATGAATAACATATACAATGAGCCAAGATGGGTCTAAAGGAGGAGTTGACATGGTATTATTGACACATCATTTTTTTCTGGATTTGCAGCTCTTTATAACAGTCAAGTGATTTCAGCAAGCAGAGGCTTATAATAACCTAAATTCAAGCCATTTAAGGGTCCTAAACTTGGACTTTTTCTTTGAGCCTTCTTCAACTCCCTTTCCTTTTAGGAATTCTTCTTCTCTAAATGGATGCCTTGCGTACTCTTTCCCACAACAAGGGATCGAAATGGTGAAAAGAAACACTTATTGGATGAGATTCTCTCCAACCAAATGAAAGAAATGGCATTGCATAAAATTTCTATTTATGTATCTTAATTGTATTTCTGAATTTATCTAATTATGTTTCGACATTATAAAAGCACAATAATTCCAACTGACCTTGCATGTTATTGAGATAATTTACAACACAAGACTCTTACAGTTTACCCATTCAAATCTCCAGCAGCATGTAAGAACTCATACAATGATCTTCCTATTTATTTAATCTTTGAGGAAGATCCAAATTAGTATGCAACAAGTTGAACCAGAACAAAAACCTTCCACCCCAACCACACACTAGCGTGCCCCATCTACTGCACCATTCGGGAAACTTACACCACATGACATTGGGTACAGTATTGCAAGAATCACACCCATGCTATCCTTTTTTCTCTGTTTCTTTATTTAGTTCTCCAACACTTGCTGGTTGGCGCCGTTCACTTTCCCATTTCCGGCAGCCTTTTTATATTCTTTGACCATTTCCATTCCTTCGAAGACGTCCACTTTATACACATAGAACTTGACAATAACCAGGAAGACAATGAAATTAACGATGTTCAAACAGGCGAAGAACGCATAGTAGTAGTCGAGACGGGAGGCATTGAGGTTATTTTGTATCCATCCTTTGTTACCATGCTTTTCAGTGACATGAGAAACAGTTGAAAGAAGAAAGCTGCTGACGAAGTTCCCTGTCGCAATGCAAGTGGTGGAGTAAGAGGTTCCCAAGCTCTTCATCCCCTCTGGAGCTTGATCATAAAAGAATTCTAACTTTGAGACCTCCAAGAAAGCATCTGCGACCCCCATGAGCAGAAATTGGGGAAGTAATGTGAATATGGTAAGAGGAACTTCTTTTCCACTTTCCACTACGCCATGAGCCCTGGCAACACTAAGTCGCCTTCTCTCAGCAAGTGATGCAGTTATCATTATTATGATATGGAGTATAAATCCAATTCCCATCCTCTGAAGGAGGGTGATTCCTCTTGGGTTCTTGGTCCACCTCCTCATCATTGGTACAAAGTATCGGTCATAGATCACAATGGTGGTAAGCATGGATATTGTTACAAAACCAGCAAGGCTAGCCGGAGGGATCTTGAAGTGAGGGCCTACGCTTCTATCTAGTGTGGTACCTTGCTTCACAAAAAGGGTATTGACTTGGGCAAGCATCGTGCTTGGAACGAAGGTTGCGAACAAGATCGGCAGCATTCGAAGCATTTGCTTGGTTTCTTCTACTTGGGTAACTGGACATAGCATCCATGGAGAGTTCGAGCCAGTTCTTACAGCAGCTTTGTCAAGAAACCTACATTAAAAACTAAATCAATGAATATATAGTTGTAAAGCACACTAAGTCTATGATTGCAGTAACTTATCTTTAATTAGGCTTTCTTATGAGTCTAGGATTCTCCAAAGTTTAAGAAATTTGAAGCCACATGGCTTTCACATGAAGTTTATTTTCATTTTCCTGGTTAAGTAAAAGGTCAGGTTGTTGATGAAGAAAATGTTGGGCTATGATTCGATCTAAAATAAGAGGGTCCATCGAACTAGTTGAAAATTCTCTTGTCTTCTTTTTTTTTTTTTTAGAGTAAAATACAGTGGATGTCACCAACTTAGTTGAAAACCAAAGATTGGCTGTTGTTCGTAGAGGTTGGTATGGAGATTAATAGAGGTCAATTATTTGTAAAATTACAAAGTCAGGTAAATATCTTTAATTACAAAAAACCACAGGTGGGATATTGATGAAATTACTGACCTTAGAGATGGGGTAGATTCGATTCTGAACTTGTAGTTCTTGGCATAGTACTCTAAGTCCAGCTCATAGAGTTCATTAGGGTCATTAGGAAGGACCACCTTCCATTTTCTTAGTGCAGCCACAAAAACCCTAGCCATCCTGGTAAAAGGACTCCCAGATGGCACCTTGTGCCTATAAAAGGGAGTCCCACATACGAAAATCATCAATGAAAGCAATAGCCCAAGTGTAGGAAGCCCATAGCCGAGGGTCCACCCTACATTGTCCTGAACGTACACAAGAACAGTGTTGGCAAAGAGGGTCCCAAGGAAAATGCTGAAAATCCACCAGTTAAAGAAGGAGAGCTTTTGGGCCCTCTCTTTGGGCTCAAAATCGTCAAATTGGTCTGCACCAATGGTCGATATGTTGGGCTTGGTTCCACCTGTTCCAAGAGCAAGTATGTACAGTGCACCAAAAAATACACCTAATTGTAGTGGAGATGCACCCTTGCAGTCCGCATTGTTTGCTTGTGAACAGGGAGGCGGTTTGAGTGAAGGAACAGAAACTGCTAGTGTTAACAGACACATTCCCTGCAATAAAAAAAAAACATACCATTTGAGGTTAAGTCACTATGCCATCATTACATATGCAAATGAAAACTATTGATAAGAGTTGTAGGCCATCTCATATAAGCAGAAAAAGAGGTGTGATGGCAGTTGATTGATAAAACAAGGAAAGCTACAAGATTCAAGCCTATTGTTCGAGTTCTCATAACTTGGGTATGATTCTACTGCATCTCATAATTTACGCGTTAAGATTGATTTAGATGGCTTACTTTGGGATGGTCTTTATCAATATCAGATGTATATCATATAAATGTTTCAAAAATCAAATTCTCTTATGGCAGGACCAAGAGAATTCCCTGTCCCTGTACCATTCACTATAAATCCATCAGTAGTGTGCGCCCACCACTAAAAAAGAGAGAATAAGATGCGATACTGATATTGCCACTGTCGCCATTTGACACTCATTCTACTTGAATGGATTATGATGTAAAGCAAGTGACAAAATAATTGATGGAATTTCTAGCAAATAATAATAATTTATGGAACTTGAAAATTATTTAAAATCAAGCCGAAATAATAACTTCAAATTACCATAACTTTTGATCCAAATATCATCACACGATGCACAAGTACTCATTTCAAAACTATCAACATGCTCTACGACATGGGTTCCAAGGTGATTTGAGATCATTTTGAATCTTTTTAGGAAGGTTTTGAACGTAATTAGACCCTCGTTTAAGGGTTTTTTAATGAATTCTTATTTTTCACAATTTTTAGTAACTTTTACTATTTTGAGAAAAAGGACTTTGGGTTGCTGTTTAAATCATTGTTATGTTGCTAATTGGAATTTACAAGATTATGTGTATTTTTAGGATTTAGCCAATTTTTCTCCTTGTCAATTTAGGATTTTGTTATTAGGTTGAGGGATGATAATTTTCTTCCTTAATTCTTTCATGCTTTCCTCTGCGCCAGAGTAAAAAAGAAAAAAAAAATGGCCTATTTCAACCCAAAAACTCACATGAACACAACAATCTAATGTTATAGGGTCTAATTATCTATATGTAGAGACCTTCTCTTCCCTCCATTCTCTTGGTTACAAAGGCCCGAGGTGGGCCCTACAGATAGACTCACCCTGAGGTGGGCCCCACAGATTGACGCACAAGTGTCTTGCAAAGGACCTCTCTTTTACCTGTGCATCATATGTATTTGCATGAGAGAGTGAAAGAGAAGGGTCATGACCCAAGAGTGGTGGACCAAAGAATATTATTTCCTACGTACAGCCAGATGTGTCTACATAAGATGGACCAATTCGTACGTCTGATCATTTGTGGATACCATCTGCCCAAAAAGAGAAATCGACCCATTTGTCATATCTATTCGTCCAATCTAAGACAATAAAATTATGATTTGGACGAAAAAAAAATAAAAGGAAATTGCCCTTTTCATCCCTTCATTTTTATTCTATTTCTATAACGAGCAGTTTTCTCCTTAGACTGATTAAACGAAGATGATCGATGTCTTCGGACCTCGAAAATGATATGGAAGAAGAGTGTTTTCGAAATATTTGTCCAGTCCCTATCCACCTTCATCAGGAATCAAGACAAATATACTATCTCACTCAATCCTACTAACCTCTAATAGATAGGAAGATGGCCGGTCAGTTAATCAAGGGTTCCAATCTCCCAATCTCAAAGTTGGGTGGGAAATGAGTAGGTAGCCTTGGATCCATTTTTTTTTGGTACAAATGAGAAGCTTCATTAAATGAAAAAGGAGAACAAAAGACAAATAAGAAGCAGGGCCCAGCAACATTAATAAAATATAAGGTTAAAAGGCTAATTTTTGTCCTTTTGATTCCATAGACTTCCTAGAGTGTTTAATCAAATGGCACATGAGTATGCTAAGATAGGTAATGGAAGGAGATTGTGTGTTATTGTAGGAGCTTGGATCCATTTAAAATTACAGTTGGATCAACTCTGAAACCAGTTATGACGCGGCATTGCGTCGCAGTTCACTGTACGCTACGGTCTGAATTTTTATTTTACCTTAAAAAAGATCGAAAAATATCTAAATATTATAAAATGCTAGAAAATAATATTATTTCCATTAGTAAATACTTTAAACTAAAATATTGCCCCCTAATTTATAACATTTTGTGCCGTTGTCTTGTCTAAAATTTATAATGTTTGTTCCGAATTAAATAGATTTATATGTATTTATTAAAATAAGTTGAATTATCACAAAGTTTCCAGTATGCACTGCAACAATAACTTCGCTAGTGTTCAATATTTAAAGTCTAGAAACCAGCAGTAGTAATAGTGCAATATTCAATTACTCAATTACCAACTAAATTGATAGTGAATTTTAACTTTCAAGTAACATTTACTACTACATTAATATTAATTAATTTATTTATTTATAATAACAACGGAAGATGGACTTCGGAATATTTTAGATAATGAGGGAAGAAGCCTTCATATGAGAATGCACCAAAATCTTTCAAATCATTTGAGTTTTGGTGAAGAAAGAGACATGAGAGCTTTGGCATAATCTCAGAAAGCTCCACATTTTTTATTCGACCCATTTTTTATTGTTATTTTCAAAATAATGGCCATTAATACCATTATGAACCAGTTATTTTTACCTTTTAAGATTGTTATATTGAAAATAACGTAATGACATAAACCATTACCATTTCATAACGGCTACTATAATACGGCGACAAGCAATTTTTTATACCGTATAGTTCAGAAATATCACATCACCTTAGTGGACTGCATGAAATCAACAGTTTGTATCACTGAACAACAGGCGTGGAGCCGAATGAATGGACCATCTCCATCTTACATAAAAATGAATATATGATGATGATGATATAAGTTAGATTAAGGAGCTATTACCGAGAGATAAATGCAGGAGGCAATGACAAAAGTCCAGTAACGGCCGAGATGAGCATCTGCTACATAAGCACCTAAGATGGGCATCATCCAAACTGTACCCACCCAGTTTGTGACATTATTTGCAGATGTAACAGTGCCTTGATGTAGCTTCTTTGTCAGATACAACACAAGGTTTGATGAAATGCCATAGAACGCCATCCTCTCAAACACCTCATACACTGGTCTCAGTAACAAGTCCAACCAAAAGAAAAAAGAAAAAACACAAGCCCCCAATCAGCAGCATGCATAATTGATACAATATAAAATCCAAGAGGAGACAGACACTACCCTGTCCCTACATAGACATTCACATGTGAGAGAGAGAAAGAGAGATCAAATGAACCATGACAATGATTCTTTTATTTAATATAGTGTTCATAAAGAGATAAGAGTTGCCCACTTGGCTCTCCAGATGAGCTTCCGACCCTTTATTCTTCATTTTCAAACATTAGGTTTGCGGTCAAAATTGAAACATCGAGATTCCATGAAATTCAAGATTCCTTTGCTTTGTCATCCTCTAATGTAAACCTCAAAATGGGGGAGAAAGCGAGAGCACTAGAGAGGGTGTCACGTCATGCCTAGTAAAATCATAAAATAGGGTCCATTTTGTGGAAATGCAATCTGAAATGTGAAAAAAACTGAAACATTAAGATTTTGAGTGAAATCCAAGCATTAGTGTTTTTCCTCTACGATTTCAACTTTCATGAACATTTTCATTTTGTTTTTTGGCACTTGTGAATTTCAGTTTAGCCCTCAAATTATAATTCTTCATAAATCGTACAAGTTTCAATTCATTGAGTGCCAGACTGAAACTTGAAAGAATTATGAAACAGTTTTAAGAAAAAATAGAAATTCTATGAAATCTTTTTTTTCTAGGATACTTGTTTCCCATGTGACATAAACTCAAATCAAAGATTTCCTAATAACATGATTCTAAATGTTTGTCTTTGACACAGCAGTGCACATGGGTGTGTGTGTGAGAGAGAGAGAGAGTCCTATAGCTAAAATCATATAGGACCCATTCTCTGCATCTCCAAACCCATATGCTAAAAGCTGAAATGTTGAGTATTTGAGAATGAAAACCCAGCTACAATGTTTCCACAAACATGTCAGTTTCCATAAAACTTCTTCAGCTCTTTTCACTCCATAATTCTGAAGTTTTCAGTCGAGTCCTCAAGTCAATCACTTTCTCTGCGAGATCTCAACTTCCAAGCCCCATAAATAATAAAATTTGTGAAAACGCTTTCCCTACAAACCACTATTCAGAATCCAAACAAACTCAATCAAAAGAACAATGACTGTGAACCTTCTTGTCTTTAACACATGAAGATTCACAGAAAGAATATTTCCCTTTCCGCACAAGCCCAAGTGAATTAATGGGTCGTTTGGATGTGGAAAAAACAAGCTGAGAGAGCTATCCAAAGTACAAATTTCCACCTTCATTTTCTCCTCATCAAAATAGACACCTTGTATACACAAGTCATGTGAGAACAAAACCACCGTTGAAACTGACTTAAAATCACAAAGAGAGAGGAGTAGCTTTACCTACTACAAAGGAGCAAGCTTTCCATCCTCCTCTCTTGGATCTAAGGACAGGGTTTCCTCTGAGATCAACCGTTCCATCTTGGGTGAAATCACCACGCGCCGTTTCTAAGCTACCAACAGTCATGATTGGTGTTTCTTCTTACTTGTTGCTAGTTGCTGCAACCAAACGGTGCAATGGAAGCCCTATTTATATACAAGGTTTATGACATGAGAGTGGTCCAATTACCAAAGTGCCATCCAATCTATCTCCAACATACACATGTTCTTTTTTTTCTCATAAATGTATGTAAAGTGGACGAATCTCATGCGCTATTCTTCCGGCATCCAAGGCCCTTGGTCAAAATTATATAAAGCCCTTTTCTTCTAAAGGCTGAATCCTCTTATGGTGAGGAGTGGAACTCTAAAGTAGAGCCCATCTGTTAAAAGCTCTAGTTTTGTTCCACTATTAGATTGACATTTGATATAAAAATAAATGATTGATAACAAATGTGCATAAGATTGTGTTCATTATTTCTTTATCAAACAATCAATCCAACGGTATAATTAACAACAAACTTATATTGACATAAAATTTGAGGATGTATGTTGTGTGTGATTGATGTATTAAGAATATTTTGGTTTTCATTAACGAGGGCCATGCTATGGAGTTCCCTCTCCTCTAACTCTGGACTTTTTTGGGTTAACCTTTTTTTCATAGCGTGGATATCCATGAGGTCTTAGATTTAATAAAACTAATCATTTGGATGACACCCGCTAAAATCATACAAATATACATGTCAATCGAGCTCGTTGAAATGGATATCTAGCCCGGCCCGCCCAATTCCGAAAATACAGGCTTTAAAAAAAAATTTGAACCCAGCGGGTTAGTCTTGGACGATGATTTTAAAACTCGGCCAAAATAGAACTGGGAATGGGCAAAATAGGTCCTGCCCGGCCGCAAAAAAATTTCATTAATTTTCATAAATTTACTGAAATCTATGTTGGATTAATTACCTGAAACTTATTATAATGATTTTGATGGTTCCTTTCATGAACTACAAATCTACCTGCAGCCGTCTAATAAAAGAGGAATTTTAAGGTACTTTATTTATTTTTTTATAAATTTCATACTTGGGTCTATAAAGCTCAAATTATAGTATGAAATTACTAATGGGCTTAAATGCAAGACACATGGAGTCCTGCCATTTCCAAATTGAATACTTAAATCCTAGCGTATGGAGACCCCATCAAATCCTAGAGTATGGAGACCATGATGGGGATCCGGATTCTAATTCCTCAATCGTATAATTCTTTAAATAAACTCATGCCTGGACGAATGCCAGTATGAATCAGATCCGGCTCGTTAACAGCCCTAGAAAATGTTATGTGGAAGATGGAAGGACATCAAGTGGCCCCCTCAGACAAAAGGAATTATGTAATTGGCCACCCTATAGTAAATAACCAATATTCTTTCGACTTTCCTATTCTCATGACTTAAATTATAAGGCCAAAAGTAACCAATCGAACCAATTTTGATTCATAGCTGATCTAGAGAGTCCAATTTCGGTTCACAATACCACCTTTGAGCCATTGATTTCATCCACCTTCTAAAAGACTGGTCATCGTAGTAGTAGGCTACTAGCATTGCATGAGGTGAACCTTCTAAAAGAAATGCATTCAAGATCACTGTAACAAGCTTACAATATAGACTCACACATGTTAAGTACTCATTGCATTCAATATCATGATAAGCCCTGGACCAGCTGGAAGTGGCGGACCTAGGATTTTGGTTTGAGGGGGGCTGACGATGGTCAAAAGTCAATTTCTACTCAACTCTAATGCTTACAAAAATATACCCTAAATCTAGAAATTATATAGGCAGAATAATTTCAGAATCCTAAAGAATATCATTCAAATGATCGTTTAATTCGCATAATAAATTAAAACCATTCAAATGATTACTTAATTTCTATTAATTTGAGGACTTTTTGAAAGAGAGGGAGTGGAGATTTCTGCCATTTCTTTGAAGTTGAAGAAAGTGAGGGAGGCTTGATGGATTTCTCAAATAGGGGCTGCGCCGAATGGGCCATTTTAAGTTGGGTGGGGGCTGAAGACCCCAGACCCTTATATGTCAATTCACCCCTACCAGCTGACCCAGCTCGCGTCCGCATGGGATGAGATTTGATATTGGCCCATTCAATTTAAGGTCAGAATTAGATAACCCCCGACAGACCTGTTCAATATTCGAGACGAGATTAGCCCATTGACAGGCCTACATACAGATTACCCACATGAGTCAAATTTGAGATTTTTTTTTTTTTCTTTCCTACTCTTTTTGTTGTGTTAGCTTGAAAAGACAGTTATGACCCGGCTCTGTCTCCTGTGTGTGATCACTCTGATGTAATGATGGAATTTACAAGTTGGTAAGCATTTTAGGGGGGAGGGGGGGAGGGGTGGTTTTAATGATTTCTACTTTATTTTTCCACGGTCGCGGGATCACCACTTTAGAAAGTGGAAAGTGGGAAGTGGGAAAGTAAAATGCGACTTTTCGTCTGGCTGGAGTTTAACACAGAGACCGACCACGTGATGTAGAAAAAAGCTATGGTGCTGAAATAGACTATAATTGGGCGGATTTGGGCCCACTTAGGCAGAGGAATTTTTAGAATTCTTATGTTCGGAGCATCTGTAAGTGGCCTTTCTTAAGATTTCATTAGAATAATTCTTTTAGAATGGCCGGTGCACTAAAAAAAAGATCGTATAGTTCTAACTGCACAAAAAAGTTCCTCCCGTTAATTTTTTTTTTTTTTTTTTTTTTTGCCTTTCTGACTGAGCAACGATATTGTCGTTCGTATATTCTTCTTTCTTCATCTTCTCTCTCATTTTTTTCTATCCGTCTCACTCCGTTCCTCGCCCAACCCACCACGTTTTTCCCCAAGAGTCCTCTAATAATAATTTTGTTACTATAGTAAAATGGAGGAAAATGCCGTCTGAGAAAAAGTGACAAAATAATTGGTTGGTGTATGGTGTTCAGGTTTCTGAAAAAGGAGAAGTAGTGTGGAGGGTTTGAGACGTACAGAAGATCTGAATCAGTTGTTCTGAGGCCATAAAAACCAACTACAAGTCATGGGTAGATGGGTTTACTCCTATGGGCATGGGTGGGGACATGGACTCAATGGTTGTGCAGGAGTTCGGCCACACACTCTTCAACATGCGCCTGACATAGCCCTGAGTGTGGCCCAGACCATCTTCCAAAGCGATATGCAACCCCTCCTTAGCCACATAAAAGGTCCACTGCCACATTATACAGAGGAACAAGGACATGGCCATTCCTGTTGTCGTATAAAAACGTTGGGGGCGAATCCATTGTCGAGATCGTGCCCACATATAGCCATTTGCCCCAGCTCAGGTCCCCTAATATTGTCATCCACAGTTTACTCAGGAAGATCTAATATGACATTAGAAAAGGCCCCATTGATGGCCCCTACACGAAATGGCGGAGTGGAAATATAGAAAGAGGAGGGAGAAGGGAAGAAGAAGACATGAGCGACAATATCATTGCTCAATTGAAACGAGCGACAATATCAATGCTTAATTTTAAAATGAAGGAAAAAAAAAAGTTAAGATCGGCGGAAGGCCGTTTCTTTGCGGTTGGAACTATGAGGTCATTTTCATGCATAGGTCATCTAAGGGGTTTTTTCAAGTAAAATCCTCTTTTTAGTTGAAAAAAAAATAGCTTTTGAAGAGGGTTGGTTTTAGAGTTTTTGTATACATTACAAAACCAAATTAAATTTTTTGTAAGTAGTTACTTTTGAAATGCAAGATCACTGGTTCTGATGTAATGACTCAGTTCCATATCTGTCATAACTGTTTGAATTGGTTTCCCATGTAATGATTCAGTTTCTAGCATGATTAAAATTAAAAGAATAAAAACCCAAATAATATTTGTGGTCAATTTCAAAATAAAAGCATTCTCATTTGGCCTAATAAAGGAATGAAATCATTTAAAAATAATGGGTATTTTACTGACAAAATTATTTTATGAGAATGGTCCAGTGGCACCATTGTTACATTTTTTCACTTCTAAAAATAGTCTAATTTTGTGCTATAAATCCATCAGTACCCATTTGTAGAATTCATATCAATCGAAATGAGGATTCGTTCTTACATTGGAATTCTGAGAGGAAAAAAAAAATCTTACATTGGAATCCTGAGAAACTCACACAAATTGTACTTTGGCCCATTAACAAATTATTCACTTGTAAAATACACTATTAACTGATTAACTCATAGTCAAGTTATTCACTCATAAAAATTATAATCTAATGCCAGTGTTATAAATCCATCATTGGATTCTGTTTTTAACAACATTTGTTTAAATGAGTAAAACCATAGAAAATGAAAAGTTAAGCAAAAAGATAATTATATTAAATTTCTTAACAAATATCTTAAGAACTACAATAAATGTATGAAACTAAATTTGTGAAGAGTATTAACGTATAAACATATCGATTTTTAAATGATAAAATTTACATTGCTTATACGATACACATTCTTTACCCCTTTAAGTTGGGTTTTAGAAAGATAGATATATGACTACATGATAGATCTATACTTCCTCTAAGAATAATAAAAATGAGGAAAGTGTCTGAGAGTTTATGAAATATATGATGAATATAAGGATTTATATATTGTGTATAGAAATTACACAAAGAATCAAAATATAAAGCCTAAGAAAATCATTAATGAAATTTTAAAATATTTAGCCTTTAATGAAATTTTAAAATATTTAGCCTTTCACACAGTTTTAATTGTAAGATTGAGAGAAAAATACCGTTTTGATTTAGATAATGAACTTGGAGCCTAAAACAATGAAAAGAAAAAAAGAAAGAAAGAGTGTATTAGGTTAAATATATTCATTCTCAAGGTTCGTTTTTTTTATTATAAATTTGTGAGGATTTAAGATACGAAACTTTTTACGTTGGGGTCTAGCATATCAACAAGGACATTGAACGGTTTAGATTATAAACTTGGGGCCTATATGACTTTATAAAACTCAAAGAATACGATTAAGCTATTTTGCATTTTTCACATGTACCTCAAAATTCGTGGCATCTAAGAGATAAAACTTCATGACTTGGACTTATCATTTCATTAGGATATTGAACGACTTGGATCATGAATTGGGTCCTATATGAGTTCAAATAAGCAGGATTACAATTAGGTTATCTTTTTGTTTTTCACATATTCTCGAAATTAAAAAGGATATGAAACTTACACCTTTAGGGTTTATTAGTTCTATGAAAATGTCAAAGTGCTGAGTAACTATAATTGACTAATAATGCATAAGATTGTGTTAATAACATTATTTTCTTGTACTCAATCTTCTATTGGATTAAGATTTGGAGACATCTCATACAAAAGGGAAGGCATTGTTTATAAGCAACTCAAAGTCCCTAGTATGGAGTTCCACTTCTGCCACCCTTAATTGAAACACTAGGCACATCAAGACTCCCTTAAGCCTTTGACATAGAGAAATCTTGAGTTGAAGGTGTGTGGAACTCCACAGTGGACTATAGCTCACTTACTACAAATCAAAGGTGGTCTAAATAAATGTCCTTACATTGAATGAGATGTTTTCAAATTTTACTCCAATAGAAGTTGATTCTACTGCAAGACAGTCAATTTGACCGAAAACGTGATTAATTCAATCTTATGCATTATCAATCATGTTATTATTCAAGTGGCCAATCATACAATGAGACTAACTTCTCTTGAGTTAAATTTAGGAATATACAATATACCGAGAGAACGTTCATTTTGAGCGGCTCAAATATGATAACGGGTGGGCCTCATTCCATGCCTTAAATTCAGGAAGAACTGTAGATTACTAACATTGCATAGCTTGTTTGTTTGTAAGGTGGAGTAAAATGAAATTAAATTGTATGTCAAATGAAGAAAAAAAGTAAGTTTGAGGAAGTTGGGAGTAAAATCACCTTTTTTGTAATTTGGTGCTTTTTAAGAGTACTTGTTCTATCATTTTTTAACTTCTAATTAAGAGTATATTTTTTCCAATTTGTGCATTTTGAAAGTACCTTTTTTTAAAAATCATTTTGTGCTTTTACAACTAACTCGCTCAACTTTCTTCTTTTTATTTGACACTCAATATTATTTCATTTAACTTTATCCTAAAAACAAACATATACCCACGCACTGTTTGGAAACTTTACATATAGAATGAAGTGTAATGAAGCCTCAAATCAAGATATAATAAAATATATGTGAGTTATGATAGTATCTTATCTTTACTTGCTAGATCGAGAATCTTTTTGGCTTTTTGTGTAAAAAGGTGTCATTTAGTGGAAAAATTAAGGAGGTCGTTTTTTACTTTTTTTGTTATAAAAAGTGAGGGAATTTGAATTTGTATACTTTTGATATGACCCCTAGTCTTCTATTTCTGACAGATGGAGGCTTTACTTCACTTTAACTTAATTAGTAAATTCCCAAACGGGAGCAAGCTTGATCAAAAGAAATAGACAAGCTCCATCAAATTAAACCAAAAGTGGATATCAAAAGAAAAGCTCTGTCAAAACCAATGCTCCACCAAACACCACATTCATATTTGGAAGGCAAAATACAATAACAGTTCTTCTACTTAGCCAACTATGCATGGTCCTTTCTTCTTTGGCTAGCTAGTCTCACCATATTACTTCAAAAATTCAAGTCTCGTCTTCTTCATCATTGTAGTTAGGTTCATTTCTATTGAGAAATAGTCTCTCATTATGTTTAGATTAAATTGATATTTTGAGGTTATAACTTTATTTATCTCATTATACTCTATAAAAAAATTTTGTAATTTTCAATAAACTTAAGACGATTTCGATATAATCTTTGAAGTTGTTCATATAAATGTTCATCAACTATGATCCAATTACAAAGACACCTTACAATAACACTGGAGACCTTGAGCTCTCTCGATCTTATGCATTGTCAATAGTTTGAGAACTCAATAACTCAGTATAATTTAAATTATAAATATATAGTATTTTTACGTAAAGAGAAGCCCTTTAAACTTTATTAATTGTCAAGGAGTTGAATGACTTGGCTGAGATTGGCCTTAGGCCATATTTGGTATCTCTACTCTTTTTTAGACAGACCCAGTAAAAATAGAGCCATACAAAGAAGAGGCCAAAGCTCTATTTTTCAGCTGCCCACTTTTTGAGCATTTGGATTTTAGAGGATTTGCCTCTAAATGTTTAAAATGAACAGAGGCCAGAATGTTGTGCATGTCAAACGCTCTTATTTTCATAACCTCTGTCCGCTTTAGACATTAAGAAAAGTAGAGGCTGAAAATAGAGGTGCCGAACATGAGCTTTAGACATTAAGACAAGTAGAGGCTGAAAATAGAGGTGTCAAACATGGGCTTAATTAGCAGGACAGAGTCGAATTCTTTGTGATCTTTAAAGCCATTAATTGAATAATATGAAAAAAATACTTCATGTATGAATGAAAGTCGAGTGGTTGGACAAATTAATTTCGGTAAAGAGACCTGCTATATTGAGGTACAATTTTTTTGACTCGTCAGTGGAGTCTATTTGCTAAAAGTTTACGTAACATTTGTCCCATAACAGTCAGAACTTAAATAGCTTCTACAGAGTCGTTCTTACCATAATAATGCGGTGTTGTAAGACCAAAGATATTACACAGTATGATGCGTGAGATATTGCACGGCCTTTAAGATATCGCGTTCGGAAAATACTTAAAGTTCGACCTCTCTATAGCGAATGTTAGGCCTAAGGCCAGCTTGACTAGCAATATCCCAAGATTTAAAGAGCTAAAAAAATTGACCTACTCCTATATAATTTAACCGAAATTTCTTTACTCTACTTTGAGTTTTACATGTGCATCATCTCATAATCAAAACAAGAGATTGAATAAGTTAGAGTTCAACTATTTGTATGCATCACTATTAATTATATTCTACCACTCTTTGGTTAAGTGGTCGTTGTTCTCATCATCAGAGCCTTGTCCCAAATATGTTGGGGTGATCAGCTTCGTGAATTATCTTTATCTATCTGGTTATATCTTTGGTAAAATCTTTTGATAAGTTGTACTTCTTCGAATCTAATCTTACAACTTCCATCCATGTTCTCTTTGGCCTATTCATTTTTTATGAGCCAGCAGCTTACACAGAAAGATTTTTCCTCAATGATGTCATTCCTGGCTTACGTTGAAAATGTCCCGACCATCGCAAATGAGTCTTTTTTTCATTTATCGCCTATTGATGATGCAAGCTGTAAATTCTCCCTACTGCACACTCATTCTTTTTAAAGTGCATTCTTCTTTATATTCTCTTCTCAGCTACACTCATTTTATACATGTGTTCCTTTTTTACTAGCCACTAAATCAAATGGCCATGATGATCATAGAATATCTACATATGGCTGGCCCGCTAGTTCATAATGAGACATTTTAATTCACATATTCGATGGTTTGCATGTATAACCAAAGTTTACGGTGAGTTATGGCTGGTTATCATAAAAAGAAACTACACCATTATCGGTGCCTCCAACCTAGAGGTGTAAAACCCGCCAAACCGATTGGTCGGCCCAATCGTGCCTGAGCCAGGTCGGGTTAGCCCGTGAAAAATCATAGGGAAAGTCCACTATCCAACGGTCCCCCCCCGGGGACCGGCCAACGGCTCGGGCGACAGCCTCGGGCCGTGTAGCACCGCTCAAAATCATAGGTCGTGTCGTGACATTCCCAGGCCTGTTGGGGGTCGGGCTAGCATGGCCGATGGCATGACATTTGTCGTGCCGGACTGGTCGGTTCCGGCCTGGCCGGGTTATTTATATATTGAAAGGGACTTTAGGGTTTTTACTTTGTAATAAAGTTGGGATTAATAAAATAAATGCACAAATGAGAAATAAGACTTTAATTGTTTTATGTTTATTGATATAAGATAAAGGGCAAGGCTCTCCTAAGCACAAGCTTAGGATAAAATTCCGTAAGCTCACGCTTGTGGGGCCCACTTTGGTCCATCTAAATGGATAAAATACACGACCTCCTGAATTGCACATGTTCATAAACTTTTGGTCATATCCGAATTTACTAGACCGCTGTATCAACTATGCACCAATCCGAATGGACCGTTGACCATTAAACTTTTGGGGCCCAGATGGAGATGATAGAACTCACGATTGAGGATGATTTTTAGCAAAGAGGAGGGTCTAAAGGAGTTCTTGAAATCCCCCCATCTCCATCTCCATGTGTGTCTCCAGGTGGACCCCAGCGCACACTTGAGCTTACCTTATCCTAAATTTGAGGTTAAGAGAGCCACCCCTAAGATAAATGCACAAACTTTAATAGAATAATTATTTCATAAAATTAGGCCGGACTGGGCGTGCCCTCGGACGCCCGAGCCCAATGCGGTACGGCCACTGCTGTGAGCCATGTCGTGTTGTACCATGGCCCAAGACATCTTAGCCCAACACGGCCCGATCAACGTCTCAAGCTGGGCCATGGCATGTTGACCGGCGTCTCGGCCCTGGCGGCCCAGCCCAATTCACACCCATACTCCAGCCACAGTGCATTTATCTTACTTAAAGTTCTAACCATGTATTTACTTTGCATTCTAGTTAATTAAGCAAGTGACACTCTTAAAAGAAAAAATATATACTCACGTTCATATGAAAATCATCATGATATTAGACCATTTTATAAGAATTGTGGATCACATATTTATGTGCAGGTCAACTCCAAGGTGCCTACCTAAAAGCATGTCCCATCAATAGATATAGAGGGTCAAAATAGACTCATCATGATTATTAATATTGAATAAAAACTTGATCGCATCAGATATTTGAATAATGAATGGCTCTTAATCTAGCTAGAGCAAATTTGGGAAGCAATCCAAAGGTAAATAAATGTAAAGATCAGATGCTTATCACATCCAACCTGTTTCCAATTTGGATAAAGACCCAGAAGTGGGCCTATATAATGGACATCATACAGCTAAGAAAATGTAATTTTCCTTTGTCATATCAACTGTGCCTTATTAAGACAATGTGGGACATGGCCTATTGTAGGTGTGGCACTTCCATGGAAAAGCCAATTAAACAATGTCATTAATTGGTGAGGATATGATTGTTGGTGAGACTTCATTTCACCTCTGGAACAAAAACCTGAAAATTTGCACACCTGAATGCATGGGTCCATGAGAGTCCATCAGCCAATAGCCATTGGAATCCGGATCCTCTGAGGCTTTAACCCATAGAAGTCCTGAGTTAAATGCCGGGACTCCGTGGTGGCGCCAACTGTTTTTTTTCCAAATTGACAACAATAAGTTTGGATCCCTTGCTTTGTTGAAAAAAATATATACTATTCAATCATATTAAAATTCACGAACTCTATAAAATCTCATGCTAGCTAATGCACCCTTTCAATTTCTTCTTGTGAATGAAAAAAAAAGAAAAGATGAGATTTTATACTGTTAGCAAATTTTAATAGGATGAATCAGTATCCCCCTATTTCAATGAAACAAGGGATCCGGTCTTGTTAAAAATAAACACAATCCATTATATAATCAAATTTTATGCCAATTCGAATTTGATCCACCATTAGATGAACTGTTTGGTGAAAAATGTCATCAATACAATCTTATTATGTATATTCATTGTCAAGCTTTTTATCAAATAGTCAACCCAACAGTGGAACAAACTTAGATTGACATGAAATTTGAGGTACCCCATATTCTAAAAAGGTTCAGATTTCAATAGTTGAGCCCCTCTATAGAGTTCCAATTTTTTCTTACTCAGGATCTCTCTTTTTAATACAAATTACCCTTATAGTAAAAAAAAAAAATTTCAGGATCTCTCTAAGTTAAAGAACACATGCATCACATTACAATCTCAACATTCCTTCCCTAATGAGCACATGCATCACATCACAATCTCAACATTCCTGTGCTTAATTAGTGTATGAATTGTAAACGATTCTGTTCATCCAGTGGGCCACACTTCATATATGGTTCCAGAAAAAAAAAAAAGCCCACCAGAAACGAATGGCAGAATCAGATTCCAAACAGTAGAAGATATTTGGAAGTCTATTGGGCAATAGATGCTGGAAATACAACGGATGGTTAGGTTTGGTTTGAACTTTGAAGTCTGAAACATAGAGCTCTCAGTTGGGAATGAGATTGAGCGGAAAAAGAGAATCTTGCCCACAATTGGATAGAGATGTATGATTAGGGTCAGATACTGTAAGGAACAAGTCAGGAGCAGTGCTTTTCATTTCAAAAGGAGTCTTTCTTTTTGTGATGTTTCTTGGAAAAAACAGATGCACATGATGCATCAGAATTCAGAGCCAAGCGTAAAAGGCACTGGACTCTGACAGACCAACTTGCACTAGAGCTGGACCCACCCTACCTCTAGTTAGAAGTTAGAACCACCCATAGTGTTTTGACTTTGCATTTTGACTCTCTTTCTTCATATTATTACTCCTTGAAAGTTGCATCTGCCTAATTATTGACACCTAAGATGGAGTTTAAGCCAGACATCTAGGCATAAAATCATATGGGATCAAATTGGATTTTTATATATATATAGATGGTATGGTATTTGCAGTGGATGGTTGGAAATTAGGGTTAGTAAAATGGGCACGGTAGGTTAGATTTAAGTTTTCATAGGCGGCTAGTGCTCAGTGCACTCATGACTCATGTATCTAGCCGACTAGCCGGTCACCAATAATATAATGATGCAAAGTAGGGCGTAACAAAGAAATGGTTATGTGTTTGCACGGAATATATACAATATTATTAATTAAAAATAAAGATTAAAGGTGAATATCTAAAAATGAGTATCAAACATCATTTTTCTTTTGTGGAAATAGAATAAGGGGGAAACTACTAGAAAAGACCCCATAGGACGCCATAGGAAAGGTGAGGACCCACTAGGACTTTGGAGACGAAAGGGGTCCTCGTGTTGTTTTTCAGTCTTTTTCTTTTTATCCTTTATATGGTCGATATTGACCATGGAATATATAGAATTTGTCGATATCGACCATTTTGCGAAACTACTTTATACGTCGTCTCGAGTCTACATTTCTTTTTCATCCATTTTTATCAACTACACCATGTGCTCTGGCCATTTTCCCTTTTAGAAAGCATCAAAAAAGTCCATTACATTGGTGGTTGGACTCTATTATGAGGCTGGTACACACATTAAACACCTTCTTATATTGCATTATCTATCCTAAAACGTCGTCAACTTGATTCCTTTTCAATATTGACTTGTTAGAAACCCTAAACCTATGGAAGATAACCTTTCTCTGCCCTAGGAAACTATACCAACCGGCAAGCACAAAATCACTCTAAGTATGTTCCATCTAAGGACTGGGCTTGATGTTTAAGAATAATGAAAAAAAAAACAAAGTTGCAGTCTCGGTCCCATAAAAACCAGCGCTGCACATGGACGGTTCAGATCGGTTTAGCACTAAAACCAATCACCAAACCGAACCTATCGGTTTTTTAATTAATCGATCCGAACTGATCCGATAGAGAGGGTTAGACCAAACTGAAGTATTCAGTTCGGTTCGGTCTGTTAAACCGTTCTTCTTCTTTTTTTTAATTGAAAATTTCAAAATGATGACCACCCCATCCTTTGCATATATTCCAATGTTTAGGGCAAAGATAAAAATCCAACCAAATGAAACCCTAAAATCTAAATAGTCAAATACTCAAATTATATAATATATGGGTCGGTTCGATTTAGGCGGTGAACCGATGGTTCAAACCGATAACTGACCGATCTAAGCAGTTTCTATGATTTTTAAGCCATAGACCAAACCAATCTACTATAAAACCGATCCAAACCACCCGGTTCGGTTTAGCGGTGATACCGGATTTTTTGTGCAGCCCTAATAAAAACCCACAAAGTTAACATCTAGGGCACAAATGAGAGAAAAATGAAAATACATGCCTCCATGTGCTTAGCAAGTGTGAATAAACTTTGAAAGAAGGCGCCAAACAATGCTTGGGACCACTGGTTGGACAACCGAAAATGGGAAGTGAAGACAGTGAATGTGGAAGGGGAAAAGGGGAGGTTTTCCGCTTTTGTATAATCGCATGGATGGTAAAATGAAAGGTCTAGTCATTTTGGATGGTCATACCCATATCTATGGTGATGCCTCGTAAAGACGGACATCCCTCATCAGTAAAATGGAAATGACTGTGGAGTTTTTAGAATGGTTTTCGCAGAACACTGTGTGCATCGCCGTAGCATTAACTTTACGCAAGAAGACGTCCCTTACTTTCGCAACAAAATTGCCATGGAGATAATCAAAAGGAGTTGGCAATTGAATGCCAATAGGTAGGGCCAACTTGAGACAATTTGAAGCCTAAAGCGACAATCCTAAATGAGGCCTTTTCTATGTTTTAATATTATTATAAACATTTTATTTAAAATTTATTTTTCTTAATTTTTTGTGATGCAGAATTACTCATTAAGTTTTTATATTTAAGTTTTGTTAACCCATCTTAAGTCCACCTCCAAAACCCCACAAAAATTCTGTGCCCGTCCCAAAAACTCATGTGGAGATCTTGGGTCACAAAATCCAATTACCTATTTGGCTCCCCCCCCCACAAAAATCTTGAGTCTGCCACTGGTGGGGCTTGGAGCATTTTCACCTAGTAGCGGTACGCATATGCACCATGAGTTAGGACCATCCAAGATGGACTTCGGAGGTGTGCCCCACGTATTGGATATTCCAGATGCTCGGTGCTCATATGCATTGTGGGCAAGTGAATCAATTCCGTCGGGAGCCCATTGTTTATCTTAAATTTTAAAATCTATTATTAGGGCTGGAATCCCAAACTATCGATCTATTACAACCGCATCATGGATCAAATCTGAATGGGCCCCCATTGAAATAGGATACACAAAAATAATGAGAAAGGCTTGTGAAGAAAGTTCATGACTAAATGTAAGGTTGACATTTGATACACATAGACTGCTAAAAATATAATGGTATGCTAAGATCAATTGGACTCTTAGCAATAGAAATATAAGGGGCAGATTTGGAAATATAATAGACCATAAATGACACTTTAAGGCCCATGAAAATCTTGATCGTATTTTCTCAAGAGAGAGTTATTATGGAGCCTTATATTTTGGGAAGAGAAAAAAAAGGGATGACAGTTGGCAAGTTTGTTTGTTTTTTTTTTTTTTTTTTTGGAATTTCAAACGATGTCAGCTACTATTATGGGGCCTTTTTTTTAGGGCCTCATTTTTCGAGGTCTAAAGCAATAGCTTTGTTGGCTTTATGGTAAAATCAGCCCGCCAATAGGCTGGGTTTGACTGACTTGATCATCCCATGAAGCTTAACATTGTGCACATATGTTGGTTATGGTGATTGTAACATCCACAATGAAGATGGCGTGTGTTGCCGGAAGGAGCGGTATGGGAGTTTTGTGTTATATTTTGCTCAGTTTTTGTTGTAGGAATAAACTGTCATTTTGATGTAGGATGTCATTGTGCTCAGTTTGGGACTCCATTTACTGTAGGCTGTCATTCACATCCAGTTTCTGCTTGTATTTTGTTGTAGGCTGTCATTATGCTAAATGAGCAGATCATTTGGTGTAGACTGTCATTGGGACTCATTTGATTTATTAAAACTGATTTTGAGCCCCTATGAAAAATGGAATGTATTGTCTGGATGTATCTTAGTGTGTGGAATGTGTTGTTTGGATGTATTTTAGTGTGTGGAATGTCATTGAGCCCTTGTGGCCTATCGTAGGTCTCTGATTTTGATCCCCTGTGGAAAATGGAATGTGTTGTCAACTTGTCATGATGTATTTTGGTGTAGACTGTCATTGAGCCCCTGTAGACTTCATAGGTTTGATGAATCGCGAGGAATGTTTGACTAGTTGTGTTGGTCGTTTAGACCTACTTAGAGGTAACCCATTAAATAGTTTTCTAGCAATGAGGAAAATGGTCGATATTGACCATTTTAAACGATCATACTGACCAAGTCTATCGGTCAAAGCAATTTATCTGTAAATTGGTAGTTTCTGCCGATGAGGAAAATGGTCGATATCAACCATTTTAAACGATCGATACTAACCAAGTATGTCGGTCAAATAAATTTTTCTGTAAATCAGTAGTTTTCGCCGATGAGGAAAACGGTCGATATCGACCATTTTAAACAATTAATAGTAACTTAGTCTGTCAGTCGAAATAATTTAGTTGTGACTCAGTAATTTATGCCAATGAGGAAAACGGTCAAATCAACCATTTTAAACGATCGATACTGACCAAGTCTCTCAGTCGAAGCAATTTATCTTTAAGTCCGTAGACAATGAGGAGATGGGTCGATATCGACCTTTTAAAAGATCAATACTTACCAAGTTTGTCAGTCGAAGCAATTTATATATAAGCCATTACTTTTTAAAGCACATGAAGGTGAACAGCAAGTCGTTAGCAAGATCATCGCAATTCTTAGGTTGAGTTGCAACTAGGAAAGGGGTTTTTGTAATTTTTGATTTATAGTGCTTGGTAAGGATTTTCCACGTATAAACCTTGTGTCTCCTTCTCTTTGTGGTTGATTATTTTTAATTAGACTAAGGTTAATCAACTAGTTTAATCACTGAATTTGAAATCTAATAGAGATACTGTTCAAGATGGACCTTAGCCCATGTTGAGGCTGTCTTTCAATTGGTATCAGAGCCAATCTTTCTACAAGAGCAGCCCCACATGCGCTCGAGCGTACAACAGGCGGAGAGCACCCGCACTAGATCTCACTTTGTGTGCAAGAGCTGACACGAGGCAGAGAGGACACGCGCTCGAGCGCACCACAAGCTGCTCAAGCGCATTGCTCACGGGAAGTTGAGTTATTTCAAGAAAAAGCTTTCTAATTTGTGCCAACTTGCTTGTTTGAGTTCTATCCTCTTTAGATAACCTTATGCACGTCCCAAGCCTACAAATAGGACTCTTTAGCAACCCTAAAGGCACCACTTCTCTTCTCTCCGATTCTAATCCTTAGAATGAATTTGAGATATCACTCTTTCTTCTCCAAAGTTCTATCAAGTGGTTGTGCTGAAGTTTAAGGACTTTGGAGTTTCTTTCTGCTACTTTCTTGAAGTAGATTCACCTTGAAGAGGCTATCAAGGTGGTTAGTTCAAGCACGATGAAGGTGTACGGTGAGGCGTCAGCAAACCAAGTAGTCCTTTGGTTGAGTTGCATCTGGAAAAGGGATCTGTGAGTTTTATAACTTTCAATTTATTGCGCTTAGTTGTCTGTTGGCCTAGACAGTAAGGCTCGTGGTTTTTCTCCGAGTAGGGTTTTCCACATATAAATCTTGTATCTCCTTCTCTTTGTAGTTGATTGTTTTTTTTATTGGACTTAGGTTAATCAACTAGTTTAATCATTGAAATTGAATTCTAATAGAGATATTGTTTATTGAGACCTTGGCCTGTGTTAAGGTTGTCTTTTAAGGTTCAAAGAACTATACTATATTAAAGTCAAGGGTTTTGAAGTTAATTTTGACTACAACCGTTTATTTCGACCGAAAATTATTTTCCATGTTCTACTACTAAGTGAGTCACTTTTTTCTCACACTTCCAACATGTAATTGCATTGTAACCACAACCACTTAAGTCTTCTTCCCACTTTTTCCTCACGTCAACAACTTCATTTTCATCTCAAATCTAATTTTCCTCTTTTCTTCCAACTCCACTTCTGTAACCTATTTCTACTCTACCAACTTTTGGATTGAGAAAAGAGGTACTCTTATAATCTCTTCTTATGCTATTCTCTTTTTAATATTATGTGCTCTATCTAAAGCAAATCTTTGTAAGTTTAAGTGTTTTGAGGATAATTTTATGTGATCTAAATTTTTTTTCTAATGGATCATAGAATATATTTTGCATGTGCATGGTGAACATATCCGTTCTTACCACGGATTCTTGTGCTAGTGATATAATTAAGTTAATCAGAGATCCAGATCGACTTCTAGTCTTGCTTTAAGGGATCATTGATTACTATGCACTGATTTTTCAATTTGTTAATATTGATATAGGTGCCTTCTAATGAGGTAGGCTGGACCAAGTTGGTGTGGTCGACATCATATTAACTATATCTTTTTGGGACCATGCAGGTTGGATCTATTGAAAAATGTTATATAATACAAGTAGTGCTCCCAAATAATTGGACAGGTCACAGCACCAAGTTTTAGGCCCGATTGGTACAAGTGTGTGCGCATTAAGCAATCTGATTTTATGTTGAATAGCCCCAAAAAGATGTGTGCCAACTTTGAGGGGACATGTTTGAGTATCATACTTTTTTAATCACTATAATAATAAAATTAATGTTAAAAAGCTTGACATAAGTCATAAGAAGCACTTTTTGCCTATTTGTAACACAAAACTCCTGGAAGAATCGAAATGTAACAAAAACCTACCTCCATTATATCTCTTGTAATTAATTGTATAAAAGGAGAAGGTGCCGAATCTCTTTTTTTTAAATCACTGTATTCTACTTGGAAATATGAGGAAAAGTTGCTATATATGAAATTTGTGACATGATATGTAGTGGGTCAGATAGTGATGTATACAAGGATTTAAATATCGTCAATGCGCATTGAAGGACACATGTCACATGCAACCCAATATGGGAGTTATGCATTATTAATCATAGGGCCCTTTAATCATATTCGTTAATTACGGTATTGATTATATGTTCAATTTTACGGTGGGACCAACTTTTATTGAAGTGAAGTTTGAGACTTGGAGACCCACTCAGCTCTTTAATAGATAGGTCTTAGATAGGTCTCATGTGGATTTTCGGTCTTTCCACTAATAGCAAGTCTAGTGGGGGGGGGGGGGGGGGGGGGGGGGGGATTGCCCATGGTGACATTAGGGATCCCGATTCCAAGAACATACATGTTTCATACAGAAAAAATGGGCGGGACGGTTATGAATGAAGGTAATGAATTCAGGGGGGGGGGGGGGGGGGGGGGGATTGCCCATGGTGACATTAGGGATCCCGATTCCAAGAACATACATGTCTCACTATATAAAAAATGGGCGGGACGGTTATGAACGAAGGTAATGAATTCACTATAAGGACAGGGGAAACAAGAGCTGTCCTACACATTAAATTGGAAAACCTCTAAAACAAAAATACCTCACACGCCTCTTATATGCTCTAAGAGCTTTTTTATATAAATAAAATCACACTTGAAGTAGATTTACAATCAAAGCTCTCACTAGGAAAGAAAACCCTTATAGTGGCTCATGCCCAAGGAAGAAAGAAGTTTGTTGTAAGCATATAACAAAACCCACCTACATGATTAAAAAAAAAACAAACAAACAACAATAAAATCAAAGTACCTATTTATTTGCATAGAATACATAGAAATTAAATCTAACTCCCATGTAATCTGATGAAACAAAAGACCCCAGAGATGCAAACTCTTTCATGAAAATAAAATCACACCGATGAGCCGGTGGATTGGCTCAAAACCGAGCTTGTCTTTTTTGGTGGGAAAGGACAAAACAAAAACAACTCAACACCATTTGAATTATTGTGCCTCGGCTTAAAGGGGAGGAAATCAACTGACCATTTTTTTTTTAACCGCAGTCAAAGGTGCTGGTGCAAGTAAAAGCCTGAGTACGCATAAAAAAAGCAGCCCACTCAAATGAAAATAAATTTCATATATAAAAAAAAAAAAAACTCATATAAATGAAAAATGAGCCTGCACAAGCAAGAAGACCAACCTTCTCCTTTGTTGCTTGCAAAGGATGCAAAACTAAAATGAAGAACTAAGACCAAAACCGAAGCCCCAGATCTATTATGATGGGGACTTCCCCTCCAAGATCTAAACCGTCGAAACACTCCGTAAGTGAAAGACTTACGAAATCTGAAAGACTTCAACACACTATTGGAGATCTACAGTATTTCTAACGGTAAAAATCCCCACAGATTTCCTGCGTTCAGATTTCGGTGCAATCATGCACAACTTAGGACTCCCATCTCCCACCCTTATAGAACTAATGGTCACATTTCGTAGAGACTTCTCGCCAAAAAAAAAAAAAAAACCTAATCCTGATGTGATAGGATTCTGCTAAGTGGGAATAAGATCGGATACACTAATCTTGAATTACTACAAATCCCTATCTTATCCGTAACAGATGAAGTCTTTTATATATTGGGATTCTTATTATTCTCTATTGATAACAGTCGGCTTCGTCTTATATAATACTCATGGCATAAAGGCCACACGATTTCCTACATAAATCATATGTCAATGCAAGATTCCTTACTGATAATTGAACCATGACAGTGACAGCAATACTGTATGAAGTAGAAAACAAGGTACAAAGGATGTGGCCAGGTGAACATTTACCTTCTTGTCGTTTCAATGTGCCCCAATGAATAAAAGACAATTCAAGGTGTGGTCGAGTGATCCTCTTCAAAACCTAGCTTCAATTACAGCTCACTTATTTCTATCTTTTTATCAATTTTTTCCTTTCTTTTTATGGTTATGAAAAGATGTTGGCTTTGTGTTTCCTGTTCCTCCTTTGTCTTTAACTATACTTGGTATCATAGGTGAGTTCAAAAGTCAAGAGATTTTATTACTAGATCCCATTCCCACCATAGCTTTAACTAGAAGATCCTTTTCAGGACCTACCCAACTTCATATCAACAGAATTTAGTGATAATGATAAAACCAAATGGATGCCTCTCTCTCTCTCTCATACATTATACACTAAGCCTGATGATAATAACAAATAGTGACATTAATATAGTAATATAATATATGGTGCCAAAGATAGCCTCTACATATCAATCATGATCATGATGACAGTGAAGATATTTGAATTGCCATCATGTTTGATTTCATTATCTGTGGTCTCTCCACCATGTTATTTCATGAACCTAAGTCGTTTAATTCTGACCTGTAACCATTGTGCTATTAGCAGATGAATGGATCAAGGAGGGTAGTTTGGCACTAAAACCAACTAGGGTTTTTGTACTTATTTTTTATACATGGATTAGAGACAGTTTTTGTAGGACGTATTGAAGGGTTATGTGTACAAGGAATTGCTTAGAGGAGAAACTAGTAAAGATCCTCACCTGTTTCTTAAAAGGAATTCAAAGAATTTTCGGATGGAGAATTTATAAATTCTCCAACATGTGGATTTCCTGGATCCTCCTCCGTATTGGAGCAAGAATTCCAGTAAAAAGTAAAGAGGTCAGAATCCCATAAATTTCAAACGTTGTTTGAGACTTTGAGCATGTAATTTCTTTACTAAAACTTTTAACAATATTTTTTTGTCTTGGATTGGGCATGATGTAATAATGGCTATCCCCTAAAACCTGAAATGCCATGTTTGCTTGTCCAGAATTCCAAATTTCATCCACCTATAAAGTCCCAAATGGCTTTTTGAAATTCCTCAAGGTCCAATCTCATTGCATTTTGCTAGAATTTCAAATGTTCCACCCAAGAGGAAGATTTAGGAACTCCACCTCAGGAGACGGCTTTTAGAGAATTTGTAAGTCTCTAGACAAGAATTCTATAAATTCTTATAAAAAATAGGCCCTTAGGCGGCTGAAGTAATGTTGGTAAAGATAATGACATTTGTAAATTCTAAAGGACAAGTCATCACATCATGTCCATTAATCATCAATATACTAAATTCTTGTTATAAATTTTAGTAAAAAATCAGGCCCTTAATGAGGAAGTGAGGAGATACACAAGAGTTCTTGCGAAACAACTTCAACTAGGATCTGGTCGAAAAGTAGAATTTAGGGTCAACCCAAGATAAGATATGATGATAATGCATCTTTCTACGTGGATCATCATAAAAATATTAGAAAAGTGATGACGGCAATGACGATGATGAATAGATGAATATGTAGGGTTGTAAGGAGGCTCAAATTTGGGAATTCCAAAGGTCATTTGAGACTTTTAGGTCCCTAGAATTTGGAAATCTATTATAGAAACATTGGATTTCAAATTTCAAGAGGGCAAAGCACATCATGTCTGTGAATCCCCAACATCTTGAGGTATTCCCGTTGGGAATTCTAATTAAATAAAAATAAAAAATTCTAGTTAAGTAAAAATAAAAAATGATTTATTGGGCCTGAGTCTAGGCTGAACAATTTTTCAAAGGGCCCATCTTGGCGCATAGCCCTTGGCAATTGAGGGTTTAGTCTGTGTCATAATGTAAAACTCATGCCAATATATAAACACCCTGGAGATCTAAGATGATCAGGCTTAACATGTTTGGTTTGGGGCTTTGGGCTGCTCTCCGCCCAGGCCATTGATACCTGAAACATAATACATAGTTATATTCCCAAACAAATTGTCATATTTTTCTGATCCAAGTTGTTCACTCTGCCTTCTGCTTTTTTTTTTTTTTTTTTTTTTGTTAGGAGTATGGGTTGATGATACTTCTTGTCTTGTCTTGTTTTGCATTTTTCTTTTGTCCTCTCTGTAGGGCAGATCCAAGTGTTAGCACGCGGATGCAGTGGCACCGCATGATTCGAGAGACACCTTAGATAAGATCTTAAAAGATTCGATTTTATCATTTTTCTTTACTTGACCGTATACTCATATACCGCACCACCCAAACGCAAATCCTGAATCCGCCATCGCCTCTCTATAATAAAAGTTTATCCCTATCATCAAAAAGATTTATAACTCACCTATAAGGATGTGGTGGGTGTCATATGAGCCCTGGTGTGTATATTTTCCCTTTTTTTTTTTTCTAAATACATAAGTAATACATGTACAATCAGTTTTCGAAAAATATACATTCAAAACTTTGTAGGAATTAATTGTTTTAGTATGAACACTTTTGTCAACAAAGAAAATTTGAAATAGTTACCTTTTGGGGGGAGAAGAAGAAAAGGAATCTAAGATTTCAGCTTTAGATTCATTGTCTGTTATTTTCAACGGAGGCAGAAACCTACGACCTGTTTTTCTTCCTTTAGTGGGTGGAAATGGAACCTTTGACTCTTCCTTTGGATATGAGGAATTGAGGACCCACTTCCTCTTTATTTTATTCTACTTTCATCTTTTTGGGTAGACTGGATGAGTGGTAGAGTAATATATAGTGGGACCATTCACCCTTTTAGAAAACCTATAGCAGCTGACTTTCAGTCTGTATGAGGATTTAAAATCGGGGGATTCTCCTGTTTATGCATCACATGAGGAGTTTCGTTTTCATTTGGAGACATAGTTGAGATGCCTAACTAAGTAACTATGTGTTTGTTTGTTTCTTCTTTTTGTTTCTTCTACCTAATTAACAAAGTCTTCTTTTATCTGGTGGGAGCCACACCTGTGACTGTGACTGCCGCTAGTGCTCTAAATGAAATAAAAGGATCATCGTTTGGCTTTTACACATGGGATAGCAATAAGAGTTTTACATAGGTAAGTGTTTGCATGTATAAATGTTATGCATGCAAATGTTACATATGTGAAATATCGTACCATGGTTGCCAAAATCATAATTTTTTCAGGCTCAGCCAGACTTTAATACAATCGTCCCAAGCATGACTCCATCATAACTGCCTAGCCCGAGCCTAATTACCCACTTAAAACTTATAAAGGCTGAGCCCAACCGACATAGTTAATTGGGCCTTGATATATGGATGTCTTAGAATATATGGATCTTTCATGAAGTTCTAGTATTCTACCCTAGGCCTGATTACATTTAGATAGAAAGAGGAGTATTTTGTGAGATTGAGATTGGATTGAAATCACTTGCTTTATTTGAGGAGATTCTCTCCTTAACTTTGGGGTGCACATGTTAGAAATTCTCTTTTTAAGTGTACACAAATTGATACAAATAGAAAGAGAAGTATTTTGTGAGATTGAGATTGGATTGAAATCACTTGCTTTATTTGAGGAGATTCTCTCCTTAACTTTGGGGTGCACATGTTAGAAATTCTCTTTTTAAGTGTACACAAATTGATACAAATAGAAAGAGAAGTACATGTCATACTGTACTGAGATTGGCTTGTGACTCTTATTACACAAGCCCCGTATGATTATTTTTATACGGGGCAGACTGGGCCAGGCTTTGGGCTCTCTATTACTTAATCCAAGACCAGCTCATATAACAAATGGACCCAAATCCAAGCTTGGCCCAAGCACTAAAACCTTAGACACAAGCTTGGCCTAAAGCGGACCGGGCCCTGATGGGGCTGGGCCGGCCCATAGAAGTGCAGAAAATAGATCTATCTACTAGGACTTTTTTATTTAATTTTTTAAAAAAATTTCTCAAAATCCATAAAGATTTAAATATGAAAATAAATGTCTTAGGGTTTCTTAGCCCTACAAAGAAGATGAACGGCTCGAATCATGAATTTGGGCCCGCAGAAGTATGAAAAAGATGTCATTGACAATGCTCAAACCTATAACCCTTGGTAAGGGAAACATGCGTAACCATTTTAGCACCTCTTCGATGTGTAAATTTTCAAGTGAAATAGTGATACTTACACCAGTTTTACACCTCATTCACAAACAAACAAGCCAAGCATAACCCCCTTTTTTTTTACCCAACCTACCTAGGGGTCCATACACCAACACAAGTGTGAAGAGGAAGCCCACAAAAATGAAAAAGATAACCCATATTCGTAAGAAGAGAAGCCCACACGTGGAAAGAGTGGCATACCAAATTCCTAAGCATCCAGATGACATGCGGGGTTGCCGCAACCCTTGTTGTCCATGTGTAAATGACTGCAAATAAACTACCCCACTTTAGAGGTCCAACTGTTCCTATACACAAGACCTCCTTCAAGAACGGCTAGACGTGGCCGTGCCTATGCAAGGAATGATCCACCCTCTAGGGCCCATTTGAAAATGAGAGAGTTTAGATGAACCACGGATATGAAAGGTCTCCCAAATTCCTATACACCTGTGTGCAAAAAATTACAAATCATCTGATCAAGAGAAGTGCTTTTATAAGGGCATAAAAATTGTCCAAATTTTGACCACTAGATAAGGCCTGATTTCAGCCAAATTTTATATGACCAATTGTTATTGTTAAGGCGTAGAAAAAATGGGTAAGTGTCAAATTTGGGTTGATGGCAATTCATGGTGTAGTGTCTGGGAAGGACTGGAGATTGATGAGGGGATCATGCGGCCCCCACAGGCCAGATCATGTGTGTGTGTTTATTTTTTTCCTCATGTTGGCAATGGAATTTATGGCAGTCTCATTGACTAGTAATCACCATCATGGAATTTACTGACACTACATTCCTGCAATGAGATGAATGTAACCATCTGCCGACAATGGACAATTCAAAACAGTAGTCCACATTGTCAATGCTCTGATTAATCAATAAATGATTAAATATCATTTGATAGTTTTGTATTTTATGGCTGTCTGCTGTCCTTCATTGGGCACTGCATCAATTATTTAAACAATCAAAATATGGCACCCACTTGAAGGGTTGGACAATCCATGGTTGAACTAAAAGTCTTTCTGCAAGGCAGCAACTGACAAAAGCTCCACCAAACACATGTAGGTTGAAAACAACCAAACTCATTTTAGAGAAAGCCAAACCACGGACTGTGATTTGAGTCTTACTGATCTGTAAGGTTTGGGACACTGGAGCGAACTTTCTGAATCTATCAAGTTGATTCACTTCACTAACTTGAACTGAAACCTGAATTTGAACTCCTGGAGATTAAGGAGGTCGATCGAGAAAAGAGATGTTACTCAATTAAAGGTCCAACTGATCACCATGCCTATATTGTAAACAAGCAGTTACGAATAATCTGGCTAAAATAATCGAAATTAGACGTAGCAGAATTCCATATAGAAAAACTTCAATTATCTCAGTTTCTTTGAAAGAATAGAAAAGGAGAGGTAACATCTATCCTTAAATATTAATCCAAATCCCCCATGAATCTCAACTATCAAGTATTGGCAATTGACGCGGGCATTAGGCACCTTACCCTCAACAGAGTTGCCATGATCTTATTTTTCCAGTTCGTTGGAGCCTTCTTCGAGAATAAACTGATACGCTTCCATAGCTGGTAAATCAACTCCCTCTGATTCTTGTTGCTCGCCAATCAACATTTCTGCTTTATTTGTTCTTGACCTTTCACCACCCAGTTCAGAGGAATCTTCTCCAATGACTAGCTCAATGCTTCCTGCATCTGATGATTCTAGTTCTGCATTATCTTCAATCACTGAACTCGCTGCATTTGCTGCCTCTTCTTCCGACATACTGTTGTAATCACTACAGGAGCTTGGAGCATCCTCCTCAACACAGACCTCTGCAGCTTCTTTATCAGAATCGTCCATTAGGATACCCGTGGAGCTTTCTGAAGGAGGTACTTCTGTTTCCTCCATCTTTCGAAAAACGGAAGTCATTGAATAAGACAAATTTGCTTCTTGAGGATCTTCAAAGTACACCAAATTGTTGGATAAATTTCTAGCAGTGCCATCACTGTCAGCCTCTTCATTTACAACTGGAGGTTTTCCCATGGTTGTCATTGCTGCCTTCTCCATGTCTTGTTGCATGCTGATATTTGCTTCAGTTTCAAGTGCAGGTTTTCTGAATTCCAAGCCTACGGGATCCTCTGAGTATCTTCCACCATCCTCATCAACAAAGTCCTCCAAATCTTCATGTTGCTTTATATCAAAATACTCTTCAAGAGTACCTACAGGTCCTAGTGTTTCCTCCATCTCTTGAAAAATGGGAGTCATTGCATTAGCAGAATTTGTTGCTCGAGGATCATCAAAGCATACAGAACTGTTGGATAAACTTTCAGCAGTGTCATCACAGTCAGCCTCTTCAATGACACCCGGAGGTTGTTCCATGGTTGTTATTTCTGCTTTCTCTGTCTCCTGTAGCTTGCTGATAGTTGCTTCATCGCCATTTGCAGTTTTTTCATCAAAGCCTAAAGGACCCTCTAAGTATCTTCCACCATCCTCCTCGACAAAGTCCTCTGCATCTTCATGTTGCTGTCCATCAAAATACTCTCCAAGAGTACCCACAGGTCCTTCCACGGGCGGAAGCATTGTTTTCTCAATCTGCAGTAGCTTGTCAATTGCTGCTTTAGCTGCTTTTGCAGCCCATCCATCATAAAGTATGTCACTGTTGGGATTCAAACCAGCAGCAAGGAATTCCATTTCCATGTGTTCTATGAGGCCCAATGAGGCATCCATCAGATTCTCCGAAAAGTACCCTCCAAACCTTGCGATTTCCACTATAAATTGCATATCTAGAAGGAACTGTTATATGAGTTGAGATGATAGAGAAAATGAAGATGTCAGCAAGTGAAATGGGCAATATAATAACAACAAACGAGAAGAGGGGACCAAGATGGAATTGCAACCAGTGGATAATAAATTATCACCAAATACGATTTTCAAATGATAAGATATTAAAAAAAAAGTAATTATAAATGAAAACTTCAAAGCACCATAATTGCAAGCATGAATCAGGCACAAAACATAATTATAGACATAGTTGTTCTATTTCCTCAGGATCTAGCTATGGAGTCTTCATTCTCAAGTGAAGAAATGAACACATCCAAGCACATCTGAGTCCAAGTAGTCCTTTAGAATTGTTAAAATCCTATGATTTGTGAAACCAGCATAGATTCAACTCAAATCCTGACTAATGGGTCGGGAATTGAAATAAATGAAGTATCACGATTTTCAATGGCTCTATCATACAATTACAGATTTAAGGAAGATCAAACTAAATTCCAGATATGCATGAACGTTCTCATTGAAATGCAATTTCATCAGCTTTGGTTTTAGATACTTTACATTTCATCCTTTAAGTGAAGAAAAGAATTTTATATACCTTGTCAAAACCACTAGATTGTTCAGCAACTGAGCTCTCTCCATCGATTGTCCAGAACTCATTATTTGAAAGCCAAAAGAATACTGATTCCATCAACTCCCTCAGTAGGTCCTTCACCTCCCAATCCCTCCCAACAAAAACTTCTCTAGCAAGTTTTTCTAATTGCCTCAGTTGTAGAAACAGTACCTGATTATCATTGTCCAAAGTAATGACATAAGAAGCAGCAGATACTAGCAGCAATAAACAGTAACTCTCAAATTAACCATCCAGTTGGTTTTAACCTGGTAGAATCATCTAAACCAGTAAATGACTATATTAATTGCCAACCTGTTCCTTTCTCTAACAATCGAAAAATAAGAATGAATTCTTACTTTCCCAAGCATACATAAAAGATTCACTTTCCCAAGCATTCATTTTGACTCTCAAGCTCTCAGCCAAATAAGGCCAAAAGAAAATAATTTCGAAAATTAAAAACACAAAAAGAAAAAAAAATCTTGCCAATGTTAAAGAAATGTCTAACATCATCTTCCTGATAGTAATTACACCATTTTCATTTTCAATGAAACTGAAAAATTAGCTGATATTATTTTTACCAATTTTCACATCAGTGAGATAAGTCTTAGCCAATTCATAAAATCATTATTAAATATAGCTAGAAAAGATAGATAAAGAAAACTTAAAAAGCCAGTAGTGTCAAGGGACATTTCTATCATACTGAAACAACTAAAAGCATATTTCCTCCCAAGATCAATAGAGTAGGAGCTCTCATTGTACAGAAAATTTCAGCAAAGTAAAAGCATCTAAAAGTGTATCTGGAGAAAGCAATGCAAACCTGAAATGCCATAGATGGTAGCGGAGGATGTAATGAATGAGATTCACTCTGTCCATTTTTGTTAGTTTCTGGGCTTAGAATTTGTTCATCTTGAAGGGACATGACTTTTAATACAAACTGATGGCAGAAGTAAGCTCTAAGTCTATCAGCAGCTTCTTGAATGGAGAGAATCCAACTATCGATTCCCTTCTGTTGAAGAGACTCTGCTTGCTCTGTTAGTGTCTCATCAACTGCACATTCAATGCCTTTAGAGATACTTCCAGTAACACTCGAGAATAAGTGTAGAACAAGTGTAGATGCATTGGCCAAAAGAGAAAGCTGTTGGTAGGGAGTGTTTGCAAAATTGGTTGTTGGACTGCCTTTTTCTATAGCATTTGCTTCATTTGGGATAGATCTTATTAGGATGTCAACATATGCATTGAAGAGGTCATAAAGTCCTTGGAGAATTGAATTTTCCATTTGGAGGCTAACCAATGGCAAAACATCTGCAACTATTGCCTGAAAATAAATAACAAAAAGAAATTTAGCAGCAGTTCACACTTGGAGTTTGTGAATAATGGAAGGATACAGGCATGCTTTGTCAAGAATCCTTGCTTGGCTACAACTCACACTTTTAATTCAGTCAAGTTTTCCATTTTACTTGGAATGAAAGAGCAACAGCAACAACCAACAAGGTCTTGCATAAAAGAGTACAGGTAGATGAATTACCAATCTACAATAAGAACAAGGGTAACACATTCTAAGAAGGGATTTGAAGGGGCCGGATCCAAGGCAGAACAATGGTGTATCCAGGTCGAATCAGTGTCTACAGGATGGATCCTATGTGCTGGATCAGGATCCATCAACTAAAAACTGGAGATCTGGTATTCGGGTTCGGGTTTCAGATCTGGATCAAAGACAAGAAGAGGGGCCAATATGAGTATACTTGGATCAATGGGCTCCGAATTAGATCATTTGAGCTTAAATACGGGCTCTTAAAATGGCAATGAGATCCGAGCTTTGTAGACCCTCAAAGACTCACACAGCTATATTATTCAAAATTTGTAGACTCTTGAAATGCATCTTTTTGAAACACAGTTATAGTTCAAGATCCGGATCCTCAGGTTGGAACATGCAAGGATCCAGATCCGAAAACTTACGAACCCTATATGTATGGATCTAGATCCGGATCCAAAATTCTTCTTGATCCAAAAACAGGTTTCATACCCTCTTTTCTTCACCAGAGACTTCAGGTATTCAGTTAATCAGATATCCATTGACATCCCTAGCTATGACGACAACAACAACAATGGCAACAAAGGCCATATGGGTAGTACATTTCAGATCTGTGTTCGTATCCTAGGCTGTTTTAAGATATTTAAGAATCAGAGTTGGTTACAGTGGATCTCTAATAGAGAACAGGTCATTATCATGTGATCCACTCAAATGGTCGCTACATACATTTTCACACAATGATCTTCATAAATTGCACAAAATTAGGCAATAGGACTTGTTGCTCTATGTTTTCCAACAGGTCATCAACATACATCTACCTAGAATGTTAGCTGTTGGTGTACCTTTACCTTGTCATCATTTGTATAACCCATCCCAACACCTATAGTGGTTGCTTTTATAAAAGGAAACCAACATACCTGCACAACCGCGACAAATTTTCGTCCACTGTTGGTAAGCAGGCAATACTCCAGTTCCCCACCAATCTCTACATGAGAAGTTGTGCCACTGAGGAGTCCAGAAACAAGATATCTACCCGGGACCCAAGGATCAGTTGACGTAAAGATACCAATAACCTTCTTAAAATGGTCTATATGCATTTGAAACACCCTTTCCATACAAGGGCGAATTATACTTTTCAAGTATGGATGCAACAATATTTTCTGTGATTCTAGCAAAGAACAAAATGACATTGCATGCTGCACGGCTTCTACCACCATAGACAAGCCACCAGTTGTTTCTGAGATGGATTTGACATACTTATCAAAATAGGATACAAACTCTTCTGTTTTCTCTCTTGCCCACTGCATAAATTCTGAAGTATAAGGAGATGTTTCACCATGTAAGGTGACAGAGCTCTTGCCCGCTTGAGAAATCACAGAGAAAACATGCTTTGCAAGCTTTCTGATGTAGGTTTCATGCATAAATGGTTTTGAATGCTGCAAATCAACTATACCATCTTCAAAACGTGAACTGTAAAATTGGAACAGTAAAAGATTTGCCCTATGACAATTGCCAAGCCTACAAAGTCCAGAAAGTGCTTTCTGGAATTCTGGTGCGGCTACTCTTGGGTGTTCAGCTACTCGGACAATTTGCTCTGCAAGACTTTTCCTCCTTTCTGACATGGCAGAGTTATAAGACATCACAATTTCTAATGGAAAATCTTCTTTTGAGAGTATCCTATCTAACTTTGTGGGTTCCATCTCAAAAATTAATAGAGCTTCATTTACCCTGCATTCTGAGATAAGAATATCCAACGTTTCTGTAATGGTATTGGTGTGAGTCTCCAATTCACACAGAGGAGGTTGCTGTTCAGTATCAAGAGTGCCTTCAGCAATTGATTCTATTGACTCCTCGCACAAAACCTCAAGATAGATCCCATGCGTAAAGTCATATAGAAGCTTTCTTTGAGTTGCAATATGTTTTTTCAGTTCCATCAGTTCATTTTCCAAGCATTCCACTTCTTTAAATATTCTGTGCATAAAAGGAGAACATTCAGTTTTACATTCTTAACTATCTACTGGTATAAAGAAACATTAGAAGAAGAAAAAAAAGCGCTAAAGAACTATAGCAGTTAATGCATGAATACTAAGGATCCCCATTAGAAGGGAGAAATAAACACGAGCACACTGCTAGAGTGAAATAGCTAAGCTAAATATACCCAAAGTCCAAAGCGCAGCATCCAAAGCTATGATACCTAGAACTTCAAAATAGCCAACGTACTGTATCATATCATATCCGATACTTCGCTTTTTATGTGTAAATCCATGTCCCTGCCATATCTGGATATCATAGATCCAAAAGCACTGCAGAGACATATAAAAGAAACCCAAAGTCCAAAGCCCAGCATCCAGCTTTATCATTAAGTCAACGGTGTTAAACAAAATATTGATGATTGTAATGGAAATGAAATAGTCTATGGGATAATGTGATGCCACAAGATGAAAATCTAATAGCCAAGAAGATTAAAATTATTTCATTTCATAGAACTAATAAGTAATAACCAACACATCTAATCCAATAGCATTATGACTAAGTAATGCTAATATAAAATCTAGACAGACTTGAGTAAATGATATGATAGAACTTTGAAAGGTGTTTGAGTCAAATTATTTCAAAATTCTCAAACAATCAAATGGTTTGAAGATTATCAAACAATGATAGAATACAAGGAGTAATATTTTAGTAGATCTAAGAGTAGAGAGGCTGGTCTGGGTGAAATTGAGAACCACTTAATCCACAGTGCAATGTATTCCATTATCTGAGATCTACTATAAAAGTAAAATAAAATAAAAGAGGGGAGCTAAAGAGGAAAATTAAACAAAAAATCAGACAAACAGTGTGTGATGGGCAAGTTGGAGACAAGGGTGTGTTGTGTAATCATTACATGACATTAAGATCAAAGGGCCGCTAAGACAGTAGGAAAGAACACATTGTTGCATGTACCGCAAATAAATAGAAATATAAAGCGCATGCAGGTGGTCGAGGTGCATTGGCTACAGGAGAAATGTTTGCCATAACAACAAAGAAAGCAATGAGTAGAAAAGAGGAAGTTTATAGGTGGCTTCAAAAAGAGGAACTCAAGAACTGCCAGCACATAAATTCCAGAAATTCCTGTACAAAGAATTAAAATGCTACAAATACTAAAGGGGAATACCAAAATAGACCTGGAATGAAGTACTGAGAAGTTAAATACTAGATTGTAGACAAAGGGAGAAGTTAGCCTTAAATAGAGATGGTGAAGTAAGGTGAAGTAGAGATGAGTGAAGTAGAAGTCAAAAGGCTAAACCAAACTACATGTGGTAAGGCTTTTTTCTTTCGTTTTGTGTTTAAGGAGGAAAAAACCTAACGCTACATTTCTGCAAAGGAAACAGGCTAGTAGGTGCTTTCATTGAAAAAGTTGTGTGAAGTGTGAACTACAAAAGGGTTCTTACATGAATAGACCAGTTCTTCAAGGAGAATAAAGAAACATAAAAGGATGTACTTTTATTCCATATCCACATTGTTCAATACTTACTGATAATATGACATCACCACATCAGCTTTCCGGTGTCAATATAATGTAACAAGAATTGTAGATATTAGAGAAGCGACTAATGCACCCAATATATATGCCAAAACTATAACAAAATCAATCCATAAACTATGTTGATTCAACTGTATATAAGATGATGGCCAAGATTACCAACCATACAGCCACATCCATTTGCCTAAATGTGATAGAATTGAAGCAATTACCTGACAAATGCTGAGTAATTTGAATATACATTTTTGTGGAAATCATCATCTGATGCCTTCTTTAGTTCAAGAAGCTCTGAACAAAGGCGCTTTATTCCCTAATGATCAACAAGAAAGAAGAAATTAACCAAATTTAGCAATATGACAACACATGTTTACCTGAATGCTAAAAACAGTGGCAAAATTAACCCATATTTCCTCTACTGGTAGAATCAAATAACCCATAAGATTTTAAAGAAACAAAACACTCATTTAGTTAAAGTTTATGAAATATGTATAGTCTGGCGACGTATCTGAGATCAATGGGTTATGGTAAGATGATGATTATTAGCCTTGTGAATCTGAGTTTAATGATCTTATAGGAGCTAGACAATGTTGATGAAAGACTTATGGGATCAGAGATTTGAGACTAAAACCCTTAACTTAAACCAGCTGTTCAATGATCTGATAAATATAAACTTCTAGTCTAGAGCCATTCCAAAAAAAAAAAGGACGTTTATGCTAGAAACCCTAAGGTCATGTGTTTAACAATAACTTGCCCCAAAAAGGGTGTGAATTATAGTCTTTAAGAACAAATCTCAACCTGAGATTCAAGAAAGCATTTCTCTTTTTTTCTTTTTCTTCTTCTTCTTCTTTTTTTTTCAGAGGCAATGGTAACTATATTAATAGAAAGAAGAGAACAAGCATAAGAATAAAAGGTTTCAAGACTAAAAGCCAACCATAATTGCATTCAGGGGCGTGAAACCAGGAAATTTCCCAAACTAGGATAACTTTTAGCCAAATCCAATCCATGATGGGACCTTCCCTTCCCATCTCATCCTACATAGTGATTCGACGGTGATCCAAAAAGGACCCTACAAAAGGGAAAATAAGGACCCCAGCTTATTCCAGTGCAGCAGGTCATTACAACAGGACTCCATTTAGGAAAAAGCATCATTTCTCAGTTCCAATCTCCCAAATTCTTTCACACCTTGAAGTTACTTCTAGAGAACTGTCGTAAAATAAAATACTCCCTGCATTTTTTTTTGGCCTTCATTTCTCAATCTGCAAACTGTAGTTAACACACAATACCCTGCAACTTTTAAGCATCAAAACATGTGCTAGATTTGATAACCTAAATACCCAAAATCAGTTAAACTAACCCTTCAAATAAAAATATTTTATAGAACCCCAATTCTCCCATACTCAATTCAATGTTCCTTCCCACTGAGATTTCTCAATTCTCATTCCATAATGCTGCATACGTTTATATATCAATTCTCCAAGGGACGATACAGCTCCTGTGCATGCAAAATAGATTAACTTGAACTGAATTCAGTTCAAAAATCTCTTGCTGTTGCTTGCAGAATGAATCATGGAGCAACCCATACTACACATGGATCAATCGGCGAAAAAATATCAAATTGAAAGGAGCTTCACATGATAGAACCCTAACTGATTGAGTTTCTTGGTAAAGAAATTACCTTTCCAGTCATGGATTTGAGCTCCGACTCATCATCTCCGGGCTCTGGACTTAATGAATCATCTTCGCTAATATCGGATTCGGTCGAATCATCCATCCCTTGGTCTCTGAAGCGAAACCTCGTCGTGGTGGAATCCATGGAAGCTCAAGTTCGAATCTTTCGAGACTTGTAGGGAAGAATGAACGATATATTGCGAAATCCGGATGGATTTGGAAGCTACTGTCGTCGTTTTGTGCCATTTTCGAATGCGAGAAGAAGAGCATCGGGATCTCCGAAAACGGCAAAAGAGATCAGATTGATATTGTATTTTTTTAGGGTTCGAAGAGAAAACCCTAACCCTAAAAGGAATAAACAAAGAGAGCGGAAAAGGGAGTTTTCGTTTCGCCTTGGGCTGAATCGAGCGAGACGTTGGCGAGCACATCTCAAAGTTCGCGGGAAAATTAACGGACTTTCCTACGGACGGGATGATTTAATCAGGTCTCGTGCGGGCAACTCCCTTACTTTGATCACAGCCGTTCACAAGGAATCAGTAGTACCTCAAATTTCAGTGCAATTGATGTAAAACTTATCCCACTCTTAGATTGGTCAATATGTTAAAAAAATAGATTTTATGGAAAGAATCCGTTTTAAATTCGAAAAAATGACGGAGGACCTAGTAATTCCGTGACGGCGAGAGGACCTCTATTCCACGATATCATAGAATAGCTCGATATTATAAAATGATTCAACATGCACCCACCTCAGAGTTGATAGTGTCAATCCAAGCCCAGGCTCATTTTGGGCCCAGTCTTCATGTATTACTTAGTCAATTACACATGTACATTCTTAGTTTGTAAATCAGTTATTTAGGCTTGTAATCAGGGCATTCAGTCCTATAGATAAGCTTAATGGCTTGTAATCAGGGATTCATCCCCTTTATAATAGAACAACAGACGACCCTAAATGGGCACAGTGTTTTGGCATATTTCTCCATTCCACATTCAATCTCTCCAAATTGTCATGGTATCAAAGCAAGGTCAATCATCTGTGATCTTCTGCTAAGTCATCTTCCAAGCATTGGAAGCTGTGATCATTTATGATCACCCTCTTCAGCCGGATCATCTCCGATCATCTCTGATCATTGCAGATCCCTCATGGCCCATTGAAGATCATCATTTCAGAAACTGACGGAATCAATCTCCAAGGTCGCCTGTTATTTCTCTTTTTTATCACTATTTTTCCAGGAATTTTGTCTCATCAGAGGTAGGCCATCAAGCATATTTTGTGATATTTCAATTTTATCAAGAAGTTTTGATCACAGCCATCAAAGATTGTGGATTCTGATCCGTTTCAAGTGGGACTTCTTCCCATAGTTACGGAAAATCTTTGCCTTTTCATCCCCAAACTCTGATCAGATCTTTGATCATCCACTGGGGGCCATGTGGATATTTTTCCACCAACGTCCAAGGACGTGTTCTGGTTTTTTTTTCCGTTGCCGTTTTTCATCTCCTCTTTTACTGTTGTGCTACTGTTGCTGTGTTGCTGTACTTCTTCTATTTGCTGTGTTTTTTGTGATCTGAGAGGAATCCATATCTTCCGGAGTTATCATCCACGGCATTATCGTCCTACTGATCCAGACACTTGTGGGCCACTTGTGATGATCCAGACACCTCTGGAATCCTACACAGTCTTGGTCGCCCACTGCAGGAGGATTTTTTTGTGATTTTTTTCACAATTTTTCGCCAATCAGAGGTGGGCCATTTCCTCCATCTCACCGTCCAAAAGTTTGGATCCTTAGCTTCTGTACACCAGATTTCATCTCCAGGAAGACAATTAAGAATGGCATTCAGATCTTACACCTGGTCTGTATTCCAATCTATCTGTTGAGTCTCTGTGACCTTCTGCTTCATATTGGATTGCTGGTGAAGCGTACTGTTCGCTGTTACTTTCATTCTTCTTGGTGATTGTGGCCTCTACAATTACATCTACTGTTTTCTGTTAATTGATCTGTTGCTGCTACTGCTTTGTGTGCTTCTTCTTCCTAGTCTTTCGTCATGGATAAACATGAGCTAGCCCTGGTTCAATTTGATGGCACAAATTATACATCACGGGCCTTTCAATTTCAAATTTACTTGAAAGGAAAAGAACTATGGACACACATTGATGGATCTGAACCTCAACCTGCGGAAGATGATAAGAAGATTTTAGCATGGAAGACAAAAGATGCTAAAATCAAGACATGGTTGCTGAGTTCTGTTGAGTCACATTTTATTCTCAACCTAAAACCCTATAAAACTGCCCGTGAAATGTGGGACTATCTTCAGAAAATTTATCTACAGGGCAATGCTGCTCGCCAGTTTCAATTGGAACTTGAAATCTCTCAATTCACTCAAGGAACCCAGTCTATTCAGGAGTATTACAATGGCTTCCGCCGACTGTGGTCAGAATATGATGAGATTAAGTTTGCCACGGTTTCTGCAGCACTTCTACCGGAATTACTTCCATTACAGCAAAGTAGTCATCGGGATCAGCTTCTCATGAAACTTCGTCTGGAGTTTGAGACAGTTAGATCGAACTTGATGAGCAGGTCTCCTCTTCCCAACTTGGATGCCTGCCTTCAGGAACTTCTGCGAGAAGAACAACGTCTGGCTACTAAAACTGCTCTGGAACAATAGAGATCTGCTGAGGCTTCGCTTGCCTTTGTTGCTACCACCAGACAACCTCCTCGGGACATCAGTAGAGTTCAGTGCCATAACTGCAAGAAATATGGTCACTATGAAAATCAATGCAAGGCCAAAATCTGCAGGTATTGTAAGGCCACTGGTCATGTTATTGATGAATGCCGAAAGAAGGCTCGCAATTCTACCTTCCGTAATTCTGTGCAGTCTGGCCCTGGTACTTCCACTACTGCCTACACCGTGACCACTCCATGATATGCATCGTCTGACTTCAGTGGTTCTCTGCAATATAATTCATCCTCGCAACCTAGTTCCTCCTCACAATCTGCATCCCTAGTTGCTCTCACCCCTGAGATGGTAAACCAAATGATTATCAATGCCTTAGCATCCATGAACATCGCAGGTACTGAGTCCTCTAGCTCTTTCTAATACATGGTACTTAGATTATGGTGCAAGTAACCATATGACCTCTTCACCTGTCAAGTTACATAACGTCGTTCCCTACACTAGTCATATTACTGTTCAAGCTGCCAACGGCGATCATCTTCCTATCACCTCTGTTGGTGATACCCCAGGCCCCTTACCCTTAACCAATGTTTTAGTTTCTCTTCATCTTGCTACCAATTTGGTTTCTGTGGGTCAACTTGTTGAAAATAATTACAATGTCTCATTTTCTTATACTGGTTGTGTTGTGCAGGACCAGGCGTCAGGGGAAGTGATCGCAAGGGGGCCTAAGTGTGGAAGACTTTTTTCCTTGCCAGTGTCTTCATTTATTCAAGATCAAACTTTCCCTCAGTTATTTTATTTTTTTATTCCGAGTAATTCTCGATTGTGGCATAATAGACTTGGTCATCCGAATGCTTCTACAATGTCTGCTTTATTTCAATCCGGATTAATAAATAAACCTGTTGATTCTGCTTCTTTTGAATGTGATACTTGTAAATTGGGAAAGAGTAAAACTTTACCCTTTCCGCACTCTTACACACGGAGCACTGCATGTTTTGACTTAATTCACAGTGATGTTTGGGGCATTGCTCCGACTATTTCACATGGTCATTTCAAGTACTTTGTCACCTTCATTGATGACTACAGCAGATTTACTTGGATTTATTTATTACATTCGAAGTCTGATGTTCTTAATGCATTTATTTTTTTTTTGTTAACTACGTTGAAAACCAATTATCTAAATGCATTAAAACTTTGCGCTCGGACTCAGGGGGTGAGTATGTTTCCAAGGATTTTCAATCTTTTTTAAACAATAAAGGAATCATTTCTCAACGTACCTGTCCGTACACTCCACAACAAAATGGAGTCGCGTAACGGAAAAACAGACATCTTCTTGATGTCACTAGAACTCTTCTGATTGAATCATCCGTTCCCCCTCGTTTTTGGACTAAAGCTCTCACTACGGTTGTCTATCTCATTAACCGCCTTCCATCACCTACCATTGCTCATTTAACGCCTCATTTTAAATTGTTTGGACATCATCTTGTGTTTGATCACCTACATACCTTTGGCTGTGTTTGCTTCGTTCATCTACCTCCCACCGAAAGAAAGAAACTAACAGAACAATCTCGCAAGTGTGCTTTTTTAGGTTATGCCACTAATAAAAAAGGTTTTGTTTGTTATGATCCCATTGGTCGTCGTATCAAGGTTTCTAGAAATGTTATTTTCTTTGAAAACCAATATTTCTTCCAAACTCACCTGGACTGTCCTCATCCCTCTTCACCAGCTCTCTTACCAGGCTTTTCAGATCAAACCTCTGTTACTAGGTTTAATCCTGCTTTTGTTTACCGCCGATGGGAGAAATCTCCCACTGCAGATGGCCCTTCCCCTGATCCTCCATCAACAAATGGTTCCACGCCTACTCCTGTCTTACGTCGCTCCTCCAGAAATTCTAGACCGCCTGAGCGGTATGGCTTTACTCATACTTCTTTGATGACCATTCTATCTTCTATCTCTATTCCCAATTCTTATTTGCAGGCTGTCCAACACAACTGCTGGAACCAGGCCATGAAGGAGGAATTAGATGCATTGGATCTGAATCACACATTGGATGTTGTGGAGTGTCCTTCAGCAGTTAAACCCATTGGTTGCAAATGGATCTACTCGATCAAACTTAAATCTAATGGGTCCTTGGATAGGCACAAAGCTAGACTTGTGGCACTCGGAAACAGATAGGAGTATGGCATTGAGTACGAGGAGACGTTTGCACATGTGGCAAAGATGACATCTGTGAGGTTACTTCTCACAATCGCTGCATCTTAGTCTTGGCCGTTATACCAAATGAATGTTAAAAATGCATTTGTCCATGGGGATTTGCAAGAAGAAGTCTATATGCATATACCACAAGGTGTTACCTCTCCCTCCAAGAGGCCCATTTGTCGGCTACGAAAATCACTTTATGGTCTAAAACAAGCTCCTCGAGCATGGTTCGACACCTTCCGGGGTCGCTTATGCGACATTGGCTTTACTCAGAGCCCTTATGATCCATCTCTTTTTCTATGCCACATATCTACAGGAGTTACTGTGCTTTTGGTGTATGTTGACGATATTATTATCACTAGCACGGATGATGGTATGATCAAATCTCTCCAGGATTCCCTCCGAAATCACTTTCATATGAAAGATTTGGGTCCTTTGCATTATTTCTTGGGCTTAGAGGTGCATCAATCTCCCAAAGGTCTCTTTGTTAATCAACACAAATACACATCAGACCTTATCGAGTTGGCTGACCTTCATGATTCTTCGCCTGTTGATATACCTGTTGAGGTAAATCTCAAGCTTTGTAAAGATGATGGCGACCTTCTTCCTGATCCTCATACATACCGGCGCCTGGTGGGGAGTCTTGTCTATCTCACCATCACTAGACCTGACATATCCTTTGCTGTTAATATTGTGAGTCAATTCGTGACCGCCCCTCGACACCTTCATTTGGCAGCTGTGAAGTGCATTATTCGCTATCTGATAAGAACTGTCCCTCGTGGTTTATTTTATCCAAAGGATAATCCTCTTCATCTGAAAGCTTATGCGGATGTTGACTGGGCAGGCTGTCAAGACACATGTCGTTCTACTACTGGTTGGTGTATGTACGTGGGCAATTCGCTCATTTCTTGAAAATGCAAGAAACAAAAATATGTGTCCAGATCTTCCACGGAAGCTGAATATAGGATGATGTCTTCTGCTTGTTCTGAAGTCTTATGGCTACAGGGTATTCTGTCGGAACTTGGGTTCCCTCAAACCTCTCCTACTCTATTGGATGCCGACAATACTGGGGCTATCCGAATCACTGAAAATCTCGTCTTCCATGAACGTACTAAACATATTGAAGTTGACTGTCACTTTATTCGGGATGAATATACGCGGGCTGTAATTAGTCTACCTCATGTCCCTATAGAGTTTCAATTTGCAGCTATATTCACAAAAGGACTTCCTCGACCTCGACATCAATTTCTTGTTTCCAAATTGCTGCTTTATGACCCCGCATCAATTTGAGGGAGGGTGTCAATCCAAGCCCATGCCCATTTTGGGCCCAGTCTTCATGTATTACTTAGTCAATTACACATGTACATTCTTAGTTTGTAAATCAGTTATTTAGGCTTGTAATCAGGGCATTCAGTCCTATAGATAAGCTTAATGGCTTGTAATCAGGGATTCATCCCCTTTATAGTAGAACAACAGACGACCCTAAATGGGCACAGTGTTTTGGCATATTTCTCCATTCCACATTCAATCTCTCCAAATTGTCAGATAGAGAGGCATAATGTGTGGATAACATTGTTTCCTACATCAAAACAGCCCTAAATTTATTCAGTGTGCGTTTGTATGGGTTTAACAAGGCTTCACGCAGGAAATCGATCATTTTGAGTCAAAGACCTCAAGGATACCCACATTATCCTAAAATAAGAAAAAAGAAAAAAGTGGTGGGAAACCCTCATGCATCATTATGAAGTGTTTGGGCCATTTTCTGTTTTTCTTAAATTTAAGGGATATTTTTAAAAAAAAATCACAATAAAAAAAAAGAAAACAGGAAAATAAGATTAGATATTCATCCCTACTTTTACAGATCAATCAAACTGCTATACGATTTCTAATATCATGAGATTTGGCTAAGTACGTATTAAGGGGAGGTTCTTTGGTTTGAACGACTTGGATTAAAAAAAAAAAACTGAGGCCCACATGGGTAAAACTAACTCATCACAACTGCATATGATTATTTTTCGTCTAAATGATTTTACTTTAATCAAAGTAGAGTTATATTCATTAATGTTAAAAAAATATTAAGTTAAAGTTTCATTTTAATACACACTAGCACAATAATATGTGCTAAGCACGGGCATGTTTAGCAATATAAATTATAGCAATATAAGAAAAATAATTAAAAGGGAATTCAGATCACATAGAATGATCCCCCAAACACTTACTGCATAGAACAACCGAAAAAAGACATCTATTCACTCAAAAACCAAACGAGCCCCTCATAGGAAATGATAGAACATAGGATCCCTGGGCTAGTTTGGCACTTTACTAACATAGTAAAAATCAAGTAAAGCCTTCAATTTTCAGACAAGATGTCACGTTAAAAGCACTTTAATTCAAAACTCCCCCTATCTTTTTCAAAAAATAAAATAAAAAAAGCAACCACTTTTATCCACTGAAATACGAAAAGCTCCACTTTCCCATAAAAAAAATCAGAAAGATTACATAACAAACAACTATAAACAAAGTATCATCATAACACACTTATATTTTATTATTTCTTCAAAATTAACTTAACTTCACTTGACTATATTAGTAGAGTTGTCAAACTGGCTAACATGATTACTGATTGTGATTGGATATCGAGAGGGAGTTATTTTTTACCCTCTTGGATCCAAACATTCATCAATAAATACATCAAAAGCTGATTTAGGAAGGTTATTATAGAAGATGATGAGCCTAGAGGAACAAATTTGGCTTGGTTTGTTTTCATTCCTTTCGCAAGGGTGAATCTCCCATTGTTGAATCTCACTGAGAAGGTTATGAAATCTCTTCCATGCACTCGTTAAGTCCCTAAATAAGTTGAGCTCCTTTTTGAAGCTATCCACTAAAACCAAACTATCCCCTTCAAGCAAAACTTTTGTCTCTTCCATTTGCTGTAAAGACCGCAACACCTTGAGTAAGTGCCTAAAGCTCAGCCTCCAAAGGACTTTCCACCTTGATTAGCCTGCAAATGCAGCCTTCATAATGCGTCTATGATCTCGGATTATACCTCCCACTCCTGCATTAATTGAGGATATGTTTCAAGGCCCAAAGTTGAGTTTGCGGTAGCTCGTTCTGGAGGGAGCCAAGCAGATATATCATATGATGAGTCTTGAAAGGGATACTGAATGATGAATGGAGAAGGTTAGGTTCCATTGGAATATTGCTTGCTTGGTTTTGTGTAGGTGTAACATCCCGTCTCTTAACCCCTATTAATTATAATTAATTACTTGATTAGTTAATAAGTGTGTTTAGAGTCTTAGCGAGTCGGGTTTGACGAGTGAATCACGGGTGAGAAGTCTCGCGCGAGTCTGAGTTCGTTTGGGTACAATAGGGGTGGTTTACTATTTCGGAAAGTTTTCAGGGGTTTTTACGAGATTATGAGTTTTGGTAAGTTGGGTGCATCGGGTAGATCTCAGCATTTCACGAACATTAGTCTTCAGTCGCGTTTCGATTCGATGCGTCGAAGAGGCCCGAATATCATCCTTAGTGAAACCAAGGACTAAACTTAAATTACCTATTAACCTAACCTAATATCAGCCCCTTCACCCATCTCTTATTCTTACTTCCTCATTCACTATTCACTCTCAACAAAACCCAGCCCACTTTACTGCCGACGGTAACTACAGCTCCGACGTCGCCTGTGAAGCTCTCCATCTTCTTCCTCAAGCTCCTAGGATCTCACCCATTTACTTTTCTAAGCTTTTCTCCCACAACCCATTCAAAGGTAAGCTCGATCTTAAAGCTTGTAGACTTGATTAATCTTCTTCCTTTTAGTTATAGATGGATGAGGGAGACTCACCTCAACCTTTAGCATGCATTTGTAGGAGTGATTTGGATTTGAGAGTTGTTTTCTCCACTTTGAGCTCAAAAGAGGATCTTTTTCCCAATTTCTCTTGGATTTTTCGTAAGCTCTTCACCTAAGGCAAATAGATATCTATATTCATGCTTGATATGTTTGTCTTCCTTGATTTGTATGAGAAAATCATGATTTCGATGTTAATGGTTCAATGGATGCCTTAGATGATTGAAAACATGATAATTAGGCTTGTTAGCTTAATGAATTGGATTTGAATGCTAAGGGCTTGATTAGATAGATTGTTGGAATTAGATTGGACTATGTTTATCCATGTTTTTATCCCTCATCAGGTGCAAAAGGGAGAAAATGGAATGGACCCATTTCACTACAGAAACAGAACCTAGGTTTCTATTTCCGCAGTGGACGTAGTCGACAAGCCACACAGGGTCAGGTTCTCTGGAACTTGACCAAAACACTATTCCCATTTTTTTCATTTACAACCGCCGGTTGACCGGCCTTGCGCTCGGTCGACTGGGCATGAAGGGGCTCAGTCGACCGGGACAACTGTGGATTTCCTTTTGGAAGGGATCGCTTCACCCAATTTTAAAAGGACTTTGATGGAACCTTGGCTACACTTTTTGGACTCATTTGACTATGTGTGAGAAATGCTTTGAACCGACGTTCTTCGCGGTTATTCCGGTTGTATCGGGATCTAACCTAGCTCAATCTTGAACGGTACGGGACAATGAGATTCCCTTCTTTAAATCTATGCACGAAGATTGTTAGTTCGGGTATCGCGAACCCTAATCCCTTTCTTTGATTGAGTAGGGTTATACAATGCTTCGGGATTAACAATTGACTTAGGATTGGATTGTCTATAGCTTATGATTCGGAATTCTACCGTCCGGTACTGTTTACATGTAATGAACATGTTCTATAGTTCTGTTTGATTTACTTTGATTTGTTTGGGATCACATTGAGAACTTAGATGATGGACATAGGATCCCTTTTGATGTTTCGTTCGTTCGGAGGTTTGTTTGAGGTGTTGAGGCTAGGGGGCTTTGATTGTAAGGCTTGAAGAGAACTACTATGGACTGTTTGATTGATTTGAAGCAAAGTAGTTTCTCCATTGTTTGTTGGATCTTGCTCACGCAAGAAAGCCTAGCCCTCCACTGATTGTTTAGGACTCTTTGCGTCAGGTACCACTCAGCTGTTAACGTTCAACACAGATGGGGCACCACCTGTGTGAGGACTTTAATTTTGAACCTCGAGGTAAGACTGAGACAGAGCCCATGGGGCCCAAGCTACATGAGCCCAAGAAGACCGTCTACAGTTCGGATTTGGTGTAATGGACACCCATTGTGGGTTATAAGTGCCCAATTGTTTGATATATCCACCATAATTCAATGTGAGTAAGGGAGGGTAATGACATTATACTGTGGTAATTAGCATATGTGGACCGCTTACTTTGATAGTTTGATATTGATTCAAATGCTATGCATTTCCTATGATATTGTCTATTGTCTACTCTTATTCGTACCGCATATCTATGGAGTTTTATATATATTACTTGCCAACTGTCGTGTTGACGATGCTACTCTTGGTGCATAGGTAGCAAGCCTCTTTACCCCAAGGAGGAGACGATGGAAGAAGTACAGGCAGATCAGCCTAATGACTTCTTAGAGTATAGTACGGACGGCATTGTATAGCCGTATCGACACCGTACAAGAAAGCCTTCACGCTTATCTGAATTAGTTTCATCTTTTTGTTTCTTTTATATTTTGATTAGGCCTAAGTTTTATCGTGGCCTTCTTATTGTAATTAATACTTTTGTTTCAGTCTCAAACTTGAACTCTAGTTATGTTATTCAGTATTGCTCTAAACTATACATCTTTTAGATACCATTGTTATTATTAAGCTTCTGCTATTTGATACTTATATTTGAGGAAATGTTCACACCTCACAGCGGTCTTCGATCCAGATGGGACATGATTGGGGCCACATTACATTTGATTAATGTTGAAAAAGTTTTTAATTGGCCCTAATCTCACGTATAACTCCGGTTTTACTTTTGGGGGCGTGACAGTAGGATTGATATCGGCCTAATTGGGTTGTATGCAAACAAGTAAAGGTTTCTCATCTCCCAGATGTACCAGGATATGAATGATGCAAGTTTCCTGTTGTGATTGTTTGCAATTCTCCAGAAGGGTATGTGGTGTAGAATGGAGTAAGAGAAGTAAGGTGAAAAGGAAAGAGGAGAAAATATAGAGCAAGTGTATATGAGATTTGGAATGGAAATGAAGTTGTTGAAAATAGTAAAAAGTGAAAGAAGTTGAGTTGTGCATGTGGAAATGGGGAGAGAACGTGGATAAGTTATAAAGAAGGGACATAACTCGCGATCGAAATCAGTAGTTACAGTTAAATTTCGCTTTAAAACCCTTGGCTTTAATATAGTATAATTGATCAACATGTCTTTCTTAGTCCTTTTCTCCTCACCTATTTAATACTCACTATGATGAAACTTATTCTCCTAGAGTTTTGTTAGGAATTTGATAGCCAATAGGCAGTTGTGCCCTTTGGTATTTAAATTCCCAAATTAGAGTAAATTAGCGAAAGGTCCCTATAAGTAAATGTATCCAGCCTCCAGTCCAAGAAAAAACTTATTAAGGCCTATGGTCCACTCAGCTAGACTATTTGTAGTGAGAGGTCCCTGAACCCACACGTTTGCATTTTTTAGGACGAAATTGCCCTTTCAACTATTTTTTGGCATAAAATTTTGAAATTCAAAATTCAAAATCTTTAATTATCCCTCTTCTTCTGAGACAAGGGAACAGATTAGACCTGATCCTCGTGAGAATCACAAATCAGGAGATTGAAGATCAGAGGTGTTGTAGGTGGCCCACGCTCAGAGAGTGCACGAAGAAGATGAAGTTCTGTGCAGCGACAGCCAACCTAGGTTTTCTCTTTTGCAAATCAACCAAACCAGATCAGACCTGGTTTATGCAACAGACTCCGATCTTTGTAAACCACGAGCAGCGATCATTCTCCGATCAGTCAGTAGCCCACCTTCGATGTATCTGATCTATTAATCTTCTCTCCGGCGAGAGCGGCGTGGACAACTGCTAGTAAAATTTGATCTCCAGGATTTTCTCCGATTCCGGCAGCGATGCTTCTCCATCAATGCGCAACACAGGCGTTCCAATTTGTTAGCAACTTCTCCGGTCACAGAAACTGGGCAAAACAGAGCCCTGTTTGGTCTCTCCTTTGCAACAGAGAACTAAGGCGCAGTTTGCGGTCTTCTCCAGGAATGAACGGCAGTGAAAGGTTGGGGAGTCCGGCGATGGCGACTTGAAGTCTCTTCCTCCACTGCGTGGTCGGAGAGGAAGAAGAGCCCAGACGCAGGCTAGATCTGGGTTCTGTTTCGACTGAAGAAGAAGACCAGAGACGAAAGGATTATTGGATCTGCCTGATTGCGCGTTGCCGAGAAAGAAACTCCTATCGTCGCCGTCTAAAGATTCCGGAGAAGCTCCGTCTTCTTCCACCGCGCCCTGCCCTGTCCGAAGGAGGAAGATTATTGGTTCTGGTTTTGATTCAAGAACCAGAACGTGAAGAAGACAACCCAATTGTCTGGGTCTTTTGGTCCAGGTCCATGTCGGGTCAGGTCAGGCTGACCCAGTCCACGCAAATTTATCTATTTGGTCAAATTTATCTAAGTTTTTGTCAAATTTATCTTAGTTTTTGTGAAATTTATCTGCGTTTTTGTCAAATTTATCTGTCTTCTATCATATTGCTCTATGTTTTTGGAAAATTTATCTAATTTTTTGTGAAATTTATCTGAGTTTTTGTGCAATGTATCTGTCTTCTGTAAAATTTCTCTATGTTTTTGGAAAATTTATCTAAGTTTTTGTGAGATTTATATGAGTTTTTGTCAAATTTATCAGTCTTCTGTGATATTTCTCTATGTTTTTGGAAAGTTTATCTAAGTTTTTATGAAATTTATCTGAGTTTTTGTGAAATTTATCTGTATTCTGTAATATTTCTCTATGTTTTTGGCAAATTTATCTGAGTTTTTTTAGCAAATTTATTTATGTTTTTTGAAATCTATTTTCATTTTTTTTTGCGCCTTTTGAAAATTATTTGGGGCTTTTAAAATTTATTTGCATTTTTTCAAATAAATTTAACCGAGTTTTGACAAAAATACTTGAGTTTTTGACAAATTTTACAGAAAATTAATTTATCTTAGTTTTGGCAAATATTTTTACGTTTTTTAATTTTATTTGCGTCTTTTGAAATTCATTTGCGTCTTTTGAAATTTATTTTCATCTTTTGAATTTTCTTTGGATATTTTGAGATTTATTTGATTCTTTTGAAACTTATTTACATTTTGTGAGATTTATTTCGATCTTTTGAAACTTATTTGCATCTTTTTAAATTTATTTGCGTTCTTTTGAGATTTATTGCTTTTTTTTAAATTTATTGTGTTTTTTAAAATTATTGCATTTTTTTGGAAATTCATTTGCGTTATTTTGAAATCTACTTGTGTGTTTTTAGAATTTATTTGAAAATCTCATTGGATTCCATTAATTGTGGGCAATTAAATGGTAGTTGGCAATTATTAATGGGATATCCCACCAATCATGGGATCCGACCAATCATGGAATATGATTTAAAGAAAGGGCAAATTGGACATTTTCGGTGTGAATAAGTGTGAGAGGGACCTTTGGCTGCATGACTTATTTTTGTGAACCTAAGACAATAAGGTGACATGTTCATGGACCCGTCGCCGAATGCCCCTTTAAATTACTAATGATTTAGGTTTGGCATCGTTTTATTCTTCTTTTAATTTTTGATAGGTAAGTAAGAAGCAGAGTCATCTGATGGAATTGCAGGCAAGCCTTGGTGTACTAATTTAGGGGTCCACTCATGCAGTGAGAGGATTCTGCTCTCTGTAGATTTTCATTTTTGCGATAGAGAGAAATCATGCATTCATACATCTCACATAGGAATCAAAATCCTTGTTATTGAAGAAAGTCAGTTCATTTTTTTCTTATTCCGCATGGAAAATTCATCAAAGCAAATAACCGAAAAAGAGGTTGCACAGAAAATCAGAACAATATTCAATCCTACCGCGGATTTCTCTTATTGCACAAATGCACCCTAGGTATTGGAAGCGGTGGGAATGGGATCAGTGTCTCTATTGGCTTCTATTCATTTCCCCTGCTTTCTCTGAATCAGGGCCGACCCTAGGGACAGCCACACAGGCGGCCAACTGGGGCCCCAAAATTTGGCCCAAAATGGGGGCCCCCAAGTCTAAATCCACATATAGCTGGACAGTTGATTTTAGCCTGGGCCCAAACCAACCATACTAATCTATGTTACAAGTAAACCCAGTCCACAAACCAACAAAAAAATAGTGAGTAATAACAATAAAGCCCGGAAGTCTTGCTCTTGAAATTAGCAATAAAAAAATCCTAAAAAACCCCTAAAATTCTGAAGATTCCCCCTCCCATCTCCTCCCCTCCCCTCAAATTGGCCAAAAAACAACGCAATCGACGTGTTAAATCATTTGAAGTCACGGGATAATTATTTTCCCAATGCATGAGTTGTATACAGATTTCTACTGACTATACCAGTTACCGTTGAATCTGCAGAAAGAATCTTTTCAAAGCTAAAGTTGATCAAATCTTACATTCGATCAACCATGTCCCAAGAAAGATTAAATGGAGTAGCTATGTTATCTATTGAAAAGTCTTTGGTAGAAAAGCTTGATTATGAAGACTTAATTAGTGATTTCGCAGCTAGAAATGCAAGAAGACTAGTAGTTTTTTAGTAGTGCTTAGTTTTTGTAATTGAATTTTGGTGTTAATTGGTTAATGTGAAACACAATTCTGATTCGGTAAGAGTATGTAAGGAGTTTAGACTTAGTTTTCGGTCAAATAATAAAAAAAAATTATCTTTTATTTTTTTATCATTTATCGGTGGGTATACGGGGTAGGGCCACATTTTAGGAACTCGCCTAGGGCCTCCGAAAACTCAAGGCCGCCCCTTCTCTAAATTATAGATTTCTTGAGTTACGCGTATTAGCTCTCTCTTTTAAATCTATGCTGAAAATGATGTCTTCAAGGTGAAAAATGAAAATAAGAGGGAGTCTAAGAGGTCATTTTTCAAAGGTGGTTTCCAGAAGTATAGAGGATTGATGCAAAGTAGATATCAGTGCCTGTCAATTTTTCTTGTTCAATTGGCGCTCTGGTTAAGTTGCATTTCTCTGCTGCCCATTTCTATATAAAATGCATTATCCTGGCTTGGTGAGTAAGAAGGCAGAGTCTTACATGTGTTTATCAGAAGATGATTGGTAAATTCTTATATGACTGGATTTCAAATCCTAACCACTATGTCCAAAGTTTTGATGTTGGTACAAGAGGAGAAAAAAAATGGTTGGTGGGTCACCATCATTACCTTAGATGAGAATGCTAGAAATGCTTAGATGGATATGTTTTTTATTTTAGTAAATGACTAATATGTGATTAACTCCTAGTGAGGCGAATAAGGACAACCAATGACCTTGGAAGTCTTCGCCTTCTCACATGCCAAGTCAAGCAAGGGTTATCTTTCTATAATGTAAGTATATATATATATATATATATATGGGAGGTGCTCCTATGAGAGACACTCTCACCAAGTTTATGAGAGATGGGTGGGGGCCCTCACTTCCATATCCACTCTCACCAACTTAAATGCAAGGACCCCCAACTTAAATGTGAGGGCCCTCACCTTATCTCTCATGATAAGGTGAGAGTGTCTCTCACAAGAGCGCCTCCCTATATATATATATATATATGAAGGGTAGTATGTGATTGTTGATTGAAATGACAAAGAGCCCATTGCAAATACCTTTTTTTTTTAACTTCACGTTTTATTTACAAAAACTAAATAAAACAACAATAGAGGATAGAGCTGCACTCATCAATCTAGTTTTCACTTGGTCTTTCATCCCCTCTAAAGCTTATTTGGTAGGAGAATTTTGCTAATTAAGGGTAGGGGTGCACAAAAAATCCACCGATCCGTAAAACTGATCCGATCAGATACGCGGATTTTTAATCGAACCGAAGGTAAACGGATTGAAAATTTTGTAATCTGTTAGCAATGGATCGATGACGGATTTCATCCTCAATCCGCGGATTCAATCCAATCTGATCCCTTGACATTAAATATAAATAAAAAAGACTTAAGGGGTCTAAATATAAAAGAAGAAAAAACTTCAAGGGTCAAAATGTAATTCACTTTTATATATAAGTATAACAAATGAAACCCTATACCAAATTTCACCCTAGCCTTGAGAGCATGTTCTTCTAATTTTCTTTAACATTAGATTCAACAGATTGAACGGATTAAACCGATTTGATCCGGTTCTCTACGGATCGGGAGGACTGGATCATATCGGTTTTTAACTGCTATGGATTGGTGACGGATTTGGCCTAATCCGCACCAATCCGATCCGTGTACACCCCTAATTAAAGGTATGTTTATTTGGATAAAATACATAAAAACCGAATAAATCAGAGTTCATGGTCATATGAGCTCACTCAAGGATTGTTGATGGGGGTGGGTTGAAGTACACGAGGCACTAAGATAGATGAGACATTGACTTTCCTAAGATTTGAACTAATAGAGCATGGCTCGGTCCTTTTTTTTTATTTAATCCAATTTCCATTAAAGGCAGGGATAGACCTAGGTACAAGGGACTAGGGTTGAAGCCCCCACCCATACCTGAAAAAAAGTTAAAAATCTACAAGAACCCCCTGAAAGTCCTGATAATTAATGTGTGTGTGCTTTTTTTTTTTTTTTGCATTTTCTCTTTCCCCCAATATTTCTTTTACATATAGCCCCCCTAAGTTAATTCTTGGGTCCGCCCTTGATTAAAGGGAAAGTTATTTGGCAGTAGTCTTTAGGTATTCATCTTTCATTTGTTTTTTTAACCATGTGCTTTCTAGAAATGTAAAGCCCCTAATTCATAGGAATTCATTTACATGAAACAAACAAGCTCGATCTAAAAGAATAAAAATCATGAAATATATAATAATTTGAGTTGAGCTTGTAAGAGTTTCTCTAAAATTGATTAGAATTGGAAAAATCTGATCTCACTCTCGAAAATTGAATTTGAAGGATAGAAATCTCCATCTCTAAAAATTAAATTACATCAATTCAAACTTTCCCTTATTAAATCATCTTAACCCAGAGAATTTTTATTTTATTTTTTTGAAAAATTTTCAAATAAGGCCTTAAGTTTTTTACTTATTTTAAAAAAGGACACAAGTTTCAAAAGTTTTCAAATTATTCCCTAAGTTTTTATAATAAGTTTTCAACTAAGGACATCCAACCATTTAAAGATATTTTTTAGCAATTTTTTTCCTCAATCTTTTCAAAATATAAATTATCTTTCATTTAAGGCCATTATATGGTTCGGGCAGCCGCTACATGCAATCGATCGCTGTAGGGACGCTAGTTGTCCTTGATCATAGTGAGAATATCGATCAAGAAAATGAGGAGAATATAGAGAAAGGGAAAGAGTGTTTTATTTCTTAATGAAGGGTAACTTGAGTATTTAAAAAAAAAATTAGAGAAAAAGTTGCCGAAAAATAACTTTAAATGGACGGATGTCCTTAATTTAAAACTTACTGGAAAACTTAGGGACTAATTTGATAAGTTTTAAAACTTGCGTCTTATTTTAAAATGAGTCAAAAACTTAAAACCTTATTTTGAATTTTTTTTTTAACTTTTCAAGGAGACGTTATTGTCCTTTACATGTCATCGATTCGGTTTATTAACTAAATTTTATTAAAGCCCACCATTACCATCTTCAAGAAAGATTTGAAAATTACATAAAAAGAGGTCTTTTTCGTTTTGCCTCCAATGCAATTGTGGTTTTAAAATGTGGCCATTGCAATTATGGTTTTAAACCTTAGCCCAATTCAAAAAAAGTATGAGTTTCACAAAAAAATTCTATGGATTTTCATTTTAGGTTTGAGACTGGCTCCATGAAAAGTTGACGCTTGCATCTGCTAATAGAACTCGCTTCGGACCCAGATTATAAACCCGTGATCGCAACATTTTACTCATGTTTCTGCGTCGAAAGCGACGGGCTTGACCTTTCACATCTTGAGTCTTGGGGCCTGGTGTTAGTCTTGCACAATTTCCTACTGGTGACTGACAAAACAGAGACTTTCACATTTCAACAGGGGTGGGTGGTGATGGCTATTGGCTAGTCTTCCACGATTTCACAATATGTGTAGTAATACTGCACTAGCCTAATAATCCATATTTAACATGGTATCTCCCTGTAATGTAAAATAAATAATCACATATTAAAAAAATAATCACTTTTTATGGGACAAAATGGATAAAGTAGAAGTAAGGAAATTGGAGAAAAAAAATGATATAATTACCTATGAATAGTTGAAACATGAGTGGTTTGATGGAAAAATGAGTGGATATTTGCGTGAGTAGTTACATAACCGTCGGTCAGCAAAAATGATATAGTTACATAGGAATAACTGAAATATGAGTGGTTTGATGGAAAAATGAATGGGTAGTTGCATGAGTAATTACATAACCGTCCGTCAAAATTATAACCGACAGTCAAAATTGAAGGCAAAACCTCCTAGTGTAATATATTAGAATGGAATAAATCCACTCATAAAGGTTACTGATGGCCTAAAACTTGAGCATGTTTATTTGCAAGAGGGATAGAGTAAGAGTGAAATATTGTTACATTATGCATAGAGTTAGAAATGACTGGGTTGAAATAAAATGGGCAGTGGATTACTTTACGTGTGTTTGGATGATTGGTACAAATTAAAAAAAAGTATAAAAGGTTTTAAATTAAGATGAGGGAGGAAAAGACACTTTATTATATACTGTGGGAGTAAACTTTGAGCAGCAGGAAAAAGGAGTAAACGATGAATCTACATCAATCCACATTGGTGAAAAGGCGAAAAGGTTTACTCCTGTTATTGTTAGGATAGTGGACCACCACAAACTCCACATTGATATGATATTGTCCACTTTGGACCAAAGCCCTCATGGTTTTGTTCTTGGGTTCTACCCAAAGGCCTCATATCAATGGAATACTTAGTCCAACTTATATGCCCATGATCTTTCCCAATTTTAGCCGATGTGGGACTTTGGTTGCACATCTCCAACAATCCTCCCCTCAAACAAAGGACCATATCTCTTTGGATATTTTTACCGGGCCTCCCCTCAAGCGATCATCCATCCGTCCGCTCCATCGAGAAGAGCCAACTCGAAAGCTTCACCACGGATCCACCAATCGTGAGTACTGCGCTTTTCCTGCGCATCACTGGGCCCACCACCTTTTGTTTGGCAATCTGAGGATTCTCCGGGCTAAGTCTGGGCCTGGGCCTCTGATACCACTTGTTAATAACTTGTTGTGCGCGTGTATGCGGAAACGTGAATCAGCGATCGAACAAACAAATAAACCACACAAGACAAACAATCACACACAGAGAATTACGTGGTTCAGCAATCTTGCCTACGTCCACGGGAAAGAAAACTCCACTCTCCTTTAGGTTCACTCTTCTCTGTCTGTCTATCTCTCATGGGTTACACATTACATCATATATATAATGTTCTCTTTCTTATTGACTAAGAAACCCTATCTTAATCAATAAGAAAGTCCCGGTACAATTACCATAATATCCATGTCCATGAACCCAATTGGTCTGGACCTACTAAGCCCAACAATCTCCCCCTCCAGACCAATTGGGTTCATGGACATGGGTATTATGGTAATTGTACCGGGACTTTCTTATTGACTAAGATAGGGTTTCTTAGGGAATAAGAAAGAGAACATTATATATATGATGTAATGTGTAACCCATGAGAGATAGACAGACAGAGAAGAGTGAACCTAAAGGAGAGTCGAGTTTTCTTTCCCGTGGACGTAGGCAAGATTGCCGAACCACGTAATTCTCTTGTGTGTGATTGTTTGTCTTGTGTGGTTTTATTTGTTCATTCGATCGCTGATTCACGTTTCCGCATACACGCGCACAACAAGTGGTATCAGAGCCCAGGCCCAGACTTAGCCCGGAGAATCCTCAGATTGCCCAAACAAAAGGTGGTGGGCCTAGTGATGCGCAGGAAAAGCGCAGAGTACTCACAATTGGTGGATCCATGGTGAGGCTCTCTAGTTGGCTCTTCTCGATGGAGCGGACGGATGGATGATCGTTTGAGGGGAAGGCCCGGTAAAAATATCCAAAGAGATATGGTCCTTGTTTGAGGGTGGATTGTTGGGGATGTGCAACCAAAGTCCCACATCGGCTAGAATTGGGAAAGATCATGGGCATATAAGTTGGACTAAATACTCCATTGATATGAGGCCTTTTGGGTAGAACCCAAGAACAAATCCATGAGGGCTTAGGCCCAAAGTGGACAATATCATATCAATGTGGAGTTTGTGATGGTCCAATGTCATAACAAGTGGTATCAGAGCCCAGGCCCAGACTTAGCCCGGTAAGCCCGGAGAATCCTCTGATTGTTGGGGATGTGCAACCAAAGTCCCACATCGGCTAAAATTGGGAAAGATCATGGGCATATAAGTTGGACTAAGTACTCCATTGGTATGAGGCCTTTTGGGTAGAACCCAAGAACAAATCCATGAGGGCTTAGGCCCAAAGTGGACAATATCATATCAATGTGGAGTTTGTGGTGGTCCACTGTATTAACAAGTGGTATCAGAGCCCAGGCCCAGACTTAGCCCGGAGAATCCTCAGATTGCCAAACAAAAGGTGGTGGGCCTAGTGATGCGCAGGAAAAGCGCAGTACTCACGATTGGTGGATCCATGGTGAGGCTCTCGAGTTGGCTCTTCTCGATGGAGCGGACGGATGGATGATCGTTTGAGGGGAGGCCCGGTAAAAATATCCAAAGAGATATGGTCCTTTGTTTGAGGGGAGGATTGTTGGGGATGTGCAACCAAAGTCCCACATCGGCTAGAATTGGGAAAGATCATGGGCATATAAGTTGGACTAAATACTCCATTGATATGAGGCCTTTTGGGTAGAACCCAAGAACAAATCCATGAGGGCTTAGGCCCAAAGTGGACAATATCATATCAATGTGGAGTTTAATTTGTGATGGTCCAATGTCATAACAGTTATCTCCTCAAGGCCATCCAAACACATTAAAAAAGTAGAAATTTCTATGGTTGGAGCCAACTCTACTCCTCTTTCACTTCAAATAAACATGCCCGAGAACGCAGATAGTCCATCCTATTGCCTTCTCAAATGTATATTATCAATGGAGGCTTGAACTAAAATTATAATCATCCTTATATATCCATCTATAAGTTGCACCTCATCTTTTGTTGCTTAAAGTTAGGCTTATCATCAGATTGATTACATATAGAATAAATAATTAGTTGGATAAATTATGTGTTATACATGGGATTATTCTAATATTAGACCCAACTCTGATCGGATCTCCCAATACAGGTGGAACTATTGATTTTGAGTGGTTTCGATGCCAAAACTAGTTCAAGATTATTAATATGAAGGTGCTGACCTCAAAGGATCAGGATCCTTTAAGCCCCAGAGTGTATGCGGATTGTCATTCTGGCCTGTTTATTCCATGAATATGGATCATTGCCACAAATACCACAATATAATTTTTGGAAAAATAGTGGCATTTCATGAATTGTGATCTGATACTATCATGATATTTTCATAATATAGTAACTGAAAATGTCAAGAGAAAAAAAATGTTGAATTTGTAATGTGACTGGAATAGATTAGCAAAAAAGTTATATTTCAGTAATTTATAACAAAAAAATGTTAAATTTGTAACACGACCAGAATAAATTAGCAAAAAGTTATATAAAAGCAGTTTATAACAATAATTTATTTTTATTTTCATATTTTGTAGTCTATTATCAAGTATGTTTTACTATATTTCTCAGTATTTTTAAAGAAAATCACACAAACTTAGAACTACCCCAACATTTTTGTTACATGATAATTTCCCAAAAAAATATTTGTGACAAGCTTGATAGTACCCAGGGGTGGAACCAAGGATTTTTTGTTAGGGGGCCAAAGTACCAAATTTTCTACTACACTATAAGCTCCATGGGACCGTCTTCCAAACCGTCTTCCATTCCCTCAAATTTCGTGGGTCCCGCTGTGACGAATCATAGTTTGCACCGAAATCTCACAATAATATTTGTAATTTTTTTGGGACACCAGAGTGCGCTCATTGATAAATATCAATGAAAGAGACTCATTTAAATTTTAAATTGTTTAGAAACACGGCCCCACTAGTTTTTATCATCTAAAAATGATTTATACAATCATATTTATTTTGACATAGGTATATTTATAACTAAAACATAAGAAAATAATAATTATTTTTTAATTCACAGTGGATATAACTCCATTTGGATTAGAAATTTATGTAATAAAAGAACACGAAGAGGAAATAATCTTGAGCGATTTAGATTTTATACGTGAGCTTCAATGATTGAAAAGATTATAATGTACTGCGCACGATTATATTTACCAAGTGTAAATAACTAAAGTAAGAAATTGTAAGATGGTTCTGTTTTTATTCAACAAACATATTACCACTTTGACCTCTAACTTTCAAGTTTTTGCAAAATCCAAGATGAGGGTATCCTAGATCTACTACTCGGAGACGGCGTGTAGGCAACTCTTCGCTAATCTAACACGGTAGAAATTAGATTCCCATTTATGATTTATTGAATAAATGGTCTGGGCAATGAATTCCTATTTATGTAATAAATCACTCAATAACATTAGCATATTCTTTCTCCTTTAACTCCTCCCTTTCATTTCTTTTTATTTTATTTCTTTTCCTTCACTATATTGTTTGGGACTAGGGGGATCGATCTTGAGATAGTTTATGGGTCCTAACTCTTTTTTTTATAGAGGATTTTACCAAAAAAAAAAAAAAAAACAGATTAGATGTCTAGTGGGCTCAAAAGGTAATTTTAACCCCAATTGCACCAGATCGGTCGTTTTTCATGAAATGGTATTTTTTTTAGCACTTTCAACTAGCGTCCCTAGCGACCATAATTTTATAACGTTAAGGGTCGTTAGGGACCCTGTGGTGTACACAATTCCAGTTGCAGAAAGCCATAGCCACCTATCTCCTCCACCAACAACCACCCTCCTCCTCATTCTCTCTTCTCCTCCACCACCCATCCCTCTCAAATCTCATCTCCCTCAACCCCGATTCCCAACCCACCAAAAAGGGTGGTGGAGGAGGAGAGAGGAGGACTTATCTGGATGTGTCAAAGAGGCAAACAAGAAACGTCAAGAGGAAAAGGAAAGTGTCTAAGGACATGCAATATTTTCGGCATTCCTCATTCTTGGCGGTGCTTGTGCAATTGTTTCAAATTCTCAATCATTTTTTGTCATTAAAAGGGGGCCTCTATGTACCATGTTTATAATAAAATTGATGGCATCGCAGGTTCGTTGCATTCTAGCACATAAAGCCTAATATACTCAAGTTTACCATTATGTTTGTCTGATATACTGCTGAAATCTTATTCTCTAAAAGAAACACAACAAAGCTTAACAAAACCATTGCTGTACCTTTCCAAAGAATCAAACCAAGGAGAGAGAGAGAGAGAGAGAGAGAGAGAGAGAGAGAGAGAGAGAGAGAGAGAGAGCCTGAACAACATTGTGGTAGCAAAAAATGCTCCCTAAATCCTATCATAATTCTTTCTCGGGTTGAGAGAGATGGGATATGGGAGGGATGGGTGGTGGAGGAGAATAGAGGAGGAGGAGGAGGGTGGTTGTTGGTGGAGGAGAGAGGTGGCTTATGACGTCCTGCAACTGGAATTGAAAGGCCTGGGTGCTGAGAAATGAGGAAGAGATCGATTGTTCTAATTTGTGTACACTGGAGGGTCCCTAGGGACCCTTAACGTCAAAAAACCAAGGTCGCTAGGGACGCTAGTTGAAAGTGCTAAACTAAATATAAGGAAACACACCTATTTTGTTGTACTTTGTATACACCGCAGGGCCCCTAGCAACCTTTAACGTTATAAAATTAGGGTCGTTAGGGACACTAGTTGAAAGTGCTAAAAAAAAATATCATTTCGTGAAAAATGACTGATCTGGTGCAACAGGGGTTAAAATTACCTTTTGAGCCCACTGGACATCTAATTTTTTTTTTTTTTTGGTAAAATCCTTTTTTTTTTAACATACCCACACTCCGCACTCATACTACTTAAGTCCCCATCTAACAAACCCAAGTTCCATCCATGGTTCTAGCTGTGGATAGAGAGTAGGGAGATACCTCACTACTAGGTTGCCACTGACAGTCTTTTTTACCTCACTACTAGGTTGCCAGTGGCAGTTTTTTTTTTTTTTCTTTCATTTCTAATGTCGTGTAAATAGTGGGCAAAAGAGAGCTTATCAGGTATGTGATTCACACACTGTATGACTGTGCAGCTGGCATTGGGGCCCACCTGTCACTGGGACTAGGGGGTTTTGAAGATCTCGATGGGCCCTATTTTACTCATGGAGTTTGGGTCCCATTTGATCATCCCATCATCCTGATCCGGGCCCAAAAAATTTATGTATAGTCCATTTGAATCGGTATATAGTTGATCGAATGGTATAAAATCCATTCAAATGAGTGAAATCTTGGTGGGACTCAGGAACTATCGGGGATTTTTTGGTCCACTCAGATGGACCATCAGGTGCGCCCCACTAGGGGAACTTAACTTGCACACTGGGTACAGCTGATAACATTTGATAGGCCAGGATCATATATAATATTCTACTTATAGTTAAAGGGCATGACCGGCTGAGTATTGCCCTAGCAGGAATTTGTTTTTTTTCAAAAACGAATCCGACCCATGCTGAAAAAAAAAGCATCATTTTTGCAGGCTTTTGGCGGGCCGGGCCCTTTGCGAAAGTGTCAGATTTGTACACCTAACCCAAGGAGTGTGTTATTTGAGTAAATTCAACATTTTTTTTACTTGTAACATGCCATTTTAAAATTATACATAAAACTTAGGGATTTTTCCTCTACGGTCACCAATACTCATGAGAGATAATTCCTCAAAAGTTCTCGTGCTATTTCAGTTTTGCAATTTGTTGTGATATTGCAAAATTTTTATTGAATTATGCAACATCGTATAAAACTGCACCTTTTTCCTTATATTTCAATACTTGTTAAAACAATTTAGCGTTTTGTGATATCACAAAAGTGAAATTTATCTTTCGTAGTATATTTATACTTATAATCATTAACTGTTTCATTTTAATAGTTTATGCGATCACATATATTATACTTATTTGTACAAATATCTCAACGATTCCCAATCGTGAATACGTAGAGAGTCTGGGCTTGTTTGACAACTCTACTAATAGAATCGAGTAAAATAAAGCCCCCATTTCTATAAAAAAAGTCACATCAAAAGCACTTTAATATAAATTTTCCACCATATTTTTTTTAAAAAAAAGAGTAAAAAAACAACATTCTTTATCCACTAAAAGAAAAAAAAAAAACTCTACTTTTCTATATAAAAAATCAAAAAAATTACATAACAAATAATTAAAAATAAAATACAATCATAACCCACTTATATTTTATTCTTTCTTCAAAATAATATTTACTTCACTCAACTCCATTTAGTAAAGCTCCCAAAAGCGTATATCTTGGATGGGTATCGAAATAGGATCTCCAATAGTTGAAGCCGAAAGGAGATTCATATGAGAAAACATAAATAAACAAGCCACTAGATATGAAAATCCATGAATAATGGTGGAAACCTAAATTACACACATACATACAAAAAAATGAAAAAATAAAAAAATAAAAAACCAATGAGTCATGACCAACCTAAGACTATAGTAAGTATCAAAACTGGGTCTATACCAAAAACACAACAATCAAAAGTAACAGAACTGGGAACTTCCTATTCATGCATCAGAACTCCCCTTTCATGAGGAAACTCAACCTCTCTCTTTTTTGTGGTAAACGAGTAAATTGAAATTCAACTTTTACGGACGTACAAGTGTACACCTAGAAGCAGCGCCTCGTGCGCCTCGTGTGTGTGCAGGACTCAAATCAGAGTCTTCGCTTTTACAAACTCTTTTGAACTTGAATCTTCCACCACCCGGCAAAAAATCACAAACTTCAGCTCTCTTTCTCTCTCTCAAATCAATCTCATTTGTGTTGTTGTTTGTATGATTCGAATGATATATCTGGTCTTTTGGAATGAGAGAGTTTCATGCATCTTTGTCTCGCCTTCTCATACCACTTGCACTCTTCTTCTTCGGACCTCTGCAGCCAACAATCTTCGCATACGGTAGAGAATTCTCCAGCGGTTCCTCCAAGTTCTCGGGGATTATAATCCCTGGTTTCGCCTCCACGCAGCTCCGAGCCTGGTCCGTTCTCGATTGCCCCTACTCGCCGCTCGATTTCAATCCTCTCGACTCCGTTTGGATCGACACCACCAAAGTAAGGGATCCAAAAACACCCACCCCACTTCTTAAAATCTTGTAAAAATCCCTCCTTTTTGTCTTCTCGAATTCGCCTCTTTATCTGGTGTTTTTGATTAGATTATGTGTTTCTGAATTGAATGCTTGAAAGTGGTTTCTTTTTTTGCTTTTATTGATAGTGGATTTGATTTGGAGCTTGATGAGAATCTTGTAAGTGTTCTCCTGTCTTGGGTTTTTGAGATCTGGACCGTTCAGATGGGGCTAGCTGTTTATAGAGCACGACCTAAGAAAAAAAAAGGAAAAGTGGGGGATCGAAATATCATACTTATCAAATGTTTTGTCTCTTTTTGAGGAAGGTAACTGTGATGGGTTTTTTTTTTTTTTTTACAAGCCATGAATTCTGAGTGTAAGTAGAAGGGTGGGATAGTCTCAATGGGTGTGGTTACTTATGGTTGACAGTGTGGATCACTATATGGTAAATGTTGAAAACTAAGATCTGAATGGCTGGTTGTGTGTGTGGGTTATCAGAGTGGGAGTTTAGAGCTCTCTATACCATTGGTTTTTGGTCTCTATGGGAGTATCTAGTTTGGCATTAATAGGAAAGGGTAGAATGAAGTTCATCAAAATAAATGCTTTTTGAGATTTTGTGACATCTATGCTGTCAATTTGGTCAAATGCTTAGCTTAATGTTTGGTATGAATTCAGTCAATAGATTTATTTCAATAATACATTACTTCTTTACTTTTCAGATGGTTAAAGGTTTTTATTGATAGTATACAAAAGGTAAAAAAAATTCCTTAGGGACAGGTAAAAGGCACCCAAAACAAGCAAGACCCAAAAAAAGAAAAAAAGGCCAGCAAAACAACCAACAAACAAACCAAAAAGAGCCTTTTACCAAAACAGAAAAAGAAAAGAAACGAAACCCTATGGTGCACACTACTGCACAGGCCCCTAAAGGGATCCTGCAAAATTAGGCAACCCCCTAGAATGGAACAGGACAGGGCTCTAACATGACCTCTCAATAGCAATCAGCCCATAAGTGCATCAAGGTGAATTCTCTGTTTTGCATATTCCAATTATACTTACAGACGACGGGCCTTAACTATATACAAGTGGTCATATCATATGGTTTGACGATCCAGACTTCCGATGTAAAGAGCCCAGCTGTGAGGTGTCACATGCCAAAAAACTTGAAATGATTGAACACAACTAATTCCTTAATCAACAGCCTGCAACTAGATGATCAAGAAAACAACAATGTACATTCATTGTTATAGAACAGCCCACTGATGGGTGGCTACTGGGTAGAATATTCCAAATTGGGTTAATTTTGGGGCATGCGTCATTCTCGGTGAGGCTATAAGATGTACTGTCAGGATTGCTGGAACATGGGGCCCACATACAGACTCCGTGTCGGGAGAATAGTTGCATATCCTCATGTGCATTGAGGATCATAAATTTCATCTTATTTACAATGCTCATCAATAACCATTCGGAAAATAAAAATAAAAAAGAAAAAAGAAAGAGAAAGAAAGTGGCGCCCATGAATAAGTTATGGTAATTCTATTATTCTATAGATGCTATCATTATATTTTTGTACTATAATGTTTACTTTTGAATGACATGAGTTGCTGATAGTCTAAAACTCCTATTCTAAGAATCCAATTTACATGTTTCTTGCAGCTTCTATCTGCTGTAAATTGTTGGCTCAAGTGCATGATACTAGATCCTTACAATCAAACAGATCACCCTGAATGCAAATCAAGACCTGACAGTGGTCTTTCTGCAATTACAGAGCTAGATCCAGGTTATATAACAGGTAAATACTGATTGTCTTTCTGCAATTACTCATTATCTCTTTTTTTCCCCCTGTATCATCTAATTTGCAGCTATAGCCACATTGTAAGCAACTCTGAGCTACTCCACACTCTCAAGAAACAAAAATATCTACACAATAATTTGTATCTTTGTCTCCCTTCTTTTTCTAATATATGTTTGATTAGTTCAGCAACATTTTGAACATTCCACACCAATAAATGTAGTGTGAACTATACACATTAACAGTGTATGATTGTTCTGTATTATATCTTGCTAAGAAGTGGAGAATGCCAACTGTGCCCATTATACATGAATTTTAAGTACATGAATGCATGTTGTCACAAGATATAGAAATCTATGTAAATGTAAATTACAAATAATTCCATTTATTTAAGGAGGAATTTTCAGGTGATCTTGTGCACAAATGGCTTAGATGCACACAAGGGCTATGAGCTGTCGGAGGTGGGAACTCCTATGATCAATTTGAATGGGACACACACACACCCAACCCCCATAAATGTCACTGATCCTATTTACAAACTTATAAAAAATGGGCCTGAGCTCCATCTATTTTTTTTATTTTTAATATTTTGGTTGTAGTGGATTTACTTTGTCATTCATTTTCATCAATGATTAGAACACTCGGAAAAAGTGTTACAGAATCTTTTGATGAAAATAATATTTTTAACCCTTTTTTTTTTTTGTGGGGGGGGGGGGAGGGGGAGGGGGAGGGTGGGGGTGGTGTTGCTGTTATCCATATAACTTCTAATGTTTTATTTAATCACTCACACATTGAAATTGTATCTGTCCAGGGCCTCTTTCTTCAGTTTGGAAAGAGTGGCTTAAATGGTGTATCGAATTTGGTATCGAGGCAAATGCAATTCTTGCTGCCCCATATGATTGGAGGCTGTCAGCATCAATGCTTGAAGAGCGAGACCTGTACTTTCACCAGCTAAAGTTTGTATACCTTCTTTCTGCTTCAGTTTTATTTACTTTTAACTGTAACAGTAAATTTTGGTCAACAGAGTTTTATACATTGAGATTGTTCATTTGTTGAGATTAGAGAGTTCACTTTGCCAACATTGTCTCTTTTCAAGTTCTAAAATATTATCACATAGCATTGGATAATGTTAATTCAATCAGCAGTGACATTGCCGTCTCTATTTACTAGAGATGATCTCTGTTCGACAAGGTTATCAAAGTAAATAACATACTAGCATGTTCAAGCCATGGGTTTGTCAATCCCTAATTGGAATGTTAATGAAATTAAGAAATTTTCGGGAACAAATTATTGTTTGCTTTCACAACAAATTCCATTTATCAAGAAAATGCTTTACTAATGCAAAAGTGAATGCCAAGGACTGACAAGTATTGATTAAGATAAATACGTCATGGCTTTGATAATGTCCTCTTTGCTAATTTCTATATGGATTGTTGGAATTGTTTTTGCACTACCATCACAATTGTCGTCATATCATTATCATCAATATCATTCTTGCAGGTTGACTTTTGAAACAGCCCTTAAACTTCGGGGGGGCCCCTCATTAGTTATTGCTCATTCCATGGGAAATAATGTCTTCCGCTACTTCTTGGAGTGGTTGAAGCTAGAAATTGCACCAAAGATGTACGCCCAATGGCTCGATGAGCACATACATGCCTATTTTGCAATTGGTGTGTTCCCTCATGCAGCAGTTTACTTTGATAATAAGGCTTCCAGGACAGAAATGCATGCCTTTGTACTAATTATTTCGTGATCATTAATTTAAGGAGCCCCTCTTCTTGGCGCGATTCAGACAGTAGAAGCGACTCTTTCTGGATTCACATTTGGCCTTCCGGTGGCTGAGGTTTTTTCTTGTTCACAACTTAATAATTTTAACCTGTCTCTTGTGGATTCTTTTTAGACTGATTATCATTGGTTAGCTGTATTACACATTTGCTTGATTCAGGTTTCCCCGAAATCTTTTTGTTTCCATCTTACCAAATCATATGTTTGAGAAGTTTAATTTCTATTTTGGCTACTTGATGTAGGCCAAGCTAATGGGCCCCATTTGAAAGTTTACTCCAGAAGGCCCAAAGCACACAAAGCCCAGATATGACAGGATCTTGATTTTCACGGCAGTTTCTAGTTTTAGACTTTCTAGATGAATTTTCCAGATTTACTAGATTTCTTTAATTGCTTTGATTAAGTAGTTTCTAATTTCCAAGATTCTTAGAATTAAGAAGTTTCTTATTAGTTAAGATTGATTACTGAAATTATGTTGAGACTATTATTTATAGGATGTAATCCTTTCTCTTGGGATATACAGAAATTAATGAAAATTGGGTTCTCTCAAACGATTATTCTCTCTTGTCTGTGGTGTGAGACCAAGACATTCTACCCTAAGCCTTCTAGCTTGGAGAATAGCCCGTTGGCTAATCTCTTTCTCCCCTGCACTGCTTCAATTGGTATCAGAGCAGAGATCGGTCTCAGATTGCCGATCCAATCGCCGACTTGAGGTAATCTACTCACTTCTCAACCTACTATCATCTTCACCTTCCATTATCATTATCATCTCTCACCACCCCTCGTCACAGCCATCACCATCACTGACTCAATACATCCATCCACATCCCTCTCCCAGAAACCCTACCTACCCAAAACCCCACGACAGCCACCCATCCCAACCCTCCACACGATCCCTGCCATACCCTCCAGCCGAAACCACCACACCCCTTCCGCCTCCCTGCGCCCAAATCCCAGCGAGCCCACCATCGCCTGCCAAGTGGAACCCTGCCTGGCCGAACCCATTATCTCCATCAAGCCCTCAATCAAAATTTCCCAAAATCCCAAAATCCCCAAATCATCACCCATCCACAAAAAAAAAATCCCCTCCAGAACACAAAATCTCGAAAAACCCCATCATCGTTGCCGAACCCATCCAACCCTTTGGTATAGCCCAGACTATCCTCAAACCCGAATTTCCAATTTTCTGTCCAAAACCTCAAGTCCCCTCATCCACTGCCAATCCCAAATAGGAACCACCCACAACCATCGTTACCCAAACCCAGATAAAAAAAAAAAAACCCCAGAGAGGGACAAAATAGAGGAGAACAAAACAGAAAGAAAAACGTGTACCTGGCACCATTCGCCGGGCACCGCAGCATCATCGTCGTCGTCGTCCACCTGCATCGTCGACCGTCAGTCTCCATTCCTCCCAAGTCGCCAGAGTCCTCCCATCCCCACCCTTCTCTCCCATTCCCAAGTCACCGCCTAGCCGCTGCAGCCTCGCCTCGCCTCGCCGCGCCTCATCTCCACTTTCGTCACCACGTCGCATCTCCCTCGAGCTTCTCGCCTTCTTCTCCTTCTAAGAAGAAACGAAAAGGGCTTCCAGAGTCCTCTCTTTTCTTCTTTCTGCGCGCGTCAGTCCTGAGGCAATAACAAAGCCCACAGGCCCCCTTCCCCTTTCGGGCCTTAGTTCGGGTCGAGCCCGGCCCGCCAACAGCAGTAGCAAAAAAAAAAAAAAATCAGCATGTCTACCCCGATCCCGACTACCCGCACCGGAGCCACATTCAGAGGTAAATTCATAGACCGCCAGCGTGATAGCTACATCATGGATTTAATGGACAGAATGGATAGGGTTGAAGAACATCTTCGAAGCACTCATCCTCCTGGCAACCAAAACAATGACAACCCTGGACCTTCCACCAACAAAGGCGGCAATAAATCACAAACGGGAAACAACCGTCCGCCAGATGTGGAAAATTCTGTCAATGGTGAACCGCAGGAAACTTGTCGGCAATTTATGGAGCGCATTATGGATGAAACTGCTTATGATGACCATCATGGCCGACGAGATGACATCACCAAGAAGGTGTTAATGAGGCCCAATCTCACAGGCCTAGTTAGGCCCAGGCCCAGTCAGTCATTGTAATTTAGTCAAAGCTTATCTGTACATACTTAGTTTGTTAACTAATCTTTAGGATCTAGATTTGATTAGATATGGTTAATAGTTGCTGTAATTAGTGCTGTAATTAGGGCATTCAGCCCCTACTTATATGAAACACAATCGTCCCTCAAAGGGCACGTCTTGAGCATAAGTTTATGTTCTATCTCTCAGTTTGACATGGTATCAGAGCCAGTCATCAACTAATCAGTTTTTTTTCTTCAAGATCCACTGATCTTTGGATCCTCATAGTCATCTTCCACGCTCTGCCAAGCTCTGGAAGCCATTCAGAGACGTTTCTTCAGCCTGATCATTCCCGATCATCTCAGATCCAAACGTGGCCCCACCTGCGATCATCTTCTCCATATCAGCGGAATCAGTCCATAATGGTCGCCTGATTCTCTTCTTATTTATGACGAATTTTCCAAGATTTATGGATCATCAGAGGTAGGCCATCTAGCATTTTTTGTGATTTTCCAGTTTTTCTCCAGCAGTTTTCATCACAGCCGTCCAACTTTGTGGATTTTGATCCGTTTTAAGTGGGACTTCTTCCAATAGCTGCGAAAATACTTTGCCCTTCCATCCTCATCTTCTGATCTGATCACTGATCATCTGGTGGGGCCCGCGTGGAGAATCTACCACTGTTTGCAAGGACGTTTTTTCCTTCTGATTGCACTGTTTTGTGCAAACTGTTCTCATCTGCTGTTTTCTACTTGCTGCTGCTTATCTCTTTATATTCGTTTATAAATATTTGCATCAATCTGCTGTTATACCATCTGCATCCTCAGATCTGTCCATAGATCTCTTGGTGGGGCTCACCTACACACATTCACAGTGATGGCAGGATAGTCGATCATTCTGAATACTGTTTTTTTTTTTTTGGGTGCACTATTCATTCTGTACTTTGGGAAATATTCTGATCATCAGATCTTGGAATTGTTGCTGGTTTGTTCTTCATTCCGTGGAGTCATCTGAATAGTTATTACATATGGAGAAATCTGAACTCCACTTAATCAAGTTCAATGGAAAAAATTATCCATCTTGGGCCTTTCAATTAGAACTTTATCTCGAGGGTAAAGAATTATGGGGCCATATCTCTGGAACTGATCCACAACCAACAGAAGATGAGAAGAAAATTGGATCCTGGAACACTAAAGATGCTAAGATCAAATCTTGGATTCTTGGTTCCATGGAACCACAATTTTTTATGAATTTGAAACCATACAGATCTGCCAAAGCTATGTGGGACTATCTTCAAAAAGTGTATCATCAGGGGAATTCTGCCAGACAGTATCAATTGGAATTTGAAATTGCCAATTATATACAAGGGACTTCTTCCATTCAAGAATTTTATTCTGGTTTCCAGAATTTATGGACTGAATTAGATGAAATCAGATTCGCAAATATCTCTGCACAAGCTCTTCCCGAATTGCAAATCATTCTAGCAAATAGTCATCGAGATCAATTTCTTATGAAATTACGGCCTCAGTATGAATCGGTCAGATCGAATCTCATGAGTAGGGTACCTTCTCCATCACTAGATGAGTGTCTAAATGAATTACTACGGGAGGAACAGAGACAATTGACTCAATCAAATGTGCTTCAACAAACTTCTCCTGGTGCTATTGATGTTGCCTATAATGTACCCTCTTTCTATCAGACACCGAACTCATCAGTTCCCGTTGCTTATTCTACCAAAGGAAAGCAACCAAGCAGAGATATAAGTAAAGTGCAGTGCTTCAAGTGTCAGACTTTTGGCCATTATGCAAATCAGTGTAAGCAACGGATTTGCAGCTATTGCAAAGCATCTGGACATTCCATCAATGAATGCCGCAAACGTCCTCAGAACAGAAATCCAAAAGTTTACCAGGCGGTTACTGCTACTTCTGGCAATATTGATTCATCTTCCATATCTTCTTCTGCACCTGCTTCTGCTGCTCCAGTTACTCCTGACATGATCCAACAAATGATTCTCCAGGCTTTTTCAACTCTTGGTATCTCTGGTAAAAATCGCTCTCTTTCTCATTGGTATTTTGATTCTGGTGCCTCCAATCATATGACATCATCATCAAATAACTTCTCTACAATTAAACCTTATGATGGACGGATTCAGGTTCATGCTGCTAATGGTACCACAATACCAATTACATCTGTTGGTGATATTACTCATTCTCTACCCTTACAAGATGTTTTCTGTTCCCCAACTCTTTCTACAAATTTAATCTCTGTCGGTCAATTGGTTGATAATAACTGCAATGTTTCTTTTTCCTCCTCTGGTTGTGTGGTGCAGGCTCAGGAGACGGGGAAGGTGATCGCGAAGGGGCCTAAGTGTGGGCGTTTGTTTCCTCTTCAAATAGTAACACCGAATCCAGATATGTCTGTGTTTGCTTTATCAGTTGTCTCGAAGAATAATGTGCAGTTGTGGCACAACAGATTAGGGCATCCCAATTCCACAGTTTTGTTATCTTTGTTCAAATCTGGTCATATTAATAAAATGAAATTTTTATCATCCGATGTTGCTCTTGATTGCACCACTTGTAAGCTGGGAAAGAGTAAAACTTTGCCTTTTCCATTACGGGTTTCTTCTGCTACAAAATGTTTTGATTTAGTACATAGTGATGTTTGGGGTGTTGCACCAATTGTTTCTCATTCACAGTATAAGTATTTTGTGACTTTCATTGATGATTATAGCCGTTTTACATGGGTTTATTTTCTACATGCCAAATCTGAAGTTTTTGATGTGTTTAAAAAATTCTTGATTTATGTTCAAAATCAATTTTCAACATGTATTAAGATTCTTCGTACAGACTCCGGGGGGGAATATGTGTCCGCACAATTTCAGGCATTTTTACAAGAAAAAGGGATTTTGTCCCAACGGACTTGTCCCTACACTCCCCAACAGAATGGTGTTGCAGAACGGAAAAATCGTCATCTTTTAGACATGGTCAGGTGTTTATTGTTAGAATCCTCCGTTCCACCTAGATTTTGGGCAGAAGCTTTAACCACTGCAACTCATATCATCAACCGCCTTCCTTCTCCAAAACTTCAAAACACATCTCCACATTTCCGTCTGTTTAAAACTGCACCACAATACACACACTTACACACTTTTGGCTGTGTTTGTTTTGTTCATCTTCCCACACATGAACGTTCAAAATTATCCGCACAATCTGCAAAATGTGCATTTCTTGGTTATGCTTCCCAACAAAAAGGTTTTATTTGTTATGACCCAATCTCAAAGCGTATTCGGACTTCTAGAAATGTTATCTTTTTTGAACACCAGTTCCTATTTCAGTCTTATCCTGAATCATCTCCAGAACTCTCCTTTTCTAAAGTACCATCCTTTGATGATGAATGTCTTCCTTCACCTCTGCGTTTTCATCCGGACAAGGTGTATGCTCGTCGACAAGGAACAAATGCCACCACTTTACCTCTTTTGCAAGAATCAGCCCCGAATCCTGCTCCAGCATCCGAGTCTCCTCCACTTGCTATTCGTCGTTCTTCTCGTCTCTCTCGCCCACCAGATCGATATGGTTTTTCTCATTCTTCATATTTCGCTACTTTGTCATCTGTTTCCATTCCTACTTCTTATTCACAAGCAGCAAAGCAGGACTGCTGGAGACAGGCTATGGAAGAAGAACTTAATGCTCTACGGCAGAACCAAACCTGGGATGTTGTTACTTGCCCAGCTTCGGTTTAAACCCATTGGGAGTAAATGGGTTTACTCTATCAAATTGAAGGCAGATGGTACTTTGGATCGTTACAGTTTATGTTCTATCTCTCAGTTTGACAGAAGGTACGTGTTGATGTTCCTGATTTCTTTGGACGCATGGATGTGAAAGTCTTCACAGACTGGATTACAGCCCTTGAAGATTATTTTGAATGGTACAATATGGATGAAGACAAACGTGTTTCCTTTGTCAAGATGAAGATGAAGGGTGCAGCGCGTGTTTGGTGGCGGAGTATTGATGACAGGAATAATAATTATGGGCGACGTCCTATCAATACATGGGAAGAGATGAAACAGAAACTTGAGGATAAATATCTACCGATTGACTATATTGATTCCCTCTATGATCAATTAGTTTACTGTAGACAAGGGACCTCCACTGTAGATGATTTCACAGAAAAGTTTCATGATCTCATTGTGCGATGCAAAGTGTCTGAAACTGATTGACAGGCTATCACCCGATACAAAAAAGGACTGCGTCAAGAGATCCAAAGGGAGTTGACTACTCACACCTTTTACAGCATTGAAGAAGTTCATCGCCTAGCACTCCGCGTCGAAGATCAGTTGCGATATCCATATTCACGGCGTTTTGGTGAACCTCTCCAAAGGAGGACCTTCAATACGACTTATTAGCGGGTTGTTTCAGCACAAAACTCAGCCCGACAGCCTCCTCCACAAAATTCCAGTAGGCCAGCACCTCCTCAGAATCAAGTAAGACCTGCCAATTTTGCAAACAAAGGGAAGAATGTTATAAATTCTTCACGACCGAAGCAGGACATCGAGCGCTTTCGATGCAAAGGTGAAGGACACTATGCTTCTGAATGCCCAAGTTCGAAGAATCTTCACTATGCACATAATGAGAAGATCCCTATGACTCAAAGCCTGTTGATGAAGAAATTGAAGTTGAAACACCATATGAAGAGCAGGCACCCCCGCAAGAACAAGACGATCATTCCTTCTATCAAGCTGAAACGGAAGGACGGACATTATTCATTCGTCGTCTCTTCATTACAACCGAAGAGGAAGCTGAAGATTGGAGACGAACCACCATCTTTCGCTCTATGGCAAAATGTCGTGACAGATTGTGCAATCTCGTCATAGATGGAGGAAGCGAGATGAGTGTGATCTCCTAAGAAGTAATTGACAAGTTGAAGCTTCCAACAGAAAAACACCCGAAGCTTATAAGGTCTCTTGGGTGAATGATTCCGCAATTCCAGTAACCAAGAGGTGCCAGGTAACATTTCGAATTGGTGGTTATGAAGATTCTATTTGGTGTGATATTATCCCCATGAATGTTACTCATATTTTGTTGGGAAGACCTTGGCTTTTTGATAACAAAGTCAAAAGTGATGGAGAAGCAAACACCCATACTTTTAAGTATAAAGGTCGCAAGGTTACTCTTCTTCCACATAAGCCTCTTACTGCTCCGGCAAAACAATCACCATCAATTCCGGCAAAACAAACTGCATCACAGCCAAGTTCTCGCATCCTTTCAATGCGGAAATTTGAAGAAGAAAGTAAAGAGCAAAGAGTTGTTTATGCCCTTATCCCACAAGAATTCAAAGAGGCAGAAAATAAACAAGCAGTTGCTACACCTCCAGAAATCAAGTCCTTGTTGCATGATTTTAAAGACTTGATTCCAGCAGATCTTCCAAAAGAGCTACCGCCTATGAGGAACATCCAGCATGCTATTGACCTGGTTCCTGGGTCATTACTTCCAAATTTACCTGCTTATCGCATGAGCCCGACAGAACACACAGAGTTGAGAAAGCAAGTTGAAGAGCTCCTCCAGAAGGGTTATATTCGCGAAAGCATGAGTCCTTGTGCGGTACCAGCCCTCTTGACACCTATTAAGTATCAGTTTCCGATAGCTCGGTTGGATGACATGCTTGATATGATGGCCGGGTCTTCCGTCTTCTCTAAAATTGATCTTAGAAGTGGATATCATCAAATTCGTGTTCGCACAGGAGATGAATGGAAGACAGCTTTCAAGACTAAAGATGGGTTATACGAATGGCTAGTCATGCCGTTTGGCTTGTCTAATGCTCCCAGCACTTTCATGAGAGTTATGACAGGTTCTACGACCTTTCCTTGGTAAATTCGTCGTTGTGTATTTTGACGACATCTTGATCTTCAGCAAGTCCAAGGATGCACATCTTGATCACCTCAGGTATGTGATGTGTGCACTTCGCAACGAAAAGTTTTACATTAAGTTGAAGAAGTGTACTTTCTTAAGCTCCAAAGTTATATTCTTGGGATTTGTTGTATCGGCCCAAGGAGTAGAGTTTGATCCAGAGAAGATCAATGCAATCATCGATTGGCCTCTTCCCAAAACTATCAATGAAGTACGGAGTTTCCATGGGTTGGCCACCTTTTATATGAGATCTTTTCACAATTTCAGCACCATTATGACTCCTATAACTGATTGCATGAAGAAAGGTGATTTCAATTGGACTAAGGCAGCCACTCGTGCTTTTGAGCAAATCAAGCAGAAAATGACAGAAGCACCAGTTTTGAAACTTTCAGATTTTGACAAGGTCTTTGAAGTCAGTTGTGATGCTTCGCAAGTTGGTGTTGGCGGAGTCTTAAGTCAAGATGGTCACCCAGTTGCCTTCTTTAGCGAGAAATTGAACGACTCTCGCTAAAAGTATTCGCCATATGACTTGGAATGCTATGCAGTTGTACAAACTCTTCGTCATTGGCGTCATTATTTGATCGGGAAAGAATTTGTGTTGTACTCCTATCATGAAGCTTTACAACATCTGAACTCATAAAAGAAGATGAGCGCCAACCGTGTCAAATGGAGCGCATATTTACAGGAATTCACATTTGTATTACGTCATAAGTCAGGAGCGGAAAACAAGGTCGCAGATGCCTTAAGTCGTCGTTCTCACTTGCTTACGACAATTTCCATCACAGTTCCAGGCTTTGATGAGATTCTCTGAGAATATCCTGATGATCATGACTTTGGTCGCATCTACAAAGCTCTTCTTAATGATGAATTTTCTGACCATCCCAAAGTTTCTATCCATGATGGTTATTTGTTTCGTGGAACTCAGTTGTGTTTGCCAGCTACTTCTATCCGCGAGTTTGTCCTCCGAGAGTTGCATGGAGGTGGATGCAGTGGACATCTAGGGCGAGATAAGACTTTGGCACTTGTAGAAGACCGCTTCTTTTGGCCCCTCCTGAAGACAGATGTTGCCCGAATATGTGAGTTATGCAGGGTATGCCAGCTTGCAAATGGACAAAAGAAGAACACATGATTGTATTAGCCCCTTCTTATTCCACATGCGCCTTGGCAAGATCTAAGCATGGATTTTGTCTTGGGCTTACCAAAGACTGTAAGAAGGGTAGATTCTATTTTTGTTATGGTGGACATGTTTTCTAAAATGGCCCACTTTATTCCTTGTACAACCACAGCAGATGCAAGAAAAGTTGCCACCCTTTTCTTCAAAGAGATTGTTCGTCTTCATGGCCTCCCCAAGACTATAGTGTCGGACAGAGATACTAAGTTCATGAGCTTCTTCTGGAAAACTTTATGGCATATGATGAAGACAAAGCTCCAGTACTCCAGTGCCTATCACCCTCAGACTGATGGCCAGACTGAGGTCGTCAATCGCAGCTTGGGTAATCTTCTTCGATGTCTCGTCGGAGACCACATTGCTTCATGGGATCTTATTTTACCCATGGCGGAGTTTGCCTATAATAACTCTGTCATCAGATCAACTGGAAGATCACCATTTGAAGTTGTCACAGGCATCCAGCCAAGTCTTCCAATTGATCTGAGTCCTTTACCGGCTGAAGCCAGGCCTTGCCAAGAAGCTGAACAATTTGCCCAGCACATGAAGGACGTTCATGATGAGGTCCGTCAACAGATTGTCAAAAGTAATGAGCCTTACAAACAGCAAGCGGACACTCGAAGACGCCATGTTGAATTTAATGAAGGTGACATGGTCATGGTGCGAATTAAGTCAGAACGGTTTTCCCCAGGCACTTATAAGAAACTCTATCCCAGAAGTGCAGGTTCGTTCAAGATTTTGAAGAAAATCAGCTCAAATGCCTATGTGCTCGATCTTCCGTCCGACATGACTATCAGTTCTACATTCAATGTCGAAGATCTCACGATTTATCATGGGCATTATCAAGATGAATCATTTGACGAACAAGATATCCGGCTTCCCATAGTTCCAGCTCCTCGAGAAAAAAATGAAGATGTCTATGATGACCAGCTAGTGTCAACAAAGACTGGAGGATATCACAAATTCTTGGTCAAGTGGAAAGGTAAACCATTTTGTGACGCTACATGGATCACCGCCACAGATTTTCAGAGACTTAACCCGGATTTGTATGAGAGGTACCAAGCTGCTAACTCGCCGGAGTCGAGTTTCTCCAAGCCGGGGAGAGCTGATGCAGGCCAAGCTAATGGGCCCCGTCTGAAAGTTTACTCCAGAAGGCCCAAAGCACACAAAGCCCAGATATGACAGGATCTTGATTTTCACGGCAGTTTCTAGTTTTAGACTTTCTAGATGAATTTTCCAGATTTACTAGATTTCTTTAATTGCTTTGATTAAGTAAGTTTCTAATTTCCAAGATTCTTAGAATTAAGAAGTTTCTTATTAGTTAAGATTGATTACTAAACTTATGTTGAGACTCTATTATATATAGGATGTAATCCTTTCTCTTGGGATATACAGAAATTAATGAAAATTGGGTTATCTCAAACGAGTATTCTCTCTTGTCTGTGGTGTGAGACCAAGACATTCTACCCTAAGCCTTCTGGCTTGGGGAATAGCCCGTTGGCTAATCTCCTTCTCCCCTGCGCTGCTTCACTACTTTGGAGTTCATAATTTTTGTTGAAATTGAAGTTGAAGAATTTTCGTCATCCTTCTCGAATCTTGCCCGTTGCAAGATTCATGCTTCATGACAGTTTTCTTCTACTTCTTTTGGCAACTTCAGAGGTATCCATATTGGTTCCAAAAGAAATATTGCTTATCTGGAGAAGTAGATAATATAATACTCATTTCAACATGCCAAAGTGCAAGTTGCCCATTTGTCTACCTCTCTGCTGAGGGACAAGAACAATTGGCATGTGGTCGTTCATACCTGGATTATTACTGTTTTGGGGAGGAAGAGATTAAGATGGTAGAACATACAACAGTCAGAGCCAGGCTTTTTTATGATTGACTGATTGAAGACCAATCTGCACGTTTTTTTTTACTTATTGATGTTTAACTTTCCTGGATTTACCCTTGAACTCAGCTAAATTATCTCACTGACTTATTAGTTTCTTAGAACTTTGAAAGAACTATGTTGACTCATGCCTTTCTGATGCTTGTGCTGTATTAACTTAGGTTTGTCATTTGCTTGTACAAGTTATCAGGGAACTGCTCGATTGATGTTTAATTCATTCGGTTCTTCATTATGGATGATGCCATTCTCAAAGTACTGTAGGTCTGATAGTAGTTACTGGAAACATTTCTTTGAGGGAAGAGGAGAGGGTCACCAGTCATACCATTGTGACGACGTGGAATTTCAGACAAATTACTCTGGATGGCCAACAAATATAATAAACATTGAAGTTCCTTCCATTCGAGGTACACCTTTAAAACCTTACACAGAAATCCTTTCCTGATATCAATTTACACTTGTAAGCGCCACTACAGTATTTATATTTGCAGGAGCTGATGTCTACCCATCGATTCCAGAAGTAGTAGAGGGAACACCTTCAAGCAAGGAATGTGGGCTCCCTACTCAGTTATCTTTTTCTGCTAGAGAAGTATCGGATGGGACTTTTTTCAAAGCAATAGAGGATTATGATCCTGATAGCAAAAGGCTCTTGTATCAACTGAAAAAGTAAGCCATACAACATACAGTACTCGTGTAGCTAACTTATTGCTTGAATCAGTTTTTTTTTTTTTTAAACTTGTCAACACATGCATGGACTGTAACCGATGGGGATTATGGTAAAACTGGATAGAGGAATATTTATTATCTTTTTTCCTCGAATTATCAGCTAATCTAGTGATATTTAGGTCGCTACATGAGGTATACATCTATCATCCAGGTTCAGCATCTGAATGACAAATTTTGGCTCCTCTACCCTTTTTGGTTCTGTACCTTCTGTTGCTTGGTTCAAAATTGAAAAGACAACTGCACTTTGAGGTGTTTTTTTTTTCAAATGCAACATGTTCATTTCTTCAATATTCCTTGCTTTCAGCCCATACCTACTAGCTTATTGCATGCACTGACTTCATATTCCCTTAAACTTTAATTCATTTTCTTGATACGAGTATCTTGATAACATGTCATCTATGTATTTTCTTCTTTTCTAATGATGGTAATAAATTAAAGGTAATGATAAGTGTAAAACAGGATAAAGGATCCACATAGACACATGCAAGAGGGCCATAAAGGCCACATCAAAACTGATACCTATATAGCTTGGACAGAGCATTGTGTGTTGCTGCTTTACATGAGATCTCAATCATGGAAAACTTGGAAAATCTGGCACAACTTCATGTCCACGAGGACATATAATGACATAAAGAAAATGTTTTATTGTGTACAATGAGACTCCCCTATGATCAATCCAAATCCTCAAAATGCAACTACCCCTGTGAACTTGCATTATCCCAATTTGACCTGACTATTATCCACAGTTGGAATAATCATGATAAAGAGCATTTTTTAAAGCCGTTCTTCGAGGATCTAAAATCAAGTGTTAGGAGGATCTGATTAGAGTGATATTTGGCTGTCCTGTAGTGTACTAATACATCATACTCCTCTTACCTCCCCAGTGTTGACAAGCACTTACTCTAAAAGCTTAAGCTGAAAGAGAACGGTGTAACAATGTATATCAAGATTACAACACCCAACACTGTGATTTACATGCATTCAGGTGGGCCCCTCACCATACAGGGATGTTCTTTAAAATAAATAAATAAATAAATAATAAAATCTACGTTTCTTTTGTCTCCTTTAGTACCCCTTATAATTGTTTTTCTTCTTGCCAGTTTCTTGACTTGTCATGGGGGTGTTATAGTTTGTAATGCAGTCCATCCTGTTGTTTTCTTTCTCATTGATGAACTTTATTATCAAGTAATTATCTTTTTAAAATGTCTCGCTAACTTCCTCTGGCATCCTTATATGTTGACATTTTGGCTGTTTTCGTTGAGAAAAATGTGAAATTGTGGTCAATTTGTTTCCACAAAACTTATTTTCTCAGGCTGTAAATTTCAGGCTGTATCATGGTGATCCAGTGTTAAATCCTCTTACACCATGGGATAGACCCCCATTAAAGAATATATTTTGTATTTATGGGATAGATCGGAAGACAGAGGTATTTACTTAATGCATTTAGCATTGTTACTTGTTCTATATCTAACCGTTCACTGATCCCTCCAACTTGAGATGTGTTAAATGCTGAACTGACGTTTATATTTGATAGTATAAATGGTGTAAGCATGTGTCCTTGTTTTCTTTCTTATGCATTTTGTAACTGTTTATCTCTGTGAATTTCTAGCATTGGCACCTCTACTGTTGAAAAATGGTTTTGTTCTAGAGATGGGTTAACTTTAGTGTTTTAGTGGACACTGCTCCTTGTGAATGATATTTCCTAGGTATAAGAATTCACACCCTTCTATTGCTATTCTTATTCCTAGGTATAAGAATTACACCCTTCTACTGCTATTATGGTTGGTTTGACGAAATGTACCATTGCCTTTGACACCTGAATAATTTATGCCGACCACATTGTTATTAACAGGATCCAAATGATACTGATTGTTGATACCTAGGGCTGTAACCCGGCCCTTTGATGAGGGGGCCCAGCCCGGCTCGGCCCGCAAAAGCCCTCAAAGCGAGGGCTTTACTTTTTGTCCTAAAGCCCAAGGGTAGGGTAGGGCCTAATTTTGAAAAGCCCGCAAACTTGAGGGCCGAGCTAGAGCTTGACTTAGCCGGCCCAAGGGGGCCCGGCCCGGCCCTTTGTCTATTAATATATAAAATAAATAATGGGATTTTTACCAAAAGAGGGATTTAATATTTTGTCAAATAATAATAACTATATCATAGATAAGTTTTTTATTTTATTTTATGGATATCCCAATAGATCACAATATTGCCACCTATGTATGATTCTTCATTTTGTTTTAAATCTTCAGTGAAAAAGGGAATTCAAGCTGTCATATATTAGACTGATTTTCACAATGTAAACTACTAAAGCTTGAGAGTTTAATTAGATAGATGGCCATCAACATCATCATTGAGTGGGGTTGAGTTTCAGCCAATAGCCATTGATCGATGCCAATTTCTTTCTATCCCCTTGCTTTCATGACCATTGTTTTATTCAAGTGGGCCCCACATCTGGAGTTAAAGTTTGTAATTCAGGCATCAAATCATCTTTGTCATTCGTCTTAGGTAGTCAAAGCTTAGTTGCTTTGTTATAAAAGCCAATGGTGATATTTTAAATTATTACAAGTTTGGGTTAATGCTAATTCAAGAGTGGTCTAATGTTTATTTGAACCACACATTCTAAACAATTAATTTGAAAAAGGTTTAATGCCTATTTGAAATAAATCTAATTGAATCAATGAGACTTGTCAAACATGTTTTGATGATCCATATTATTGCTTTTATAAAAAAAATGTAGTACATGAATTAGTAAAAAAGATTACAACTAGTAGAACTTCAACTGCGACAATCTTACTAATAGTCTGATGACAAACCAAATCGGGCACATTACTTAAACTATGTAACTACCTTAGTGTGCTAAGGTATTTAATAATATCTTCCATGTTTTAATTTCATGTCACAAGACTATCAAATTAGCTTATTTCATGTAATCCTAAGTGATACTTTTACACGAGGACAAAGTAAGTTGTTTCGTACATTCTTTTAGAAGTTGCACAAAAAGATTGACTTTTACATTGCACAAATCCGTAGCTCGAATAGAGGGTTAGCATCATGGTATAGAAAATTTGTTATATATAATATTATTAAAAAGTCATTGCTTTTGGCCTCGGCCCTTGAGGGTTAGGGTAAGGGCTTCAGTATTGTAGGCCCGCCGAGGGCTTCGGCTTGACCTAGGCCTGGCCTGCATATATGAGGGTAGGGTAAGGGCTTACCATAGCCCTCCCCTTTGACAGCCCTATTGATACCAGGTATTTCATTGGAACTTGTAGGATACCACACCACCATGTGTTACTGGTGTAGGTTATTTATTTTCTTATGTTTTCATCATAAAAAAATGTTTGACAAGAATGTAAATTGTTTACTGATATTAATGTCAGAAAGGCACGGACATTTTTTTTATAGAATTCATATCATTATTATGAGTGGCATGTTTTGGATAGGATATGCATATCCATGTGTCCTGGATTTCAGACAGAGTGTGCTCTTGAGTCTTGTACCTGCTCCCCTTTACGTGTTTCTATCCATATCCATATCTGGAAGAGAGAGAGAGAGGGGTTGGGGTGTTGGGGGATAGGGAGATTGGGGTTGGGTGAGGGGGGTTTGATTCATAGGCTATTGCATTTTTAATATTTGTTGATAGTTATACAAGAAAGAACAGTTCTTCCTCAGTAGCACAGTGGTAGAGTGATCGACTCATTACTGACTGGGCATAGGTGATCATCCTACTCGTGGAGATATATGTTGTGACGGTGTGCTTTATGCTTTATTTTACGGGGCCTGTTCTTCCTAGTATCATTCCCAGGAATTATCACTTTTTAGAATTAATATTTTTGGACTAACAATTTTCTGTCTGTTCCACTTCCTGGTACTGAAAATGGATGTTCAGTACAATGTGCATTTTTACTTTCATTGGATTTGTACGAGTCTCCATGCCTGTATGTTTATGTTTCTATATGTACTTAATTATTCATGAGGGCAGATGCGAACATGCACAAATACGTGCACACAAATATACATGATTACGTCAGGCAATTTCTGATCAAGCATGCCAATCCAAGTTGGGTTGGTTGCTCGACCTTTTTCTGATTGAATGTGGACTGTTTTTTATTGTATGAAGGTCGTATATCAGGTGCCTGGATTATCTGATTTTATTAACTTCTGGGACTATGGTTGCCCCAGTGGATGGTATCAATCATTGGATTGTGCAACCATGTATGGTGGTTACGAGTGTCAACCTATCTCAATCAGGTCCACCTGAGTGGAAACAAATTTTATGCATGTTATAATTTCTCTGTGTCTTTCTCTAATCTTTAAGCCATATTCTTTTCACTCAAAATTAATTTCTTTTTCTGAACCTTCAAAAGTTATGGATCAATTAGAGCCTTGTGTCTAAAATTGTAAGCATTGCATGAAAACCTTTTTTTCTAAAAGAACAATGTAATGATTGCATGAATACCAATTTCAAGAAACCCAATGATTTTTCTTATGCCATTCATGTACTTTTGTACATATTTTATCAGTCCCACTTTATGCTCATAATATTTTAGAGAGAGAATCAATGCTTTTTATATACTGCAATTTACTTGCTATTTAACTTCTGTCTACAGTGAAGAATACTTACTATATCTTCAAAACACAGGTTGGTTACTATTTTGCACCAAGTGGGAAGCCATATCCTGATAACTGGATCATAACCGATGTTATTTATGAGATTGAAGGAACACTTACCTCAAGGCAAGTGTCATTTTATGCATGCTAATAATTATATTTCTCTATATTTTGCAGGCATTTTAGGGCGCACATGGAAGTAGTTTTTTTTTTTAAACTAATGTAAAGTCTACTAATAGTTACTTCGTAGGCATGCATTCATGCTCTTTTCCTTTTCATTTCCATAGTCAAGGTGAAAGTAGACATTTTCTTTCACACGAGTTTTTCATATTCTAGGAATTGCATCACATATTGTGTGGCCTGTCTTAAAACCTATTTACCTTTGCATGCTATGCTTATTTGTCATCATGAATATTTTATGTATAATTATTTTATTTTTAAAAAACTTATTTTATCTGTGGAATTATTATTCTGCATTGCAATTGTTTGCGTCGTTTACTTTAAGAGTACATGAATTAGCTCATCATTTGGAGTTAAGCCAATGTACAATATTGATAGAAAATTACCGCCATACTTAAAAACTACTGAACTCCAGTACATATACCCAGGTTCACCCGAAACCTAGTTTCAAAACTTTAACTGAGCTGCACCCAAGAACCCCATATAAACCCGGTGGAGATTGTACAACAGTAATTGCAGTTGCGCAGGCACAATATACAGCCTTGATTCAGTCCCCAATCAGCGGATCAAAACCTTAATATTCATCCCAAATCCAATGGCTTCTGATAAACACTTTAAAACTGTTTCATCCTTGCAGCAACTTGGTAAAATCACGCAATAGTACATTAGCACAGGTTCCTCGACAACAATACCTACCAGAGAATACCACACTAGAATTGTCTTGAGAAACTGCTTGAGATTGTTCTGGGAGTCTGATTCCCATATATTGCTGACTCTACAATTGTTGTCTGAATGAATAAGTATGTCTTTAATGTGGATTGAGTTTTCCATGACATGTGACACTTGAGAATGGGATATGAACAAATAGTTGGTGGTGTAGGGAATATCATGATAAGGTTTGAGAAAAAGTTGTTTTTTCAGGGAATGCACAAACGTCATGCATTGTGCATCATCATTAGATGCTCCAAGTAAGTGATTCTGTTAAGTTTAGGTGCTTGTCTGACTGAACTGAGTCTGGAGAACCATAAGCAGCCCAATCTCAGTCCATTTTTTCATGCTTTAATAGATACAGTAATTTGATTGGTGGACCATGGAACTTTGGAGGAATCAAATGGGTACTGCAAATTGAATTAGATTGTTTATAATGTCGAAATGCATAGTGAAATAGTTCTGGATCTCCTCACTTAATATTTTGTTTTGTTGTTTCCTGAATGGAACGGTTTCACATCATATAACAAATGTAGGTAAGGTCTTGGTACATTTGTTAAGCTTGATCTGAATTTTCATATTTTTTTCTTTTATGAGTAATTTACAGGTCAGGGAATTCAGTTAGTGGGAATCCGGGAGCTTCTAGTGGGGATGAGACGGTATGATCGAGAAATTATTAATGTAAAGCTGATTCTCAATTTCAGCATCCTTGAGTTGTATCTATTTTTATAACTCTTTATGTCATTTTATCTTCAATTAGTAAAGCTTTTGACAGGTACCTTATAATTCCCTCTCATGGTGCAAAACTTGGCTTGGGTCTAAAGTGAACATAACAAGGGCTCCTCAGGTATCCCTAATCTACAATGAATGATGATTGGTGTTATACTTATCTTCTATATCTTCATGTTTTTTAAATATGCAGAAAAAAAAAAAAAAGAAATCTAATGGGAAAGTGCCAACGCATCTAAAACCACACATATCTGAAATTTTAAGGCATGCTTGTGCATTTCCAGTTTGTTTCTGCACAGGGGAGCGTGAGCTGTTAACGGTGGAGATAGTAGAGCCATGATTATGGCATTGATGATCAAATTTCTGCTGGAAATAGATCTCCGTCCTTCCTCTTTGAAAATGAAATAATACCTATGTGTATCTCCAGTTCTCCACCCTTGAGCTTTCTCTCTTTGTCAAAGTCTTCACCTCGTCTCTTTCTGTAGATACGAGGTTGTGATGACACAACTATGCTCTAAAGGCTATTAACATGGGAGTTGTGTAATGAAAACAAGGGGATTTTACTAATTAGCACATGTATTTTATTATTACAAGTAACCACCTGTTTTGGCTTTTACACATTACCACCTAGTAATCTGGTAGCCTCAGTTAGACACCTTGACTGGGTGTCAGAACCTGGTTTTTGACCGGTTGACAAAATCCAATGTATTTTGTTGTAAAAGTTGAAAGTTCCTTTATATTTTAAATGAAACGAACTCTCGTATGTTTACCCTCACTCAAGTAAAACCCAAGGCGTTAATGCGGAAAGCCAATTAAATCAGAGTCAATTTAACCAAGGTTAACACATTGGTTTCATATGATCCATGTTAATCTTCATCCTCATATTTCAAGATGTTGGACTTTGACAGTGGTCCGGAACAGGCCTTTTCTTGCAAGTCAAAGTGACTAACTGAGATTCAGATTAAGGGTACATTTGGAAACAGCTGAGGGTTCCATGACTTGCTGAATCCAATCATTTTTGTCCAAGCCTTGTCCCAACTATGTTGGGTTCAAGCTACATGAATTCTATTTCACAATTCTAGTCTATCTTGGGCCAAATCCTCAAATACGTTGCATTTTTTCAGATCTATCCTTAGTCTTTACTACTTCCATCCATGTCCTCTTCGGTCTACCCCTTTTTCCTTGCGCGCGCGCACACAAGAATTTACAATTTTTGTTTGGTGTAGTGACATACACACAAGAATTTACAATTTTTGTTTGGTGTAGTGACCAAGAGAGGAGAGAGAGTGCACATAGATCTGAAACAACAAAACAAAAGAAGAAGAGGTCTGGCCCCATTCTGCAAAATCCTTCAAGAATTTGTATTTTGATCTGCTCTTTTCTTGGGCATATCTATGGAAATTTTCTGTGGCAACATTATATTTACACATCTGTAAAGAGCTTTACCTTTTCCACCGACATGTTGCAGCCAAAACGTGCCCTATTAGAGGTGGTTGTGTCTAGAAAAGAAAAAGGCTACTAGTTATTTGTCATTGTGAAAAAACATAGGTGGTTATCAGTAAAATTCCCCAAAAACAATCAAGAAGTTCAATTCATGAATTGCATCTATTGCAAGTCCTGTCAAAACGTGTAGTGGCAAAGGGCTGGAGTTGTAACTTGTAAAACTGACGTGAATTTGAAGTCATATTCACATTTTGGATAACTGTGAAGACCTGGTGATAAAATTAGTGAATCCATGATTTTATTTTCTGAAAAAACAAAGACAACTAACTGTCTAAGAGTACTTAGATTGCAGTGATGCAGAAACAGTTTCAGTCACCTAGAAAGGAAGAGTTTGTAGATTTTTACTGTGCACAAATATCCTGTTGGTGAACATGACGGTTTCCGAGACCTGATTTTAATTGATTACATGAGCTCTATCTTGATGGATTCAATGCATTTTCAGGTCATCTTGTCGGTTTAAGTACCAGAAAACAATTTGCTTACAGTTTCACAGTACCAACAAATACACAGTTTCAAGGGCCAGCGAGAAGCAGCTAACCAGTTTTTATGACACAAATACTCCTCTGCTATGGTTTTTTGAGTTGGGCCTATTGACTGTTAGTTAGTTTCAACTTCAAAAGAAAACAAAAACAAACAGTGATTTCTGTAGAATCCAGCCATAACAGGAGGATGTGTTCAGATGTTGTTTTACTACTATTTTAAAGATCGTACTTAAAGATTATTGGTCAAGAAATGGACCTTTTGCTTCATTGTTTGAGTTTGAATTAACTTAAGGTTGTGCATTTATTTAAGAGCATTGCCCTTGCAGGGACGGAGAGGGGGGGATCCAGTGGGGGCAACTGCCCCCACTGGAATTTTTGGAAAGCAAAAGATGAGGATGGCTTTTACATTTTTTAATGGATAATTTTGTGTTTTTCCAATTTTTGCCCCTCAGTTTTTGAAACAAGGGAATGGAATGACAAAAGAGGGAAAAGGTGTCATTTTGAAAATCCAGTCTTGACGTTCCGAATCCCGCATGCGGTGCTCTTCCAACTTCTCTCTCTCTCTATTTTTTTTTTTGTTTTCTTTTGAAAGGTTTTTCAAACCATTTCTCTGAGTACACTGTTGGTTGTATTGACTCTTTTAGGTTGGGTTGGAGGCAACAGTTTCAATTTGAAAAGTAAACGGGTCGAGTTTAAGTTGGGCGGCCTAAACACATTACTATTATTATACATAGAACATCTGAACAATCACCACGGACAACATAACCCAACTCTTAGAGGCAACAGTCCATTGATCAAGTGTTGTTTTGAGCAACTTCATCCGTAGATGACAATGGTCCATGAGTTTAGATCCTCTAATAAGAGTCCCACTTGTTAGGTCCCTGGTACAACCCTTGTGGGCCCGTGTTGGCGAAGACCGGTACAACTCGAATGCCTTCCTAACACAACCAAAAGCCATAAAACCATTGATTATACCCTTCCTATCACCTTAAGGTTTTGGGATAAGTGGTAGCTCAGTGGGGGTATGAGATCCTACAAGTGGTATCAGAGCCTGGTGAGGTTGAGGGTTCAAGTCCCCGCTCGGGTGTGTAACCACTGGGGGGGGGGATTGTTAGGTCCCTAGTACAACCCTCGTGGGCCCCGTGTTGTGGTGAAGACCGGTACAACTCGAATGCCTTCCTAACACAAACAAAAAGACCATAAAACCAATGATTCTACCCTTCCTATCACCTTAAGGTTTTGGGATAAGTGGTAGCTCAGTGGGGTTTGAGATCCTACACCACTCACATGTGATATACTCATGATGCTCCTAAGCGAGCTTACTTACAATAAGAGATTATGGATTCTTGTAGATGGATACATAGGAGTACATGGGGGACATGGGTATGGTAATAGAAATGAAGAAGGAAAGGATATCTTGGAGTTTTCAGTGGCTTATGATCTTATGGTAACTAACACCTTTTTTAGAAAGAGAGGAGCATTTGGTGACTTATAAGAGTGGCTCATCGATGACACAAATTGACTTCTTCTTAACTAGGAAAAGAGACCGTTTAGCTGTAATTGCAAGGTTTATAACGGGAGAGAGCTTGACTTCCTAACATAGGTTGTTGATCATAGATGTGCAGTTACAAAGGTGGACTAGAAAAAAGAAGTTGTATAGATGCTCAAGGACTAAATGGTGGAACCTGAAAGGTGATAAGCATGGGCGGACCTAGGTGTAGGCCCGCACCCCCCCCCCCCCCCCCCCCCCCCCTCAAATCTTTATTTTCTATATTATCTATGCTTTAATTAGTTTATATATTAATTTTATAATAAGTGGCCCTTCTTAATTGTTTGCACAAAGTAAAAAGAAAAAGTACAAATCGGCGTATAATGTAGTTCACAGATCATGAGAAAATGCAGTTGAGAATACAATTGAATCATTATATTATGAGCATAATGTAGTTTGACATAAAGACTTCAAAGAATTGTCAACTATTTTTGAACTTTGCCAATGATTGGTAAGGATTAGAAGATCAACAATCTACCAACTTATTTTTAGAGTGATCGTGATCGTGCTTACTCTTCTAGTCTCCACTACAACTATTGAACAATTATGTTCAGCCATGAGCCTTGTTAAAACTAGACTTTGCAGCAAAATGGAGGATGAGTTTCTCACAGACTATTGTCTTGTGTACATTGAGAGGGAAATTGCGGAGAAGTTTAGCACAGAATCAATCATTGAAGACTTTCAAGATTTAAAAGAACGTTGAGTTTCATTTTGATGGATGATGGAAGTTGGAATATACTAAAATACAATTATTTATGTCAGCTAGATCCTGGTTTTATTTTTAATGCGAAATTTAGTCTTTGATTTTATTATATTTATCATGCTTGAACTTGCAAATATGTCCAGAAAAAAATATTAGCTATCTTGATTTGTTAAAAAAAATATTTATTTAAGTTTGGCCCCCTCCAAGATGAAATCCTGGGTCCGCCCCTGGTGATAAGCAACTAGCTTTAAGGGAAAGAGTACTAGAGGAAGACGTTTGGGCGATAGATGAGAGCGCAAATAATATGTGGGATAAGGCAGCAGAGTGTATAGGAGGGTAGGAAAAGAAGTCTTAGGAGAATCTAAAGGGGGTGCTCCGGTACAGAGAAAGGCATGGTGGTGGAGCGAAGCCGTCCAAGACAAGATAAGAGTTAAAAGAGAGTGCTTTAAAACTTGGCAAAAGGATCAAAATGAAGCGAAACTTGGAGAGGTATAAAGAAGCAAAAAGAGAAACCAAAAAGGCAGTTAGTGAGGCCAAGGCAAAGGCATTTGAGGAGCTATATAGGCGACTTGACACTAAGGAAGGCGAAAGAGAGATATTCAAGCTTGCTAAAACTAGAGATCGGCGGACCAAGGACTTAAACCAAGTTAAATGCATTAAGAATGAGGATGAAAATGTATTAGCAAAGGAAGAGGAGATAAAGGAGCGTTGGAAGAGCTACTTCTACAAGATATTTAACGAAAGCAGTAGTAGTGACATACAATTGGGGCAGCTTACCATTTCTAGAGAAGAAGCGAATCATATGTTCTATAGGAGAATCAGTAGGGAAGAAGTTAAAGAAGTATTGAAAAGAATGAAGAATGGAAAAGCGGTTGGGCCAGATGGTATCCCTATTGAGGTCTGGAGGTGCTTGGGGGAGGATGGTATTAGTTGGTTGACAAAGCTTTTTAATGTAGTGCTAAAGAGTAAGAAGATGCCTAATGCATGGAGGAAAAGTATTCTTATACCCATATACAAGAACAAATGAGATATTCAGAACTGTGCGAACTACCGCGGGATTAAATTGATGAGCTGTACGATGACATTATGGGAGAGAGTTATTGAGAGAAGACTAAGAAGAACAACAAATGTTTCAGAGAATCAATTTGGTTTCATGCCTGGGAGATCAACCATGGAGGCTATCTTTCTCCTGAGGAGGTTAATGGAATAGTATATAGAAGGTCAGAGAGATTTACATATGGTGTTCATTGACTTGGAGAAGGCTTATGACCGGATTCCTAGGTGACATTCATAGGCAGATTGAAAGAATACTTAAACGAGAGAGAGAAGAGAAAGAGAGAATTCTGTGAAAATATATTCTCATTCGATGATCCTTCATCTTGGATTCATCTTCTTAAATAGACTTTACAATGCCTAAGATTAGGCTACAAATCAAGGAATCAAATACTAATTAGATCAATTAGATCTCTAAAGAAGGAAGGGCAACTAATCTATCTAGCTGTACACAGTAAGAATAGATCTCTTATATACAATTGGGCTGGGCTTAATATCATGTAAGTGGGCTGGACGCCTGGACTAATATAATACAAGTTTATACTTTAACACCCCCCCTCAAATTGATGCGGGGAATCAACCAGTAGCAATTTGCGAACCAGGAATTCATGCCGCGGGCGTGGAAGACCCTTGGTGAAGATATCAGCAAGCTGGAATTCAGTGGAAATATGAGGAAGAGTAATGACTTTGCGATCATACTCGTCCCGAATGAAGTGACAGTCCACTTCAATATGCTTTGTCCTCTCATGAAACACCGGATTTTCAGTGATCCGAATGGCACTTGTGTTGTCAGCATGTGGAGGAGTCGGTTGAGTCTAGGAGAATCCAAGCTCGGAAAGCAACCCACGTAGCCATAGGATCTCAGAACAAGCGGAAGACATGGCTCGGTATTCGGATTCCGTGGAAGATTTGGAGACTCTATCTTGCTTTTTACATTTCCAGGAGACTAAGGCTTCTCCCAAGTAAACCACACCATCCTGTAGTAGAACGACGTGTGTCCGGACAGCTAGCCCAATCCGCATCAGAATAAGCAGTGAGTCTAAGAGGTGTGCCAACTGGAAAGAATAAGCCGAGGGTAGAGGTACCAAGGATATATCGAATAATCTGTTTGACTGCCGCCAAATGATGATGCCGTGGGGCCGTCATAAACTGACTGACCAGATTAACAGCATAAGAGAGATCTGGTCGAGTAATGGTTAGATAGACAAGGCTACCAACCAAACGATGATAGAATGTAGGATCAGGAAGGAGATCGCCGTCTTGTTGATGAAGGTTGGTATTTACTTCCAACGGTGAGTCGACTGGGCTAGAATCACCGAGATCGGCGAGATCCACTAGGTCAGTAGCATATTTATGTTGGTGAAGAAACAAGCCTTTCTTTGATTGATGAACTTCCAGACCCAAGAAATAATTCAAAGGTCCCAAATCCTTCATATGAAACGTATCTTGTAGAGAGGCCTGTATCTGTCGGATCATATCACTGTGAGGGCCAGTAATAATGATATCATCAACATACACAAGGAGAATTGTGGATCCTCTGGATGAATGAAGTGTGAACATCGAAGGATCATACGGGCTCTGTATGAAAGAAAGCTGAAGGAGAGTGGTTCGGAATTTTTCGAACCAGGCTCTGGGTGCCTGCTTAAGGCCATATAATGAGCGCCGTAATCGAGCAACATCGGTCTTGGAAGAAGAAAGAATGCCATGAGGGAGACGCATGTAGACTTCCTCTTTAAGATCCCCATGAAGCATCTGATATAGGGGCCATGACTGAGAGGCGGCTATTGCAAGAACTGTACGTACAGTTGTCATTTTGGCCACTGGAGCAAAAGTTTCCTCATAGTCGATACCATACTCCTGCCGGTTTCCAAGTGCAACTAGACGGGCTTTGTAGCGATCCAATGATCCATCAGACTTTAATTTCACCGAATATACCCACTTGCAGCCAATGGGTTTGACAGATGAAGGACATGGAACAATGTCCCATGTATGATTTGTTTGAAGAGCAGTAAGTTTTTCCTGCATAACCTGTTTCCAACAATCATGCTGCACTGCCTGAGAGTACGAGTTAGGGATAGAAATAGAAGACAAAATGGTTAATAAAGAAGTATGAGTAAATCCATATCGATCAGGTGGCTTTGTGTGGCGAATGGATCGGCGAAGAGCAAGAGGCTCCGGGTTGGATTAGGTGCAGATCAGGAGCAGGAGACACCGGAGGTTGATCAGGTGCAGGATCAGTTGCAATCAGGGTAGGCGTAGCGAGAGACCCAGAGGCAGGAACACCTGTAACATTCCGTCGTTTATACACAAAATTCGGCTTAAAACGAGTAACAGGTGGAGGCATTGTATCTGAAAATGATGGTAAAAAGGAGAACGAGACTGAGTCATTCGAATCACCATGTCTTGGAAAAAAATATTGATTTTCAAAAAACACGACATTGCGAGATACTCGAATTCTGTTGGCTTTAGAATCATAACAGAGATAGCCTTTTTGATTAAGAGCATAACCAAGAAAAGCACAGATGGAGGATTGAGCTGTTAACTTAGTGCGCTCAGTGGGAGGGAGAAGAACAAAACAAACACACCCAAAAGGAAGAAGATGATCATAGAGTGGATTCTTTTGAAAAAGTCTAAAAAACGGTGTCTGGTTGTCTAATCTAGATGAAGGTAGCCGATTTATGACATGCACAGCGGTTGAGAGGGCTTCATGCCAAAACCTAGTTGGAACAGAAGATGCTATCAAAAGTGATCGAGCAATATCCAAGAGATGTCGGTTTTTCCGTTCAGACACACCATTTTGTTGGGGGGTGTAAGGACAAGATCGCTGGGAGATAATGCCTTTGGATTGCAAAAATGTTTGAAAGTCCTTAGAAACATACTCCCCCCCCTGAATCAGACCGAAGAATTTTAATGGTAGTGGAAAATTGATTCTCAACATAAGACAAGAAAACTTTAAAAACCGAGAAAAAAAAGACTTAGCATGCAAAAAATAAATCCAAGTAAAACGACTATAATCATCAATGAATGTAACAAAGTATTTATAATGAGAATGAGAGATAACAGGTGCAATACCCCACACATCACTATGAACAATATCAAAACATTTCATTGCTAAAGAATCATGAAGAGGAAAAGGAAGGGTTTTCCCTTTCCCCATCTTGCAGCTATCACAATTAAAAGAAACATCCTGAAAGAAACTTTATTATCATTAATTAAACCAGAATTTAATAAAAACATCGAAGTTTTGGAATTAGGATGTCCTAAACGATTATGCCACAACTGGCATTTATTATGACTAGAATGGGAAAACAAAGCAGACTCCGAAGGAAGATGTTCTTTTGACGAAATCTGGAGGGGAACCAGTCGCCCCTGCTTAGGGCCCTTCGCTAGCACCTTCCCCGATACTTGATCCTGCACAACACAACCAGCGCGAGAAAACAAGATGGAGCAATTACTATCAACAAGTTGGCCAACTGATAACAAATTTGTGGTTAAGCGAGGGGAAAGAAAAACATTATGCAAAGGTAAGGAGTGAGGGACCTGTCCAACAGCAGAAATGGGAATACTACCACCATCAGCAGTATTGATGCAGAGGTCTCCATCATACTCCCTAATATGAGTCATATTGGCAGGGGAGTGTGTCATGTGATTGGAGGCCCCTGAATCAATATACCAGGTAGAGACCGAAGATTTTGGTTTACCTGATAAGCCAAGTGCAGAGAAAGCATTTATGATCATTTGCTGGACCATTTCAGGAGTGAGGGTAGAAGAAGAAGTTGCAGTATGTGGTGCAGGCATGACTGGTGAAGAAGCTTCAGGAAAATGTGCAGAGTATGCTCTCTGTTGCGGTGCCCGATTCTGAGGTCGCGTCTGGCATTCTGGAAGAACATGACCTTTGGTTTTGCAGTAGGAACAAAACTTCTGGTCGCACTGAATGGAAACATGTCCCATTTTATGGCAGCAAAAACATTTGACCTTGCTCATGTCCCGGGCTGGAGGCTTACCCCTGGCAACATAAGCAACATCGATAGGAATAGCTTGAGGAGCATTCTGTGTAAGTGCCGTCTGAGCCACCAAGCGCTGTTCCTCTCTAAGGAGTTTGCCAAGACATGATTCAAGTGAAGGAGATGGCACCCGGCTCATTAAGTTGGAGCGGACAGTTTCAAATTGTGGTCGTAATTTCATTAGAAACTGATCTCGCTGACTCGTCTGATGGATCCCTTGAATAGAGGCTAAGGCGGCAGCAGGGAGGTCAACATAAATAAGCTCAGCGTAATCAGTCCACAAACTTGTAAACTGAGAGTAGTAATCCTGTATTGACAAGGTCCCTTGAACAAACCGCGAAATTTCATGTTCTGAATGAACCTGCGAGCAGAATTTTCTTGCAAATATATCTTCTTTAAATAAAGCCACATTTCTTTGGCAGTCCTGTATGGGCGAAGGTCAGGATAAACTGAGTATCGACGGACCCCAATATCCATGTCATGATCTGCCAATCTTTAACTTCCCATTGAGCTAGGAGCTTGTCATCAGTAGGTCTGGGATCTGAATCATCAATATGTCCCCAGAGTTCTTTACCCTTAAGGTAAATTTGAAATTGAAAAGCCCAAGTGGTATAATTTTTACCATTAAACTTGATCAATTTAATATCTCCTTTCTCCATAATGAATAGCCACGAGTCAACTGGACTGATACAATAGATCTCACTGATACAGATGGTCCACGATAGCAGAAGATGTGTCTGATAATTAATTCAGCAACAGAAAGCACAAAAGATGCAAAAACAGTGCCCAGACGACCTTAATTCTAGAGGTAGAATCTGTGCGTGGACCCCAGAAACAGATCTAATCATAGATCAGATAGGAATATCTGGAAGGAGTCCAAAAATTCTTCCTTCAGGCCAAAATCTGATGAGATTTGGATGAAAATCCAAAAATCTGGACGGCTGTGATGAAAACTATTTGATACAGAAAAATCACAATCGTCAGAGGAAGAAGTGGCTGGAAACTACCTCAAAAATTGATTGAAAAATCCAGAAAAAACACCAGAATTCCTAGAAAACCCAGTCGACCACTGCTGTAGTAGTTGTTGGATGTTCCATGATGATCGCAAATGGTCCACAGTTGTAAGTAAGCGAAAACAGAGACGTTTGGCAGAAATTGTCCCTGTCGAAAGTGGATCGATCTCCACGTGGGCCCAGCTTAGATGATCAGGGACTGGATCGGGTGTTGGGGATGGAAGAACAATGTTTTTCTGCAACCCAGGGGAAAAGTCCTACGCAAAACGGAGCAAGATCCACAAAGTTGAACGGCTGTGATGGAAACTGCCGGTCAAAACTGAAATATCACAAAATGGGTTGGATACCCTACTTCTGATGATCCAAAAATCATGAAAAAATCTTCATAAATAAGAGAATAACAAGACGAACAATGTGGGCTGCTTCTGCTGTGATGATGATGATGATGATCAAAAGTGGGCCACGTCTGATTAGAGGTGATCAGGGATGATCACAGACGATCAGATGGCAGGAACAGAATCGGAATGACTTCCAGAAGAAGAACAATATCCCAGGCAGAGATAAGAGAAGAAACGAAGCTTTAGAAATCTCTCAAAATGAAGAAGGAAGAAGATCTCCTAGATCTCAAGCTCTGATACCATGACATTCATAGGCAGATTGAAAGAATACTTAAACGAGAGAGAGAAGAGAAAGAGAGAATTCTGTGAAAATATATTCTCATTCGATGATCCTTCATCTTGGATTCATCTTCTTAAATAGACTTTACAATGCCTAAGATTAGGCTACAAAGCAAGGAACAAAACAAGGAATCAAATACTAATTAGATCAATTAGATCTCTAAAGAAGGAAGGGCAACTAATCTATCTAGCTGTACACAATAAGAATAGATCTCTTATATACAATTGGGCTGGGCCTAATATCATGTAAGTGGGCTGGACGCCTGGACTAATATAATACAAGTTTATACTTTAACACTAGAGAGATTCTTTGGAGAATTCTGGAAAAGAAAAGAGCGTGTCGCTTATATTGAGGCGATAAAGGATATGTATGATAGAGTCGTGACATCTATAAGGACGACTGGCGGCGAAACTAAGGAGTTTCCTATCACGATTGGTCTACACCAAGGCTCAGCGTTAAGCCCGTATGTTTGCCCTAGTTATGGATGAGATTACAAGACATATCCAGGATGAGGTGCCGTGGTGTATGCTATTTGCAGATGACATTATTTTAGTGGATGAGACGAGAGAATGAGTGAATGCTAAACTATAATTGTGGCGGAAAACATTAGAGACAAAATGGTTTAGGCTAAGTCGATGCAAAACGGAATATATGGAATGCAAGTTTAATCAAAGTAGGACACCTGGTAACATAGAAGTAAGTTTGGGCACACAAAAGATTGTAGAGAAAGAAAATTTTAGGTACCTTGGATCTATGGTGCAACAGGATGGAGGGATTGATACTGATGTAAGTCACAGGATTCAGGCGGGGTGGACGAAATGGAGGAGTGCTTCGGGGGTCTTGTGTGATCGGAAAGTCCCCCTCATGGTTAAAGGAAAGAATTATAAGGTGGCGGTACGACCAGTGTTGTTATATGGATCAGAGTGTTGGGCAGTAAGGCATAATCATGTCAAGAAGATGGAAGTTGCGGAGATGAGAATGCTAAGATGGATGTGCGGGATCACAAGGAGAGATAGGATTAGGAATGAGGAGATTAGGGGCAAAGTAGGAATAGCACCGATTGGAGATAAAATGAGAGAAAATCGACTGAGATGGTTCGGCCATGTTAGTGTCAAGATGAGAGACGAGCATACAAATGTGCTGAATGACTTAGTCCTTGATGGACGATTGTATTACACATATATAGGGAATGAATTCCCTAATTACAGCAACTAACAATATCTAATCAGATCCCTAATTACAGCAACTAATCAAATTAAGATCCTAAAGATTAGCAATTAACTATGTACAGAATCTTTGACTAAATTACAAGACTGGGCCTAATGGGCCTGAAATCGTGGTCCAACTTTAACACTCCCCCTCAAATTGATGCCGATGAGTCAACAAGCATCAATTTGTCAACCAAGAATTGATGACGCGGTCGAGGAAGTGCTTTGGTAAAGATATCAGCAGTCTGGAGGCTTGAAGAGATGAATGGAAGAGAAATAACATCGCGTAGATATTCGTCCCTTATAAAATGACAAGCCACTTCAATGTGTTTAGTTCTCTCATGAAATACTGGATTCTCAGTAATCCTTATGGCACTTGTATTATCCGCATGTAATGGTGTGGGAGTTTTCTGGGAGAAACCAAGGTCCTCAAGAAGACCACGAAGCCATATGATTTCGGAGCAGGCGGCAGACATAGCTCGGTATTCTGCCTCAGTGGATGATTTTGAAACTCTGTCTTGTTTCTTCACTTTCCATGAAATAAGAGCATCCCCTAAGAACATGCACCAGCCCGTAGTGGACCGGCGAGTATCAGGACAACCTGCCCAATCAGCATCAGAATAGGCAGACAAATGCATCTGCGAGCCAACAGGAAAAAACAAGCCTCTGTGAGAAGTACCAAGAAGATAACGAATGATACGTCGAACAGCTGCTAAATGAAGATGATGAGGCTTGGTCATATACTGACTCAACAAGTTGACTGCATAACTGATGTCAGGCCGTGTAGTAGTCAAATATATAAGACTACCAACGAGTTGACGATAATATGTTGGATCAGAAAGGAGATCACCACTGTCACTATGGAGTTTAACATTTAGTTCTAGAGGAGTATCCACTGGCGTGGATTTAGACAATCCCGCAGATTCAATCAAATCCATAGTATACTTATGTTGATGTAAAATCAACCCCTTCTCAGAGTGATGAACTTCCAATCCCAAAAAATATTGCAGAGGTCCCAAATCTTTCAGATGAAAAGATTGATGCAGAGACAATTGAAGATCTTGAATCGTGGCTGTATCTGTGCCAGTGATGATGATATCGTCTACATAGACGAGAAGGATGGTGATTCCTTTTGATGTATGGTGCAAAAACAAAGATGGATCATAAGGACTCTGCTGAAACTGGAGCTTGAGTAAAGCATCTTTGAATTTATCGAACCATGCCCGAGGTGCTTGTTTTAGTCCATATAATGATCGTTTCAGAAGAGCAACCTGATCTGCCGATGGTTTCGGGAAACCTTGAGGCAATCGCATGTAAACTTCTTCTTTAAGATCGCCATGAAGAAAGGCGTTTTTCACATCAAATTGAAAAAGAGGCCAGGATTGAGATGCAGCGATGGCAAGGATAGTGCGAACAGTGGTCATCTTTGCAACAGGTGCAAAAGTTTCTTCGTAGTCAATGCCATATTCCTGTCGGTTGCCAAGAGCCACAAGCCTAGCCTTGTATCGATCCAAAGTACCATCTGCCTTTAATTTGATAGAGTAAACCCATTTACTCCCAATAGGTTTAACCGAAGCGGGGCAAGGAACAGTAACCCAGGTTTGGTTCTGCTGTAGTGCACTCAGTTCTTCTTCCATAGCCTGTCTCCAGCACTCATGTTTTGCTGCTTGTGAATAAGATGTAGGAATGGATACAGATGATAAAGTAGCAAAGTATGAAGAATGAGAGAAACCGTATCTATCCGGTGGACGAGATATACGAGCAGAACGTCGAACAGTAAGTTGAGGGGAAGTTGATGCAGAAGCAGGATTGGGTACCGGTTCTTGCAAAAGAGGCAAAGTATTAGCATTTGTTCCTTGTCGACGAATATACACCTTGTCCGGATGAAATCTCAAAGGTGAAGGAAGACATTCATCATCAAAGGATGGTACTTTAGAGAAGGAGATTTCTGGAGAAGAATCAGAATAAGACGGAAAAAAATACTGATGTTAAAAAAAAACAACATTCCGAGAAATGCGAAAACGCTTGGAGGTGGGGTCATAACAAACAAAACCTTTTTGATGGGAAGCATAACCAAGGAAGGCACATTTTACAGATTGAGCTGATAACTTGGAACGTTCATGTATGGGAAGATGAACAAAACAAACACAACCAAAAGTATGGAGATTTGTGTATTGTGGGGCAGTTTTGAAAAGACGAAAATATGGAGATGTGTTTTGAAGTTTTGGAGAAGGAAGGCGGTTGATGATATGAGTAGCAGTGGTTAAAGCTTCTGGCCAAAATTTAGGTGGAACGGAGGATTCTAATAATAGACACCTGACCATGTCTAGAAGATGACGATTTTTCCGTTCGGCAACACCATTCTGTTGGGGAGTATAGGGACAAGTCCGCTGGGATATAATCCCTTTGTTTTGTAAAAATTCCTGAAATTGGTTGGACACATATTCCCCCCCTGAGTCGGTTCGAAGAACCTTAATACATGTGGAAAATTGATTTTGAACATAATTCAAAAATTTTTGAAACACATCAAAGACTTCAGACTTGGCATGTAGAAAATAAATCCATGTAAAACGGCTATAGTCATCAATAAAGGTTACGAAATACTTATACTGTGAATGAGAAATAATTGGTGCAACACCCCACACATCACTATGAATTAAATCAAAACTTTTGGTAGCAGAAGAAATGTGTAAAGGAAAAGGCAAGATTTTACTCTTTCCCAGCTTACAAGTGGTGCAATCAAGAGCAACATCAGATGATAAAAATTTTCATTTTATTAATATGTCCAGATTGTAACAAGGATAACAAAATAGCTGAATTGGGATGGCCTAATCTATTGTGCCATAACTGCACATTATTCCTAGAGACAACCGATAAAGCAAACAAAGACATATCTGGATTTGGTGTTATTATCCGAAGAGGAACAAACGCCCCCACTTAGGCCCCTTCACTATTACCTTCCCCGTCTCCTGATCCTGCACCACACAACCAGAGGAGGAAAAGGAAACATTGCAGTTATTATCAACCAATTGACCAACAGAAATTAAATTGGTGGAAAGATTATCGGAACAAAAAACATCATGTAAAGGTAGAGAATGAGTAATATCACCAACAGAAGTAATTGGAATTGTGGTACCATTAGCAGCATGGACTTGAATCTGTCCATCATATGGTTTAAGTTTGGAGAAATTTTTGGAGGATGATGTCATATGATTGGAGGCACCAGAATCAAAATACCATTGAGATGGAGATTGAATTTTACCAGATATACCAAGAGTGGACAAAGCCTGGAAAATCATCTGTTGGATCATTTCAGGGGAGACAGGAGCAGCAGAAGCAGGTGCCGAAGAAGATGTGGAAGAAGAATCAATAGTGCCAGTAGCAGTAATCGCCTGGTAAGCTTTCGGATTTCTGTTTTGAGGACGTTTGCGGCATTCATTGATCGAATGTCCAGATGCCTTGCAATAATTGCAGATCCGCTGCTTGCACTGATTTGCAAAATGGCCAAAAGTTTGACACTTGAAGCACTGTACTTTACTCAGATCTCTGTTCGGTTGCTTTCCTTTGGAAGAATAAACAGCATTTTCTGACAAGTTCGGTGATTGAAAGGCAGTGGGTACACTATAGGCAACATCTATAGCACCCGAACTAGCTTGGTTGAGAATACCAGATTGCGTCAATTGTCGCTGTTCCTCTCGCAATAATTCATTGAGACAGACATCCAGTGAAGGAGAAGGGACCCTACTCATGAGATTAGATCTGACAGATTCATACTGAGGCCTTAATTTCATAAGAAATTGATCCCGATGACTAGATGCTAAAATTACTTGCACTTCAGGAAGAGCTTGTGCAGAAATATTGGCATATTTGATGTCATTTAATTCTGTCCACAAAGTCTGAAAACCAGAGTAATAGTCCTGAATGGAAGACGTCCCTTGCACATAATTCGCAATTTCAAATTCTAACTGATACTGACGAGCAGAGTTTCCCTGATGGTACACTGTTTTTAAGATAGTCCCACATCTCTTTGGCAGTTTTATAAGGTCTCAAATTCATGAAGAATTGTGGTTCCATGGAACCGAGAATCCAAGTTTTGACCTTAGCATCTTTTGTATTCCATGACATAATTTTTTTCTCATCTTCTGTTGGTTTGGGTCAGTGCCAGAGATATGGCCCCATAACTCTTTACCCTCTAGATAAAGTCCAAATTGAAAAGACCAAGAGGGATAATTTTTTCCATTAAACTTTATTAAGGTGATCTCTGATTTCTCCATTTGTAACAATGATGTAGAGGGAGCAACAAATTGATGACAGTAGTCAGCCAAATAACCTTAGCAGAGATCCAACAAATTGATGACAGTAGTCAGCCAAATAACCTTAGCAGAGATCCACAATGAACAGGTAACAGAAGAAAACACAATGACAGCAAACAAAAACTAACAGGAATCGTCCATGTCGTCAGGTAGAAGAATCTGACCTGGGCCCCACATGATGATCTCTTGATAGATCAGGGAGTGGGGATGGCTGAGCAGATAAAATACGCAACTAATGGAAGTGGTTGCAAACAAATCAAATCCAGATCAAGGGTTTTGAACGACTGAGATGAAAACAAACCCAAAAATTGAATCTTCACAAAACTAGGTAGAAAACCTACCTCGGATGACCAATAAATATGGCAAAAATCTTCATAAATCAGAGAACATCCAGACGACCAAGATGTAGCAGATCGCTGAGATGGGTCACGTTTGATCACAGGTGGGCCACGCCTGATCTGAATGATCAGGGAAGATCAAAGAGAATCTGACAGAAGAAGATTATCACAGATGATCTCTGATAGGCTTCCAAGGCTTGGAAGATGACCGATGCGCAATCACAGATGGTTGACTGATTGGGCTGAAGAGAAAAAATGTTTTCTCTGCTCTGATACCATGTCAAGATGAGAGACGAGCATACAAATGTGCTGAATGACTTAGTCCTTGATGGACGATTGTATTACAACATATATAGGGAATGAATTCCCTAATTACAGCAAACTAACAATATCTAATCAGATCCCTAATTACAGCAACTAATCAAATTAAGATCCTAAAGATTAGCAATTAACTATGTACAGAATCTTTTGACTAAATTACAAGACTGGGCCTAATGGGCCTGAAATCGTGGTCCAACTTTAACAGTTAGAAGGCGTCCAACAGAGGCACCTGTTAAAATGTGTGGAAGCATGGAGATTGCCAGGAGTAGGAGAGGGAGAGGGAGACCCAAGAGAAGTTGGAAAGAAACTATTAAACATGACCTTGCCTACATGGATCTAACGGAGGACATGGCCCTAAACATATTTGATTGGCGTCGTCAAATCCATATAGCCGACCCCACCTAGTGGGAAAAGGCTTGGTTTGGTTTGGTTTACTATTTGTTACACAGTCAAATTAACCTCTAATACAATTCGGCAGATAAGAGAGGTTATTTTTTTTCTAAAAGTAGAATAAATAGAATAAATATTAAAAAATTATTTAAATAAAAAATTTCATAGAAATCAAATCAAAATAAAAGAGGAAGCTAGTAAAGGTTGAGATTCAAGAGGAGATAAAAATTGATATGCAATTTATCGCGTAGAATAAAAGCTAGTAAAGGTTGAGATTCAAGAGGAAATAAAAATTGATATGCAATTTATCGCGTCGAATTATTCTACACTGTCATTCATACACGTATTTTATCAAATTTTAGTGAATGACCTTGGGAGAAATATCTGGCTCTGTCCCTGAGCTCTTGTGAAATAGAAACAGCTTGGGCCCCCCTCTATAATCAATCCAACCCCTTCGTCACCCACAAAAAAAAAAGCAAAAAAAATGATCATGCAAATTTTACAGTCATCCAACTTATCTGAAGCACAGAATTTGGTAATTTTGAGGACCCCAAAACAGTAACTCCCATGATGGGATGGTTCCCTTTTTTTTCATGCAAGTAGGTCTTAGGGAGACCTTTCCCTATGATTTGCATTTCCAGGTGGGCTGCACTGCCTGGGTTATTCCTGAGAATGACTCGTGTGTATCCAGTGTTTGTTTCTGAAATGGATTCATTGTTTGTGTTTTAAGCACTTATTGAAAAACCCTCTGATTACAATATAGTATCTGTTCTTTCTTTCTGCCAAATAATGCAGTCAGAGCATGATGGATCTGATGTCCAAGTGGACCTGAATGTAGAGCATCGTCACAACTCGGATATAGTTCCAAACATGACAAGGGCATCTCGTGTTAAGTACATAACCTATTATGAAGATTCTGAAAGTGTACCGGGAAGGAGGACAGCTGTTTGGGAGCTTGATAAAGGTTCAGAATTTCTTTATTTTTTTTAAATAGTTCCTGTAGTTTTTATTATATTATTAATGAAAATCCTTGGATAATTGAAATAATTAAATTTGTCAAGGTTTGATACCCCACTCATGTTGGTTCAAGTTCAACCCATCTACATGCATGGTTACATGGATTCCAGTAGGTTTCTGCCTTGGCCTGAATATAGATCATACTCGCCAACTGGTGGGCCGCAAATGTACGCAATAAGTTGACACTTTTAAAAATACAATATGTAACATTATGTTCAAGTGGGTCCTGCATATGGTAAATGTACTTCTAATATTATATACATGTTTTATACATACATATATAAAGATTGGAAAAGTCAAGCTAAGTTCAAGCTCAACTTGTCTGGGCTTCATTTAGAATCTAGACCGAGCTTGAGCTTGGAAAAGGGGGGTTGGGCAAAGTTGAAGCTAGGCTTGTCAAGCTTGAGCTTTGAATACTTGGTTTCTGCTCAACCTAGGTCAAGATCAGCTTGGCTCATTTACATCCCTAATTTTCTGATGAATCTTATATTTGACCTCTCCTATAGACATCTAACTTTTGAAAATTGAAACACTTTTCATCAACTTGTGTTTAACCCACCTGTCAAATGGTGTTGGAATTGTGCTGTCATTTTGCACCAGAGATTGGTGATTCATCGTGTTTGCATCAATAAAATTTTCGCCTCTTATGGAAAGAGCTTATAGCATATTTGGAACGTGCTCATTGTCACAGATGCAAAGTTGTGGGCTCCAGTCGTGCTACCCACCCAACAAAAGTCACCACTTAAAAAAATTGATCTGTTTCCTCCCAAACCCTTTCCAGTTAAAGCATGCATGCTAAAAAGGCTGCTTACATCCTTCTTTGGAACCTTTCTTTTTCCTAAATTTGTTTTATAGTATGCACAGGGGGATTTCTTAAGTTAACTCAGCATCATTTTCTGTAGCAAACCACAGGAACATTGTCCAATTGCCTGTTTTAATGAGAGAAATGTGGCTTCAGATATGGCATGACATTCATCCAAATGCAAAATCAAAATTTGCTACAAAAGGTGACTACCCATTCTTATGATCGAATGTTTCTTTTTATGCAATTCACGTAACTTCAATCTTCATGAACAGCGATGCGTGGACCTTTGAGAGATCAGGACTGTTATTGGGATTATGGAAAGGCAAGGTGCGCATGGCCTGAACATTGTGAATACAGGTCGGGTTCTCCTCCTGTAATCTTTTCTATATCTTGTTATGATTTATTTAAGCCAATGTGACAAGCTACACTATGATCCAGGTATGTTTTTGGGGATGTTCACCTTGGACAAAGTTGCAGGTTGAAGCGTTCTTCTTCAGATCTCCTTGAGCATTATCTATAGAATGTAAGTTAAATCCTTCTCCTATTTTCTTCTTTCTTAGAACCATGTTTATGTTTATGCACATGCATTTGAATGTGCTTGTTGAACTTGAGCCTGTGACCCCCTTTTTATATATACACAAGCTTTCATAATGTAGCTTAAAGTTGCATTTGCACAGCCATCCTATGTGCATTTTTGGTGTAGAGTTAATTTCTGGATAGGTATACCGCTGCTGTTCAGACAAATCGCCTGAATCCTTAAAAATTAGGATCGAAGTTGGAAAAATCAGCTGAAACCTTAAAAAAATAAATACTTTTTACGGCTGGAGTCATTTATCCCATAAATAATGTGTCTGCAAGTAACTCCTTTATCAAATTGTGAGGATCTATCTCCAAAATGGAAGATTTAAGCCAGAAATGACATTCCATTTATAGGAAATCAAGATTTCCTTTCCTGTCTAAAGGATGAGAATGGACATTGGAATAAGTAGATCCCTTTTCATGCCTAATTTTGTGGGTTCAGATACTTACCTAATCATTTTATGATCAACAGATGGCTCGCTCAAACCACTTCTAAGACATTTCTTCTTGAGGAATAGAGGGACCTGTTAAGTTCTGTATACTTGATGCAGTATTTGAAACCCAGACAACAAAAATTGTATTCTTGCATCTGGCTTTTACTCGAGTATGGAAAAACAGGAAAGAATCTTAGGCTTGCACGATCATGATATTTTAATTTCTTTAATGGGCTTCAGTAGGGTTGGGCCCAATGGGCTGGCAGACCATGGATCTGGCCCACATCACCTCACATGTATCGATTTGATTGACTTTACTTGACCACACCATGTGGCCGACCTTACTGTAAAAAGAAGTACTTGTAATCACTTGTTTTAAACCTTCCATTTGACTGGAAGTGGTAAACGGATCTTGTGTCTTTATTCTCAAGTTCGATATACGTTAATTGGAGAAAAAAGGGGGGAAAAACTAAAATACTACATATTCTGCATGAACATACCTATTTTGTCTGAAGCAGGTCTGTCTTGAGGAAGAGGGGGGGTGGGGTGGTTGTTTTGTTTTTTTTTTTTTTGCCTGTTTTGGCTGTTTGTCTGTTTTTGCAGAAATAGGCCAAAATTGTGGTTGATTCTTTGTTTTCCATTTTTGAATCATTACTGAAATGACTCAATTTACAAGTATCGAGTATAACTTTCAATCTTGCAAATCCACATGTAACTTTGAATCTTAGAATACCTCTCGATTGGGTGTAAACAAATTGCTATTAAGTTAGAGGTGTAAAGGGTGTGCTCGGGGGATCATATAGAGATAGATGAGAGGAGTATTCAAGATGGGACACTCCTCATTCTAAAATAATGAATTTTTATGAGGCCCAGAGATGCATGTTGATCGTGGAGGAGCAGACAGGTAGGGCTACATGTGGATCGTGGGTAGATCAGTTATCCTAGCCCTTTCCTAGGATTGAGTGTGTATATTTTTTTTTTTTTTTTGTTTTTAACATTGATTTATATTCAATTAAAAAAAAACACACCAAAGGTTTAGATTTATTGGGATGTCACATTTGACTTCCAATACATGTAGGTGCAAGCTGAGGGGTTTTGTTAGGGTATGCTAGGGTTTGGGTCCACCACAGGCAAGCCCTATTAGAAGTGACTTATTTTGAGGAAAAAACTTAGTTAGGAACCAATTCTTTCTTGAAAATCCTCCTTGATGCATAGACGAAACCAAGCAATAACCCCGTGCTTGAAATTATAGAAGAATCCCCCTTAAGATCAAACAATTCCATCGAATTGAGTATGATTGTATGTGTGATAGCATCTACTATACCAGGAATATCAATGAATCCAATTATTGCAATTGCTCAGGATACCCTCTTTTAGCTTCTAGGGTCTATTTCTTAGTTCAAGATCCCTTTTACTAACTGGAATAAAAGAATTAGTAGATCTGTTCCGCCCAAAATGGGAATGGGCTGGGGTTATGAACTTATAATCATGGAATCGACTCGATCATCAGATTATAAGTTCATTCCATACCGGACCAGACCGGAATAGGGTTATGTACATTCTCATTATGAGAAGGGGTTTTGAACATATGTAAATAGACCATGTTTACATATGGATCCCTACATAATTACATTCCATTTACATCTATGGACTTCACAAGTTTTTTTTTTTTTTTTTTGCTATCGGAGGGTTTCCAACTCTTTGGGTTGGAATAATCCCTTCGGGCCTAGAGGGAAGCCGGGTAAACTCCCCTGTAGCCCCAGTGTGGTAGTGCAGCTTCGAATCTACAACCTCCGGGTGCAAACCGTGGTCTTAGGCCAACTGAGCTACCCCTTAGGGTTATGGACTTCACAAGTTCCTAAGTGAAGCATCTCTAATTGGTTGAATACGAATAGGGACACTAGTGTAAATTTATCTCATAATTGGTTAACCTCTGCAAATTATCTCATCAATGGTTAACCTTTTCAGATGGCATTGCAAAATCATGGCCCCAGCAGTCACTCAGATGAGGGAGAAACTTACAAGGTAATCATCCTTATTTCGCAAAGATACGATGTAGTTTGACAGTTCAAATCAACTGTAAGAGTCGCAGGGTGACAATTTCTACTTCTGTAAAGGAAATGAGTTTGAGAACAATGCATCACAACTTTCACCCATAAATTTAAAATGTAAGTTGTAACGAATGAATGATAGTATAAATTATTGACCGAAAATTGGAATATAATTGAAACTTTAGTCCTCTCCCAGATGATATTGATCATTCAGTGCTTGAGCCAATCAAACAACACTTGAGACACTCACTATGTACACAAAATGTGGGGCATTACAGCAGGACTCCTTGCTATTTTAGCTGTTATCATTTCACACAGATGGCCAAAGGCAGTCTCATTGGGCATTTGTGCTAAGTTTCTAAATATGTCTCTCTCTAATAAATAGGAAACAAATAGAAACTGGCTTGCAGCATTTACATCCAATGCTGCTGCTGCTTGTTAGAGTATGATGCAACTGTTAACCTATAAATGAGAGCCTTCCAGTAATTGATCAGATCTCCACATGTTGGCGACCCACTTAAGGCCTTAAATGATGAGAAGAAAAGTGTCAAGGAGAAAAAAATTTCTTTAGATAAACATCTTTTCACTTTCTTTTTTTTCCATTCCTGTTAGGTCCTGATCAGATGCAGCGAAAACAGGTCCTGAAAACTAGTACTTTTTGCATAATGTAGGAGAATGGTTTTCTCAAGGGAATAGAGAAATTACCAGTTCTTTAGTCTAAACTTTTTTATTGTTGAAAACTTTATTTTATTTTATTTTTTATTTTTTATTTTTATGGGGGGTCCTCTCTCATTTCTCCATATCGTAGGGATTCTTATTTAAATAGAACCTAGGGCTTGTATGTATGAGGAGGTGTGGGACTTGGGAATCCCTACAAGTGGAGAAATGAGGATTTATGGAGATTCACTACTTTTCTGTGCTAGTGATTTTTCATTGTGTTTAGATTTGAACATAGAGTTACTAGGACAATCACCTTAAACAAATAAAGGGTGTTAAAGAGGAGAAACCCAATAGAAGAGATTCCTAAAAGTTTTCATATAAAAGTTTTTTCTTCTCATTCAAATGGACCCTTAGCCTGTTCCTGTTTTACTTATCCAGCTGTTTTGATCTTTCAAATGAATGGCTAGAAGTACGGGAATTTCCGTATGGGCCCACCCAGCCACTAGTTACCCTCAGGATCAAGGCACTTGATGAATCCTGCTGAAACAGAACTCCATGGGACAGTCCTATTGATCATACTGTAGGACACCAATTGGCAGGTTAGGACATTTTGGTCCAACATGCATGATGCTCTCACCTGACCAATCAAGACAATAAAGAAACTGGGCCCACCTGGACTCGTTTAAACAGAAAGTTTGTTGGGTTCTGATTAAGTATTCCAGTACCTCAAACAATTACATGGGAAAGCTCATCACATTGGAAAATTTAATTTATAAATATATGAAAAGACCTCAAGAGAGGATTGCTGTTTGTTCATGTATGGGCTTAATAAGGAGTGTTTCAATTCATCAGCTCAAAATCAGCCTACTTCTTTGATTGCTAAATATATGAAGTCAATAAAACACACCCACCATTTCCTTTTTTCACTTTTCTGTTTTACAAAAAAACCCATTGACTTCAGCAGTAGAATTGAAAATTTAAGACCCCAAATACAAATAGGCCCACAGAAAAGACAAACCCCAACTTTTCTCCCACCACAATAGAGAAATCCATATTCTTGCTAAAAACTTTGGATCTTTAAAGCCCAACTAAAAATAAGAAAAACCAACCTCATCTACCACCATCCAACCACCACCATAAATACTGCTCCACAGTCCACAGTCCATACCCGGGATTGAGGGGAATACAGTGCTATCAAATCATTGCAGGAAGACCAAAATTGTTTCGGACTTCAGATTACCAGTGAAGTAAACACCCTTTTCACCTTTGCTTGTTCAACATGAGGACTAGAAACTGGGCCCTTGGAATATTGGCACCGGCACTCATTTCACATTTGTTTCAATTTCTTCTGTCCTTTTAGGAAGACTTTGTTTGCTTTCCATGATTCCCCAACAAGAGAATGAAGAATCCAATGCCAAACAAGAACATCCCCAGGCTTTTCAAGTCAAATGGCTCATTACTTTCCAATGCAAAATCTTCAATGGGATTTGAACTGAAGGAAACCTATTGGGAATGGCAGTTGGGGAGCAGGGTGTGGACCCTAGTATGTAAGTTGAAGGCCTGCAGCTCAGTTGGTGGTTTATTTTTCTGCTGTGGTGACACTGCCTACCACTTTGTTCTACAGGTGAGACAATCTATCATGTGGAGCCCACTTCTCTCATCAAGTTAGATGGTCAATCTTAATCAGATGGTGTGCAAAATGTGCATACCTCGATCAGAAGTGGGCCCAATATGCTGATTGCAAAGGTTTATGGTTACTTCTGTGCTAATGTGGGGCCCAAATCACACTTATTTTTCAAACAACATTAGATAGAGATCTGAAAAGGGGCTCATTTCACTTGTTCTAATCCATATGAGATCTAGTTCGCTCATTGGGTGGGTCCCACATGATGCCCATAATATTGATCAACGGTCCACGTTAAGCCGTACACGTGGGCCATCTAGCTAATGAAATGGCTTGATATTGCCAAAGAGGAAGCCAATGTATGTACCCCAAAAAAAGAAAAAAAAAAATGCTGAACCTAGGCAGACAGTATGCATGCATAAATGTTGGTGTTGGTGTGTGGGTCCCTGTTGGACCCACCAGGATGACTATGACCCGATACTTGTTATGACATGAGACTATACAAAAGAGAATACACAGGGTTATACTTACATGGTCTGAAATACATGGGAGTTTTTCTTTGATCACCAGCCTCATGGCACCCTCTCCTTTTTCACTTTTCTTATAAAAAAAAAAGGAAAAAAAAAGTGGTTAGAGCATTTGAGATCTAGGGCATTCATTAAATGGGCCACTTAGTTGCTGCCTGCTCGCTGGTGGGCCATGGAAATATATATATAATCATCATTAAAGCCTTGTCCTAACTATATTGGGGTCAGCTACATAAATTATGTTTATCCATTTAGATCTATCTTGAATTAAGTCCTATATATATTGCTAGAGAAGGAAAAGTTGATAAGGTGGATTAACCCCGAGGGGTTGGTCCAGGGCGGCTCTCATGGGTAGTCACCCTAGGCCACTGCCTAGGGCCCCCCACAAGGTAACCAATTTTTAGGGCCCCCAATTACCAAATTAATACCCTAATTACACCCATAATTGCAGGAATTTGAGGAGATTATATTGCCATAAATGCATAAATTGAAAAGGCTTATTTCTTTCTTTGAAAAGTATAGAGAAACTGGATTTGAAGAAGCAATGATAGAAGCTAAAGAAGTTGCAAGTACTATGGAAATTGAACCTGTTTTCCGTGAAAAGCGTATTATACGTAGAAAAAGACAATTTGATGAGAATGTCGATGAAGAGGTTCCACAATCAGCTGAAGAATCATTCAGAGTTAATTACTTCATTTTCATTATAGACCAAGCTCTTTCTTCACTTAAGAGTAGGTTTGAACAATTTCAAGTATATGAGAAAACTTTCGGATTTTTGTTTAATTTGGAGAAGTTAAAGTCTGCAGATAGGAATAGCTTAATAGCTTCTTGTGAAAACCTTACAGAGTTTCTGAAACATGATGGCATCTCTGATATTGATGGGACGGAGTTACTTTTAGAATTGCAAATCTTGAGAGAAGTTTTACCGGAGGACATAAAGAAGGCAGTTGATGTGCTAACTCATTTGAACTCAAGGGCTAGTTGCTTTCCAAATGCCTGGCTTGCTTACAGAATTTTGTTGACTATACCAGTAACAGTTGCCTCTGCAGAGAGAAGTTTTTTTAAGTTGAAAATGATCAAGTCTCACCTTCGGTCACACCATGTCGCAAGAAAGACTGAATGGATTGGCTATGTTATCCATTGAAAAAGAATTGGTAGAGAAGATAGATTATACAAATGTAATTACTGATTTTGCAGCGAAAACTGCGAGACGAGTAAATTTTAGATGATTCTTTGTTTTTGTAATTATTTTGACACTAGTTATGTTTATTTTATCTTACTAGTGGGGTTAAGTTCTATGTTCCTTTCTACAAAAAAAAAAAATTTTGCGTGTGCTTTTTTTTTCTAAGATAGGGCCCATTTTTAGGAGCTCGCCTAGGGCCACCCAAACCTCAGAGCCGGCCCTGGGTTGGTCGAATGGTTAGGACCACGATTCCTCTTTCTACCATAGCTAAAGATTTAGGTATCGACCCCCGGTTCCCCCCTCTTCAGGAACCGAAGGTTGAGTCCACTTGTGCTACCACCTGTGGGCTACAGGGGTTTTACCCAGCTTCTCTCTGGAGTTGGAGGGATTAGTCCAGCCCAAAGGATTGGAAACCCTAAAAAAAAAAAAATAAGGTGGATTGTTGGTTATCTAAACCCAAGTGGTCGAGGTCCAGTTTCTTCAGGAATATGAATCTAAGATGGCAGCAGTACTGTACTGGTCCTGCTAAATTACACGTGAGGAACTGTTGCAATACAAGATCTATTAAACTACTGTACTATACTGTATACACAACATCACATATTCACAGCTATCCATGTAAGTTCCAGTTGTTGGAAGTAGTAAAATGGTACAGGAGAACTTATTTTTTTACTTTGGAATCACACCATAGAAAGATGAGCAATATCTGTACTGTGGGACCCACCATTTCACAGGGCAGAGCAGCATATGGTAGACGATTGGATAAAATGGAATTGCACCGTACCAATCCCTAAATTCCAATCTCCCCCACTTTACTATCAAGTTTTAAATTTGGCGTGTGTAAACACTAGTGGGGACCATTACTTGATCCATTCAAGTGGACCATAAAATAGGAACCTACGGTAGTCATTGATCCCGAGCTTGGAACCCATCCAAATCGAGTGGATCATTAGATCGACTTGCACTCATTTTGGATGATGAGAGTTTGTGGACCATTGATCAAGTGGTTAGAATGATGATTCGAACTTGGTTACCATGAACTGGTAGGTCTCATTCCCAAATGAGCCCCGTAAGGATCGGTGCTGAACATAAGGTGCCTTTAAATTACTTTCTATTGGTTGTTAGACCTAGTACTCTATTGGTTATTAGACTTAGTACACTTGCGAGATGACAAAGTTATCTGCATTGATGGTATATTTTTTTTCTTGCCACATAGGGGACTCGATAACACCCATTTTTATTCATGTACCCATGTCCCAACCAGTTGAACTACAATTTCTGACCACAAAATGCCTTCTTTCTATTTCTCCCTCAAACTGACTTTTGCTGCGGAAAGTCTCAAGCCCTAAGTCAGCCATCAGCTCTGCATCCTCTCTCTCTATCTGTGGGCCCACAATTGATAATCCAAACCAATACCAAGTTGCCTTCACCATCAATGGTGCCCTTTTCAATGGATAGGAGGGGGGGAGTTCCTGTCATACTCTTCTATCCTCAAATACAAGTCCCTCTTTCTTTTTAGAAAGAGAGAGGGAGGGAGGACCACTGGAAGTGTGAAGTAGAGAGAAGTGTTTGCAAGAGTACAAAAGATCAAGAATTCATTCTCCTACTTGCTTTGGTAGTCCAATTATGGGGTTGGGCCCTTGAGAGTCTCCACATGAGAAGATAGGAAATTGGCACAAGTGACTAAGTGAGAGGGTGTAACTCGCACAAGTGAGAAGAAGGAATTTACAATTGAATTGGAGGGGGGAGGTTAAGAACCGTATGTCTTATCCACTGGGGTTAAAAAAAAAAAAAAATTTGTTCTATATATACGTAGCACATTGCCATGTTTGTTTGGAAGAACTATTTTCACAGGAGTAAATGTAGATGTGCTTATGTTTTATGGACTTTTTCTTGTACAATCGGGATGGGATTGGATCCCACATTGCACCTTTCCCTCGTTTACATACGTAATCATTTACCACCTTCCGGGTAAGTAAAAAATTCTCATTTACACACAGTATGTGAAAATAAGCTCAAACAAAACCCAAACTACTATAGTCTCCCTACTAGCGCCAGATGTGAGGAGGGAGTTAGCGGCCTAACTCTTTGTCAGTTCTTCATTTGTTCTTTTATTAACAATCTTTATCCTTTTGTCTTATGTGAGGCACCCATTTTTTTAAGGCGTTTTCTAAAAGTTTGCTGGAATCTTTAGCTTTTATTAGCAGCTGGGCAACGAATATGGCAAGTGTATGTAGAATCAGCCATGAATTAAGGTTTACCATTGGTAAAGGTCTAAGTGATGAATGCCATGGTTGGATTTGGATGAAAGTCAAATTTGGGTTAGAGCAGATGTAAGTAAACTCTGAGTGACCCCCAAACCACAGGTCACAGTTTTAATTCGAACAATTTTGTGTGTATGCGTCCTTCCCTGGAGGGCAACCCTGATCTATTAAAATCATTGGGGAAGATTACGTGAGGATTTGAAAAGGTCTCTGTAATTTACATGTTGGTAGAAGATGAAAACCATCTTCAAAGTGGTCTAAAAATTAATCATTAGTCAAATTCACATGATCAATTGAAGGGCCTACAAAATTCAGATGAGGGTGAAAGAGGCCCAGTAGAGCTCAACAGGCTGGAACATTCCTACTGCAAACACAGGATCATGGTCCTCGAAGATTAAAGCTTTGATGTTGCTGCTGCTGCTGATGCTGATGATTCTCTCAACTCAAGCGCCAGGCAAGCCAAAAAAATTAAAATCAACAAAATAAAAACAGTGCCAAAAGCAGATGATGCAGAGCAGAAGACAATGGGGGTTAAATGGGTGTCAATTTTCATTTCCAAGAGCTTTCTTCTTCAAGTCCCCATCAGTACAAGTATTGACATACAAAATCAGGGATCTCCCTCCCTCACATCCCCCTATAGAGTCCCATACACATACATGTCTGGTATTATCTGAGAGACATGAGATTTGAATGACCCCCTCCTAGATGATCTGTTGTTAGGCACAGGATTTTAGCATTTTATGCTTTCAAGCTGTGACTTTAGCTCTGTATGTTACAGACCATTAATTGGATTTGAACTACAACTACTACTACACTAATCCTACCTACCCTTTTTCTATTTTACAACAGAGAAGAAGGGTGGTAAGGTATCACCACCACCAACCCATCTGCCACTCTTCAAAATCCCGGGCAGAGATCAATGGAGAGTATGCTTATGCATCAAAAGTGACTCAGATGAAAGGCACCACCACCCTATTGATCCAATCTCAGCCACTCATAACGACCGGCGAGTGGCAGGTCATTCACAGGGTCATAGTTGTACCTGCACAAAAAAAATGTGATTATAAATTTGTTTATGCTAAACAGTTATTAAAGACAGATAAAATTGATAATTTGCAGTTTAAAATAGAAGCCCATATTAGATGCTAATGTCAATCTGCAGCTGCAGGGGTTCAAACTTCAAAAGGCTATTTGTTAAGTCCGTTGCTTATTTGAGTGCATAGTTGAGAAATCTCTGGGGTTTTCTACATGGCTTGCCCGTTCAAAAGTAACCCAGATGTTCATTAAGTGGCCTAAGTCCCTAAGCTAGTTTTAAGCTTCCAAACCATGATTTAAAACATTGAAATACTATTAATGCATGACAATCAAGAATTTATCTTAGGTTTCATTAAGATATTGGGGGTTTTTGTTAAATTTTGTTATGTTTCTATTCCAAGTAAATGTACACTTTATGCTTTTGCAAAGCATCTGTTAAAATGCCTCGCTTGCTTTTGAACACTGTACTTGGTATTTGATCTCTTCAATAAACATTTTTCTAGGGGTTAATAGTTTTACTAATTCTGAAGACATGAAAACGCATTATTTAAAAGACTCGGAACAAAATAAAATATCGTAAGCAGATTGATTGCAGAAACTTAAGGAGTATATACTTCTCTATAAATATTCTCTGTTGCTCTTGCTCTGCACTAGCAAAGAACTCTTCCATCTCATGCGCTGTAGGGATATCTCGATACATCGGATTTTGTATTCTCCTGTTTGTGGCTATAGAGTTCGTTGATCTGGTTGTAGAGCCAGGGGTTCTTAGGATCTCTGAGTCCCCTATCAGACTGCAAGGTGTAGTCTCCCTAATGTTCCTGTAACAAAGTGATAAAAACATCAAGAATAAACTAAACATCCCATCCACAAAGATATTCAGGCCAACAGAACATCAATGACAATTGCATAACAGAAAATGTTTTAAAGCAAAACGAAAAACAAGTTAAGCATCTGTGTAACATAGAAAGCTTGAGAAGCTCAACAGCTATTACTATTGAAATGTGGGCAAAATAATCATAAATGTCTTGAGCACTTCCAAAAATGTGCACAGCATTAGTTCAGCATAATGATGTGTAAATCACTTGATCTTTGTAAATTGCAGACCAGCAAAATCTTTTTTATGGATTAATTTCCATCCTAAGATCTAGATAGACACCAGAGGACTACTCACATAGCTGATCTGGTGAACCACAATTTCTAGCAACAAACAAGCTCCAACAATTCTTAAACCAAAAGTAAAAAAGAAAAAAAACTAAATTATCTAGTAGTCAAAAGAATTGAATAAAAAAATCAAACCGCATAACCTTCAAGAAGAGAATATAATCCAAAGAGCTTCCAATGAAATAACAAAATACAAGTAAAAATGAGGGCAGTAAATCTTAAGTAATGTAAAATGCAGCAAGCCACATGGGTACAATAAATAATCATCAAAGAGAAATAGGTTATTGCAGAACTCATGTTCCAGAAACAGGACCATATCTCCACTTAAAATATCACTGTTTCAGACAAGTGAAACCCCAGTGCCGGCAACTTAAACAGCACTTCAAGTTGCAGAAATGACGGCTGAAGCAGATACATCAAAGGCAGTAAGATAAAACACTTCCAGACATCACAAACACAGAAAAAGCTTTTCCAGTGCCAAGTTCTGGAAAGACACTTACCACAACCACAATCATTCAGACCCCACTAAATTCCATGTAAAAGTTATTTAGAACCATTTCAAAGATGAAGGGGGAGTTAGATAAAAAGTACTTTTGACACAAAAATTATCTGCAACAAAAAACGATTTCTGCCCCAGAAATTATCTGCAATAAATACCTCTAAAAAGTACTTTTGACACAAAAATTATCTGCAACAAAAAACGATTTCTGCCCCAGAAATTATCTGCAATAAATACCTCTCTCTCTCTCTCTCTCTCTCTCTCTCTCTCTCTCTCTCTCTCTCTCTCTTCCCCTGAGAATAACAACACAGGAAAAAGAACTTAAAAAAAAAAAGTGACTTCAACACATGAAGATGCAGCTTTTTTTTTTTCCATCCTTAAAAACAACCCAAAAGCCATTTATCAAAAAAAAAAAAAAAAAAAAAACCACCCAAAAGCCATATGAAGGTTTTAAGCAACCTAAACCACAAAAAGGGAGAGAGTTACAAACATGGTATCCTCAAACAAAAAATAAAAAAAATATACTACTTGTCACATGTACCCAGGTAACCAAAACAAGCAAAAGGATGCTCATAAACACATTCATATAAACTGTGTATGTACACATATGAAAAATGAAACCCTGAAAATCATCTCAAAACCCAAATCAAACCACAAAAAGAAAGGAAAACCTCCTCAACCGAAGTGCTATCACACTATTATGACACAATAAAGAAACCAAAGTTTACTAAGCAAAGTGGGGAAAACTGTATATGACAGTTTCAGCACTACCCAAGAAATGTAAATAAAAGCCTGTGCCAAACATGAGGAAACCATAAAGCAGAGACAGGACTATACAACACTCAAGTTTCAAGAGAACTAATCAAAGGCAACAACAAAATAACATGTCAAAATAAATGCTTCCGCATACTTCAAAGGAAACTTCAAATATGAAAAAAAAAAAAAAAAAAACCCTTACAAAAACCCTATTCCCATTTCCCCAAGAACTCAACAAAAACAACATGCAAAACAAGCCCTATCAAATCCATGAAAAAAAAAAAAAAAAAAACCCAAAAACAGAGCATTTCCAAAATCACCCATTTTCACAAACAACCTAAAAATCACAAAACTCCATTCCATTCATTCAAACAACCTAAAACACCACTTCCAAAACCCAAACTACCCTTCTTCCAAGTTTTTTTCAAAACACCCCCAAAAAAGAAAAATGAGAACAAAAAAGCCCACCTTTCTCTTTCATCAATATCCGGAATATTCTCTCCACAAGACGCCTCTGGCAAACCCTCAGCATTGACGGAGTTACAATCAGCTTCTACAGCAGCATCAACAGCTTCATCTTTCTTCGAGACCGACACGGGATTCTCCAAAACGGAAACTAGACGTTTGTTAGTTTTATGATTTGGGTTTTCTGCAGAGACCTCTCTTCTCTTCTTGGAGTCAGTTACAGAGAAAGAGAGAGGTTTCTGGAGCCTTCGACTGCGGAGCTGGAGGTAAGAAGCAGAGGAGGTGTTGCTCTTCTGCAAAGCCAGAGTCTTGGCTCGGGTTCTGACTCCTAGAGACGACTGAGAGACAACTTCCATGACTGCAACCTCTCCTGCCATCTTAGACTTCCTCATGTATTTACCCATCACTCTTCTCTGCTTCTTCTGCTATACAAGTCTCATGGGAGAGGAACCAACAAAACCCACATGAATATATGGGCATGCAGATAGCTAGAAATGGAGGAGGAAGAAGAAGAAAACCAAAGAATCCAAGTAGTAGAACTAACAATGGAAACAGATGTGAAGGAGAAAATGAGAGAGAGAAAGAGTTGAAAACAGGAGGGAAAGAGTGTGGGCAGTGAGGTTTTTATTTGTGGGTTGAACCTTGGGGAAGAAGTCAGGCAACAGGAGGCTGTAATTTCAATTTCTCATGATAATCTCAAGTTCAAAGGATTAAAATAGAAAAATGTGGAGTGATTAAAAAATTAAGATCTTGGGTGTTTTCCATTTTAATTAAGCTAAATGATGATCTCATGATGATAAGGGATGAGCTCATATGATATTATGTGTGTCATCTTGTGGACTTTGTGTTTGCATGTGTGAGGGTTGAGGTTAGGGTTACACAACTACTACAAGCTAAAAGTGCTTGCTTAGCCACCAGTAAAGTATGGGTAAGCCCAAAATGTGATATATTCTTCTTTTATAATTTTTGGGTGAAAACTCATTGTGGTAAAATAAAAATTAAATGTGACATATTTTATCACAAATTTTATTACAAGTTTTTTTTCCCCATTTTTTACGTCTTTATCTCATGTTAATTTACCACATAATTCATTCCGTCTTTGCTATGATGTGACATTGAACCCTTGTAAACAAACATGAGTGATCAAGTGATTTAGCGATCAAGGCTCTCCTAAGCTCAAGTTTAGGGAGAAAATTTCATAAACTCGTAGCTTGTGAGGCCCACCTTTGGTCCATCCAAATGGACCAAACACATGACCCCCTTAAATTGCATATGTCCACCAACTTTCGGTAAGATCCGAATTTATTGGACCGTTGGATTGACTATATATCAATCCAAATGGATTGTTGACCATTAAACTCTTGGGCTCGTATGAAGATGATATAAATTACAGTTGGGGCTGATTTTTTACAGGGAGGAAGATCTAGGGCGTCCTTGAAATCCCCCCACCCCCATCCCCATGTGGGTCCCCAAGTGGACCCCACCACACACTTGAGCTTACCTTATCCTAAGCTTAAGCTTAGGGGAGCCTTGCTCTTAGTTAAACTCTTGCAAAATTAAAAGTGCAAGCTGTGTATAAAAGAACCGCGCCACTCTTGTATAAGTCTCAAATGGACAATAATAAGGGAGATTTGGCTGCTAAAATATTTGGGAGCGAGTTAGGATATAGGAAATATTAGGTTGGTCAGTCCAAGATCTTGCATTGTTAGCTCCTTAATTAAAAGTTTTATACAAGTTGCTAAAATTCAATGGTGACTAATGTCATATTAGTATTAAATTAGAACGTTACTAATTCACAGAAAGAGAGTTGTGTGTGTAAAAAGATTGGAATATGTATATTTTAGATGAATCTATGTGTATGCATAAACAATAATTTGGTTAGAAATAAAAAAAAGTGGAAAAATAATGTAGAGAATATATATATATCATCCAAAATTAAAAGCTATAAATAATGGCATTTTGTGAAAAATAACTTAAAACCGATTTCTGGTATGAAGAAGAAAGAATCAAAAAATGATCTCAGAGGTAATTAAGAGCTAAGCCTGTTTGGAAATTTCTGTTAAATTAAAAGTAATGTAAAGCCTCTATTTTTTCAGATAAGGAATTACATCAAAAGTACATATTTTTAAAATTTTCTCATTCCTTTTTTTTTTTTTTAAAAGCAGCATCCTTTCTCTACTAAATGACAAAAAAATACCCACTTCTTACAAAAAAAAAGTTAAAAAGATTTTGTACCAATTCATTAAAGACAAAATATCATTATAACCCTCTTATATTTTATTCTCTCTTTATTTGATATTTTACTTTATTATCTTCATTTTACAAAATAAATCTCAAATGGTAAATGCACGAAATTGTGAATTCATGAAGGAGAGAAGGAGAAATGCAGACTCAAGAAGACCTAAGAATTTTAGACCCCTCAAAACCGGCATTTCTCAATTGAAAGAAAAAACGCTCACTGTTTTTATTTTTCCTCCACAACTCTACCCTTTCTCGCCTTTATTTTTGCCTTTAACAAACAAACAACGGACAACCCTCTTTACTATAAAAAATACTATAACCCCAGTTCAATCCATTTCTATAGAAAAGATAAAATAAGAAAGCTTTTGAAGAATAAGAAGAGAACAAACTTTCATCTTCTTCTTTCCCATGAAATATGTTTTGTGGGTGTGGCTGGTTTTATGTGACAGATATCACAACGAGGGGCTTGTTTGTAAGAAGGGTGGAGGGGAGAGAGACGAGGGAGCCTATTGGCGTGGTGGACTTTTGCAATCACTGCAGAGAGCAACCTCATCTACACTATAGAAGATTGAGGCCTCTTCTTTGTTGCAAATGTCACATTGCAATCTTCATGTCTTTGAAAGTAGGAAGGAGATGGGTTATATTAGAAATGAATTTTTCTTGTACAGTTACCATTAGTTATCAATTTCCGTGCCGAGTGTACCAAAGTTGAGATATTTCTCTATACATTCTCCGTATTGCTCTATTTTTGTGATATCGTAAAGCTTTATAGTGGATTATTGGAAACAAGCATTGAAATACAAAGAAAAAAGTACAGTTTTATGCGATATCACATAATTTAATTAAAATTTTACAATATCGCAAAAATGGAGCAATATATGAACTTCCAAGGAAATATCTCACTTTGATCAACACGTGTAGAAATTGATTGCTAATGGTAACCGTATAGGAAAAAGCCCCTGCTGCTTTTGTAATGTTGTACTTGCCTATTGATGGGGAACATTCATATGCTCTTTTCCCGACATTTCTCTTTTTATAAAAAATTTCCAAGTACAAAATGTACTCTTCAAGTACCTAGGGTGAGGTACAAAATACACTTTTCATATGCAAAAAGGAGAGTGTCCCTCACTCTATGGTAGGGAAAGATGCATATGAACATTCCCTCCTATTGATAATCTTTTATTTTATTTTATTTCTTAAAATGTGTTATTTGACTTGCGCAATTACTTTGAAGAGCTTACCCCAAACGACACTTGTTTATTTGTAGCTTATGATCTATCTAAATATTTTTAATGACACTTTGGCCTTTTCTAACAACCAACAAAAGAATAAGACCTTAAATTCTTTTAGTCTCATTATCTATATTGGCTATAAACAAACAACCTCTTACTCTTTCAGTCTTTAGTTCATATTTCTTTACTAGAACTCTTTATAGGAATTCACCATGTTAATGATTTTTGGACATGATGTGACATCTTGTCTCCTTGTCTCTTGGCATTTGCAAATGTCATGTTTCTTCATAAGCATTTTAGAATTTCAGCCACATAAAATGTTTTAAATGATTTTTGGGAATTCATAAGTTATCGTTCCTTTGCCTTTTGGTGAACTTTCTAGATGCTTAAGTACAAGGGAGTATCCAGAAATTCCACTATATTTGAAAATTCATAAATTCCTTGAATTCTAACAAAGAAACAAGCCATTATTATCTCTATCGGCTATAAACAAGCCACCTTTTAAGGATAGATGTGACTCAGGGTCCGACTCGATCAAGTTGACCCAATTGTCGAGCAAACCATTGCAAAAGTAGGGGGATAATTCGATTTTTGAGACATTATCTCCTCTAACATCTATTTATGAAAAATCTCATCTCTCTTATCACTTTTAGAAAAAGACAAAGGGGTCTTGGGAGGGAATTCCACTTGCAAGTAGGCAAGGCGAGGCAATACGTCTTTCCTTTTATTCCCTCTCATATCTCTTTTCATGAGTTTTTCTTGTATGGTCATCGTTAGCTGTCGATTTCCATGTCTGGTGATTAAAGCCGATATATTTTCCGACAAAATTCTATATACTACATTTTTGCGATATCGCAAAACTTTTATTGAAGTATGTGATATCACATAAAGTTGTAACTTTTCCTTTGTATTTCAATGACTGCTTCCAATAATGTTATATAATTTTCCAATCTTGTAAAAATGGAGCGGTACAGAGAACGTCTACGAAAAATCTCAACTTTGGTTACCATGCACGAAAATCGATGTCTAATGGTGACTGTATATGAAAAAACCCAGTGGAGATGAAGAAGGTGGCATAGAGATAGAGAGAGAGGGCTAAACGTAGTTAGGGCTGTTAGGGGGCCGGATTGGGCTAGGGTCGGCCATGTACCCTGATGAGTCAAGCCCAATCCGGATAGCGGCAATGAGTCAGGTCCGAGTAACCCGGTCCGTCTAGGATCGTGGGTCAGGCCAGAATAGCCCCGTTGAGATCCGGGTTTCGTTAAACGAAGCCTCGTCACCGCAGGCTCCAAGTCATCGCGACGAAGTCCTCCCCTAACCTGCATTTACCAAGTCTCGCGGAGAGGATCTCACCTGCCTTCCACCTGGCTCGATCCTCAAGGACACGTCTGACGCTCCAAAGAGACGTTGAACCGATTGCATCCCCACCTGGTGGGAAAGAGTTATAAATAAGAGCCCTCTCATCACTTGAGAGGGGATGGTTTTTCTCTACTTTCACATATTTGTAACCCTCGACATTAATCAAAGATCACCCTTTTGAAGTGGACGTAGGTCACGCTTGACCGAACCACTATAAATCCCTCATCTCTCTTCATTTATTGCTTTGCATTAATCATCTTGACCGGTGGTGTCCGAATCCCTGTTTTTGGCATCATCAGTTTGGCGCCGTCTGTGGGAAACGAAAAAATTCAAACCCCTTGTTAGAATCATGGTGATCAGCACGAGGTCTGTAAGACGAGAGGATAACCCTGGCCTAACTACGGGTCCGGGCCCTACCGTTCAACCAAACTCTCCCAGACAGGGAGAGAACGGTCCTCCACCGGGTAATCCTGTCCCGATTACCCCCGCTCCTACTCCCTCTCCACAGCAGATGATGGAGACCATGCAGCAGCTGGTGACTCAAAACCAGCAAATCCTCCAGCTTATGCTCGCAGGGCAGGGAGGAGCGCCATTCGGTGGGATACAGCATCAGGAGGCGACACGCCCGCAGGGCCCGACTGCTCCACAAAACGGAGCGCCTCACCCGGGTGCCCATCCCCTGGGCGCCCAGGGCAGAGGACTTCCTATGAGCGCCCAGCCCACTCTCCACCACTTGGGCGCCCATCCCTATGGCGCCCAGGGTCGAGGAGTTCCCCCGATGACGCAGTTCCATCGCGCCCAGGATGCCTCTGCCGGCGCTCCCTTGGGCCCCCCACCTGGACCGAACCTGGTTGGTCCTCAAGGTCATGCTTATCATGCAGTGCCTCCACCTCTAGGTGGAGCCCAGTTTGCAGAACCTCAGGCTGATGATCCCCACTTCCAAGAAGGGGGAAGTGAAAATAATACAGTGGGGGAGGAAAGCTATCTCCCTGGTCCTTCCAGAGAACCCCATAATCCCTGGGACGAAAAGATCAAGGAGATGCAAAACCAGCTGGGAGAAGTCTACAACGCCATGAAGGCGAAGGCACCGGAGACAGTGGATCACCTAGTCGGGCGAACGAACACACCGTTCAAGCCCGATGTGGTGAACTACCCGCTTCCCCGAAAGTTTAAGATGCCGTCCATGGAGACCTTTGATGGAAGAAAGGATCCATTGGACCACCTGGAGACGTACAAAACCAAAATGCAGCTGCATAATATCCCTGACGAGATTATGTGTAGGGCATTCCCAACCACATTGAAGGGTTCCGCCCGGCAGTGGTTTGCCAATCTCGCCCCTAACTCCATCGCCACCTTTGCGGAATTAAGCAAGTCCTTCGTGTCACATTTCATCGGAGGACGCCGCCACCAGAAACCTGCCACACACCTGCTCAGCATAAAGTAGGATACAAATGAAAGCATCAGGAGTTACCTCACTCGTTTTAACGAGGAGGTACTTCAAATTGAAGAGCCTGACGACAAAGTGTCCATGACAACCTTCCTCGGAGGTCTCCGTTCATCGAGATTCCATTTCTCAGTGATGAAACGCCCGCCAAAAAGCATGCCGGAGCTACTAACAAAGGTTCAGAAGTATATAAATGCTGAAGATACCACAAGGGCTAGGCGAGGGGAGTCCTCCAGAGCAGTCGACAACGGGAAGGGGCGAGACAAAGAGGAAAGGAAGGATAGAAGCAACAAGCGAAGCAGGACAGAGAGGCTACCTGTCAGAGACCAACGCGGTCCTGCTCCGCAGAGAGACAGACAAGCATTCACTCCTCGCGATGCAGTGGTTGAACACATTGCCAGGGAACGCGGAACTGTTGAAAATGAATTTCCAGTAATACCATAGGAGAGTCAAAGTAGTGAGGGTTTGGGGGCTTGGTTTTGTTAATTTTGTGTAGCACTAAACAATGGATTAATAAAATCATTTTTTATCAGTGCTACAAGTTAAAAAAAAATAGAGTCCCCTACCCTCTAATTACTCTCAAAGTTGTCATCGGCATCACCATAGACATCATCAGTTTGGCTGAGGCATGCTCCATGGCGAGAAACACCTCACCGGGCGTCATCACCATGGCGCCCAGGGTAGAGGAGCACCTCACTTGGGCGCCCATCATCATGGCGCCCAGGGTCGAGGAGCACATCACCATCGACATCATATATAAGAGCTGCCATCATCAAGCCCCTCAGTCAGCACGAAGCCTAAGAGGACAATATCTGGGAAAGCAGTTCTCTCATGTACCGCCCCAGTCATTGTCTCCACAACGGTCTCTCTAAGCATCACCCTCTCACGGGTCTGTACAAGCTCAGCCTCATTGAGCGAAGCCTCTCGCGGGTCTTCAGAAGCTCACCTCACTGAGCGAAGCCCTCTCAAGGGTCTTCAGAAGCTCAGCCTCACTGAGCGAAGCCCTCTCAAGGTCCTTCACAAGCTCAGCCTCATTGAGCGAAGCCCTCTCGCGGGTCTTCAGAAGCTCACCTCACCGAGCGAAGCCCTCTCAAGGGTCTTCAGAAGCTCAGTGAGCCCTCTCAAGGGTCTTCAGAAGCTCACCTCACCGAGCGAAGCCCTCTCAAGGGTCTTCAGAAGCTCAGTGAGCCCTCTCAAGGGTCTTCAGAAGCTCACCTCACCGAGCGAAGCCCTCTCAAGGGTCTTCAGAAGCTCAGTGAGCCCTCTCAAGGGTCTTCAGAAGCTCAGCCTCACTGAGCGAAGCCCTCTCAAGGTCCTTCACAAGCTCAGCCTCATTGAGCGAAGCCCTCTCGCGGGTCTTCAGAAGCTCACCTCACCGAGCGAAGCCCTCTCAAGGGTCTTCAGAAGCTCAGTGAGCCCTCTCAAGGGTCTTCAGAAGCTCACCTCACCGAGCGAAGCCCTCTCAAGGGTCTTCAGAAGCTCAGCCTCTCTGAGCGAAGCCCTCTCAAGGTCCTTCACAAGCTCGCCCATACCTGAATCTACCAATGCCCCCCTTTCAAAAAATTATTTGGGCACGGGGCATTGAGGGGGCAAATGATGAGTCAAGCCCAATCCGGATAGCGGCAATGAGTCAGGTCCGAGTAACCCGGTCCGTCTAGGATCGTGGGTCAGGCCAGAATAGCCCCGTTGAGATCCGGGTTTCGTTAAACGAAGCCTCGTCACCGCAGGCTCCAAGTCATCGCGACGAAGTCCTCCCCTAACCTGCATTTATCAAGTCTCGCGGAGAGGATCTCACCTGCCTTCCACCTGGCTCGATCATCAAGGACACGTCTGACGCTCCAAAGAGACGTTGAACCGATTGCATCCCCACCTGGTGGGTAAGAGTTATAAATAAGAGCCCTCTCATCACTTGAGAGGGGATGGTTTTTCTCTACTTTCACATATTTGTAACCCTCGACATTAATCAAAGATCACCCTTTTGAAGTGGACGTAGGTCACGCTTGACCGAACCACTATAAATCCCTCATCTCTCTTCATTTATTGCTTTGCATTAATCATCTTGACCGGTGGTGTCCGAATCCCTGTTTTTGGCATCATCATACCCTACCCTCAACATATGTAAGTTGGGTTCAAGGCCCACCAAGCCCCTCAAAGGGTCTATACTACCTAGGCTTTTTCCAGCCCTTGTGGGCCAAGCGGCCTAAAGAGAAAAACATCATTTCTTTTTTATTTTTTTACACTACCATTGGGCATTGAGTATAAACGTGACATTAATCCCTTTCTTCCTTATATAAACTTGGACCTTTAATGCAATTTAAAAAATCAACATGGTGAGAGATGAAAGTCCCACTTTACTACAAAATATGATTAAGTAGGGTGATGGCTAGATAATCATTTACTACTCAAGATAAGAATATTTGATTGTATTGGTGAATCTTATCTTTTAACTAATCGATTTAATCGAATCTACCTTTGCACCCAAACATGATTTTTTTGGGTGATTATTTAGTGTTGTTTAATGTTATTTTTGGTGGTCTAGCTCCCATGTTTCTCCTTTTGTTTTGATGTTATTTGGGTTGGCATTTTTGTAAGCCTCCCTTACTGGTTCTCTTCCTGTTCAGGGGCTCTTCTGTCCAGTTGTTCTCTTCTTTAGTACAATTTTACCTCCAAGCAAAAAAAAAAAGAGCAAATTAGCGAAAGGTCCCTTGAATGGATTGTATCCAGCCTCCAGTCCAAGCAAAAACTTATTAAGGCCTTTGGTCCACACAGCTAGACTATTTGTAGCTATAGGTCCCTGCATCCACACAATCTCATTTTTTAGGACTAAATTACCCTTTCAACCGTTTTAGGCATAAATTTTGAAATTTAAAATTTAAAGTTTTATATTATCCCTCTTCTTCTGCAACGAGCCTTGGTTTGAATAGCCAAGGAGACATGTCTGAAACTCTCTACAGAGACCGAGAAAGAGAGGGAAAGAAGAAGAGGAAGAGGCCTTTCCTTTCGATCTGAAAGCCGCTTACCCCTCTCTTTTTTTCTTTGAGAGAGAATCATCTAAACGTATATTCTGATCTCTCCTCCTTCTCCATCTTCTCTCAGCCGTTCGATCATCATTTCATCCATGGGGAGGAGGGGTAAAGGGGCCGCAGCAGCCGCAGCACCCCCAGCCGCTATCACCAGAATACCCCCACCCCCCATCAGATCTGATCGACCGAAGGAGATACGATTTCGAGGAGTACGAAAGCGGCCGTGAAGATGGGGGGGCCTGGTATGCCAGTCGAGCATCAAGCACCCATTGTTCTCCTCAACCCTGTACCCATCCCCACCAGCGAAAAGAGCCAATAACATGCTAGTCTGCTTGAAAGCGTTTGAGCCCAGATTCACCGGGCCGAACCCGACTGCACCCATCCTCGTTTTTTCCTTCCCAAAAACCCAGTCTTCCATCCATGGCTTCGTCCGTTGCAGCAATTCGTCCTATTGTCAACGCCCAATCCCTTGAAGGCGACATGGCCACGGATGGATCCAACACCGTTCCCCTTCCAGATGTCATGAAGGCCGCGATTCATCCCGACATCGTCAACTTCGTCCACTCAAACATCTCCAGGAACCGATTCTCCATTAATCAGAAGCGATTTGGCGGTCCAATCACTCGAACTTTCCAGTGGCCCTTGCACGCGACCACGTGTAAGATCTGCCTCCCCAAATACATATCCGACATCACCTGGTCCTGGCTCCCCTGCGGCGTCATCCCTTACCCCTTCATCGAATCAAACATGCTCAAGTAGTAGTGCAGCGCCTCCGTGAACCGGTCAACAAACACCGGCCCATTCTGGTTCGCCTCCTGCTCCACCACCATCACTATCTTCGGCCTAACCCCCTTCACCGTCCCCAGCACCCTATCCATCGCCCCTGGCCTCGGCAGCAACTTATGCAGCTCAAACACTGAGTTAACCGCAACCGCCTCATTCGGTCTCACGTCCAGCAGTTGAGGGTCCAGGTCCGCCAAGCTGCTCGCTACAAATCCCCTGGTCTTTTTTTTTTTTTTTACTGTTATGTAGTGGAGATGGAAGATGGGAATGGGTTGATGTCCACAGAGGTGGTGACAAGAAGGGATTGAGAGGGGGATCGATTCCGTGCCCTGGTGATCGCTCTTTGGCTCTATTTATCTCTTTTGTCAAATTTATCTGAGTTTTTATCAAATTTATCTGAGTTGTTGTCAAATTTATCTGAGTTTTGTTCAAATTTATCTGAGTGTTGTTCAAATTTATCTGTTTTTCTGTCATATTTATTTGAGTGTTTTTCAAATTTATCCATTTTCTGTCATATTTCTTTGTATTTTTGGTAAATTTATCTGAGTTTTTTGTAAATTTATCTGATTTTTTTGTAAATTTATCTGAGTTTTGTTCAAATTTATCCTAGTTTTTGTCAAATTTATCTGTTTTTTGTCATATTTCTTTGTGTTTTTGGTAAATTTATTTGAGTTTTTTTTAAAATTTATCTGAGTTTTTTAGAAAATTTATTTACGTTTTTTTTTAAATCTATATGCGTTTTTTAAATTTATTTGCGTCTTTTGAAATTTTCTTTGTTTCTTTTCAAATTTATTGCGTTTTTTGAAATTATTGCATTTTTTAAAATTTATTTTTCGTTATTTTAAATTTATTTTCATTTTTTGAAATTTTCTTTGGATCTTTTGAGATTTATTTGAGTCTTTTGAAATTTATTTATATTTTCTGAAATTTATTTGGATATTTTGAAACTTATTTACATCTTTTTAAATTTATTTGCGTTATTTGAAATTATTGCATTTTTTAAAATTTATTTTCGTTATTTTAAATTTATTTTCATTTTTTGAAATTTTCTTTGCATCTTTTGAGATTTATATGAGTCTTTTGAAATTTATTTATATTTTTTAAAATTTATTTGGATATTTTGAAACTTATTTACATCTTTTTAAATTTATTTGCATTATTTGATTATATATTTCTTTTTTTTAAGTTATTGCATTTTTTGAAATTATTTCATTTTTTAAAATTTATTTTCATTACTTTGAAATTTATTTGTGTGTTTTTTAGAATTTATTTGAAAATCTGGGGATTCCATTAATCGTGGGCAATTAAATGTTAGTTGGCCATTATTAATGGGATATCTCACCAATCATGGGTTATGATTGAAAGAAAGGGTAAATTAGACATTTTAGGTATGAAAAAGTGTGGGAGGGACCTTTGGCTCTATGACTTTTTTTTGTGGACTTTTGGCAATAAAGTGAAATGTTCAGGGACCCGTCGCCGAATGCCCCAAAAAAAAATCGATTTTACACCTTTGATAGAATGCGTTACATTGAATTCTTGTGAATTAAATGCTAAACAAATACATGGGTCTTATAGATAAAAGAAAAAAAGTGTCACATGATTTCCTTTACAACATAACGATAATTGGGAATTGGGATAGTGTGGCACTTTGCTTTCCAAGACGTGGCACATACAAGAAGTGGACTGTTGGATTTGAATCTAAATATGATGCAGATGCTAAGCATTAGACTTGATAACTAACGAAAAGTGGTCTCATGCCATTAAAAACCCACATCAGAATAATGCATGGTTATTTACATAAAAATCACACAGCAAGAATCACAAAAAAACAAATAATAATTATATAAGAAATAATATAAGAATCATATAAGAATCATGCTATATAAACCCACATATATACACAAATAAATCCACAAATATATAAAAAGAAGAAAAAGAAGAGGGTCGGACAAAGCCAAGCCGAGTATTGTCCGAGCCTAACTACCAAATTGGATAGGCCTACAAAAACTTTGTCCAAACCCATAAAGAAAGATAGAAGCCCTCATTTTGTGGGCCAGGCCGGACCAGGTACCCTCACATGAGGACCCAACTGACAACCCTAAATGTAATAAAAGGACAAGGGCAAAACTTGACTCAAAATCTTCTTCCACCTTCCTCTTTGCATCTCTCCTCCTCCCACACAATCTCATAATATGGTGAGTCACAAACTCGCATATGGTAAGTTAGGGATAGGTTGGACCAGATCGACAAAAAAAAAAAAAAAAAAATCATTGCTGCCTTTTTAAAAAAAAAATCCCCCCACCTATAAATGTCAAATTCTAATATGATATTTTCATAAAAAGCCCTACAAACGAAGTGTAGAAAGTTGGTTTTGTCTACCCTTGGCTTTCTTTACCCTGTTTCCTTATTCAAGCAACCCCTACCTCTTGGATCTAATGGTTTTTGTGATAATTAGGGAACATTATAATGAAAACGAATTTTCATCCAATCACGGAGTGCCACTTGTTTCAAGAGGTTGCAATTAAAGAGTCCAGATCACTTGTTTCATAGAAACTTGAAGATACTGATCCACATTCGCCACCGATACAAAATCTTATGACAGCTAATGCACCCTCCCAATTGCCTCCTTGGAATGAAAAGAAATCAAGGAAGATATTTTATGTAGGTGGCGAATGTGAATTGGATGAAATAAAATCTCCTTGTTTCTAAGAAACATGGGATTCTGACTTGTAATTAAAAGGGTGCAATTACGAGAATGCAATTAGTCTCCGTAATTTGTTGAAACAGTATTCCCCTGATTCGGGGGATTCGGACTCCTTAGGGAAATCATTCCCTACTTGATTCAATAAAATCAAATTCTAGAAATTCCTTGGCCTCTTCAAGTTTTCACTCCTTCCATTTTAATCATCACCCTAATAATAATTCCCCACTGATAGCTCACTTTTAGATAACTTTAGTATCTACCACAAACTTGGCAAACAAACCCTAAACATTAAACACAATAAATATTAGGAATGCATTTGATTATGCTTAAATTGTGCGTGCTGTTCAACTACATTTGGCATTTTGCAATATTTGGTCAGGGAACCGACTTTGAAGTTTGATCATAGGCTAAATGTAGAGAGTTATATGTGAAACTCTATAGATGCCTCCTGGATTCATTGAAAGTTTTCCTATATGCTTTGTATTCATTTGTTGTAGCATTTGCTTATTAGGGGGGGAGATGTCATGAATTTGATACTCTATTGTAGTTCCCTATGGTTGACAACCATCCTTCATCCTTTTTTATAACAGCATGCCTTGTTTAGGAATTCAGAGGGAAAACCGCCAACCTTACTGTATGTGGAAAATATGTTATGAGTTGTGCGGAAAAGAGACCAATCAATTTGCTCATGCTTGATTAAGGGAACATATTTACATATTACATAAGGGTCATTGTTTTGGTGCAATCATAAAAAGTTTTGGATGCCATACGCGTGATATTTGAGACATGAGAGCAGTCACTTTGTACAAATTTGTCTAACATTAGGCCTGTCTCTAATTTAGACCCTCCTAGCTAGGACCCTGCTTTGGCGGTACCTGCACTGAGCAATGACCTTATTCACAGACTAAATCATAATTAAAAGTTTTAAAGTGAAAAGTTTCATTGATAGTCCAATTGATTTACTTGAGAATTTGGGAATGTTTCTAACACACTTTTATTTAGTCAACAAGTATTAGGCCTATAGAAACTATGCCTAATAAGTTGACAACAATGCTTATGTATGTCTCCTGGCAATAGAATAGCCCACCTGAAACATGCCCCATCAGTGGATTTGTCAATCAAGGAAAACACATGCATGTGTGTAGCTCTTATAATATTTGACTAAAAACTTTTCCTTTAGAAAACCAGCATGACAAGGAGAAACTAGAAGCAATGGCTTTTTGACATTTGGATCGATGAGCTGAAAATAAGGTAGTAAAAACAAATAAAGAAACCCCATTCATAAAACGAAGTTCAAGGAGAGTTTTCTTTGTCCTTTCTTCTCGTACAAACAGGCCTGTGGGCCCATTTGCCTACTTCATGCTGCATTACTAGGATTTTACAGTATAGTGGGTTACATTTGGTTACCCCAAAAGGATAAAAAGTTAAATTATATACATTCTAAAGGTTTAAATGACATGCCCCACTTCTTGAAACTTCTGAATTATATTCCCTAAATTCTCTGGTAAGGATAAAGAAGTTTGGTCTTTTTCGAGAAATGGTCAGCTTACTACCAAATCAGCTTATAAAGTTATTTGTGGTATTAATCAAGCTAATCTCATTTCGTGACTTGATTAGAAAGATTTTTTGAAACTTCCTCTGTCAAAGTGTTCTAATGTTTGGCAAATGTCTTCTATACGCTATCTCGATAAAAACCATTATTAAAGCTAAAATTAACTCTACGACCAAAACATGCCCTATGTATAAGAAAGAGGATGATTCGGTTGGACATACTCTTATGCGATGTGACTATGCTAGAGGTAAACTAAAAAAATAGGGTCCGTCTCCTCCCCTTGGAAATGTTAACTAAAAAATGGGGGTTCTGTCCATGTGGCTATTTGAAAAGCCATGAATGACATCATTCAAAGAGGTCATGCCCTAGACCCTTCAAAATCATTGATCTAGTCAATAAGATGATTGAAAATCCCATTTTTCTTTGTGGTGACTTTCAGATGTTATCGCCCCTAGTATGATTTCATTTACAGAAGATCTTATGATCTGCTTGGATGCTGCCTTTAAGGCTTAAGGGTTGGCATCCTTTGATTATGTTATGATTTTAAATGGGGTTATTGTGGATGCGGGTTTAATTTAGGGACCCAAGGTCACCTCTTCAAAAGAGGCAGAAGCAAGGACAGTTTTAGCCGCATTGGAAAAGGCTAGGAAGTATCATTCCGCAAGGATTCATTTCATGTTGGATACTGTCACGACCCGGTCCCGAGATTTGATTAGCTCGGACAAACCCCGATTCGTGAGTACATACTTACTCCCGTAAATTCCGAATTAATAAAAGTTAATACGGAACTCACAAGGGATATCAAATACAAAACCTGTCAACTGTATAAAATTGCGGAATATATACACATTGACAAAATTACATTACATAAGTTCAATACTATGATCAAGGAAGTCAACCACCGTATATTTAATACAATACGGCGACTTCACTTACATTCCAACACTATATACATTAAAAATTTATCTTTCGCACTCAGCGATCACATTCACTCCATTAAACCTCCTGGAGGTATCGGGCGGACATCCACCGCTGGCAGCGCGGCCTCGTCAGGACCGACACGGGCATCTGGGCCTGTGACATTCATCCATAGTACCATGAACACGACGGTTCAACAAATACATACATGTTATGATAATTCTAGCTATCACATAATCCAATCCAATGAAACAATTCATTAATAATAATAACGGATCCAGTAATATCTGGACACTCTTAATTCATTTCACATAACATTTCATTTATAATAATAACGGATCCAGTAATATCAGTAAGTTGATATCTACATGGACACTGCTTTCATATTAACGGATCCAGTAATATCAGTAAGTTGATATCTACTATGACACTTTTTATTCAAGGTTGATATGGAATATGTCAGTGTCTTGATCAGAGATCACTAACTTCCACGAGGTTCCGGAACACCTCAATTATCTGCTGCAGCAACAATAGTTCATTATGCAATTCTTAATTAGTACAATTCACTCAATGAGTTGAGAACTAAGTTCACGTGAATTCAATTCAAATTAATCAATTTTAATCAGACTTCTAAGCCAAACAAATGAGTGAAACAGTCATTTTCCAATACACATACTATTTGGGATGAATATCATTTGTTAATCATGTATTCGGAAAATTTAGTTTACACTTATGTAGGCTTATACATTAACAGACTTCAGCCTTTATACATTAGGCTTCAATTTAAATACATTTCTGTACAGCGTCGGTCAGGTCGTCGGTCACCTGTCGGTTGACCGATAGCTTCAGATCGGTTGACCGATGATGCATCGGTTCAAATTCCAGAGAGCTGGAATTTACTGAACTAAGTCTTCATTCTGTCGGTCTACCTGTCGGTCGACCGACCTCATCATATCGGCGGACCGACGGCGCGTCGGTCCAAAATCCAGAGAGCTGGATTCCAGTGAAAAACAACAGGTTTTAAACTGTCGGTTCACTCGTCGGTTGACCGATCGGTCAACCGACAGACGCCCAGAAGTTCAATTCGAGCTTCAGGTTTTCTGAAGCCAAACTTCTGGCTTTGATTCACTTGTACTCTAACCAATCTAATACAGCATAATTCATAAAAACATGTAAGTACTTGCCTTTCCTTTACTTGATTTCTTCGTTATCTTGAGGTTGAGATGCAAATCACCCAAGTGAAAACACAGAAACTTGAAGTGAAGAAGATGATACCTCCGTTTCCTCAAAACCCCTTTTACAATTCTTTTCCCATATGTTAACAGAGACCAAAATGAAGAAAGAAGAAAGAAACGAATGAATAGGAAGAAATGGCACTAGCTGCTGTCAAAGGTTCCTTAAAACACTCCCATATGTCCAGCTCATGGTTCACTTGAACCTTAGTCATAGTGCAAGTTTTGCATTTACACCCCTATTCATTTACTTAATTCCACTTTGAGTCAAATGAAGACCCAATAGGTGTAAACTTAATTAATCAAGGTAAATCATTCCATTATACTTAAGTTAGTCTTTCAAGACTATCATTAAGTTGACTAATCACACTTAATTTGCATTAAACTCGATTAATTAGAGTTAATCTTAATTAACTCGGGTTGGGGTGTAACAGATACCAAAGAAGTAGTGCAATTTTTGAAGGGAGATTTTGATTGATCTATAAATCATATTATTGTGGACATTAATGTTGTGGCTTCTTTATTTTATTATGTAGACTTTGTTTTCATTCTAAGGTCCCTTAAGGACACTAATTTTTGCTACTCTAATAGGCAGGACATTGATTGGGAGTGGGCCCACATATTCTTATGGCTGGGGGCTAATTTGTTGGGTGGTCTTATTTTATCCTTTTTGCTTTTTCTTATTGTCTTCTTTTATCTTTAATGAAGATTCTCTTTTACAAAAAAAAAAAAAACTGCAGCACGTGAAATTTTGTAGAACAACTTATTGTGAAAGTTCTAAAGTAGTTATAAATGGTGTGGGGAGGCTTTGATACATGGGGGAAGAAAAGATCCAATGCATATGCATCATATAAGGTCTCAGTGCATGATTTGGTAGTGTCTTCACCATCTCTGTAGGAAGCAATCACTCTCAATGAGTTTTGGGCTCAACTTTTATTGGAGTGAAATCTGGCCATTGCCAACGTTCATTTGAGCGGCTTAGATTTTCATAAATAGGCCCTATTGAGAAGCATGATAGAATTTTTCATGACTCCTATCAGAAATTTAAGTGTTGATTTTATTTCTAATTTTCTCTTATTTTATAATTTCTTTGTGAGATAGACCCATATGAGGATGTAAACAAGCAGAGCTGACCAACAAGTTGCTTGAGCTCCTTGAGTCGCCTTGACTCGATTGTTTCATTAGCTAAGCTCAAGCTAGGCCTTCCTGGGCTCAACTCGGCTTGGTATGCATTACATAATACACACAAACATTAGGCCTCTTTTTGGATGGTTGTTCTTTGCAAAGGATAGTCCTGGTTGTAAGGCCCACCTGAAGGCATGTCAACCATGTGGGTGGGGTTTTGATTTTGAAAGCCTTGCCTATGACTTATCAAGTAGCAGTTGTTTAATTAGAGGTCTTTTTGACAGAATTTTTATATGCTGGGAATTCTTGACAACAATGTCTCCAAGCATTTGTAATTCCCTAATTGAATGGTGGGATACCAAAAAATCAATTCTGTAAATTGTCACGTTTGGCCTGTTGAATTCTCCAAACTCAAATTCCCAAAATGCTATATGTACTTGAGCATTTGTGAAATCAGGTAAGGGACAATATATTTAGGGCCTATTTGATTGAAAACATTTCTAAAGAGAAGTCAACAAATTCCTAACAAAAATGCAATGGTGGTTCTTGGAAATTCTAAATATTTCTCTGTTTGATTGGGTTTAATTGGTGAGAATTAGTTGAACTAACCCTGTGAAAAGTCAACTTTTGGCTAGCATAATTTTTAGATTCTGAATTTCAAAGTGTTACTTCTGCATTAAGTATTTTAGAACTCTATCATAGATTCTTCAGGTAAGTTGCACTTTTTTATATCTATTTTTACTACATCCATCCACATCCTCTTTGACCTACCTATTTTCCTTGCTGGGCGATCAACTTTCATAGCCAAACTTTTCCTTACCAGCACCATCGTCAGCCTACGTTGGATATGTTCAAACCATCTCGAACAAGTTTCTCTAATTTTATCCCTTATTTTTGCTACCCCTAAATGCTCTCGAAAGCACTCGTTTCTAATTTTATCCTTCCTCGTTTTACCACACATCCACATCAATATTCTCATCTTTACTACATCCGTTTTGGGCGGATGTTGTTTCTTGATTGATCAATATTCTACTCCATAGGTCATAGCTAGTCTAATCGCTGTCGTATAAAATTTTTCCTTCAATCTTGTTGGCATTCGTCGGCCACAGAGCATTCTAGAAGTGAGTCTCCATTTCAACCATCACACTCTAATGCTATGTTCGACATCTTCATCAATTTCTCCATCCTTACTAATTATAAAGCTAATGCAAGGCATAAATAAGTGCAGAACTAGCATGTAGTGTCGCTGCATAGTAGTATGGTGCAACGCCCATGTTAAAAACATGGGTGAGGCCAACCTTTGGAAAATCCAAACCGTTCCACAGCCCTAAGACATGTTGTATACACTGTATCTGAATTTTCAAAGTCAACTTTAGTGGGCCAACTGATGGATTGATCACCAGATTTCACACATAAGAGGCTCTTCCATTTCTGCCCATTAAAAAGAGGAAAGTAAAGAAAGTTAATCACAAATTTCAGACTTAGTTGATCCAACGGTGCCCATCTCATTAATTTGAATAATAATTTATCATTTGATGACTACAATGGTACTAGGGCTAGTAAGAGGTTTGGATTTTCCAAAGATGGCCCCCACACATGTATTTAACATGGATGTTGCATCATACTACCGTGCATCGTAAAAATATAAGTAGGGTCCACCTTTGGAACATCCAAACCGTTCCCCAACCCGTAGACCCATTGTATAATCTCTTATCAAAATATTCAAACTCACATTATGACCATGTATAAAGATAAAAAAACATTTCGTGTTCCAAGATGTTTAATTCTAACATGAATCAGACAAACGGCTACAATTGAAAGCATAATATATTCATCAAAGTTGAGAGAGAGAGAGAGAGAGAGAGAGAGAGAGAGATGTCCAATCATACAACACATCTAACATCTATTAATGTCTTTAATTTGATTGAAATTGTAAATGGAAGTGCTTTGATTGTGTGAAATAGCTTCACTGTACTCATCAATTGAATGAGCTTCACTGTACTCATCAATTGAATGAACTGATCTGGGTCAGATTGCATGTATTCAGTGGATTCAATACATGGTCATAAAAGCCCCATTACAGGTCTTACTTCATCCACTTTTGACAAGATGGATGGTTGGATGGAAGCATCATTTCATTGATCACATATGGTTTCAAGTACTATCCCGATCCAATAATCACAACTATCTGATGAAGGGCCTCAAAGATATAGATTGCTAGAACATGTACTGATTGTGCATTTTGGATGGCCTTGATTCAACATCAAATTAAATTAGAACTTTTTTCCGAAATTAATTTATAGAAGTACATGATTTCTATCGAACAATCCATTATAGTTACGTATGTAAGTTGGTCCTACAAGGCTTCAACTAAAAATTTTAGATTCTACAAAATAAAATAGTGTTGAGGGAAAATTCCAATCTACCAAGTTTTTTAACCTTTAAGATTGTAACTAAAAAATGACCCAGCTCGTAATGTATCTGACCGTTCAATTCTTTATAAACATGGAGAAATGTAAATGTGGTATAGATGGACATGAGATAGAAAGTAGATGGGGCCACCTTTTGCATCACCATCAAATTTATACTAAGTAATGTATAATGCCAAGAGATCGAGAACAATGGGACAGCCCAAGTACGTATCATCTTATAACTGGTACCACGTACCAGGGTCACGAATCGACTCCGGGCGCTGGCAGAGCACGGCTCACGGATAAAGGAGGTCCCATGGAAGACCAGAAAGTGAAAGCACGAAGCAGTGGAACATATTTGGATGGGTGGTGAAATGAATTGAAGTGAGGTATAAAGCCTCCACTATCCTGATAAGAAAAGATCATCGGTCATATAAAAAATATACAAATTTAAAATTCTCTCATTCTTTTTCAAAAAAAGTTAAAAAGCAATCTCATTTCTCTTTTAAATGACAAAAGAACATCATTTTTTATACAAAAGGTCAAAAAAGAGTACCTCTCAAACCACTAAAAACAAAAGACTTCTCTTAATTTGATGTTTCACCTCACTTCAAACAAAAATTACTATTCTAAGCTGGAGAAGTGAAATCTCACAATCGGGCTCACATATTAAATAATTTGAGGAATCCTTAAATTGACCTCCAATGGGAATTGGTCACACCCTAAGATTGACAATTTGATTTTAAATAAGTAAGCGGATTGACAATTTGATAAAATTAATACAATCTTATGTATTATTCATTCACTTTTTCTTTTATCAAATGGGTCAGTTTTACTATAGGATCCACTCTTATTGGGGTTAATATTGGGGACACCCCACACATTGATAATGCATCTATTTTAAGTGGCTCCAATGTGGAATTTCACACAAACTCAGAATTTCTCTAAGTCAGAGTCTCCGAGAACCTAGAGTCAGGACTCACCACGTAGGTTTAACTATTAGTCTGTGACCGACATATCTCACATCAGATTTACATAAACATAGAATTGATTTGAACAACATGATATAAATATGAAATTAAACGCGTACCTAACTCCATCGCGTTTGCCTGAACTAAAATGCCACCTTTAATTGGAGATTTACTACATTTCTTGACTACAGCCTTTCTACGTGATCTCGATGGGGCAATCAGTGTATTGTATTGTATAGAAGAGTTGTAATCCCAAAACCCAATATAGGTTTTCCAAAACAACTCTCTTCCCATCATGGAGTCCTAATTTAGTTAGGATTTAGATTCCTTTTAACATTGAAAACTCTATTAGGTTAGTAGCTTTTCTTAAACACCAAAAATATCTCCGTAATTAAGGAGACTTCTCAATATAGGAGTCCTAATGTGGAATGGTCATCTAAAGTGGGGGACCCACATGAGTGCGTGGTCATTGCCCACACTCAAGCCCTCTAATTCTAACATTAACTTCATAATGGGCCATTCTAATTAAAGTACAAGCCGGTCAAAAGATGCCCTATCTATATATACCTTCAGATTTTACCTCAGGAGGAGTTGGCCCCAATGTAAGGTTAGTGATTAAAAGATGAATATAAAATCTCATGTTTTAGTAATCATATGCATCAATCACATTCTTAATCATATGATCAATCTTATGGAAGTCCGTAGGCCAACACCTCCTATGAAAAAGTTTTGGTATTGCAGTACAAATAAAGTGTTTTCATTTTGAGCAGCTTGGTCTTTAATAGTTTAGCCCCATTGTAATTCCACTCAGTCCTCTCACGATGAGTGTGAGGGAGACACCCAGGGGTATCCGGACTTATATAGACAACAACTTAATGCCTATTTTTTTAAAGAGAATTCCTTGTATGAATTTGTGATTCTGAGGATTTCTAGACAATGATCTTTTATTGTCCCCTTAGCATTTTCAAATTTCATATTTTTTTTTACTTAAATTTTAACTTCCAACCACCTAAAAAGTTATTTTTATCCTTTTTGAATCCTCAAATTATAACTGCCTCAAGCCAAGAGGTGGATTCATGAATTCCATCCAGAGACAACTTTTCAAGAATTTACAAATCTCCTTACATGAATTCTTTTCTTTGAAAGAATTAAGCAAAACCTAACTGTCCAATGGTAGTTCTTATGTTTATTTTTGGTGACATTCAATGTCATTTCAGCCACCAAGGTCAACTTTGGAAAAGCCTTAATGCAGTGGAAACGATATCTTTTTGGTAAATAAATGAAAAGAGTGTGTTAACAATCTTCCAAGACAGTTTTTCTTTCAAGTTCTCTGCCGTCTCAAATCCAAGAGGGTTATCAATTTTTTATTTTATTATTATTTTTATGATATGGTTATCACTGTGGTATTTTTACTCGTAAGGACTATCACTATTACATATTAATTTATGTCTAATCTAAGGTCATACAATTGTCAATCCACTATAAATGATTCTATACGAATGGGTCTGCTTAGATGAAGATGTCATCATTTCTTTACCAGCCAAGATGGGTAAACCCTTGAGAGACTCGACTTATATTGGAGTGAACCCCAGAAGAGCACCTACACATGCTTTGGAGAGAACTGGTACACACGCTAGGAAGAGGACCTAGGGATCAAAGCTTGGGCAATTAATCAGTTAGATCCCACAACACAAAAAAACGAAAAATTGGAACGGATAACCATTCCTAATCTGTGTGTTCCTAATCCGTTCATTACCGTTCCAATTTCTTGTTTTTGGAACGGATTAACGGATTAGGAACGGTTTAGGAACGGATGAACAGATTAGGAACACAGGGATTAGGAATGGTAATCCGTTCCAATTTTCTATTTTTGGTGTAGTGTCCGTATTCCCAACCACTGAGCTATCCACAGGAGTTCACATCATTGATGCCATTGGTAGCATGGATTATTTGGTTGGCGTAAATCTGACAGTGTACATCGAGTGGCAGACCAAGGATTTTCACTTGAGGGGGATGGCGATAGTTAAATAAAAAAGTCAATCATTATTGTATTGTACTTTCTTCACATTACCAATGGCACAATTGCGTGTTTATTTATCCTTCTAAGAGTTTAATTAATTAAGATCTTGGGTAAAGTAATGTGTGTATGTGTCCAAACATGTGATAAGTAATCCTAAGGGCATGTTCATTTGCATGATAAATAGAATAAGATAAAATCAAGGTTCCAATCTAAAGAGGAGATTGGAAACAAATTTTGAGCCAAAAACAACAATGAGCTAGCTCTCTCATCCTTTGTTGTTCATTCGTTTATTTGCTTAAATCAAATCCAAAACTACTTCCTTAAAACTAGTTCTAAAACTCCTTTCTAATACCCCTGCACAAATTATAACTACAAACAACCAAATATTGCATTAAATTAAAATAAAATTAGCTAACAATCAATACCATGCATTGGTAGTTGAAAATCAATAATGATTGATTAGACTCCCTCATCTCTAATCTAAATATTTGGTGTTTTTTTTTTTTTTTTGTTGAAATCAAATTCAACTCCATCAAGAGAACCTTTTCAGTAATGGAGATTTTTAGAAAGGTTCGATTTTTAAGAAAACCCCCATCTCTTTTAAATCTTTCTTAATTAAGAGAATCCATTTGGGGATTTTTTTTGAAGACGGTAGACTTTCAAGAATCCCCTATTTCTAACATCACCATTTCTGAAAAAGATTTTTGAGACCAATCACCTACCAAAATAGCCCTTGCAACACTTAAAAAATATTTAGAACCCATATAGAGAGAATGAGAAAGAGGTTGTGATCATGGTTTAAAATCTCGGTATCGGTCGCGGTATCGACCGGGCCGAAAAACCGATACGTCGCGGATATCGTCGCGGATATCGGTCGCGGTCGTCGCGGTGTGAATTTTTTTTTTAATCCAAAGAAATTCGCAAAAATATTCAAAAAATCCAGAATATTAGAAAATGTTGGAAAATAATATTTTTTTCCATTAGTAACAACAATAAATCAAAATCTTGGTCATCTTAAGTTATGAGTCCTGTCTGTGTCGCTGTTCGCTTTATTTTCCAGTATTTTATATAATGCAACCATTATTGATGCTCATGATCAATGAGATGAAATATCATAAATTTGACATAATGCAATCACAATTTTTGGCAAAAACTCATACTTTTTTGTTCCAAAAGTATAGATCTATTTTAAACTAACACATTATCAATGCATTTAAACACTAATGTGAAAAAATGTAATTGATTTCAAGAAAAGCCCCAAATGTTGGAAATAAAAAAATTTAGATCTACACTTTAAAATACTAGATCTAGGGAAAAATAAGTGAGTAACATCGAATCTAACTCAATATAAAGCCTTTTGGTTCATGAATTAGTGTATTACACAATCTTTACTACTATATCATTCCAAACATAATTAAATAGGTTTAATATCATATCTAGCAGCTTATGATAAAAATAGACATCTAAGGTCCAAGCATAAAAAAAAGAAAGACAATTAGCAAAAGAGTCCTAGCTATCATGGTCAAGTAGGATTCTTTTGTTTTCTTGATTGCCACTTCTCTAAAACATGCGCTTCGCAGAGGGGGTCCGGGGGTATCCCCCGGCGGGGGTCGAGCTGACCGGTCAGCTCGCGGGGGTCCAGGGGGCAGCGCCCCCCCCCCCCCCAAAAAAAAGGAGATCGACCGATATTTTGAAAATATCGGCCGATATATCGTCACGGCCAATATTTACTTCGTATCGGCCGATATCTCGCAAGATATTGGTGATATTTAAATCGGTATCGCCGATACCGATATCTCAGCGAGATATCGGTTCGGTGTCGGCCGATACGTACCGGTACCGGCCGATTTTTTAAACCATGGTTGTGATGCCTACATGAGCGGGAGGGGATTATGATTTAGGGATTTCTTTAGAGAGAGGGGGGGTTTGTTCCATGGGGACTAACGGGCTTTATTCCATGGGGGCTGGTCCAGGCAGCCCATATAACCCTAATGGGCTTTGTCAAGAGTTGTGGGGGGCTTCATGTAGTTATACATGGGTCTGCCCCTGTGTACATCATCTGTTGATATGGTTTATTATCCTTATTTAAAGATGTTAGTATTGTTTGACAAGTTCACTTTTTATTCCTATATGACTTAAAACTGATTCAAGTAGATGTTTGGTACTAGATTGTTTATCAAAGTTCATGCGAGTGTTGGATTCAATCAATTTTAAAACCTTTTTTCCTTTTGTTATAAAAATAATAAAAATGTGACTGTTTCAAATAGTGATATTTGATTCAGACCTATTCCTAATAGATAAAACTTAACAAATAGGCCCTTATTTAGTTATAACCATTTTTCATAAGATTCACAAGCCAACTTGTCAAGGGAGCTGTCCTTTTTTTTTCTTTATTTTAAAAAACTTTTCAGATCTATTTTACTTTTTATTGGGATTTTTGGAAAATCTCTGGAGACAATAATATTAGGCAAAATTAGCGAAAGGTCCCTATAAGTCAATGTTTCCAGCCCTTAAGTCCAAGGAAAAACTTTTTAAGGCCTATGGTCCAGTCAGCTAGACTTTTTTCCAGCCTTAGGTCCCTGCATCCACATGAACTTATTTTTTAGGACTAAATTGCCCTTTCAACCGTTTTAGGGATGAAATTTTGAAATTTAAAATTTCAAAATTTATATTCTCCCTCATTGGGCTTGGGCAATCTTGGCGCATTGTTATTCCTTGCAGAAAAGAGATATCGAAGAAGAAGGATTTCGGAATCAGTTCGTTGCAGAGAACTGATCCAGGGTCGCAGAAGATCAGTCTCTTGGTGGGCCACACATATTGAAGAATCAGAGGAGGCGCTGGAAACGGATCCAGCGCTTTGCAAAGTGGCATTGCGTTGTTTTATTCTCTGAAACCGAATGAGGAAGAAGAGGTGACAGGGTACCGTTTCCCGGACGTCGCCGAAGAAGATCTGGTGATCTGATCTCGCCGGAGCAGAAGGTAGTCCAGCAGAGAAAGCTTTCTGGTTCATCGCAGAAGACGGCCCAGATCCCTACTGATCGATCTCTTCCCTAGTTATAGAAGATTGCCGGAAAAGAAACGACGCCGCTGCTATTTGCCGGACTACAATAATCTCACCGGAGAAGCGTCGTGCGTGGCCAGAGTGGAAGAAGACAGCAGGAAGGGGGGCGGTTTGGTTTTTGTCTTCTCTGTTTGTAGACCGACGAGCCACCGTCCCGCTGCTGCCGTGCCATCGCCGTCCCGCTGTAACTACACCACCTTCCGAGATGAAGGCTCGTCTTTGATCTATTTGGGAAATCCGAAATCCTCTGTTTCTGGATCACAGCAAATGGGGATCACCTGCGAGCGGTCGGCGACAACCTTCCAATCTTGCTTTGATGTTTAGAACACAACATGAACTGACCACTCCTATGGCCCACCTGTGATCTGGTCCGATATCTGTCTCCTATCTTCTGCTACGATGGTGACTGGATCTGGAGTTCAGACTGTTTGTTTTCTTCAAATACATCCTCTGTGCTCCGAGATCCCGTGGCCAATAATCTGAAGCGCTCCGAGATCCGAGACTGATTCGAAGATGCGGGGCACGAAATCTTCGTCTCGGGATAAAAGGGAAGGTAGATCGATCTTGCAAGGATTCCGGATTGCAGACAGAATAGAGGATCTGTGTTCGTCGTTTTTGGTTCTCTTTTTATCTTTTGTCAAATTCCGTGGAGGACTGACATCTCCCCGGTGATCGTTTTTTGCTCTGTTTATCTCTTTTGTCAAATTTATCTGAGTTTATGTCCAATTTATCTGAATTTTGTTCAAACTTATCCGAGTTTTTGTCAAATTTATCTGAGTGTTGTTCAAATTTATCTGTTTTCTGTCATATTTATTTGTATCGTAAATTTATCTGAGTTTTGTTCAAATTTATATGAGTTTTTGTCAAATTTATCTGAGTGTTGTTCAAATTTATCTGTTTTCTGTCATATTTATTTGTGTTTTTGGTAAATTTATCTGAGTTTTCTTCAAATTTATCTGAGTTTTTGTCAAATTTATCTGAGTGTTGTTCAAATTTATCTGTTTTCTATCATATTTCTTTGTGTTTTTGGTAAATTTATCTGAGTTTTGTTCAAATTTATCCGAGTTTTTGTCAAATTTATCTGTTTTTTGTCATATTTCTTTGTCTTTTTGGTAAATTTATCCGAGTTTTTTTCAAAATTTATCTAAGTTTTTTAGCAAATTTATTTACATTTTTTTAAATCTATATGCGTTTTTTAAATTTATTTGCGTCTTTTGAAATTTATTTGTATCTTTTCAAATTTATTTCTTTTTCTTAAATTATTGCATTTTTAAAATTTATTTTCGTTATTTTAAATTTATTTGCATTTTTTGAAATTTTCTTTAGATCTTTTGAGATTTATTTGAGTGTTTTGAAATTTATTTGGATATTTTAAAACTTATTTGCATACTTTTAAATTTATTTGTGTTATTTGATTATATATTTCTTTTTTTAACTTATTGAATTGCATTTTTTGAAATTATTTCATTTTTTAAAATTTATTTTCGTTATTTTGAAATTTATTTGTGTGTTTGTAGAAATTTTTTGAAAATCTGGGTATTCCATTAATCGTGGGCAATTAAATGTTAGTTGGCCATTATTGATGGGATATCCCACCAATCATGGGTTATGATTTGAAGCAATGGGTAAATTAGATATTTTAGGTATAAAAAAGTGTGGGAGGGACCTTTGGCTCTATGACTTTTTTTTGTGGACTGTTAGCAACAAAGTCATACTTTGAGGGACCTCTGGCCGAAGCCCCCATATTATTAAGAATTTAAAAATTTTCAACAACACCAAATTCTTATTCCATTTACTTGAGGTTTACTTAGTGAGTTTTACTTTCCATTTGTTTGGGGTTTACTTACCGACAGAATCTCTCTTAACGCCTATGCAATCCAATAACTATTGGAATGTATTACCCCTACTTTTAACCACAAACCCCCAAATTTCCATCCCTCACTATACAACATACATGGAGATAGGTGTCAGGCTAATATCCTATCTCTCTCCACTCCCCTTTAAACCCTCTAAAGTACGTAACTTCTTGATAACTTCCTCCTAAAAAACAGATTCCACCATATGGTGCTGATCAAATAGAGATTAGGCCCCACTTTATCCACCATCCATGGGAAGTATACAGCAGAGGCTTGATTTATGGAGGTAGAAAAGTTTTGGTCGACAGGGAGTGTGAGTCTACTGGGCCTACCTGATCATTGATCAGTACCCCACATATTGGAGTGGGCCTAGGGGCGACCTGCTTCGTGATGGTCCCATGTAGAGTGGACCCCACTTGGAACCTCATCCAATCGACATAATGCAAAGGAGGTGTATGTCGCAGATTTTGTGACGCCATTCATCTCTTCTGGTGAATTCTACAATGGCTGTATATGCAAAAAACCAGCAACATAGCGTATATGAAGACTTACGTTTGGGAATAGTGGGACCACCTGGCCCACTTGATCAACGAATTGCTCCATGGACCCTGAAGGGGACCCATGAGCGACCATAGTGGTGCTGGTCCCATGGAGATTTTGGGTCTAATTCAAGAAATAATATTGGGTTTACAAGGCCAGATTTTGGGCCTAAATAAGGATAGATTTTGGGTCTAATTCAAGACATAATATTGGGTCTAATCCAGGCCATATTTTTGGGCCTAAAATAAAATATTAAGTAGATAATTACTCGTGATTTTTTAAACTATATTAAAACTGAAAAAATAAAATAAATCATAATAATAAAAAGATATCCAATAACTATTGGAATGTATTACCCCTACTTTTAACCACAAACCCCCAAATTTCCATCCCTCACTATACAACATACATGGAGACAGGTGTCAGGCTAATATCCTATCTCTCTCCACTCCCCTTTAAACCCTCTAAAGTACGTAACTTCTTGATAACTTCCTCCTAAAAAACAGATTCCACCATATGGTGCTGATCAAATAGAGATTAGGCCCCACTTTATCCACCATCCATGGGAAGTATACAGCAGAGGCTTGATTTATGGAGGTAGAAAAGTTTTGGTCGACAGGGAGTGTGAGTCTACTGGGCCTACCTGATCATTGATCAGTACCCCACATATTGGAGTGGGCCTAGGGGCGACCTGCTTCGTGATGGTCCCATGTAGAGTGGACCCCACTTGGAACCTCATCCAATCGACATAATGCAAAGGAGGTGTATGTCGCAGATTTTGTGACGCCATTCATCTCTTCTGGTGAATTCTACAATGGCTGTATATGCAAAAAACCAGCAACATAGCGTATATGAAGACTTACGTTTGGGAATAGTGGGACCACCTGGCCCACTTGATCAACGAATTGCTCCATGGACCCTGAAGGGGACCCATGAGCGACCATAGTGGTGCTGGTCCCATGGAGATTTTGGGTCTAATTCAAGAAATAATATTGGGTTTACAAGGCCAGATTTTGGGCCTAAATAAGGATAGATTTGGGTCTAATTCAAGACATAATATTGGGTCTAATCCAGGCCATATTTTTGGGCCTAAAATAAAATATTAAGTAGATAATTACTCGTGATTTTTTTAAACTATATTAAAACTGAAAAAATAAAATAAATCATAATAATAAAAAGATATATTACAAAATATTGAGAAAATGAATATTAATGTTGATTAATATGTTAGCATCACCAAAGGCGAACAAACATAATAAATATATTAAAAAAGGCAAAACTAAATAAAATACAATAAATAATAATAATATATATTACACATATCGACAAGATGAATCTTAATGTTGACTTAATATGTTAGCATCACCACCGGCAACCACCAACATAATAACATTAAAAAGAATTAAATAAATAATTATTGTTCATAAAATAAAAATGAATAAAAAAATTATATCACAATAAAAGAAATTAAACATATAGAAAAATGAATATTAATGTTGATTAATTGTTAGCATCACCAAAGGCAAACAAACATCATAGTATATTAAAAAAGGCAAGAAATAAAATAAAATAATTACTGTTCATAAAATAAAATTTATAAGAGAAAATAAATAATATTACAAATATATATTGCACAATATCGACAAGATGAATCTTAATGTTGATTAATATGTTAGCATCACCAAAGGCGAACAACCAGTATAAATATATTAAAAATAATTAAAAGGTCTGGGCATCCGGGGCTGGATTTGTCAGGCGTGGAGGCCTGGGCCATTCGGCACTTGATCAGGGAGAGGTCTGTTGAAGAATAAAAATTGTTTGGGTGTCTTGAACTGTGGGACCCAATGGGCAATCTGATCAGGGGATTCTGTTTTTTTATTGTCTTTAATCAAACATTCACATTTAATTAAAAGGCCTACGCCATCCAGCGCCTTGGTCAGGGAGAGGGCATGTTAGGAAGGGAAAAATAAAACATTTATGATTTTTGCACCTCCATCTAAAATTGATGGGTTGGAAAAATAAAAGAGTGGGACTCCATATTAGCAATGTTTTTGACATGTTCTTGACGGGGCATTGTTTTTTTTTTTTCAAATCTACGGCAATTAACTCTTAACTATATCATCATAGCATCAAGGCTCTAAGAAAAAACTCCTCACAGCTCATACTAGAAGTTGGAAAATGGCTGGATCTGTATTCCTGTTTGCAAACCGTCCAAGCAATAAATACATCATTTTCATAGAATAAGATAATCTTTTCTACTACTCCATACAATAATATCAAAATAGATGGAATACAATATGAGGCGTTGTTTTTTTTTTTTTTTTTTAATTACAAGATCTACTAAAAATGATATAAGGATTATGTTTAAATTTTTGTATCTTTCTTAGTGTGTGTTTTTTAAATTTTCAATCCATGCTTATATTTACAATTATAAAATTTTATTTTATGGACACCAAATAAATAGCTCTCGATCTAATCCCAATTCGAAGTTTAGGTTCCTAAATATTTACTGTTGATAAACCAAAAATGAAATATGATTTAGTGCCTTTCGAACTAAAAAAAACTGAAGGGATTGGGTACTGAGTCTAATTACAAGCCTGTGATTAATTAATTAGATACCCAGGCATGATATTAGACCCACTAATTTAAAATTTGAAATTCTTGGATTTAGTTTCCAAATAAAATAACTTAAGGAATTCGGATGAGGTCTAACTGATGACTGATCATTCTAGGGGCCCATAGATCCCTACTTTAGATTGGATTCTGTGCATTTGGTGGTTCCTTGGTCCGTGCATTGCACGGGGTTTATCATTATCTTGTAACATGTATCTAAATGTGTATTCAAACAACCTAAAAGCAGTTTCAAAAACACTTCAAGTGAAAAAGGAGGTATCAAATAGACTTGCCAAACATAACTTAGAGAGTTTTACTTTCCTACTTAGATGGCACTTGCAAGCCCTAATTTTATATGACTAAACAAATATGGATGAGAGTAAAGTGGGCAAGTTTTGGCCAATTTTCTTAATGCTAAATCCGGTTCAAGTAATCTTAACAACCTTTTTTTTAAAAGGATCTGGGACCAGACATCCATATAATGGTCACTAGGAATAGAAATTAAAATTGAGCGAGTGATAGATAAAAGGCTTGGGAGTGAATATTCATGGCAGACAAAACGAATATTTGCATCAAAACCTTTCCCAAACCACAGTGAAATACAATTCAACAGTAAAAACAAAGTTTGCAAGAATTTCAAAATCCCACTCAACCTTAGTTTGTAATTACAAAAAAGGCCATCGAAACTTATAATTTATAAATTCTCGGACGCACCTCAATTTCTCGGATGAGATATCCGATAAAGAAATCTCTCGCCCTCGAGAGGAATCTTTTTCAAGAAATTCCCGCCAGAAATCTGACATGTGATTGGACCACGTGGCAGTACATCGCGTCAGCTCCCGTGCGCGGGAAGCTACGCAGTGGCACGAAAGGGCATTTGTTGCATGACCGAGAACACGTGTTTCTTATTCGAACCCACCTTCTGGTCCCTGAGCCTACCTTTTGTTTTTCCAGTTTAAATCAATCTCCTCCGTCGATGTGGAATACACCTGATCAATCTCAGTGTGGGCCTCAAAGAACTGATCCAATTTTTTAATCTCCCGGTTTGATAATTTACTACTAAAGTAAAAGTAATATAAAGCATCAAATCAATAAAAAATAAAATATAATAAAATTATAATTTTTTTAATTTTTTCGTATAATATATTTTTTTATTTTTTAGTGGAAAAAAGATATTATCTTCTTTTTTAACTCTTTTTAAAAGGAAGAAGGAAATTTTAAAGATATATATTTTTAATGTGACTCTTGTTCGAAAAATAAAGTCTTTACGTTATTTTTACCAACTTAATAAATTGCCAAAAGGAGTCCAATTGGTGGGAGTAAAGTTGATGGAAAGGTGTCCTTTGGATTGGGGTTAGGGAAAAATCAATACCATAAGATTATACAAACTCTTGATTTAAGAGCCTTAAAATTTAGTGGTCTTATGACATAAATTTCTTAAGATTCAATCAAAATGCATATAAAGAACGACAGTGAAATTGAGCCGGTGGGAGAGGTTGAAAGTGTAAAAGGACTTTACACTGTTCAAAAATGGCCTAAGTGGTCACACAACACTGCAAATGTTAGCAAATTAGGAAGGGTGAGGGTGAGATGACACTGCAAATGTTAGCAAATTAGGAAGGGTGAGATGCCTTGCTTCTCACTCTACGTGCGGAGGACCAACCCCTGACGGGCACCGACAAAGTACTATCCCAAGAGTACCATGGTAGAGAAGAAGATAAGTAAACATGGTCGTAGCCGGAGGAAACAAATCAAGGAGGGCCCCATGTACGACCCTTAGCTGATAGATAATGCTAGTTGGATTGGGGTTGCTTTTGTTTTTTTCTTTTGGGATATTGGTGCCAGAGTGATACATTCACTTTAGTTCTCAGAGTTCGATTATTTGACATGCATGTGTAGGACGTGTTTGGATGTACGGTGAATTGAAGTATGGTAAGGTCAATTATCAAATTAAGAGAGAATAAAATATAAAGAATTATAATGGTATCTTGTTTTTAATGTTTGATATGAATTTTTTTTAATTTTTTATATAGAAAAGTGGAATTTTTTTTATTTTTGGTGGAAAAAGAGGTTGTTTTTTTTATTTTTTTTGAGCAATTGGGAGGGAATTTTGAAATTGTTTACTTTCAATATCATCACTTTACTTTAACTTAACTAATTAATTACCAAACATGCTCAAGACTAAATCACCAACACCACTTAACTGTAAATATCATAAAAGAGCAGGACCTAGATAGTTTGCCATTCTCTGCCATCCAAGGAAAGAAGAAATTGTGAACCATTCATGTTACAAGTAGTCTATTGTTGGAAGGGCTGAGATTGCTAGAGGGGAGAGAGATTCGGATCGTGCCATATAAACACGTTGGGCCCACCCTGAGAGAAAAGAGGAAGGGGGTGGAGTTTGGAGACCCAATTGTTGCCGTAGGACTGTAGGAGCAGGACCTCATTAACTTGTCTGGGCCAAACAGCCTTTCAATTTTTAAAGAGTAATGCTAGCTGGACGTACTTTTTGGCATGAATCTTTGACAAAGTAATATTCAAGGGGTAACATAGGGGTTTGTAAAAGATTCATGCAAAAAAATATATCTAAGTAGACTTTTTGATTTTCAAATGCCGACGACTGCCAGGGGCTCTTCAGTCTTCAGTCTTCCCTCTTTTTCTTCGGCATACGAACCCCACATGCGAATTACCCACGTAGATGGCGATTCCCTCCGGGGCACGCCACTGGCCCTGTGGGACGATCTCATGATCGATCACTTGAGTGGACCCCACTAGATGTACGGTCGGTAACAAACCGCACCAATTAGATTCGATTTTTTGATTTTTTTGGGTTTAGATGATTGAATATAAATTCTGGATCAATCAAATGAAATGTCTAATGTTCTACTCATCATATGTTTTGTTTGTTTGTTTGTTGGCACTCACGACCAGATATGTTTGTTTGCACTTATTTATACATCACATGCATAAATAACGTGAAAAAATGAGGTATGAGAATAGAATAATAATGAGGTGTGAGAATAGAATAATAAACCGGTGTGCATGTAAACGGAGAAAAGTTGTAAGTACACATATAATAGGGTGTTGGCATGATAATTCAAGCTATTAGCTTTTTAATAGGTTTAAAATATTCTAAGATATTTTAATTTTATATCTTATATATTTAAAGATTTTGATAAGTTTATGAAAAACATCTACAAGTTTTAATGTATACATCTGATTTTATGTGTTTTTGTGAGGTCATAATTCATGATTCCGTTCTCGATATTCTTATATTCATGACAAGTATCTAGAAAATTAGTTCCTTATCATAAATGTTCATGGGTTTTTGAAACCCAATATTGGGAAAATACAAACAAGTCTTCATATTATGGGATGTGCTCATTTACTGGTATGAGAATGGTAATTTTAACAAACATGATAATGTATTTTATATATATATATATATATATATGGGAACATTGATATGCATCTTTTCCTCACTATAGGGTGAGGAAAACTTCCTTTTTTGAAAATTTTCAAATACATAGGGTATATCCCATTCATCAAAGGTAAATGACCACCCTTTGTAAAACTCAATGTCAGATGAGATATGGCTCACGGTAGGGTACACTGGCCCTTACATCAAAATGGAGGCATACAAAAAAAATCATCTGAATTGGACAATTTTATACATCGCACCTAAATTGATGAGAAATGTGTTTAAAACTATCAATTTTAATGTTATATACGTGGACCCCACTCTGAAGGACCTATGTTCTCCCACTGCACTTGGCCCACCTAGGATCGTTTACGTCCGTCCTTCCTTTCTTTCCATTTTTTTCCATAGGTACGATAATCTGATCACATGCTGCCATGCATCAGTTTGATTTGGTTAAACACTAATTAGTTATGTTTCTACAGGTGGAGTGTAGATTTTTGAGTTTTGAATTGTCCAAAACATGGGATCCTTTAGCAAAGCAAGGGGTTCAAAGGTTGTCTCCTTACATGGGTGTTGTCGTATAGGCTAGTGTTGTCTTGCAAGGGGGCGTTGGGTGGGGTTCAATGCACTTGTACCCGCTTCGTAATTAATTTCCTTTTTTTTTTTAATCTTTGTATTTTAATATCTTTTTAAGGGAAACGATCAAAAAAAAAAAAAAGCATGGGAATGAATGGGTGGTTGCTTAAGTTCAATTTGGAGTTCATTTTTTAATTTTCAAACTACCGTCCATCGAAGGCTAGGGAAAGAATGGAGGAAGATTTTCACCTATGAGTAAATTGTATATGTACAATATGCAGCTTGGCTCATGAGGAATTGTGCTCACTTGGATACTTTCTTATCAGTGGGGATAGAATGGATAGAAGATTTGCACATAAGTATTGCCAAAAATTAAAATCAACCCCATTAGGTCATCATAGCCCTTGATTTAATGGTCTCCTTATCAGACTTTTTTGAGATTCAATCCAACAATGAGTAAAAGCTTGATGAGTATAAAATTGGGCATACTGTAAGATTATGAGGGGATAAAAGAGAAAATGATTGCACTTATCAAAGGTGGACCCAAGTGTGCCCTCATAGAGCTAGACTGCACATCCAATCTATTCTTGGTTTACAAAGAAAATGACTTGGCCTGAATTCAACTAGCAAAATCGGATGGTTGTCATCTTCAATCTTAATTAATCCATTTGTATTAGGGAGCAATATTTGTTTACAGATAGATTTCTAGCAGAGTTTGTGTTGGAAGTTTCTTACAACAATATCAACTGCTCGCCATAAGATTTCTGAAGTTTCCTTATTTGATTAGTGAATGGAGTTTTAAAATCTCAGCCCATTGAAGTACGAAACTTTGGCTGCTCATAATCTTCAAATTCAATCATTTTCAGTTCTAGTTACACAAGAGCAGGCATTCTCTTATTCCAAGAAACATACGCCCCCAAGTCCACAAGTGTTGGGTAGGTCGTGTATTCCGAGTTAGCCGGATTAGGAATAATTGAATTTGAGAGTATTGTGGTCTTTGAACGAGGCTATTTATATTGATAAGAAAGTAACCCTAACTTTAACTACAAGGGTGAGGGAGAAAGAGAAATTTGATGATGTCAAAATTGGATTTCGTACACCACCGGTCAAGTAATAAATGCAGCAATAAATGAGATAAATTAATGAGAGAGAGAAAGGAAATTTATAGTAGTTCGGTCAAAATGACCTACGTCCACTTCATAAAGGCAGATGTTGCCTGTGGTGTTTTACTTCCTCAATGAGTTGGGATTACAAGCTAGAGGAATACAAGAGTAGAAAAATGGGAAGACCTCAATCCCCCCAAGTGCTGGTGGGGCTCCTCGATTTATAGTCCTCCCCTAACAGATGGGGATGACTCTTCAGCAACGTTTGCCCTTGGAGCCCTCGAACTGTCCTCGCGCTGGACGAGGCAGGTGAGATATTTCTCCGCAGGACCTAGTAGGAGCGGGACTGCTTCCGAAGCAACGTGGCTGCCCTGACTTGGTCTCTTCGTGGGCTTAGATCTGAGCTTCATCCTCATGGGTTGGGTCATTTGGACCTGACTCATAAAAATTGATGAAAATTTTTTTTTAGATAGACGTGGGCACATCATCAAACTACGTAATTCATATGTATCGTCTGTAACTTGATTACTTGATATTTGTGTGGGTTGTGTTGTGTGTGCTTGATTATTGTTTGGTGTACACCCAACATCAAGATTAATGTATTAAAAAAAATTTATAACACCAAGATTATGGTAATGTGAATAGGTTTGAAGGGTGAGACGAACGACATTGGAGAGGAAAACTTCCAGGGTGAAAGTTTCTCGAGCCACAACAGCACATAGAATTATTATAGCCTTTTTGGCAGCTTTTACAGTCAGGGTGTCCTGTTGCTGTACTCTCTCTTTATATGTTTTTAGCTGAAAACGCACACACAAGCATACACGTGAGTGCGCATGCTACGGTAAGGGTATCTTAAGTTGCTACAATCTTTGTTTTCAGTTGAAAACGCCCACACAAGCACACGTGAGTGTTATGTACGCAGTGAAATGAAATCCGACGCCACATGATGATCCGCATAATAATCAAGCAATCAATCCACAAAATCTCTCTGCCTTATCCCTCACTGCTGTACTTAGGGTAAGATTACATTTATATCCATATAAATAATTATACAAAATACACTCAATTACACACTAATGGGCTTGTTTTGGCAACTCTACTAATAGAGTAAAGTGAAATAAAGCTCTCATTTAAAAAAAAAAAATCACATCAAAAACACTTTAATTCAAAATTCCTGCCACTTTATTAAAAAAAGAGTAAAAAAGTAACAGCCTTTCTTCAGTAAAGTCAAAAAGTAACATCCTTTCTTCACTAAAAGACAACAAAACTTCTTATTTCTGTACAAAAAGTTAAAAAAATTTCATACCAAAAAACTAAATACAAAATATCATCATAACTTACTTATATTTTATTCTTTCTCCAAAATAATCTTTACGATCACTACACTATATTATTAAGTTTCCCAAACTGGTTCGGGCAAGTTTGTTTGTCATAGGATAGAATAAAAGAGGAGTAAAAAGGATTGCAACGATTGGAATTTTTACCTCAAAGCATATGTTTGGATGGAGCACATGGGACAAGTGAAATAAAGCTGTTGAGTGACGTGGCACCTCACTTTACTCTATTCAATCCATCAAAATTTCATTTCAGCCAACCTGAATAACTTGCTTACTTTACCCTCACCTTCTTTCTTTCCCATAAAAGTTGATACCCCTCACTTTCATCTTACTTTATTCCAACAAACCAAACACATGTAAAGTAATTCGATACTCATTTTATCTCAACCCACTCTACTTTAATCTTATTCCTAATCCAAGATTTACTCTACTCTTACTCTACCCCTCTTGGAAACAAACAAGCCTAGGTTAATCTATAATGACTACTCTGGCTAACCTAGAATACAAGAGAGATCCAACAGAGTGTGCATGCATGCATCTCTTGCCCATCCCAACGCACCCCAACCCACACTCTCACAATAACATCCCTCCGAAGTGGTGCATCCCATTAAATTCTGGGTTTATTTGAGGACATATTATGAAGAAGGCGGGCTTTCATTTTGAGCGGCCCAAAATTTCATCAGGTGGACCCCAATGGCTCCACTCCTTCCACTCAAGGGAAGCATGTGGAAGATCACTTAGGGGATCCAGGTTGTTATTATTCAGGTTGGAAAGGACAATCTGAACCCAACCCAGAAGTGAAAAGAATTAATCTATAATGGAAGTTTTTGGGTCGGATACAGATGCAGGTTGGGATTTAAATGGTTTAGGCTCTATCATTTTGTGGCTGCAACAATGAACATTTACCATCTCATTATTGGAAGATTTTCACTCACAAGTAGACCGCTCATGGGGCCCACTTGCATGCATTCCTATCATCGGCGGTGGGATGGATAAAATGTCTCTTTATGAATGAGGCTCGTGCAAAAAAATCAGCCTCATCATATCATCTTAGCTACTGATTTAACAAACTAAAAGTTTAATGATCTTTTAACTATTATTTTTTTAAATTTTAATTTAATAGTGAGTAAAGGTTTGATGATCATTAAATTGGGCATGATTAAATATTGAGAGGATAAGATCGTGAAATGAGTTGTGCTGATCAAGGCAAGGGTGCGTCCAGCAGGGTTAAGCAGGATAGAATTGGGTTGGAGCCAAGTTGGGAATGTCAAGTAAATCTAAGTTATCTATTAGTCAAATTGAAAATGTAAACATTAACCCAACCTTATTAAAGTGAAAAGGGCAATCCAATCCCCCATTCATGCTATTTTAAATTGGCATGCTCTTTTTTAGTGTAATGTCAATTTTTTTTAAGTGAAACATGTCATTGTTAGATGGAAACATATCATGTCATTGGCCTTGTCGGCTGTTTTTGTATAAAATAGACAAGTGAATGGGAAGTAAAGCGCCTCGGATGCTCGAGGTTGGCTTTTGCTGTTGTTGCCTTTTGAATACACCTTTGTCTTTTATTGTCTTGACTTAGGCTTTCATGAGCTTTCATACATTTTGGAATTAGGCAGGCATGGCAAAATGCTAAAACTTTAGGGTTTTAGGAACTAAATTTAGTTCATAAGAGAAAATTATGTCATTTCACATGATGATCCACAAAAATTAAGGGGGTTTATGAAAAGACTACACCGAACATGGATTCTCATATAGGTAGTGTATAAGGATTAAAAAAAAAAACATCAAAATTTATATTAATGCATGCCACTTGTATGAGAATCAAGGTTTTAAAACTCGACTAGGAGAGTGACTCAATTCCCTTTAAGTTGACTTGCCCTAGTCACAAGGAACTTGGATGAGTTGGACCAGGGCTCACCCTAGAGCCCTACAAGATCTTATGGAAAAAAAGATTAAAAACGTCATAAAATGATAAATTAATGCCCTACAAATCTAAGATTTAATAATTGAAAATGAAATTAAGTAATAAAACATGGTCGAATTTTATTTCTGCTCCATTGGAAAAAAATTGTCTTCGAACTTTGCATGCATAAATCTTTTAGAAAATGTAATTTCAGTAATTCTAAATTAGTATAAAAGGCCACAAATGCCTCCAAAGAAGGGACTAGTATCAAAGTTGCCCTTTACCCCCACAAGACTAGGCCAAGGCATCTCGACTCAAACTTGGCCAAATTTTAAAACCATGACACTAAAAGGTAAGGAGAATTGGCAACTCAAGTGGAAAAGGGGGAAAAAGTGGACTTTTGGAGGGAATTTGAATTGAAAAATGCTCTAGTTAATCTTATTCATTCCATGTTTAAGCAGCATCACAAATTTCATGAAATTATAGAAATATCTGATATTATTTGAAAATGTTGATTATCCATTACACATTTCAAAAAAAAAAAAAAACTGAAAATCCCATAAAAAGTCAAGAGAAGAAGAAAGTTGTAATATCAGAACAAAATGTGTATAATAGTATTAAAAAGGGCTCTATAAACATTTTCCAATAAAAGCCAAATTTGAACATGGCCCGTTTGGGGATGTTACTCTTCCAGAAAGCAACATATGATACCACCTTGTTATATTTTCGTGGAACATTGAAGCATACTAAGTCATTATCAAGCCAAGTTTTATTAAAGATGGGAGACAAGGAATTTCGGTGGGACAGGGGGAGAAAAGTTAAAATTGCATGAAAACCACAATGCATTGTCCTATGATTGTTCTCAAGGGTCCCCTACTATAGTTGCTTTTGGGAGTTTTAAAGGGCCACTTTCAAATTTGGGCAGAGGTTGGCCTCCAGCAGTGAAAGGTTCCTTATCTTTTGTCTCTTTTCCTTTTCGAAAAGGACAATGGAGTGCCCATTTACAAGGGGATCTAATTGAACCCCAGATCATAATTCATAGCCTGGGTTGGGTTTTGGAGAGGAAAGATTTCAACACTAATGGAGATGAGATATGAGTTACAAGCAAATAAACAATTCAAAAAGCACACCTACCAACTTAACCCGAGTAATACGCCTAACTTATTTAAATGGATTAGGTTAGGGTCAATCAGCATATCTAAATCTATTTAAACAATTTGGTGTTTTAATATTTTGACACTTGTATTATTCTATTTTAATGGGCCCAGGTTGTGTTGGGCCTTTTTCCAGACTCCAACTTAGCTCAAAATACAGCATTACTATTTGAAATGGATTGGGTTTAGGCCAAGATTCTACAGGTCAGGTCAAACAAGTTGACCCCCATTTTGGGTCAGTTTGACCTACATTGGGTGCAGGTCGAAGTTACTCGGCCCGTCTGTAAACAAGTCGATACACGCTGAACCTTATCAACCCAACCCGTTTTAATGTGACCCAACCCATTTGCTACCCCTGGACAGAATGCAGAGGATCTGTTGGTATCAGATTAGACAAACATACTTCTATTTAAAAAGGGAAGAGCCTACATTAACTATTAAACACTATTTGGAAGAGAGAACTTCGATCATAGTTGTCTGGATCACATGCAGTGACATCCGCAACAAACCTATCTGGACTATCAATTGGTATCAGAATACAATATGGCTGCAAAATTTTCCAAACACCCATGCATTCACATGCAACTCATTGTACAAGTGAGAGCTTGTATCCCACACAACCAATATTCTTCGATTTTCTCTTCAATTCAAGCAATGGGTTTTATCCTCTTCTGCTTACATATCAAATCACCTTAAATAATCAATCGACTTTCTCTAAATCTCTTCTGATCAAGCTGTCCTCAAGTTTTTCTCATCTCATTCATAGTTCCATCTCTTTCTCGAACTCCGTTGCACCATTTTAGGATGTGCACATCAACCACATTTACTTTAAAACTTATTTCTTTGTTGCATGGCATTCAAATCTTCACAACAAAATAGGTCCAAACGTCATCTTATAGTTAAATCACCTTAGTCAAAGTACCAAAACCCTTAAATCTACTAATTAAGCAACTCAGGTAAAAAGAAATCGAAGAAAGATAAAGGTGGACATAGTTGGCATTGCGATGAAAGTAGGCAAAGGGGCCTTCTTTGTAAATAGACAATAGTATAATGATGAAGGTAAGGACTCCTCTATACTTGTCAAAGAATGACAATATTTCTTACATGCTTTGAGTGTTGCAATAGTGACTAGGTGGGACCCATATATGTACAGTATGGTATTTATACATTGTTGAGTACATTACACTTGAACCTGAACATAAACAATACATGCACAAGAGTAATTCTAATCAGGAATTCTTGTAACTACAGAATAGGAAATTTGTGAAATTTAAGGTGCATAAAATTCTCAGGCAAGAATTCTAGCATGAATGAAACAAGGAATTCAAGAATGACACAATTCAGCAGCATTTCAAAATTCCATAATTTGGAATTCCTAGACAACCATCAGACATGTAAAGAAACGGGCCCTAAATGTCATCTTGAGAATTGAAATTAGTGACATACACTTGTGGATGTTGGGATCGCCTCCAAACAACCTATTTCCCCTCCTTTACTTTCAATATTCCTTTGAATCAAATTAATAGAATCATGGTTGTATCAGAGGATTTGATCCAGGTCTACACCTTGGAAAGAGAACCTCACCATAAAGATTTTGCTCGCCTGTATCACAACTATAGGACTGCTACACAATCATTTCTCACAAAGTCACAACACATAATTTAAAAAAGCTAAAAAAAAAAAGAATAATAAACAGGAAGACTAGATCTTTCCACACCATTCTCACCATTAAAAAAAATTCCCTTGTATATGTTTATATCCAAATCCAACATATGTATAAACATGGTTACTGACAAAATACAAAAAACTGAAGAGAAACTAAGCTTCTCTTATAATGTGTATCAACGTGTCTTAAAACACGTACAGAGGCTTCAAAGATGGCGATCATAAAGGAGATGGGAGTGCATTGTTAAATGGAAATGAAACCATAAAGTGTGATGTCATTATTCATGGTTACAAAATACAACCATGCAATTTCCAAGTTTACTTACACTTTCAGGCAGTGGAATCTCTGTTTTCCGATTCCTCTGATGCATGATTTGAGAGAGTGGAAGCATCAGAATCATCTTCAGACTGCCCACCCATCATCCTCATCACTATATTATGGAACATGCTTGACTGAACAACCTCAAACCTGTGTTCGGGCGTGTGCTGCTGATTGAATCGACCAGGAAGCTTGGAGGATGTGCTGTAGCAATCTTCACATAGATCAAATCCAACTGCCTCCTTACAGTCCACGCATTTGTACCTCTTTCCAATTATTGGATACATCTGCAAGGACATCCAAACCATTGAGTACAGCGTAACTTTTTTTTTTTTTGCGAGCAGTCTCATGTGAGATATTACTGCTCCATCAATCTTATCTGTATGAAACAGATCTGTAGATAATAGATCTGTGTAGAATAGAGACCGTTTGGTAAATGTTAAGACCCATTCACAGCTTGCAATAGATGTTTTTAAATCCTACAGTCCTACGTTTTCATAAATCTATTGAAATCCACAAGGAATTAAAGACTCCAATTTGGCCACAGCCATTCTTGAGCTTAGAAAGAGGATCGACGATTTGGATATTGATCTAAGGGCCCACAAATTCCAGAAAACTGTATCTAAGGGTCCATATTTTTCACAAATATCTTGAGATTGGTGAAGAATCAACGGTTCAAATTTAATACCATGGTCATGTTTGGGCTTTTAAAGAGATTCTACTGTTCAGATTCTGATTGAGGGATCCACAATTGAAGAAAAGGGGAAAAAACCCAATTGGGTTTTCTAATGGGAAAACCCAATCAGTTTATGCATAAATTCATAAATGGTCCAACGTTTTTCATAGACTTCTCAAGATCCACAATGAATTAGGACCTGAAATTTGACACCATAGCTGTTGTTGGGCTTGTGAAGAGGATCAACGGTTAAAATCTAGATCTTGGGACCCACAAATTCTAAAAAGATTTGATCCAAGGGTCCACATTTTTTCACAAATAACTTGAGATTCATGAAGGATCAACCGTTCAAATTTGACAGCATGGCCGTGTTTTCGCTTTTAAAGAGATCCTACAGTTTGGATTGAGGTAAACGGACCTACAACTGAAGCAAAATTGCAAAAACCGGACTGGGTTTTGTGGAGTTTGAACAATGTAACCCAAAGGGTTTGTGTCATGTGGGACCATGTTTGGATTGTGGGTCCCTCATGGATTTTTCCAAGCAATCACTTTTGCATCACAAAGTCCACAACTCCACATGTCAACACTAGGCATCGATGTTTAGTAATCAAGTTTTGAAATGCAAATAATATTCCAAGTTTCCAACCACGATCTTTTTTTTCTCAAAGATATATGTAAGCTGTGGTAAATATTCCACATATGTTCTTCAACAAGGCATCACAGTCAGTCAGAATGTCAGGCTAGTCAGGTTAATCAATATGCCATACTGTAAGATGAAACTTTGAAGGACATGATAGAATTACCCCACATGAATCACAACCAACTCCAACATGCAGTTTGGGTCCATGTTCATGCCACCATGTAAAGTCATCTATCCATATTGATGACTTGGAAGCCACTTTCCCAACTTGTGTGGCACCTGAAAACAAAGCCTCATGTCATAAGTGGCGACTAATAAGCTTGAAAATAGAAATATGAACATCCATAGTGCCTATGAAAGAGTATAGCTATGCATTTACTTATTCCCACGCAACAAAACATAGACGTATTACATATACATGACAAATATGATATATATCAAGACTTCGTTGTTTTCCTTTTAAGTTATAACCCTTTCTGATGTTAAACTATTTTAGATAGAAGAGCAAAATAATGCGTCAAGGTAAGGAGGGAATATCTGCTAGCTCGAATCTCATTCAGAATAATTGATCACGACCATGTTATGAATCTAACCATTTTGGGATGGTCACAGTCCCTAAAATGTTTTCAAAAGAAAGATGAGGCGAGATCAGCTAAACTTCTTCCACAAGGTGTAACACCCCGACCTAGAGGGTGGAAAGTTCGGTTTTCTTTGGGTGCGGGTTTTGACCCGAAACCGAAAAACCGAAAACCCGAAATTCTATAATATGCAAAACAGAACCAGACCGAATTAACGAGTAAAACCGAACCGAACCGAAAATATTGAAACGGTTCGGTTTTTCCGGTTTTTTCGTTTTAAACCGAATTTTCAAATCAACACAAATATATCCAAATTGTTGCTATAATTAGTTACCCATCATTTCATCATCACAACAAATGAACTCAGTGATTTGCATTAAAAAAAACATTCAAGTTTTCCCCTTCCCTTTTCCATTGACACATATATATATATTTAATTTAAATTAAAATAAAGTTTCGGTTTTTCGGTTTAAAAAACCGAAAATTTTTTTAAAATCCGAAACCGAACCGTAAAACCGAACATGCTAAAAATGCAAAACCGAAACCGAACCATAAACCGATAAACCGAACCGAACTTAGGTTTTCCGGTTCGGTTTACCGGTTCGGAGTTCGGTTTGGTTCGGGTTCTTCCACCCTTACCCCGACCCGCCTTAATCTAGTTTTAGAGTTAATTAATTTACGATTAATTGCTTTAATGGATGTTGTGATTGTGATTGGACTTGATTAGGTAGAATTAGTGGGGTTGACCACTTTAACTAGGTAGATTATGACTTTTGGAGTGTTTTGGGTTTTGTGTGCATTTAGAAATTTTGGGTTTATAATGCATTGCATAGTGCATTTCATGGATTGTTGTTTACATACTTTGGACCATTTAAATCGGATCCATTTAGACCCATTTCCAGCCATTCATTTAACCCAAGCCCTTTCTTGCAAATTCAGTCATTTTTGTGGACTCGCATACATTGCAAGAAAAATTGGCTTTAAAAGCCCTAACCCAGCCATTTCCTTCCTCTCTTCTTCCTTCATCACTTCCAGCAGCTGAGAGCTTATCTCCTCTTCCATTTCTCTTCCTCCTTCATTACTCCCAGCTGAATCATCTCCTTCTACCACTTCATCTTCTTCATTTCCTTGGCAAGGAGATCATCTACTAGGCTCAAGAACCTCCTCCATCTCTACATTTTCTTACTCTTGGTAAGCTCCATCCTTAAATAATCATTTCCTTTTTATTTACTTCAGTTCTAAGATGTGAGATTTCGTGCATGCATCATCTTCTTCCTCATTCATTTTCTTCCATTTTGTTTTCATCATTTTAGGTGCATTTGAGCTTGCATTTTTGGGGGTTTTGTGTTTGGAAGCTTGGATTGGCTAAGAAAGGTTGGTTGGTGTAGGAAATCCGAATTTAAGCACCTAAGGCAAGTTAAATATGTACATTTATATGCATGCTTCCTTGTTTGGTTCTTGAATATAATCAATCATGTGTAGATACCCATTTCTTGCTCATAAAATGGATTTTTATGAATGATTTCTCGTCTATATTTATGGGATTGATTGTTGGTTTTATGAGCATTTTAGAAGCTCAATATCATCATTTTATTGTGATTTGAATCATGGGAAAAGACCCTGAATGGTCTGGAAAGAAACAAAGGAAGAACAGATTTTCGGACCCAGATTTGACAGGTCGCTCGAGCGAGCGTTCTCACGCTCGAGCAAAGGGCTCTCTGGGAGAGTCCGCTCTAGCGAACTTTGGTCCGGTCGAGCGGACAGCTTTCTGCTTGGGGTCCGCTCGAGCGACCATCTGGACGCTCGAGCGAACCTGATGCCTGCAATATGCAGATTTCCAACGACCATAACTTTCTAACCGTATGTCCGGTTTTGGAGATCTACATACCGTTGGAAAGCTCATGATGTGTAGAACCCAACAAAAAGTAAATTTATTTGATTTGAATCTTAGAAAAGAATAAATGTTGGATTTTATATAATTGTGACAAATGGATGTTTCCATGAGCCGTATATTGAACCGTAGTTTGTTTTAGTTAATTTGGACTGATAGATAGACCTGTAGGATGTGCACCTTGAACTTTTATCATGATTAATGGGTTTGTTTAATTGTGGATATGGATTGAGCAACCGTACCCACAAGGGGCCTTGTGTTCTTCGGATTGTAACCGAACCAAATGTGTTATATTAAGAGATTCGACATCCAAATTATGTAACGCCAAGGGGGCCTTTGTAGCCCAATAATGTCGAAATTCTTAATACTATCCCGAGTTGGACGGTGAAGACCACATGTGTTCCCAAGACCGTAGGCCTCGCTTGATTTCTGTCTTGATTCCGAATATAATATCTCTGTACATGCATTGAATTACGTTTCCAGTATTCTAGTATGACTTGATCATGCTTCTGTTCAGTTATGTATTTTCTGTTACACATCTGTTATATTACATTTATTTCTGGCTTTGTTCGGTAAACTCTGATTTTTGTTATTTATATGACCTGTCCTGTATATGTCCTGTATCTGATTAATATTGTTCTGTACCTGATCTGTTAATTGTACATTGCACTCTATGAGTCGGCACCACTTAGTTTCGACCCTATCTAAGTCGGACCCGGCTAAGTGTGGGTTTAGTATATATTTCTGGCCCTCTGCAGATGGGAAATTATTCTGAGGGTTGACCGGCACCCTAGGTCTACGATGGAGAATTCTGAGTACCTCTGTCTCCTAGTAGCACCGCCCTGTTCTGTCCTGTTCTGCTCTCATTTTATTTTCATGTTACATGATTAACTTGAGAGAATATAGCTTATGTGGGTGTGCCAACTAGTCTTGTGAGTATGTATATCTGTCATTATGATTCTTATGTTTCATGCTAATTCATGCACTGATATGCCTAGTGATCATTCCTTGATCTCATATGATTTATTCCTGTCTGAATATTCATTTGATACATGTTATATGGACTGTAGATGTTTATCTTGCTTAGCCTAGTCTAATGGTGCTACACTTGGCGTTACAGGTGAATACATCGATGTCATTGCCCCGGAGATCCTTGAGGAAGAGGAATCTCCCTGCCGTGTAGCAGAATGGACTCCTGATGATGTCTTCTAGGCATCTGCACGATGAGATGGACGTTAAATGACCCATGACCGTGGCTAGGAAGTGCCACTTATTTTGTAGTAGATTAAGGAACTTGTTTAACTTTTGGGATTGTAAACTTTAACTTAACTTACTTCTTCTCTCTCTATCTCTAGAACTTAAACTCGAACTTTTAAATCAATGCTTATGGACCCTTATGCTCTATATCTTAATGGTTGTGTTATATTAATTGGATACCTATTTGACAGATTTATACAGGCATATTGGAAAATATAAACCTCACACGTGATATCCTGTGGGTAAATTCCGTACGTGGGGACCAAGAGTCAATGAGCTTTACTCGAATTTCCACGCGGGCGTGTGTCGCGCCTCGGGATGTGCGAAATCTCGGGCTCGGGGCGTGACATACGTAAGTTGGTATCAGAGCATATGTTGTTCTAAGAGTATTTAAAATACTTAGAACTTTAGGGCACGGTGTGAGGACGCGGTAGGACGATTGGGTGTACCAATTCTTTTGGATTTTTCTAGGGTTTGTTAAGTGTTTGTGCTAACCCAATTATTTTACAGAAAAATGCCACCTCGTCGGGCTACCAATCCCCGAAATGGCTCTAGTAGCAGTCAGAATCCTGATGCCACAATCTTTGTTGACCTTCAAGGTATGGGGAATGTGAATGTTGAGAATGAAGAGTTGCCACCCCCACCTCCACCGCCTCTGGGAGATGATCCTCCACCGCCTCCGGGTAATGATGGTGGATTGAGAGACATCCTGCAAGCTATGTCCGCGCAGCTAGTGAGGCAGAATGAGCAGATCATGAATATGATGAATAGGCAGGTCCAGCCTAGGGAACAAGATCCTAACTCACTCTATGAGAAGTTCAGGAAGCGAGGAGCAATTGAGTTCACTGGGTTGGAAGACCCTTTGACTGCAGATGAATGGATTGTGCACACTGAGAATGTCTTTGAGACTATGGAGTGTACGGGTAGGCAGAAGGTGTCCTTGGCTGCTTCCATGTTTAGAGATGTTGCTGACACTTGGTGGAAGAGTGTTCGTACTCCTTACAGAACCATAGAAGATGGTGATGCTTGGACCACGTTTGAGGCACAATTTCGGAAGAAATTCATTCCAGCTCATATCACCCGACAGAAGAAGGCAGAATTTCAGAACTTGAAGCAAGAATTGATGACTGTAGCTGAGTATATCCATGAGTTTACTCATCTTTCGCGTTTTGCCCCTGAATGTGTTGACACAGAAGCTAAGAAAGTGGAAAGGTTTATCGAAGGGTTGAGGCCTTCTATTCAGCGTGATGTTATTATGTGTCAGAGACCTACTACTTTCGACGATGCGGTTGAGAGGGCATATTCTGTGGAGCAACAACAACAGAACATTGTTCTACATGAGCCTAAGCGTTACTTCACTCCTTCTGGCAAGAGTTCACCACAACAGGCTCAGGGCAAGAAATTCAAGCAACGGAGCAGTTCTCAAGCAAGGTCATTGTCTTGTGTTCATTGTGGCAAGGCCCACGATTCGAGTCAGTACAGAAGGATACTTGGTCTTTGCTACAAATATAGTTCTTCAGATCACGCGGTTAAGGATTGTCCACGCCCTGTAGGTGATGGGGCTAGAGGACAGCAGCAACAACAGCAACCAGCCCGTCCACCCATTCAAGCCCAGCCCATCAGACAGGCTTTGCCTGGAGCTCAGAGGCCACCTCAGCAACAGCAACAGAGACAAGTGCAAGGCCAGCAGAGGCCTAGGCAACAAGGTCCAGGTCAACAGAGGCAAGGACAACAAAGGCAACAGCCACAGCAGCGTCCGAATGCAACGGGACGTATTTATGCCATGACCAACGAAGAAGCTGAAGCTGCAGATACTGTTGTAGAAGGTAAGCTGTTTGTTTGTGACCATGAAGCTAGAGTTTTGTTTGATCTTGGATCCACACACTTTTTCATTGCACAGCACTTTGCTATGACGATCGGAGGTAGACCCGAGCAGTTGCAGGTTGTACTTGCGATTGTTACCCCGGTAGGCAGGAGGGTAGTTTGTGGTTCGTTTTACCCGCAGTGTAGGGTGCAAATAGGTGATTTGGTGATGCCAGCAGATTTGATAGTCCTAGCTATGCATGATTTTGATGTTATTCTAGGAATGGATTGGCTAGCGAAGTATCGTGCTTGTATGGATTGTTTCCACAAGACTGTGACCTTCGGGATAGATGAGTCTAGTGCAGGAGTTATCTTTGAAGGGTCTAAGAAGAGACTAGATGCCAGGATAATTTCAACTCTTCAGGCAGAGAGACTAATCCATAGTGGGTGTGAAGGATTCATAGCTTTTATTTCAGAAGATAAGCAGCCTAAGCAGTTAGAAGATATTCCAGTAGCTTGTGAATTCCCGGATGTCTTTCCGGATGAAGTGCCTGGTTTGCCACCTATTAAGGAGATAGATTTTACTATTGAGTTAGTGCTGGGGACAGCCCTAATTTCTAGAGCACCTTATAGGATGGCACCTACAGAGCTGAGAGAATTGAAGATTCAATTGGAAGAATTGCTTGATAAGGGTTTTATTCGCCCTAGTGTTTCTCCTTGGGGAGCTCCAATTTTATTTGTGAAGAAGAAAGATGGCACCTTAAGGTTGTGTATCGACTATAGGCAGCTAACTCAAATGACTATAAAGAACAAATATCCACTGCCTAGGATTGATGAATTGTTTGATCAATTACAAGGTGCAGCTCATTTCTCAAAAATTGATCTTAGGTCCGGTTATCATCAGTTGAGGATTAGAGAGCAAGATGTTGCTAAGACAGCTTTCCGGATGAGATATGGACATTATGAGTTCCTAGTTATGCCTTTTGGATTGACAAATGCTCCGGGAGTTTTCATGTCTTTGATGAACAGAATATTTGCCCCATTTTTGGATCAATTTACAGTTGTTTTTATTGATGACATCTTGGTGTACTCTAAGTCTAAGGAAGAGCATGCAGAGCATTTGAGGACTTCATTGCAATTGTTGAGGGACAATCAGTTATATGCGAAGTTGAATAAATGCAAATTTTGGTTGGAGCAAATAGCTTTTCTCGGGCACATAATCTCTAAGGAGGGTTTGGCAGTTGACCCAGCTAAGGTAGAAGCAGTAGTGAATTGGCAAAGCCCGAAGAATGTAGCGGAGGTCAGAAGTTTTTTAGGATTGGCCGGATACTATCGGAGATTTGTTGAAGGATTTGCTAAGATTTCAGCTCCGTTGACCAAGTTGACTAGGAAGAGTATCACTTTTGTTTGGACTCCAGAATGTGAAGCTAATTTTCGGTTGCTTAAGGAGAAGCTCACTACAGCCCCAATGTTGACTTTACCGACTGAGAGCGGAGGATTTGTGATCTATACTGATGCTTCGAAGGTTGGGTTAGGTTGTGTTTTGATGCAGAATGGCAAGGTAGTGGCTTATGGATCTAGGCAGCTAAGAGAACATGAGAAGAACTATGCCACTCATGACTTGGAGTTAGCGGCGGTAGTTTTTGCCTTGAAACTTTGGAGATATTATCTCTATGGAGAGAGGTTTGAAGTTCATTCCGATCATAGGAGTTTGCAGTACCTCTTCTCGCAGCAGGATTTGAATCAGAGGCAACGTCGCTGGTTGGAGTTAATGGCTGATTATGACTTTCCGATTCGGTATTTCCCGGGCAAGGGGAATGTAGTGGCAGATGCGTTGAGCCGGAAGTCAGGCACTTTGGCCAGTTTGTGTGGAGAATGGGATTTGATTGAGACTTTCAAAGATTTAGATGTTGAGATAGAACTGGTTGGTGAGAAGGTTATGTTGGCAGCTATGTCAGTTACAGAACCACAGTTGATTCAGCAGATTAAAGATAGCCAGTTTCAGGATCCCGAGTTGGTCAAGATTAGAGACAGGATCGCAGATAAGCCAGATTTCAGACTTGAAGATGGTGTTTTGTATTTCCGGGATAGGTTGTGTGCGCCTAATGTTGGAAATCTTAAGGATCAGATTATGGCAGAGGCGCATCATGCGCGGTACTCTATGCATCCCGGTAGTACTAAGATGTACCAGAATTTACGGGGTCGATTTTGGTGGAACAACATGAAGAGAGAGGTTGTTGGATTTGTTTCGAGGTGTTTGACATGCTAGAAGATCAAAGCAGAACATAGAAAGCCTCCAGGACTTCTTAAGCCATTGAAGAGACCCAAGTGGAAATGGGAGCACATTACGATGGATTTTGTGTCAGGATTGCCAGAGACTTCGAGACACAACAATGCTATTTGGGTGATCGTAGACAGATTGACTAAGTCTGCACACTTTGTGCCTTTCAGGACAGGAACCAAGATGCATACGATGGCGGATATGTTTATTAAGGAGATTGTTCGATTGCATGGGATTCCAGCTTTGATTGTGTCAGACAGAGATAGCCGATTTATTTCGAGATTTTGGACTTCATTCCAGCAAGCTATGGGCACTCAGTTGACTTTCAGCATGGCATACCATCCGCAGACAAATGGACAATCAGAGAGGACGATCCAGACTCTTGAGGACATGCTTAGAGCGTGTGTTTTGGACTACAAGATAGAATGAGATCGAGATTTAGCTTTGTGTGAGTTCGCATACAATAACAGCTTTCACGCGAGTATCGGTATGGCACCGTTTGAAGCTCTTTATGGTAGGAGGTGCAGATCACCGGTTTGTTGGGAAGAAGTCGGAGTCAGAAGCTTCCATGGGCCAACTATTATTGGTGAGACTAGTGCAAAGGTCAAACTTGCTTATGAACGATTGAAGACAGCTCAGAGTAGGCAGAAGAGTTATGCGGATCACCGACGTAGAGATCTCGAGTTTCAAGTGGGAGACAAGGTGTTCCTCAAAGTTTCACCGATGAAGGGCACCATTCGGTTTGGGCAGAAGGGCAAGTTGTCACCAAGATACATTGGACCGTTCGAGATTCGCAGCAGAGTTGGAGACTTGGCCTACAGATTGATATTACCTCCTAACCTTGCAGCGGTACATGATGTTTTTCACGTGGCTATGTTGAGGAAGTATGTTCCGGATTCGTCGCACGTCATTGAGTATGAGCCTTTGGAGATTCGAGCAGACGCAACCTACGATGAGAAGCCTTTACAAGTGATTGATGTCAAGGAGACAGTGTTGCGTACCCGGACGATTCGTTGGGTGAAGATCTTGTGGGAGCACCATGGTCCGGAAGAAGCTACGTGGGAGCTAGAGGAGCAAGTCATGAGGAAGTATCCTCATCTCTTGACCGAGGTACGATTTACATTTGGAGGACCAAATGTCCTAAGGAGGGGAGTATGTAACACCCCGACCCGCCTTAATCTAGTTTTAGAGTTAATTAATTTAGATTAATTGCTTAATGGATGTTTTGATTGTGATTGGACTTGATTAGGTAGAATTAGTGGGGTTTGACCATTTACTAGGTAGATTATGACTTTTGGAGTCTTTTGGGTTTTGTGTGCATTTAGAAATTTTGGGTTTTTAATGCATTGCATAGTGCATTTCATAGATTGTTGTTTGCATACTTTGGCCCATTTAATTCGGATCCATTTAGACCCATTTCCATCCCATTCATTTAACCCAAGCCCTTTCTTGCAAATTCAGTCATTTTTGTGGACTTGCATGCAGTGCAGGAAAAATTGGCTTTAAAAGCCCTAACCCAGCCATTTCCTTCCTCTCTTCTTCCTTCATCACTTCCAGCAGCTGAGAGCTTATCTCCTCTTCCATTTCTCCTCCTCCTTCATTACTCCCAATTGAATCATCTCCTTCTACCACTTCATCTTCTTCATTTCCTTGGCAAGGAGATCATCTACTAGGCTCAAGAACCTCCTCCATCTCTACATTTTCTTACTCTTGCTAAGCTCCATCCTTAAATAATCATTTCCTTCTTATTTACTTCAGTTCTAGGATGTGAGATTTCGTGCATGCATCATCTTCTTCCTCATTCATTTTCTTCCATTTCGTTTTCATCATTTTAGGTGCATTTGAGCTTGCATTTTTGGGGGTTGTGTGTTTGGAAGCTTGGATTGGCTAAGAAAGGTTGGTTGGTGTAGGAAATCCGAATTTAAGCACCTAAGGCAAGTTAAATATGTACATTTATGGGATTGATTGTTGGTTTTATGAGCATTTTAGAAGCTCAATATCATCATTTTATTGTGATTTGAATCATGGGAAAAGACCCTGAATGGTCTGGAAAGAAACAAAGGAAGAACAGATTTTCGGACCCAGATTTGACAGGTCGCTCGAGCGAGCGTTCTCACGCTCGAGCGAAGGGCTCTCTGGGAGAGTCCGCTCTAGCGAACTTTGGTCCGGTCGAGCGGACAGCTTTCTGTTTGGGGTCCGCTCGAGCGACCATCTGGACGCTCGAGCGAACCTGATGCCTGCAGTGTGCAGATTTCCAACGACCATAACTTTCTAACCGTATGTCCGTTTTTGGAGATCTACATACCGTTGGAAAGCTCATGATGTGTAGAACCCAACAAAAAGTAAATTTATTTGATTTGAATCTTAGAAAAGAATAAATGTTGGATTTTATATAATTGTGACAAATGGATGTTTCCATGAGCCGTATATTGAACCGTAGTTTGTTTTAGCTAATTTGGACTGATAGATAGACCTATAGGATGTGCACCTTGAACTTTTATCATGATTAATGGGTTTGTTTAATTGTGGATATGGATTGAGCAACCGTACCCACAAGGGGCCTTGTGTTCTTCGGATTGTAACCGAACCAAATGTGTTATATTAAGGGATTCGACATCCAAATTATGTAACGCCAAGGGGGCCTTTGTAGCCCAATAATGTCGAAATTCTTAATACTATCCCGAGTTGGACGGTGAAGACCACATGTGTTCCCAAGACCGTAGGCCTCGCTTGATTTCTGTCTTGATTCCGAATATAATATCTCTGTACATGCATTGCATTACGTTTCCAGTATTCTAGTATGACTTGATCATGCTTCTGTTCAGTTATGTATTTTCTGTTACACATCTGTTATATTACATTTATTTCTGGCTTTGTTCGGTAAACTCTGATTTTTGTTATTTATATGACCTGTCCTGTATATGTCCTGTATCTGATTAATATTGTTCTGTACCTGATCTGTTAATTGTACATTGCACTCTATGAGTCGGCACCACTTAGTTTCGACCCTATCTAAGTCGGACCCGGCTAAGTGTGGGTTTAGTATATATTTCTGGCCCTCTGCAGATGGGAAATTATTCTGAGGGTTGACCGGCACCCTAGGTCTACGATGGAGAATTCTGAGTACCTCTGTCTCCTAGTAGCACCGCCCTGTTCTGTCCTGTTCTGCTCTCATTTTATTTTCATGTTACATGATTAACTTGAGAGAATATAGCTTATGTGGGTGTGCCAACTAGTCTTGTGAGTATGTATATCTGTCATTATGATTCTTATGTTTCATGCTAATTCATGCACTGATATGCCTAGTGATCATTCCTTGATCTCATATGATTTATTCATGTCTGAATATTCATTTGATACATGTTATATGGACTGTATATGTTTATCTTGCTTAGCTTAGTCTAATGGTGCTACACTTGGCGTTATAGGTAAATACATCGATGCCATTGCCTCGGAGATCCTTGAGGAAGAGGAATCTCCCCGCCGTGTAGCAGAATGGACTCCTGATGATGTCTTCTAGGCATCTGCACGATGAGATGGACGTTAAATGACCCATGACCGTGGCTAGGAAGTGCCACTTATTTTGTAGTAGATTAAGGAACTTGTTTAACTTTTGGGATTGTAAACTTTAACTTAACTTAGTTCTTCTCTCTCTATCTCTAGAACTTAAACTCGAACTTTTAAATCAATGCTTATGGACCCTTATGCTCTATATCTTAATGGTTGTGTGTTATATTAATTGGATACCTATTTGACAGATTTATACAGGCATATTGGAAAATATAAACCTCACACCTGATATCTTGTGGGTAAATTCCGTACGTGGGGACCAAGAGTCAATGAGTTTGACTCGAATTTCCACGCGGGCGTGTGTCGGGCCTCGGGATGTGCGAAATCTCGGGCTCGGGGCGTGACACAAGGGCCGTCTTGTGTTGGGGACAAACCACTGGACTAGGCCCAAGAAAGCTATCTAATGGAACAACCCTCTCATTGTCTCCAATAAACATAGTTCATCAGCGTCATTGAAGCCTTACCCATTTATCTGGGGTCAGCTTCTTTTTCTCTTGAAATGGTTAACCATCTAAGGGGTCGTTTTGTGAGTACTGCCCCACATGTCCTCAGTGACTTCACAGTCCATCATGTCTTTCCTCGAAGCTATGAGACTTACACACTAGATCCATTGTCTTTTCTTGCTACTTCATTTAAGGTCTTCACCGTGACTCCCCCTTCTCTTAGTTCCTTTGACGACTAACCCTTCATTAGGTTGTAGAGGAGTTCGCTCCTGGTCTTTCCCATGCACGTCCAATCCATTTTAAATTATATTCAATTACTTTCTCTTCTGTTAGAGCTACCCATAAGTATCTTCGCTTCATGTACTTTCACTTCTTCATTGCCCAACATTCGACTCCATACAACATTATATACGAAATTTCCATCTTGTAAAAATTCCCCTTGAATTGAAGTGGCACTCACAATCACATGACAATTCCCTAGCTAGTCTCCACTTTGCCCACCAAACAGTGATCCTAACTGTTATAACCAACTCAAACCATCAGTTTTGTCAATAATATCTCCTAAACATCAAAATAATCTAGAACTAATTGTAAAAAAAAAAAAAAAAAATTGTTTAATGATTCTAGTGTTGAAACACGATGCTTCCTATAAACAAAAGTTTCATAAGCCACACAATCGCTTTTAAATGTCATTTCTAACGGAACTTGGCATGGATAATGACAAACATTAAACAAAATTTAGCTCATCGAAATTTAGGGTATGTGGACTGTGAGGCCCCACCCTTGTGGACCCTCATTTGAATTTGAATACTATAATTGTAGCCTATGTTATCTAATTATACTATTTAATAGGGAATAGTAAGGGGTAGATAGGTATTTTCATAAGTTTTAGTCCAGTTAGTCCTCTTGTGTATTTTATAGGTCATTAGGGTGTCTTTTATAATTTTTAGAGTGAGTTAGTTGGTTAGAGGCCCTAGCTAGTAATTAAGGTTTACTATAGGGGGGTTTCCACTTGAGAAGCTTCTAGAATTCCTACCAAAAGACCAAACTACCAATAGCCTTATCCCCATTCCTATTTAAACTAAAAGGACATTCTAGTAACTAACCAAACCCCAACCTATATAAGCTACATCCCTCCCATTCCATACGTATGTTACTCATTTCAACTCTCATTTCCCTCTCTTTTCTCTCTTCTTCCCTCATTTCCCTCCCTTTCTCTCTCTAGAACCCTAGATCTAGAACTCTAAGAAGGAGATTATCATCTACAAGTCCAGCTACAGCTATCATCTCTCCTAAGGATCTCTCTCTTATCTTATATCTCATCTCTCTCTTCTAATCAAGGTACTTTTCATCTTCTAGTTCAATTTCCTTAGAATCCTCTCTTTCTCTCTCTAGATTTCCCTTCCTTATAGCAATTCTCTTGTGGATTTGGGTATAGGTATTAGAGATCTCTCTAGATCTGTGTTTTTGGGGCTATTTGAGGGATTGAAAGACCTTAGTTGCTTGGATTTGGTTTTGGAGCATTGGATCTCTCTTTTCTCTCTATTTCATTGCTATTGGATTGAGGCAAGTGCAATATACCTATTTAGCATAGAATGCATATTTTCCTTCTCTTGAGTCTGCAATTTCAATTCAATTGATGTATGTATGCTTAGATCTATCATTTGAACTTGTTTTCAAGGTTTTTGGTAATGCAGCAGCAATACCACGTCATTGCAACAAGACTCGTGGTCCACATGTGGGACCCAAGGAAGTTTAGGAATTCTTTATTAAATTGTTATTAGTTTCTGATTTTATTTAGTAAGTTGTATTTAGGATCAGTTTCTTTTCTAAATTGGATAGGATTATTATTTGGTTTCCTAGTTTGGTTAAGATTGCTTTCTTAGCCCTTTAAGTTTCTTTTCTTATAAATATGACATTGTAGAGATTGGTAATCTCAGAGAGAGAATTGAGTTAATAGAAGATTTATCGTTGAAGACTGTTTCTTCCTCATGTGATTGTTCCCTGGGAACCCTAATTGTGCCCCGGCACTTGCATCCTAACCCTAGGACTGCATCAATTGGTATCAGAGCCGAACGATCCACGATCGGTCTGCGTTGATTCCCCTATCCATCCATCCATCCCACTTTTCTGTCAAAACCCCGTCACAGTCCCTCCCAGAACCACTCGACACCCCGTCACCGTCCTCTGCCAGAAAGCAATCAACCAATACAGTAGCCCACCCACTTCGTAAACACCATACCTGAAACCATCCCTCACCAAAAACCCATCCCGTCAAATCCCCACCGTAACCGAAACCATCGTCCCAGCACCCCACCAGGAAATCTTGCACCCCGCAAAACCAGCGACCCAGCCACCTCCCTATCGTCATCGTCCACCGTACCCATGGTATCAGATGCCTCTGCCGCATCCAAAACCCAACCCTCCACTGTGAAAACCAAATTTCACAACCCATCTCCATCTCCCTCAACTGAACACACACAGAACCCTCTTCCCAGAACCTTTTTTCTAGCCCCTTCCCGAATCCAGCCTCTTCCACCGCAAGCCCCTCCCAGCCACGATCCGAACCAGCACTATAGTCCTCCACCTCTTTCCATCACCCCACTGCCTTCATCGAGCTCGCCAGCAGCGAACAGAAAAGAAAGAAGATAGAAGAAGGAAAGGAACAAGGGAAACGTGGTGTACCGTGCACCGACGACGCAGCTACCACCGTTGCCGGAAGCGGACTATCTGCGCCACACCATCGCAATCGTCGTCCTCGTCATCGCAGTCACCACAACCAAGCAGCGGCAGCATCTCAGCAGATCGCCCAAGTTCTCTATTTTGCAAAGGCAGAAACGAAGAGGGCCAAACCCTTGTTTTTTTTTTTTCTTCTTCTCCCTTGACACGACGACCTAGGCGACAAAGTGCCCACGTGCAGATCTTGTTTTGTGGGCCTCTTCTTAGTTTGGGTTTGACCCGACCCGATTTGCTTCCACCATCTACTGTCCAGCCTGTTCAGGGCCCAACCTATTTTACAGATCCCAGCAGTTTATAAAAAAAAAAAAAAACATTCAGGCAGAGGGTAGACATCAGCACATCTGAGCAACGGCAAATTTGGCCAAGATCAACCGTTGGATCTTGTTTCCGCACTATCACAGCCATCCGCCGTTAGATTTTCGATCCGTTTTCGCCAGCGTGAAGATCTACACATCAAGTCAGTCAGAAATTTTAAATTTGCATTAAAAAAAAAAAGAAAAAGATGCCTCCCAAGAAGCAGGTTGACGCGGAGAGGAGTCTTCCTCCCATAATGATGATGATTTGAGGGGAACCTTTGCGGCATTATCGGTAACTGTTAATCAACTATCCGCAACAATGGCTCAAATGCAAGTTCAAATGCAAGCGACTCTTGAAAGGATTGAAACCCGATTAACCAATTTGGAAATTAATCGGCGTGAGGATAATCATCGAGATGATGGAGGACATGTTCGGTATCAACGAGATCCACATGTCGTAAATGTTGATCGAGATTTGGGTATTAAACTTGTGATTCCCGAATATGATGGGAAATTGAAGCCAGATGAATTCTTGGATTGGTTAGTGTGCGTTGAAAATATTTTTGCACATAAACCAATGGTGGATGGTCATAAAATTACACTAGTGGCAACTCGATTTCGCAATTATGCGGCGATATGGTGGGCCGAGTTGCAAAAGAAGAGAAGATACCAACAAATTGACCCTGTTGACACGTGGGCCGAGATGAAAAATCTCCTGAAACAAAAATTTCTGCCTGTCAATTACTCCAAAGATCTGCGTTCACGTTTTCAATACTTGAAACAAGGATCTAAGACAGTTGTTGAGTATTCTGAGGAGTTTATGACCATGCAAGCTCGTTGTGGTTTGAATGAAGATGAGGATGTATTAGTTGACAGATACTTTAATGGGCTGACACTTGACATACAAGATATCCTCATATTCAAGCATTTTGAGTAGGGCTGTCGATGGTCGGTCTTGGTCGGTTTTCAGCCACCTCTGCACCCGGGCCAAATGTTCGGTTTTTTTGATATAGATAACCGAAAACCGACCACTGTATTTAGTGCAAGTGGGAAAACCGAACATTCGGTTTGGTCGGTTTCCGGTCGGTTTTCGGTTTTGGGCTGGGCCCTAATTTGAATAGGTCAAGCCTCATTTTGTATTGGTCTAATTGGCCAGTGGGCCTTTAATTTCATTAAATATGTTAAGTGTCCAATCTAATTTAGTAACTTACACACAAATAAAACAGGCCCAGCAGCAATTAACAATAAGTACAGGCCCAGCAGCTAGCTAGTAGTACTTAAAAAATGCAGATGTTCAACAGTTCAAGTAACTAAGTCAGTGCATTCTCCAGTTGCTTAACAATTCGGTCGGTTCGGTTTTAACCGAACGGTTTTTTAGTTTATAAAAAAAACCGACCATAGTTTAATTTTTAGGTGAAATAAATAACCGATTGGTCGGTTTTCTTTAAAAAAAATATATAGAACCGCCCAAACGGTCGGTTCGGCCGGGCGGTTCGGTTATTTCGGTCAATTTTCACAGCCCTAATTTTGAGAATGTTGATGAGATTGTTCAGCATGCTATCAAAGCTGAGGGAATTGCACATCAGGCCAGAAAACTTAATGCCTCTAAATGGGTTATGCAGAAGAATTCTTCAATTGCAGGTTCTAAGCCGAGTGATTCATCGGAGAAAGAATTCACCAAGCCCGAAGGTCAAAATAGGATCACATGCTTTAATTGTCACCAACAAGGGCATCGTGCAAGGGAATGTCCCAAACGCATCCACTTCATTGAGAATGAAAGTGATGAGAATGATGTCCCAGATGATCCTAAAGAGAAAGAGGTTGCAGCTGAGACGGAAGAATTAGAGATTTACAATGCAGTTGAAGGTGAATCTCTCATGGTAATCACCGATGCTCCATCAACTACTGCGACGAAGTGGTTGCGAGAAAATATTTTCCACTCCAAAGGAACAGTTAATGGTCAGGAATGCACGGTAGTCATTGATGGAGGCAATTGTCAGAATATTATATCCCAAGCTTTTGTGGCTCGCTTACAGCTGAAAGTTTGGAAGCATAATCGTCCTTATTTTGCTAGATGGTTAATGACAGGTGATGGAGTACACGTCTGATATGCATGTCCAGTTACCTTTTCCATTGGTTCAGATTACACAGATACAATTTGGTGTAATGTGGTACCCATGGATAGCTGAGATATCTTGTTCCGCGGATGTATGACAAAAATGGAACTAATCAAAAATGGAACTAATTGCATGCGCGACAACACATACACATTCATGCATGGTGAAACGCAAATTACTCTCCATCCTATGAAGCCGACACCACCAAAGCAAGGGTCAAGTTCTCGTCTCACCAAGGATGCGCTTCACGTGCACATTATCTACAGAAGTAACATCAAGAAGAAGAGCCGAGTTCGAGGACGAACTCTTTTTCCAACCTGGGGAGAATGATGCAGCAGCAATACCACGTCATTGCAATAAGACTCGTGGTCCACATGTGGGACCCAAGGAAGTTTAGGAATTCTTTATTAAATTGTTATTAGTTTCTGATTTTATTTAGTAAGTTGTATTTAGGATCAGTTTCTTTTCTAAATTGGATAGGATTATTATTTGGTTTCCTAGTTTGGTTAAGATTGCTTTCTTAGCCCTTTAAGTTTCTTTTCTTATAAATATGACATTGTAGAGATTGGTAATCTCAGAGAGAGAATTGAGTTAAGAGAAGATTTATCATTGAAGACTGTTTCTTCCTTGTGTGATTGTTCCCTGGGAACCCTAATTGTGCCCCGGCACTTGCATCCTAACCCTAGGACTGCATCATTTGGCCATTGATGGATGGGTTTATCTCATTTGGAAGATCAATGGCCCAAGGATGGATGGTGGGATGTGTATTGATGTGCTTTTTTATGTTCGATGATGTTTCCATGATGAATGGACGAGATTGGATGTGTTTTGATTGGAAATTGGGTTGAAGAAGAAGAATTCCAGAAATCTGGATTTTTGTACCAGGCCAGTGTACTCGGTCGACCGACCTGCAGTGCGGTCAACCGGATACACTGAAATCTGAGAAATCCAAGTCTCGGTTAATTTTCCTGAGATTTCTCAGTCCTGTGTTCTCGGTTGACCGGACCCTGTTCTCGGTCGACCGACAACACAGGATTTAACTGGGAGTGGGACTTCTCCCTCGGACACAGAATTCCAGAGAAAACTGCTAAGAGCTAGGACATCCATTTAGCCAGGGTTTCAGTGTGCGCGGTCGACCGCCCAGGCCAGGAGGTCGACCGAGCACACATTGAAATCCTATGATTGACTCCCATTTCCCAGTATGCGCTATCGACCGACCAGGGCAGGAGGTCGACCGGGCACACTGCGCAAGGGGTCAACCTGGGAGTCAACATCCTGACAGTCCAGTGTACTCGGTTGACCGGGCCCTGTGTCAGGTCGACCGGCTACACTGCATTTAGTGATTTTCCAGCTTTTATCTTTTTGAGGTTGTGATCGATTGTGGGGCCCATTGATCATCCAAATAAACTTCCATTGATGTGCACGAGTCAATGGTGTGGCTCAACCTTGACTCGTGGGGACCACCAAGTAGGGTCTAGGTTGTGGATTTGATGGTGATTCGATCATTAAACGTTGTCGATGATACCTGTAACTTCTGGAGCACCAAACACAGTATCCATTGGCATCTGAGACTCCATTTAGAGACCAAATTAACTGAAATGGACCTGGACCTGAATGTGGACCATTACTTAGGATGGACTTTCAATATTTCCCGTTGATTCTCTTATATTGGAAAATTATTTCACTAAATGCATTACTGTCACTCTTATATCCTTACTGTCGCTTATAACTGTTAATTAAATGGAAAATGGATGACCTGAACCTATGATTACTTAGAGGTGACTTCGTGATGTGATTGGGTGAACATTGACCCATGTCTGTGACTAGGCGGGCTCTTATGTGACCTAACTGTGGATGTGTGATACCCTAGGATGGAGAGGTTGGATTATGATGGACTTGTAACTCATTATGGATGAGAATGGACTGATTATTATTGGAAATAAACTTGTTACTTTACTTGGACTATTTTTAGACCAGGCCATGAATTTGGTGGGCCGTGGTATGGATCCAATGATTAGACTTGGACCTGGACTGTGTTCCATGAATTGAACTGGTACTTGGACCTTTTAGGGATTTGATAGGACCTTGCTCACGCAAGGCAAAGCCTAGCAAACACAGACCTATATTGTTTCTTTGAGTCCGCATTAACATTCACTCAGTTGCCTTAAGCTCAGCCTTTTGACTGATCATCACTGGTAGGAGCTATTATGAGTGTTGAGTGCTGAGTGATGAGTGGGCTATCATGATGTGTTATGTTTTAGACAGACGGTGTGATACTAGGTCCAGTCTTCTGAGTGATGAGTGATGTGACGGATGAGTGTTTTTTTGTGGGGCTCGTCATTCCCCAGCACTGTTACTTTTCCCCACCGCTACTGTGTTCAGTATGGGAGGACCGCAGCATAATATCCCGCGGTATTCCAGCTTGTGTGAATGTGCCACTTAGATGTCCGTTAGACTAGATTACTTCATTATCCTGATTCTAACTAATTATCATGCTCAATTGCCTAGATTATGTATCATTGCTATTCTCATTGATTATATGATCGTCTCTACTCTTTTGATACATACATCCTATGTTACTTGTATACTGTGCCTTGCCAGATCTTTAGATCTGACCCATTCTTGGTGCCTAGGTTTTGACCCCGACTACGAGGACGATGCACTCTTCGAAGTGCCCGTAGCTGGTGACTATGGTTGGGGACCAGCCGACCAGAAGGTCGAGCTGGAGGATGGAGTGCTTGCACCGGGGGTTTGAGAGTATTCCTTTATTTTGGGTTTTGCGTGATTCTGTTGTGAGCAGGGGGGTAGTTTGATATGTATAAACATTCGATATTCATACTTTGATTTTTAGGCTGGACTTCAGCCTGCTACATTTGATATAGTTATGTGATACCTTTCGCTTCCGCTATTGTTACATTTGCTTCCGCTATATTTTATATGCTTCCGCAATTCAACCATTGATGTTATACTATTCAAAAGTTTTAAATTGGACCTCACTGCGGACCTACGATCTTGGAAGTTCTCAAATTTTCCGGAAAGTAGGGCGCCAACTTCGGGTACCTTGACGGTTATCTCGGTATTCGGAATTGGGGCATTACATGGACTACATGTAAAGTTGGAAGATTAGGTCTCTCCACTTTGATTTATGAAGCAAGACGCCCATACCTAGTTCGAGTCGGAAATCTACATGTGGAGGAGTTGAGCCAATATGAGTAAGACATAGCATTAGGTGCCAATAGACCTATTGGTACGCATTAAGAAACATTAAAGCTAAAAACTGACATTTTAAAAAGGTGAATGCCCATTTAAAGTAGCTGGGCTTTAAACCTTTTTTGCAACTTTCTTGGCTTTACTCTAAATACTTAAGAGTCAAGACTTTTATTTTGATGATAAATATTATTTCCCTTGAGTTAAAACAAAAACTAATATTTAACTCTTAAAAATTGATAAGCTGAAAATTTTGAACTAAAAGTCAAGAAATCAAAGTTAGCACATATAGCCAAAACACTTACAGGCTGATGGACCTTTTTGCTGACAAGAAACTCCACTACCATGAATTACTTTCCTTTGATGAGCATACTCTTCTGGCAATTGTTCAACCAAAAAATTATCAAAGTCCAAACATACTTTTGGGAACTCTCCAGGGTGCAAACTTTGGCATACTTGACACCTAATACTTTCATCCTTTGGGGTTGGCACACAAGCTTCACAATAAACTGTACAGAAATAATAATCATAATGATAACCAAGAGAACATATCAAGAGATTCGATTGATTTAAGTGGAACAAAGTCTCTAAAATATCCATCACAACTAAACAAAAGTGCAAGAACTCACCATGTCCACAATTAAGAACTGAAGGGCGGAGTAGAAGTTGTTTGCATGCAACACAAAGAACATCGTCAGTGGAAAGCTGTTTGTGAATTCCATTTACCTGACCATTTTCTGGCAATTTCTTTTCTTCTAAAGATATGTTGCTATCGCCTTCAAAGTCTCTTGAGTTAGAATTTCTAGGAACATTGGTTGCTTCATCATGACTAGTGTCACAATCTAATTGATCTACAAACCCACCCAAGTTACTTCTCTCAGAGGAAGCATGATAAGCATATGAATTCACAGTCGTATCTGAATGATCCTTGAATTGGGGAGAGAAGTAATGAGCATCATTTTCTTCTTCTGCTACACACAACAGCAGATAAGTACCAGAAGAGAAATAAGATGAATTGCCAAATTTAATTATAATGAATACTAATTGACATCTCACTAAAGTTGTGAAATGAACAGCAAGGAGAGCTATAACTAATGGTCAATCAATTTGAAGTTATTTTTCAGAAAATACATGTTCTCAATGACCCATGGAACAAATTCTCAAGGAACAAAATAAGAAATCTTCTGCAAATATACACAACCTCAAGGCCCTATATAGAAAATCCAAGTCCCTTTCTCCTGATGGGAAAATGCCAAAAGTGCAACCACAGTAGACAAGTGTTGGGAAGATAAGTTCCTTCTATGTGTGATAATTATACAAAGGATATAAACAAAAAGTGATCCCTATCTTCAACAATAACATCAAGGAGATGATGGATTGTCCAAGGGTTTGCCAAGTTCAAGGCAAACCCCAGTCCCCACAGCCCTTTCAATTAAAAGAACCAACAGATAATTAACATACAATTATTATCATTATTGTAATAATCAGAAATATAATTATTAGGTCTATAGAACTGTGGTACAACTGAAAAATCGGACCTACAAATTAATTGCTACTATAAAACCTTAAAACAAAATAACGATGGGTGAAAATCCACATTAACCACAGATATTGTTTTTCTTTCCTTTTTTCCCCCTTTTTGTGTGGGTGGTGGTTGGGGAATAATGTCAAATATTGTTTCCTACTTCAAGTAGACATGCTGAGGTGCTTATGGGGACAAAAGTGTGGCCGACTGTTGGGTGAGCTCTGTATTTGGTCAATGGAAGGTTTCATGACAACTTGGGCTTAAGGCTGAATGGACCAAGAACTGAAGCAGTAATTTATGGATTCTGTTTGGAAGGGGTAACTGACTGGTTTGGGCTCAGAGAAGGTTTCTGTCGGAATTGAGGTTTGAAACAATTAAATGTTGCTGCAAGGATGAAACAGTTTTAAAGTGTTTATCAGAAGGCACTCGATTTGGGATGAATATTAAGGTTTTGATCCGCTGATTGGGGACTGAATCAAGGCTGTATATTGTGCCTGCGCAACTGCAATTACTGTTGTACAATCTCCACAGGGTTTATATGGAATTCTTGGGTGCAGCTCAGTTAGAGTTTTGAAACTAGGTTTCGGTTGAACCTGGGTATATGTACTGGAGTTCAGTAGTTTTTAAGTATGGCGGTAATTTTTTAGCATTTCTTGGATGGAAAAATTAGGGATTTTTGGATTAGCACCTTGGACTAGAGTTTTTACCAAGTTTTGGGAACACATTGATGGGATTTCCCAGTCTGATGGCAGCCCAAGGTTAAGCCTAACCTCTTGCAACTTGGAGAAAAAGCTTCTAAGACTGCTCCTCTTAAGTCCCTTTACTGATCAGTGTTGCTTTGATACCGAGTTGCAGCTTGAAAATCATATTATTTTATGGAAAAAGTAAGAGAGAGAGAGAGAGAGAGAAGAGAGGCTAAAGAAGAGAAGGAGAGCACACAAAAAAAAAACTACAAAGAACAGACAAAACCCCCAAAACACAAAATATCTAATAGAAGAACATTAGAAACTAGCACTCAAAAAGAGAAACACCAAGGACCAACCAACACCCAAACACTCTCCCTGGATACCAAGCATCTAGGGGGAATGGACAAACTTTACCAGTGCATTACACAACTACAATAACTCCCTTCTCCTTAAACTTGATGAGCCTATTATAATTTATCAAGCAATTAAGTTCAGAAGCTCTTGCTTCCATCTTCCTTTAGATTTTTCTAAGCATTTCTCCCCACTCTTTGAGTTCAAAAAACCCTTTACAAATGATCGAATGCAATCAAGAAAACTAGCAAGAGCTTTCACATAAACAAAAGAAGCTTTCACGTAAATGCCCCATGCATGCTACTGGCCATGGTAGTGGTCACATTGAGGGCATTTGGGTCTGGAATAATGCGAATGTCAACCTGACTGCCTTGGACTTTAATGAACAGGTGATCTCCTTTTCAGTGGCCCTAGGGAACAACAGCAATACTTCCTTTTTCTCCGCTATTTATACTTCCCATGTGGACAGAATCGGAGTCAATCTCTGGGAGCACCTTATTAATTTCAGGGATTCCCACATCTCAGACCAGGACACATGGCTCCTTTTAGGAGATTTTAATTGGGTTTTGAACAAGGACAAGGTAGGGGGTAGAGTAGACCTGATGAAGTCGAACAATAGGGACTTTGCCAACTTCCTAGTTCCTGGACATGGCCAAGCTGAGTAACATCCAATTTATTGGTCTACCTTATACTTGGTCAAACAATAGAGTGGGTCCTTCAGAATTCTGTAGAGACTAGATATGGGGCTGGCAAACGCTAAGTGGCTAGGCACTTTCAATAACCATTTTGTTAAACACCCATAACCCAATTCTGTTGACTGAGATAAATCAAAGGCAAAAGAGGCCAAGAGACTTCAAATACAAAAAAATATGGCACTATCACCAAGGGTTTAGGGCTTGTCTTCTGCACTCCTGGCAAACTACCAAGGGAAGATTTAGGGACCTGGGAATTAGGATCAAAGTTTATACACTAGGCAAGGATCTCGAGTGGTGGAACAAAACGACAATTAGCAATATTATCAGGGATCTAGCAGGGACACTAGATCCCTGAAGAACCATATTGAAGGTATTCAAAGGCATAGATCCTATTATAAATTGGCTTTCCTCCAAAACCTTGAGAAATCTATGTTAGCCGAATATACCTCTAAACTGAATCAAGAGGAGGAATGCTGGGCTCAAAGGTCTCAAGTTCTTTGACTGCGGCAAGGCAACAAAATTACTAAATATTTTCATGCTGCAGCTCAATTGGCACTTGAGGTCCAACACTATTCACTACCTGAAAGATGGGTCGGGATATGTTGCTTCTTTGGAAGCAGAGAAAAGATAGAAAGTTTGTTGGAGTTTCTATAATAAATTGTGCTCCATGGTTGAAGGTTCAGAATCCCTGAACTTCAACATCCCAACCCATCTTCCTAGAGTGATTAGTGAGGAGGAAAATGTTAATCTTATCAGACCCCCTGCCTGAGGAGGAAGTCAAGAGAACTGTTTACTCCATTAACAAAGACAAAGCACAAAGACATGATGAATTTAATTCCAAGTCCAACATTATGCTCACACCATGATCCTTTGTATGAGTATTTTTTTGATAACTCCATATAAGTATGGGCAGCAATTTGGTGGGTACGGTGGTCCTTCGCATGGGTTTGGGCAGCAGCAGTATGGAATCATTATGGTACCCCCGCAACAACCACCATCAGATGCATATCCTTTTCCTGGGGGTCAATTTGGAGGACTACTACATCTCATGCCCATGGGTCAATTTGGCTATTTATATTGGCGTTTAAATAACTATTTGTGTTTTAAATATCTTTAACATCCCATTGCCATTGTGTATAGGAATTGACTTCTTGTGTAAAGGCAGTGGCTACATATTCTACAGAAATTTTCCTGAGAATCTATATTGGGTCATATTCTGCCTCAACCCTCTTTTGATTTATGTCTGCCTCCAGTGAGAATCAGAAAAGGATTTCAATGACAACAAATGATAATCTGGTGTTTTACACTGCCAAAGTTTGTCTCGGATCATGTCATTGCCAATGAACTTGTAAAACTGCAACCAAGAATGTTTTAATAACTTATGAGGTTACAGGAAAAAAAAAAAAAAAAAAATGTTGAGGTTACTATCTTTCATTCAACATCGAAACCAGGTTTCCTTTCTTTGTTATGAAAACAAGTCGACATAGGACCGGGGGCGGGGGGGGGGGGGGGAGAGGGAGAGAGAGAGAGAGATGAACGTGTGTTTTGGAAACCGAACAAACGTTAAAATCGGGATATTTATTGCCATATTGAGAAGGACTTTTTCATCTGGATGGTTGAGCTTCCTCAAACAGTGATGATTTCTCTTCGCACCTAACTAGTTTTTGCGCACGAGCTTGAGAGAAGATTGTCATATATATATATATATATTGTGAAAGATATGAAGAGAACAAGAACAATATTACTGTCTATGACCCATTACATGGTGGTCAAAGTGAGCATGCCGGTTGTTGGGGCAGAAATGAAGGAGAGCGATCAGAAGAATATCCTCAAACGCAGCAAAGGACCTGAAATCATTGGCCCACAGATTCCGATAGTTCATACAGGTATGGGCAACAGTATGCTCACACCATGATCCTTTGTAAGAGTATTTTTTTTATAACTCCATATAAGTATGGGCAGCAATTTGGTGGGTACGGTGGTCCTTCGCATGGGTATGGGCAGCAGCAGTATGGAATCATTATGGTACCCCCACAACAACCACCACCAGATGCATATCCTTTTCCTAGGGGTCAATTTGGAATTTTGGAGGACAAGTACATCTCATGCCCATCGGTCTATTTGGCTATGGTCATCTGGATCCATCAAATTATGGACAAGATCCTCAAGGAGGGGGGAAAGGCTTCTTTGAATTTAATATAGCACAATACTATCGTCAAAATCAAAATGACGCAACGACAAAGAGGGCATCCAACCGGCAAGGCATTCAACATGGTATTAGAAAGAATGGGCTAAGGTATGGTTGTTATTTGCTAATTGAGACTTGATAGTTGATATGGAAATTGGAATGTGGATTTGTCATTTAATTGCAATTAAATGGTTTTTGTCTCATAATCTTAAGGTGTGGCATATATATTAATAGGTAACTATTTACTACTATACAATAATAGTAGCAATACGCCAATAGCATGCTTTAGAATAGTAGAATTTGTTGTTAAAAACACCTAAGTAATAGGGCAGATAAAGGATTCTATAGAAGTCTATAGTATACTCTATAATCTCACCAAAATCTATCGTTACATAAAAGAATAAAAAGATTCGATAAATCTACATGGATGGAGGCATAGTTATCAAAATCCTACGATTCGTCCTGATTCTTATCCCGAATCTTAAGGAAAACGATTTGTATCTATGCAACGAATCCCATTTACAAATGAATCTTAGGATTCAGGCGTGAATCCTACGATTCGATACTCGAATCATCAAATCTTACGATTCAAGCAATTCGGCTAAGTGAGAATAGCTACAACTAATAAGGTAATATTAATAATTTTTTACCTTTTTTCTTTCTTTCTTTTAGCGATTTTATTTTTAAAAGGTTATTTAGTAGTTAACGAAACCTCCTAAGAATTTCTTGCATCTCTGATAAGGTCTTAAAAATGAATAAAAAACATGCATTTAACTAAAGCATTCGACTGTACGTATGGTGCTTGTTTATAACTATTTCTTTTTTTAATCTATTTTGGTTTTTTTTCTTCATGAACTCTTTCTTAACTTCAAATGATATCCTACTGTGTAAGATTGATGGTTTGAATTTTATTTTTATTTTTATATTTTGATTGAAAGATAATAAAAAAAATATATTGATACTTTAAACTTATTTAACCATTTACACATCATTTATTTCAAATAAATATTAATATATGTCATGAATTCAGAGTTACGAGATTCGTTTCGGTTCGGCCGAATTCTCCGAACAATTTCATTTCGGCAATGAAATTGAACCGAATCACCCCTTCAAAAAAATTCAGCCAATATAACAGAACAGTTTGGCTGAAATTTGATAATTCGGGAAAAAAACCCAAGATTTTGGCCAAACTGTCCAAAATCTAGAGGTTCGGCGAGAAAAAAAAATTGGAAATTTTTTTTTAAGGTTGTAGCCGCTGGTTGGAGGAAAAAAAGGGTTTGCCTCTCGTTATAGGAAAAATAAATAAAAAGAAGACGAGAAAGAGAAAGAAAGGGAAGGGAGAGAGAGAGAGAGTACCTACCTGTAGTCGCTGCTCTCTAGCCCAGGCTGCTGCCGCTCGCTAGTCGAAGCTGCATGCCATCACCATCACGATCACCATCATCGCTTTCTTCTCCCCCATCTCTCTCTTTCTCTCTCTCCTCCTCGCCCCCCTTTCTTTTTCTTCTTCTTATTCCTCCTTTTTTTTTTCTTTCCTCCGTTCGTTTGCCATGCCCTAGAATCTGTTTAGGGGCGACGCTTAAGAAAGGCACTTTCACCTTCGAGAAGACCACAAGGGGCACACCTCATTGAAATATAAAATGGGCTACAAAGCTGTAGTTGTGTACTTGGGTCCTTAAGTTTTAATCACTCGGTCCTAGCCCATTGTAGGGAAAAATAAATAAATTGACCTAACAAATATATATTACATATCCTTTTCTTAGAAAATATAATATATAAACTGGGTCTAGCCATTTCTTAGCAAACTGGGTCTAGCCATATTTTTTATTTTTAATATTATTCATAAATTGTTTTTATATGTATGTATATTTTTGAATTTTTATATTTTTCTGAAATATAAATCCGATTTGTTTCATCGAAATCCTGAATCAGTCGAAATATACCGATTTGGGGGCCAAACCGAAACGGTGACCGAAACGAGTTTCTCAACACTGGTCATGATGTTACTAAAAAAAAAATGTCATGATGTTCTTGATATGATTGTATGATAGACTTACTTGTTATTATATTTATGCTGCTATAAATAGGAAAATGGATTGTTATGAATAATTACGTTTTTCTTTTTCTTTTAATTTTTACTGATTTTCTTTACTAGAAAAATAAAAAAATCCTACGATTCGCGATTCGATTCAATTCATGGGCAATGAACGATATATGATACGATTCCGATTTTGAAAACTATGGATGGAGGGCCTCCTAGGCTATTATATTTTATTTTTCCTCTATTTTTTCCTTATTTTTTATGGTTTTTTATTATTATTTTGGGACTCAACCCAACTCGGCCGAGTCCCGACTCTCAAGTCCGGGTTTTTAATCCTTGGTCTCACACCAGATCCTTTCGCACGAGAAGTAGCCAAAAGCATCCATTCATTGTCATTAACCATTAACTGAGAGAGGTCTTTACAATGCTTTTATAAAGAAAACTTAACCCTAAAATAAATCTCAACCATCTAATTCATCCTACGATCAAGATAATAGTATCCAATTAAAATATTAAAAACATTAAACCAATAAATCCATAATTAAATAAAAGCAAACTAATGAGAAAAGTAAACTTGGGTGGGGCCATACGGCCCATGTGAGCGTATGATCACTTGGATGGCCCCTCAAATGGACCCCACTAGATCTTCAATTCTCTTCTTCGTTGGTTCCTCCCATGTGGCACATCCCAATGTGGGGTCTTCCGGATTTTGCGACACGGGATCTTCATCATCTTTTTCAAACGTTAGATCAGACTCGATCCGACCGTTGATCGTATCAGAATTCAAATCTAATGATGGATCCTTGTCGGAATCACGATCCGGAAGTGGATCTTGGCTAGAATCACGATCTAACACCTGAAAGTGATCATCCAACCATGAGGAGGCATGTGTGCGTGTCTTCCGGGCCTTTTCTTCCTCCTCTTACAGAATTTGTGTGGAAGAAGTACAATGTCCGCATCATATATATTAAGTTTGTCCCGCACCATAATATGGTGAGTGATGGATTCAAACGAATGTCGCCATATATACATATATATATACATACTACATAATTATATATATGGGATATTCTCTAAACTGCCCTATTTTAAAGGGGGCGTTTTTTGCCCTTTGGAGTTATCCAATTAGATTATGCCATGTCATGTATAGAGAGAGGGAAAAAATAAGGTTATGATAATGATGACATGTGTTAAACTTTGATAGGCTAAAAAATGGGAGTTTTTCTTTGCAAAACTCCCAGGGAGTTTTGTAGCGTACCCCTATATATATATAGTTGCAGGAAAGAACAATACAAGAAATGTAGTGAGTATAGTTGTAGATAAGAATTTGAAAGAGAAAACTGTGGGGATAAAGAGATTGGGTGATAGAATTATAGCAATTAAACTAGTATTAGAGGAAAACATAATTCATATCATTAGTGCATATGCTCCCCAAGCAGGACTAGATGAAAGTGTCAAAAGCCAATTTTGGGAGGAGATAAATGGTTTACTACGAAAAATTCCAACTAGTTTAAAGATTTTCCTAAGAGGGGAGGGGACTTAAATGGACATGGAGGAAAGGATAATAGAGAATATGAGAGAGTGCGTGGAGGACAAGGGTTTGGAGAAAAGAATGAGTTAGGAGATCTTGGACTTTGCATTAGCATTTGACCTTGTAATAGCAAACACTTGCTTTAAAAAGAGAGAGGAGCATTTAATTACTTATAAAAGTGGAACTAGCAGGAGCCAGATAGACTTTTTTCTAGTTAGAAAAACATGACCGATTGGCTTGTAAAGATTGTAATGTTATTGTAGGAGAGTTTGAGCACACAACATAGGTTAGTAATATTAGATACTTACATTAGAAGTAGAAAAAGATGAGTAGTAAATAAAATGTATCCTAAAACAAGGTGGAGGGATTTGAAATGAAAAGGAGCAACAATATTTATGGGTAAAGTGATTGATGATGGAGATTGGAATTTTAAGGGAGAAATAACAGCAATGTGGAAACAAATGGACAACTGTATTAGGAAGGTCGCAGAAGAGGTGCTTGGAGAGTCAAAAGGGAAAAAACACTATAATAAAGAAACCCGGTGGTGGCCCTAGAGGTTTAGGAAGTTATTCGAGAGGAGACGTTACAAAGTATGGCAGAGGACTAGGAATATGGAAAAATATAAGTTATATAAGAAGGCAAAGAAAGAAGCTAAGAAAGTAGTAAGCGATGCAAAGTGCAAAGAATATGATGACCTATATAATAAGTTGGAAACAAGAGAAGGGGAGAATGATATTTTTAAAATAAGAGAAATGAAAGTAGGGACTTAGATCATATCAAATGTATTAAGAGCAATGACCAAAAGGTTTTGGTGAAGGACAACAATATCAAAGAAAAGTGAAGGGAATATTTTAGCATACTTTTAAATGAAGACTATATAGGAGACATAAGAACAAAATAGGATACTTCATTAGCAAAGCATACATTTTTTTCGTAGAATTACGGTGGTGGAAGTGAGGAAAGCATTAAAACAAATGAAGACAGGAAAGGCTATGGGTCCAGATGATATTCTGATTGAGGCTTGGAGATGCTTAGGAGAAGCTGGGGAGATCTGGTTAAATAGACTCTTCAATAAGATATTAATGACAAAGAAAATGCCTGATGAATGGAGAAGAAGTGTTGTATTACCTATATATAAGAACAAGGGAGATATACAAAACTGTACCAACTATCGTGCGATTAAACTTATGAGTCACACTATGAAGCTATGGGAGAGAATATGGAGTAAAGACCTAGGCAGAAAATCAATTTGGTTTTATGTCAGGGAGGTCAATGATGGAAGTTATCTTCTCATTAAGGCAATTAATGGAAAAATATCGAGCGAAGAGGAAAAATCTGCATATAGTCTTCATCGATCTAGAAAAAGCCTATGACAAGGTACCTAGAGATTTAATTTGGTAGGTTTTAAATAAAAGAAATGTTCCGAGAGGTTATATTAAATTATTAAAGACATGTATCAAGGAGCAGTAATGAGTGCAAGAACTACTTATGGAGAGACAAGAGAGTTCCCAGTGACCATAAGTTTGCATCAAGGGTCAGCCCTAAGCCCTTATCCCTTTGGTCTAATTATGGATGAGTTAATTGCTTATATTCAAGAAGATGTACCGTGGTCTATGTTATTTGCAAATGATATAGTGTTGGTAGATGAATCAAGAGATTGTGTGAATGCAAAACTTAGAGAGATGGCGGGAGGCTTTAGAATCCAAAGGCTTTAAAAATTAAAATAAGTCGTACAAAAACATAATATATGGATTGTAACTTTGGTGGGCATATTAAAAGAGTTGAAACTATTGTGAGAATTGAAGACCATGAGATACCCCAAAGAGATTCTTTCCGTTACCTTGGCTTTATAATTACTAAGGATGGGGAGATTGATGTAGATGTCGAACATAGGATAAAAGCGGGATGGTTAAAGTAGAGACTTGCTTCCGGACTGCTTTCTGACCGACAAATGCCAACAAGATTGAGGGAAAATTTTTACAGGTTAGCGATTAGACCAGCTATGACCTATGGAGCAAAATGTTGGCCAATCAAGAAGCAACATATGCACAAAATGGATGTAGCAAATATAAGATTGTTGAGGTGGATGCGTGGAACAACTAGGAAGGATGAAATTAGAAATGGACGCTTTCGAGAGCATTTGGGTAGCAACAATAGGGGATAAAATTAGAGAAACCTATTTGAGATGGTTTGGGCATATCCAACGTAAGCCGGCAACGGTACTGGTAAGGAAAAGTTTGACTAAGAAGGTTAATGGCCCACCAAGGGAAAGGGGTAGGCCAAACAAGACGTGGATGGAGGTAGTAAAAATAGATCTGAAGAAGTGCAACTTATCTAAGGATCTGGCTCAAGATAGATTGGAATGGAGAAACAAAATCCGTGTAGCCGACCCCAACATAGTTGAGGGCAAGGCTTTGATGATGATGTTATATATATATGGCCAATTTTCTTGTGCATTCAACTTGCACATATCTTATCATGTAAGGTTTCATGTGGAGCCCACATGATCACGGATTCAAATAGACCATCCAAACCCACCCACGCCCTATATGTCATCGGGCCCATGGGTTTGCACCAATCCAAATGAACTGGACTTTTGGATCGAGGGTCAATTTTTTTCTATAAAATTGTAAAACTTGTAGCCCATGGATCAAGGGGTTAGGGGCATGGGAATGTCCTGAGTTTTAATATGTGGACTCTAAACACATGGATCTTCCCATCCCCATGGACCCATGATCTATGGAGCCCTAGGTGGGCCCCAGCAAGTCACCTCGGACAGGAAGATGGTATATATATAGGGAGAGAGAGGGAGATAGAGAAATTTTCAAGTGAGCATATGCTCAAATAGCCTATATGCGAAGTATTGCGAACAGCCAATGAGATGTGTGCACGCATAAAGATAATATCACAACTGGTGAAATGTAAAGATAATATCACAACTGGTGAAATGTAAAGATAATATCAAATAATTTTCTACATAGAAAAAGCTTACCTAGCACTTCCATTTCTCTTCTCTTGTATGCCACCGGATATAGCTTAACAAAAACGGAATGAAGCAATCGGCAAATACATGGGAAATGATAATATTCGTTCCTACATTTAGGGCAACGGGAATGTCGGAAACTATTCATGGATTTATGAACACACCAGAAACAAGAAACGTGGCCACAAGCTGCAACAAAGAAAATTAAATATTAGCACAATTATTCCCATAATTCAAAATTACGGTGTTAGCAAATCCTTACCAAGTACTACTGGCTTATAGAGTAAATCCCTGCAACAAAAATACAAATATGATAAGAACAAGTTTTCATTAATAAAACATTAAAATTTTCGAAAAACACACACTAGATAGTCACCAAGTCCATACAGATTTACATGAGTTTTGATTATATTGCCTTGGTGATAAGATACATGTTCTCAAATTTTGGGTTTAAAACATTTATAAACATCTTACGGCTTGTGAGGATGAAGGGCTTGATTAAAATAAAATAGTTTACTTCTCTTGCAGATCTGGAGAAGTTGTATGGAGCAAAAAAGAGATTTCAGCTGAACCCTGTACTATTTTGCACAAAAGCTCGTACAAACTACACGTTCCCACAAGCATGAAAGAATTGAGCACAAAATGGTTCAGAATCTGGTTAATAAATATAGAAGCATTATGCCGAAAGCCCTTGGAAGCCTGCAGGCTGGAGGTTAAGATTATGAAAAAGCATCACATGACATGGCTGGCTGCTTACATCTTTCCAGTAATGTTCTTCTATGTGGGTTTCATTGCATTTTGTGTTAGAGACCTAGTCAGCTTTTTCTTTTTTCTTTAAAAAAAAAAAAAAGAAGAAAAAAATTGGTGACATGTATCAATGCCGCAACCTAGTGGTTGCAACAATGAGCTTTTCAAACCATGATGTGCTCTTTTCATTATTGATAATGCCATGAAGTGCCCTTATCAACTATCAAGGCTTACTGGTGACTGAATTAACCTTTTAAACTTCTACTTCTTTTATTATAGAAGAGCCTATTTGAACATTCTTATGAGTGACGCATAAAGTATAGTTGTTCTGTTATATTTCAACGAAATTGGTGGTAACTTCTGCTAACATGTATGGAGGGGCAGTAACGAGTGTAAAATTGCGTGCATGGTGAAATTTGAGTTAACAGTTGTAGTGGTATTACAGCAAGGGTTAGCTTTGGCCCCTGTTTATTTGCATTGGCTATGGATAAAAAAAAATGGCAGATATCCAAGATAACCTGCATGGTGTGTTGTTTGCAGATGTGTGACACTCATTACTCCAACAAGAAAACAAATAAATCATATATGCTTAAGCATTGAAGAAGGCATTTGCACCAATGGGGTTAAAATTAGCCGACGGAGATGGAACATATGGAGTGAAAATCTAATTGATCTGAGAATAAAATGATGTTTTGGTAAAAATTGAAATAACTTAGTACGAAAATGTAATAGATGTCCGGCATCTAGGGTCAAATCATAGAACAAAACAAAGGGTTCGAGTTTGATATAGCGAATAGGATCGGCACCAAGTGGCACAATGGAGACAAGCAAGTGAAGTGCCATCCAACCATCATGCCTGGCTTTGATTAAATGGCCATTTTTACAAGACAACAGTTAGAGGTACCCCAAGAGCGCTAATGAGAGATCATTGCCTAAAAATAACTTGGAATGGGAAAAATCAAAACTCATGAAGATGAACCTAGATAACGTACCTAGATGATGTGCCAAGGCAACAAAGATTGTAACTTTATTGATTCAATGAATGAAGCTCATCAACAGATGATGCCCCACACCTATCTTTTTGTTCTTTCTAGGGTTTGCATGCTGAATTGGGCATATCGAACCCCAATCCACGAAATGAAAGATGGAGAAAAAACTCAGAATGATCAAAATCAAACGCCCCCAGAGCATCATTCAATCGATGAATTCCAAATTCAATTGCGAAAAAAAAGAAAAGGGGTAAAAGATGAGATGGAGAAGACTCACAGGCAGATGGAGCACTTAAAGTAATCAGGGAACTGCTCATCGTCCTTGCAGAGATCCAAGGTTTGATGTAGATCTTCCATGAAAGATATGGATATGGAAGGATTGAAAACTGATTTTTCTTGCTTGTCCATGGCTGGGATGAAAACCCAAGCGTCTGGTGATTGAATGAATGAAGAAGCAGGTAGGAATTGAGAGATTTAAAATATCTTTTTTTATCTCTCACTCTCTCTTACATGTGGAAGGGTAGTAATGAGCTCCTCCAGTGGGTAGGGGAAAAATTTTGCATCAGACTTTTTTTGTTTTTTTGTTTTATATTTTTATGGGTATTTTGCATAAAACTTGGGGAGGAGATTTTGGATAAAACTTGAGGATGGTGGGCTAGGGTATAATTATTCATGTACCATATTTAAAAAAAAAAAAAACAAACAAAAGAAGAAGAAAGAAAGTGGGCCCCACATGCTGGAAATTGATTGAAATATTGTTTTAATCAGATGGTTAAACCTTACAAGTTGATAGAGATTCAAATGAGCTTGGGGCTATTTCTTTAAATGTCAAATATTCCAGAAGCTATCCTTTGAGATGAAATTTGTTAAATATCCTTTTAGGGGAAGTATTACAAATTATAATAAAGTTGTAGAGAGAATAGAATTTTAAAAGCCTGTCTTAAAGGCCGGTTTATAATCTAGAATTCAAGGAATTTATATCTGAAAATTTTCAGAATTTCCTGACATGGGGGGAATTTCTAGATGCTCTATTGGACTTGAGCATCTAGAAATTCCACCAAAATACGACGAGGGTGGAATTTCTAAATTTCCAAAGATCATTTGGGACATTTCATGTGACTAGAATTCTTGGACGCTATGCAAGAAACATGGGATTTGTAAATGCTGGTCCCAAAAATCCCAACATCTATAATTTCCGTCAGAAATTCTAGTAAAGAAACAGGTTTTAAGAATTCTCAAAGTTCATTTCAGACTTTAAAATGTGACTGGAATTTAGAATTCTAGAAAAAACAAGCTATTGATGACATCATTTCAAAAAATTATCTAGATACACAAAAATTCTTGGTAGAAATTCTAAGTAAAAAACAAGCCCTTAAAATTATTAGAATTTCCACCTTCTTAACATCGGTAGATCCTCCACCAAAAAAGATGATTTAAGAGCTCTACCCCACAGCATGTCTTTTGGATAACAAATTCTCCTTCCCTAAATTCTAATAAAGAAATAGGGGCTAAAGGATATTAAAGAAGTGAGGGGTGAATGATGTGAGGGGTGAAAGTCTATATCGGTAATGTAGGTGAGACATTGACTTCCCATGATTTGAATTACAGAGGTACTAGCTGATTATTTTCAATCTTTTGTTGATTTTTTTCATTAGAGATGTGCTTATTTGATGGTCTTTTCCTTGTATTACTACTTTGGTTCTTCATTTCTTAACAACACTGGGCATGAACTCCATGTATTCAATTTTCATGTGTTCTATGCAAACAAACAGACTCAGAGTATACATTAAATATGAATGTATAGCACAATTGCTGTTAAATGACGAAAAAAATATACGAGCATAAGTATAAATATTTACCATTAAATTACACTTTTATGTAACTATTCTTTTAAATGATTGATTTAAACAATATTGTGATTCTTGAGCATAAAATAGATAATTACCATTAAAATTAGACCTGTTATGTAACTATTCTTTTTTAAAAGATTGATTTAAATAATATTGTGTGATTTAAAAAATAATAATATTGTGATTCTCTCATGTCATTTCCCACCAAATTTACAGTCATGCCAACTTGTTGGAGTATTGGAAGGTCGCCAAATGTCGGCAGAGTGTGTGACAAGGCCTAGCACTGTCAGTAAATTGGGCCAAACAACAAGGATTAGAAGATTTGTAGATTAGTTCATATGTGACAGGTGATCATTATTTGACTAATTGCAAAATTTTCTAGGGCCGGCGGACTGCATGTCCAGTCCTGCTCTATTGGGCCACCTTTAATCAGTGAAGTCACACACTCTGTCTCCATGATCTGCAATTAGAACTAATTTTCATCAAAAATTTACTATTTAATGGTTAAAAGGTGATTGAATTTTTAGGCTGTTTATTCAAGTGCTATGATAATCTCATGGAGCTTATTTTTTGTTGGACCCTTATACACCTCTCTCTCCATCCCACCCCCAATGATGGGAATGCATATTATTGTAGGTGAGAATCATTCACAGCAGTTGCATTGTTCAGACATAGTCTGGATCTAACTTCTAAGGCTTTGATGCAGAGAACACAATAGAGCCCATCTCTTGAATGTCCTTTCAAAATGAAAGTATTTTGAATTTTGGGATTTTCCCAAATCTTACTTGTGTAAAGAGTTGATCGCACAGTAAGATTTATTAAATAATCAAAGCAAGTCTTATTGAGGTAAAGTTTGAGAAAAGGTTCTACATTGAAAGGGCTTTTATATTTAATGGATGGATTTTGAGTTAGTGGGCCCTACTATGGAGTTCCACTCCTGCTACATGGACTAACTCATGGATAGAACCATGGACTAACCCCATGGTTCTCATCCAAATTTGGATGAGAACCATGGGGTTAGTCCATGTAAACTTTTTGTACGAATATATAAAGAAAAAACAAAAACACCTAGGAAGTAATCCATATGTTAGTTAATATGATGGTGCCAATCACTGATAATCCAAGGAATCATGAGACGTTGGACCAAAGCAAGACTTGATTCAGATGACTACTTAGATCAATCTCAAATGTTTTAATTGATGATTATCACACTCCAAACAATTATCATTACCTTCACAGTGTGGTAGAAACTGTGAAACTAGGGATGGCAATGGGGCGGGTTTGGTACGGGTCTCAAATTTATCTCATCCAAACCCGCCCATTTCGTTGGGTTAGGTAGAATTTAAAACTTCAAACTTTTAAAATACATGAGAGTGTTTGTGGTAGAGATTGAGCACGCCTCAAATTAAAGCCCAAAACCACCTAAACTACATGAATTTTATCTATCACTTTAATAATAGGTATGCATATATCATCCGTTCAAGGCCGGGTGGGCTGGGACAACAAAACCTAAACCTGCCCCCCACCGAGAAAACCAAAACCACCACCAAACCCGTCCCTAACTGCAGCGGGTCAGGGCGAGTCCCCATTTATATCCGACCCATTGCCATCCGTATGTGAGACCATGTGACACGCGAGTCCATTCTAGAATCTTCACAAAAGAATCATATGCTATATGTGGGCCCACATTAGATAAAATCACCAAGCCCCACTTTTTCAAATCCAGACCGCTCAAAGTAAACCACCATTTTTGAATCCATGAGGACAGGGGGACCCTACGTCAGAATAGATAAAATCACGATCACGTGCATAACACGTGATCAAACGTGACTCAATTCATTTGATTTTAAATATTATACATGTGCAAGGACGCGATTTTGACCGTCGATCAAACCGAGAAAAGAGAAGAAAAGTTATATATAAAAGACATTAAGTTATCTCCTCTACGCCCTGCTGAGAACTCCCACCTGCATCTCTTCTGGTTATCTCTCTCCCTCTCTCTCTTGAGCTGAACAATTGAAAATATTTTCATGGATTTTTTTTTTCTTACGAATCATTGAATGGTTGGTGTTTGTAAGAACTTCTGAATTGAAATTCAAGTTCAACAACCCATAAGGAGAAATTACTTGTTGATCTTTGTATGTTTGTGTTAATTGCATTGCCATTGGGGTTATTTAAGTTAGTGTGAAATATGCAGGGGATGGAAGGATTACTTATTATCTCTTTGTTCTTGATGCATGTTTCTTAGTTTGGGTCTAAATTATTTGATTGGGTCAGCATTTTCCTGTGTTGGCTGTTTACTCTTCCTGTGTTGGATATGTTTTGTAACTGGAACTGAAGTTGTTTGGAATGTGGTTTTAATAGGTTCTGCAAAGTGACCCTTGCCACGGTTTATAAAGGATTTTTTTTCTTTCAAACTTAAGAATTATCACAAGAATGGCACAGGTATGAAATTGATCTTATTGTTTCTGTTTTGAAATTTATTCAAAGATGTCTCTCATTGGTATCAGTATAATCCAATAAAGGCCCTTGTTGTAATTGCATTTGAGTTTCTAGGAGTTTAAGATAAAAGGTAGGTATTAATATGGAATGAGTATTAAAGAGGTGAGAAGCGTAGGGTTTAATGTTGAGATGTAGAATGGGCCATCACCATCCTAAGATTTAATTTACTAGTATGAGGGTTGGGTAATCGGTCAAGTTTTTATAAGAAAAGGTGATCATGTTTTGATGGCCCCTTGTGGATCTTCACTTTTAATTTTTCACTACTATCATTTGTTTATACAATGGCATTGCTCACAATTCAAGCCCATAAGAAAAAGCGCTCTAAATATCTTATTTATTATGTTTTGATAGAAGTTAGAAATTCTTTTTTTTTTTTAGAAGAATCAAATTTCATTCAACCAAACAAACGAACTACATTGCTCGACGATGTTTTTTCTAGTGTTCCTTCCAAATAATAGAAGAAACATCCGGCGGGCATTCCATCAACCAAGTAGACCGAATCCTAGAGATCCTAGCCCTATTCGCTAGAGAATGGGCTACAGAGTTCCCTTGGCGCGGTACATGACAGCAAATAGACACTCCAAGACGATGCATAAGAAGTCTAGCATCCCTAACAAAATGACCCGACCTTGACTCTAAATAATCATCTGAAGATAAAGCACAGACAATATTTGTAGAATCGAGCTCCAACGTAAAGTTCTTAAAGTCATATGAGACTAGACAATGCAAGGTTCTCACCACCGCAATGAGTTCGGCATACGTCGGATCCACTTGCGCACAAACTCTCTCCGAGTAGCAAAACAGCGGATCGCCATCTTCATTTCGCAGAACAGCCCCTACCCCAACCTCACCATCTGCAGCAAAGACAGCAGCATCAACATTGAGCTTCATCATACCAGCCACTGGCGCAGTCCACGTCCGAACACTCACTTCCGTAGCAGAGTTCCCCACTAGATTTGACTGACCGGCCTGAGAGGAGGCAAATTCAACTTTAAATGTATGAATTTTATGCATCAAAATCTGCCGGACTTTGAATTGCCTCACCATGAATAGCAAAATTTCGGTTATACCATAGCACCCAAAGATCAATAATAAAAATGATCTGCACATCATCAGACCCATGCAGTAGAACCATAGCCACCCAATCTACAAAAGTCAAACCATTACCCAACATAAATGCAGTGGAAGGCTCCAACATAGACCATAAAGAATTAGCCACCAAGCACCTACAGAAGACATGATCCGCATCTTCCCAGTGAGCACCACAACAATGACAATTTGCAAAATCACTCACATGCCAGCGAAACAAATTGGAAGATAATGGCAAAGCATTGGATACAGCAGCCCATGCAAAATGTTTAATCTTAACTGGAACATTGAGACTCCATAATTTCATCCATGGGAAAGCCATACCCGATCCTGAAGAAGTAGAGACATCTTGCATTTGGTTCTTCCATTGCCGAGCAACATGATAAGCAGTCTTCACCGTATAACACCTCTTGTCCTCCCAATGCCATAGAACTGAGTCCTCCACAGCCTCATAAGGCAATGGCATTGCCAAAATAATCTCAGCCTCAAAATCCAGAAAGATAGATCTTACTTGGGCAGCATCCCATTCCTTCGTTTGAGCATCAATCAAGGATCCCACATTCCTAAATCGTTGAACTAGAGATAATGGTGAAATCAGTTTAAAAGAATGGGGTGTAGGTAGCCATGGATCAACACTCATTTGAACACCTGATCCACTTCCAATCCTCCAATGGAGCCCCCTCTTCACCAAGCCAACCGATTGCCATAAACTCCTCCAAGTAAAAGAAGGATTTGTGCCCAGATTAGCCTCAACAAGCACATGACATGATGGGAAATATTTAGCTTTTAAAATCTGAGCCACCAAGGATGTTGGATTCTTCAAAATTCTCCAAATATTTTTCCCTAACATTGCATCATTAAAACACTCCAAGTCTCGAAATCCTAAGCCCCCATCAGATTTTGGAGTGCCTAATTTAGACCAAGAAGCCCAATGAATTTTCCTACAACCCTCCTTTGATCCCCCACCAAAACTCAGCCATCTGTTTCATAATCCATTGAGTAATAGAACGAGGAAGCTTAAAACATGACATAGCATAAGAAGGTATTGCTTGTATAACTGATTTTAGCAAATCTTCCTTCCCCCCTCTAGAAAGATGATGTTCATTCCACCCATTTAAACGCTTTGTCACCCTCGTGCGAATAAATGCAAATACTTCACGCTTCCCTTTACCAATCAATGATGGAAGGCCCAAATAGCGATCATGAGGCTTTGCCACATTCACCCCCAACAAACGAGTAATCAAGTTCACCGTAGCCACCGAGACATGCCTACTACATCCATATTGAATTTTGTTTAGACATGATTTCTTTTAGATACAACCTAAGCTAATGCCTTAGACTCTAAAGACTTTAAAATAAGTCATATAAAAATATAATATATGGATTGAAACTTTAGTGAGCATTTACTAATGGCTGAAACTACTGTGAGAACTGAAGCTTAAGAGATTCTACAAAGCGATTTATTTTGATACATTGGCTAGATAATTAGTAAGAATAGAGAGATTAAAGAAGATGTCAGACGTAAGATAAAAGTGAGATGGTTGAAGTGGAGACCTGCTTTTGGAATGCTTTGTAATCAGCACATAGCAACAAGATTAAAGAACAAAAATTACGGGACATCAGTTTGACCAACTATGACTTATGATGCAAAGTGTTGGCCAATCAAGAAGTAACATATATACAAAATGACTATAGTAGAAATGAGAATGTTGAGTTGGATATGTGTAAGACTAGGAAGGATAAAATGAAAAATGAGTGTTTTGGGGAGCATTTACGGTAGCATTAATATGTGATAAACTAAAAGTTGAGATGGTATGGACATGTCCACAAAGGACAACAATAGGGCCAATGAGGAAAAGTTTTTCTTTGTAGGTTGGTGGCCCACCAAGAGAAAGGGTAGAGAGAAAAGAATATAGATAGAAGAAGTTAAAATACATTTGAAGAAGTGCAACCTATGTGAGGATTTGGCTCAGGATAGATCGGAATAAAGAAATATAATTCACATAGCCAACCCTAATATAGTTGGACATGGCTTTGATGACGACGACGACGATGACGACGACGACAACGACGACGATGCCACCTAAGCTAATACCATGGAGAGAATTGAAGGCATGTTTGCCATTTTCTTTGGAAAATCACGTTTTATAAGAATGGGAGATATTTTGATGTCCCTTTGTGGATCTTTACCTTTAATATTTCTCTATTATCATTTGTTTTTAGAAGGGCATTGCTCATAGTTCATACCCATAAAATAAAAGTGCCCTAATTATCTCATATTTATGTTTTGTTAGTAGTAAGAAATTCCTATATCCACATTGGATTTTGGCAAGACAAAATTTCTTTGGAAAATAACCTAAGCTAATACTGTAGTATGGAGAGAACTTATGTCACGTCCCCAAAATACAACCAGGGAAAAACGTGAAAAATAAGAATAAATATTCAATTTCCTGTGTTTAATGCAACACAAGCTCCCAAATATGGACCCACAAAAATTTCGAAACATGGTGAGTCATAATAAAACATTTGTGGAAGCATTAAATCAATTGGTATCAATCTTCAAAATCAAACCAACACATAACTAACTGAATATTTAAGGTTAAAGTTTCCAAAATATCTTAAACAAAATAACTAAATAAAAATAGGTTCAGTATGAATAATTTGCTAAAAAAATATCTCTATGATGAAAGTCACTCCGGCGCAGACTCAGACGGCTCTTTGTCCATCATCGGCTCTCCACTCGGGTTCATCAACTGGTTCAAACGCTTGAAACGTTTGACCCTCCACCGTCTCCTTGATAGGGTAGGGATTCGTACCTATGCACCAATAAACAAAGTAAATAGCAAGCACGAAAGCATAATTCATAAATAAAATACAAGAACAAAGTGAGTAATGACAGGTAATGATCATAAGAGAATAACAATGTGTCAATGACGAAAAGAACGTATAATCTAAATCCATTCTACACAATAGAGCAATACAATAATCACACAGAAGCAATGCCACTGCTTTGGATGGTCAGCCCTAACTATAAAGCGGGAAAACCCGTTCGAAGGCCGGCGGTCATAAACCGGTTCGTAATCGTAGGCCGGATAAACCGGTTCGAAATTCGGATATTACAGTGTCCGTACACATCGGTGATCAGCCGTCCAATTACAACTGCAGTCGTTCGAATATGACCCAATCGAAATACATATATATATACATATCATAGTAGAATAGACCTAATGATCTTGTAAAGCTCTGACACAGAAACCTAAGTCAAAGTGAAGGGCTGGCTGCACAATAATCCACAATCGAATATCAATCAAATGATTCAAATAAACCTCCATAATATTTCAATCAAATACCAAGCCACATCACGGTCTATATCCAATCCACATAGGGTATGCAGCTAATAGACCAACATCAATCACAATCATATATGCAAACCCGATGGTCAAGGAATAACCACAAGCCAATCCTAAGGTCAAACATAAGGTCTCGTACCCAACAACCACAGTAATCTCTAAATAGATAAAAGATCAACACATCCCTTCTCAATCAATGGTGCATAGACCCAATTAAGGGTTTTCCAATAAAGATGTGTTGAGCTTGAATCCACTAGGATTTCCCCGAGGTCATACGAAGTACTAAACCCCACGATAGTAATATACCGTTTGCCCGGACGGTATTTACTCAGGTCCAATGATCCAATTAATAAGGTACAAAAATATAATTTTAACACATAAAAAAAAATCAAAGATATCATTTAATAATTAAATTGCAAATAATAATGATAAAATCACAATCTTAATTTATAATTTTAGAAAATCTAAGGATTCCATTTATAATATTTTCCAATTCAATTTCTTATAAAATAAGTCAAGGGTTCTAATTTGAATTCATTAAAACTAACAGGGCTTCTTTCTAATTTCTAGAAACTAATGGGGCAAGATGTTAAAAATAGAATTCTATGTTCAGTCAACACATAACTTCTTTTCATCCTAATACACGTTGAAGACAAACACCCCCAAGTCACTACTGTTCCCAATTTGATCAAGAACAATGGACATCACACACATCACGTCTAGTGTAAAGGGTCATGTGGAAAGTGGGCTCCACTGAACAAGAAGCCAGGATGGGTCTATCCTCTAAGGTCGCCCGGCTATACATGGCAATGTGATCGGGCCAAATCTGATATCAAAACAATGGGTCCCACCACATGATTCAACACACATCAGGCCTGGTTCATCAGGGACGTCTGGACAGTGGGCCCTACTAGATTCAGTCCCAATTCTCAAATCAACTCCACCAACTAGGTCGCTAGCCATGTACGGACGTATGATCAGGCCATATATATATATGATCCGATCAATCATTGGGTCCCACAACCTGATAAAAGAAAATAACTCCACAATAATTTACGCCCAAAATTTAGAATCAAAAGATGGTGGCCATATATGTGCCAGGTATCATCACAAAAAGAGAAAATCAAACCTTAGGGCATAAAAAGGGGTTTCTATATGCATTAATACACAGATCAAGGAATAACACAAGTATTAAATTTAAAAATTATGGTTAAGTACTTGCTTGAGATTAGCGGTTGATGGAGACGGTCTAGGATCTCTATTGCCAAAGCCCAAGGTGCTATCCCAGAGAAAAATTGAAAGAGAGAGAATTGTATGTGAAAATAAAAGAGTGCGGTGTATAAATAGGAAATAGGAATAGGACTTAAAGTCTAAAAATAATAGTTTCTTTTCTAAAAAGATAGGAGTTTGGATTAGAAAACAATTATACCACTAAATTGGGCATGGGTTAGCTATGGGTTAGGACACCTATCCAACAAGCCTAACTCACCAAACTTAAGTCTAGCGTGGTCCCCACTTAGACTAATCGCGTATTTAATTAATATATAATCAATTAAATAATAATAAAATAAATAATATATATATAATAAATAATCAAAACGTCACAACTTAAGCATGTTTGCCACATTTTTTGGAGGAAGGGAATGATTTCCTTGCAAAGGTGGGCAAATAAATTTGACAAGTGAGAACGATCTTTAAACAGATGGTAACTTTATTTGGTATGGTTCTCTGCCTTTTCTCCCTCAAAATGAATCCAAGCATATGAAGGAAAATTGAATAGTTTTGAGATAAGTTTTCCTTTCTTTTTTTTCATTACACCCCCTTCCCTTGCGGAACCATATTGTTTTAGATAGGTAAATGCCGAATGGGGCCTAAGCTAAACAGATGATGCTATTTCATTAAACCCAATTCTAAAAAAGCTGAAAAAATCTTCTCTTTTTTTTAATATCATACTAAAAGTTGAGCTGTGCAGGATGGTTATAAGGTTTCCTTGAATGTCTATGATCTCAGCCAAGGACTAGCTCGCCAACTTTCTCCAACATTTCTTGGGAAGGCTATTGAAGCTGTTTGGTAAGCAATTATTCAGATGTATTAGTCTGTCTATTAAATTAAAGGATGTGTGCTTGCGTGTGTCCTTCAATTGATGCAGAATATTGGACCAAGGTTTACTGAAAGTTACTACTTGTGGCCTTCTTAAATTGAAGCATATAATGACAAAAATCACCTCGACAATGAGGTGCTGATTTACTATTTTATGAATGATTTTTTCCCACAATTATAATTGCCTTTGTTTTGTGATAATTTTCAACAGCTAACATATTAAAACATTTCTGTTGTCTATAAAATTTATTCTGGATACAAATGTTACTTGAATACCTTTCTTCTTCTTTGGGAAACTCTTGTCTTGTAAGGAAGATGAGTAATGTTGTCCATAGGGTAGTGGGAGTAGGACATCTAGAAATAGAACAATGTATGCTAAAGGTTCCTGACAGCCCGTTCAAGTGCCCCACGTGGATAGAAACAAGCCAAATAACCATATATGGATGGAAACACGTCCAGAGGGATTCAAACACAAGACCCCCAACTCTGACATTATGTTAATAATAAAAAACACAAAAAGCTCAAGCTGTTAGTGAGCGACAAAACAATGTTTATCAAAGGTCCTCATAATTGGCTATGTTTGATTTGTTTATAAGATGACAAAATATTGCAGCATGAACAGTTAACAGTAACAACATCAGAGAGGAACTATCTGGTGGAAAACCTTCGCATGTATTCTGGTTTGAGGGCTATGAGTAAATAGGTGGGCTCTGATGTCCAGTCCTGAATCCTTTCTTTATCATAACATGTGCCAAACTGTGAAGGCTTTAGAATGGATGTTTCCGCTGTATACTAACATCCCAATATGTGACTATTGTCATTTGCTCATTCCTTCAACTGATTTTTACTCTGTAGCTCACTTTCTTTTTATATATTTATATGTTACTGATTCAAGTTTTAAAATGACTTGGCTATATCACTGTGTTGGAGATTTTGAATTATAGTATAAGGCTCCAATTTTGGCATGTCCTTCAATGCAAATCACAGGCACACGGGGATAGTAGTGTATGGAAATGAATACTACTTTGGAGCAGGCATCCAACATTCAGCTACTGGAATCACAGCATATGGAACTCCAGTGCGGGTGGTGGACTTGGGAATCACGCACGTGCCTAAGGACCTATTCGAGGAGTATTTGCAGGAGATTACTCCGCGTTATACAGCTGAGACCTACAATGTGCTCCACCACAACTGCAACAGCTTCAGCAATGAGGTAGCACAGTTCTTGGTAGGGACTACAATTCCAGACTACATCCTGCAGCTCCCTAATGAAGTCATGAATAGCCCAATGGGTGCTATGATGTGTGAGTAACTCATCTCTTGCAACATCAAACTGCCCTTGGGTCTTTGATTCCTTTTTCTACATTCCATGAAATATTGAAATCGTTGTTTCATGGTACTTTATTCTTCTTGTTAAATGTTGATTTTCCAGCAGCAAACGTTATAGAAAGCCCAGTGCATTTAACATTAATTATGTGGTAAATTAGTAATCCGTCTGCTTATATAAAATGGTGCAGTGCCTTTGATCCATCAGCTAGAAATGACAATGAAATCAGGTGGTGTTCCTCGGGCTCCTCAATTTGCCATGCCCCAGCCCACACAATCCAGGACCTCTATTTCAACTTCACACGAATCCATTAACTCCAGCTTTTCTTCCAGAGATGCACCCATAAGCAGCGGGGCAGATGGCCCTACAAAATCTGATAGCTGCCCCTTTTATACTGGAAACATGCCAGAGAAGCTGCAGAATACAGAGAGCCCTGTATCACCTTCTGTCAGACCTGCTGAAATGAAAGAAAAGAATTCCAATGGAGTCGCAAAAGATCCTCTTGGTGAAGCTCGGAGAAAGGTACAACAGGAGATTGGCAAGGAATTTGCTGAAATTATGGCTACTAGAACACTATGTGCAAGCGAGGCTGCTACACTTGCCACAAGGAGAGTGATGGAAAGGAATGGAATGCTGAAGGCTACCACCCCACACAGCTGAAAAGAACAGTTTCAGTTTTACATGATTTCAACCTTATGGAGCGAAATGGTGGTTGAATATTCTGTTAATGCACATAATTTATCATTGCTTACTATAAGTCTATACATTATAGAAAGGTCTCTTTTCTATCTAGCAGAGAAGCTACATACAAATGTATTACTAAATGTAAGTGGTTTGCTTTATGTGATACTGTAATGTTATGAACAGACCAAATATTCTCAAATTGACAGCTTGCTATTGCTGTTGTTGGTATTGTTATTTTCATTGTCAATTGTTGTCATGTTATGTGGTGATTGTTATTACTATTCTTCTGATCCTGCTACTAAAGCTATTATTATTATTATTACTACTACTATTCTTCTTCTTCTTACCACCACCACCACCACCACCACTACTGTGTTCATAAACAAATGGTTTTCTTAATCATGGCTCTTGGATTTTGATTTTGATTTTTTGGAGTTATGTATTGGCATACTAATAAGAAAGATTCAGATTTTACAAAAGTGAGCCTTTTTTTTATTTACAAGATTCCAAATTTTAATTTTCTTTTTTGAAGATATGTTTTTAATTTTCCAGAAAGAGGGACATGTTGCCCTCTGATAATAAGTTCATATTGTTTCAATATTTAATATGATAGATTCTATTGATGCAATTTTGATTCCTAACCTTGCAATGTTCAAACTATTATTATTAAATCGTATCAATAGGATAAATCATGTCTTAAGAACTGAATTGTACCTACCTTGCTAACCATATGATTTTTCTTTACCCTTTGCTCGAGACAAACTCATACAATCTTGCCTCTTAAAGGGAACATTTGGTGTCCCTAACCATCTGAGCTATGACCCAGGACTAACCACTTGATCTTACTTATTGGGACTCCACATTTGTGATACATACTGCACCTTTTTTTGGGCCCTTCCATGTATAGTAGCAGTAGTCGTCATCATCTAACCGGAGCATGTACACAATTGGCCTACGTATAATTAAAGGCCCAAATTGGCCCAGACATAATTGACACATATTTTGCAAATAGTGTCTGGCCCTGACTTTCTGGTCTGTCAGTTGGAATCAGGCATGAATACTAGGCCCAATAACTAAATGTCTGGGTTTGGCCAAGAGTTGGCCTGGCCAGGCCGAACCCTGCCTATCACCCCACCCACCCACACACACTCTTGAAGGGCCACTCTCATTGTAGAAAAGGAAATTGGTGATGGGGAGATAATTACACAGGTAAGGAGATAACTATTGAAGATTTGTTATGGGAAAGTGTTGCGAAAAAGGGAAAAAAAGGTATCGTTAAGCATCCAATCATTCTCATTCTTAGTGTAAGTGTACACTCTTCTTCTTCCTGTTTGTTTGCCTTTACTTTTCTTTTTTGTTTTTTTCTATGCAATCATTCTCATTCGTAGTGTAATTGTACAATCATACGACAGTGGTGCCCGCTACGAACTTCTTCTTCTACTACTATGACTACAACTCCTTTCGGTCAAACGAATGTAAGGAATAAAGGAATTATGATTTTTTTTTCTTTTCAGAATTTTGACCAGAAATAGGAAATTCAGACTTGTTCAACTAAAATATGCAATTTTGGCCAAACCAGTCCACAATATGGACCGAAATTTTGTTGGGGTCGTTCGTTTGGATTAATAATTACAGCGACTTCAGCCCAAATAAACCAATATCATAACTATGATCACCATCCTAAAACTCTAATGTTGACAATCCTACTACTTTTACTAGTTATAAGTTAATATAAGGAGTCCTTTCATTTAGTGAAGACACTCAATCGTGTTAAAAGAGTGCCTCTATAATGTCGTTTGATAAGTTCGAAATAGGAAAATGATTGTATTGAAGGGTTTGACCAAATTGGAACCTATATGGACCCGGAATCGAACCCGTTTATCAATCAAAACCTAAATTAAGTTCCGGACACGGACCAGTTTATGAATTGGAATCTAAAATAGATTCCAAATCCGATTTTTTGCTGTTCGGAACTTCCGGGCAATCGGAGAATCGGATACCCGTTTGCAACCCTATATACACACCCATTGAAATTCCTTAAGTGGAGTGGGGTCAAGGGCCGAGTCAATGATACCTGATTCTGGCTTGGCCTTTCAACAGGGAGACAAAAAAAAAAAAGACCCATATCCCACTCATCACTTTCTTTGCCCATACTTCATGGTAATACTTTTGGTAATAAAATTTTTGAAGATGTGTACTTTTGATGTGACCTATTGTCTGAATGAAAGTTTTACACTACTTTTACTAACCTAGTAAATTGTCAAACGGGCCCTATGGAAAAGGAGATTTTAACCCAGGTTCAATACTTAGCTATGGTGCCATTGGCATCCTACCTTGAGGACCAATTGGTAAACTATGAGTAAGGGATTTTTAAGCTAACATATCCTTATTGGTTGTTCGGATTATGTACGAGGTACAACCTATACCTGTCGAGGGCGGAGTAAGGCAAGATGATATCCACTAATGGATTATGCACCAATAATTATTGACAAGATATCTTAACCTCACCCCCTCCTTGGATCGTATAGTGTGTTTCGTACAAACAAGGCAATTATTGACCTAGAATTGGATTGTTTATCATCCTTGACTATGGATCGATCGGAATTGAATTGTAATGATTCGTTATTGATGTGCACATGCTTTGTGCATGTTCCACAGATTTACACTATTTATATTGTTGGGATCTCATTGAAAATGTAGATTGATTGAATTTAGGATCCCGCATTGATTGTCATTGTTATTGATCGACGTGTAGCTTGGCGGCTTTGTTTGTAAAGGCTTTGAGAGGACTATTGGTTGAAGTGTTTTACTTTGGGTTTGCATTGACCGAATAATGTTTTGGACGGTAATCTCTCTTTCATTCGACGAACGTGTTCACGCTAGATAAGCCAAGCCCTTCACCCTTTGTCTTAAGAATCTTTGAGTCAGGCACCACTAAGTTGTTGTTGTCCGACACAGAGGTGTAGCACCTATGTGGAGGACCAATGTCAATTACTTTGACTTTGAACGATTGCGTAAAATGGATTTAAACTGTTAATGTGGATTGGGATTTATAACCCATATGATTTGGATCGGGTAATCACCCGATGTTTTGGACGGGGTTGATAACCCGATGAATTTTGGACAAGGTTAATCACCCGATGAGTTTTGGACAGGGTTAACCACCCGATGTATTGACTTTGGACAGGGTTAACTACCCGAAGTGTCATGACTTGTCATTTCACGGTACTAGCCTATGTGGATCGCCTACATTGTTAGGGCTTGTTTTAGGACTCTGTTCATTTTGTTCTTTCTTTTATTGTACTTAACATGATCATGTTGTGCTTTAATCGCTTTGTACTTGCATATTTGTTCTTGTTTATGTATACCTACATGCCGGTTACTTGTAATCTAATGATGTTGTGCTCAGTGCATAGGTGCCGAGCCCCTCTACCTCGGGGAGGAGGCGGAGGCGTCGTTTTAGGCATATTAGCCTGATGACGTGCACGAGTGGCAGTGTGCCAACGACATTGTCTCAGTCGTCATGACCAGCACACTAGTGCTTTTATACATTTTGAATGGTTTGTATTTATTTGTTGGCCTATGTTTTTGGCCATTTAATTAAACTACTTTTAGTATCTATTGACAAAATTTAACTATAGTAAAGAAATATATGCCTACTCTGAAATATCATTTTTGTACCATCTATATTTATAGAGAGCTTCCGTTTGTATTTTGGTTGACTGAGAAAATGTTTACACCTCATCGAAGACTCCGATCTTGTAGGATCACGATTTGGGGCCACGTTGTGTGGTTTATCGAAGAAAAATTTAATTGTCCCGTAATCTCACGCCTAATCCTCGTGCCCATCAATAGGGGCGTGACAACCACTCAACTATGAGTTTGTTAGCGCCATGTGTTCCACTTTGACAGTGTTTATCCATCTTCAGCGACCTAAATTGGATTGAACAAATCACAATACACACATAAAAAAAAAAGCATCTGTTGTTTATATCTGTGCAGCCATCTCGACAAGTGATTGCACAAGGAGAGCATTTACAAGAATGTGTGAACTAGAGAATATTTGGAAGATATAAGATATATTTTACTGTAATAGATTCAAATGTCGATTTCCCATCGATCCAGATGAAGTATTTTTCATACTGTTGTTGTTCATTCACAATGTGCATATAAAGGTTTATGAATAATTCTGACAGGGAGTAACTATGCCAAGGGCAAATGGGTTGCAGACTGCATACGACCATTATATTTTGGTTTTGATTGTAAGCGGTGGTTGTCGGGGCCATGGTCTTGTACAATGACCCAACATACAGATTCCTCCCACGAATGCTTCCTATGGCAAGAAAATTGTGAGATGCCTGATTTTGATGGTTCTACATTCTTGAAAAGACACGATTTCTTTGTTTATTTTCTATTTTATTTTGTTTCAATCTCTCAATTGGATTATTGAAGTCCAACTGTGCAGAGTGTTAAATACTAGCCAAGGTGAGGAATCTTTGGGTCTTATGCCAGAGTTGATAAAATTTGCTGCTTTTTTTATTCTTTATGCTTGGTGATCCAGCCCATTAATGTGATGCTTCCACCATTAATGGGTAGTTTGCCACAAATTTCAGGTGGAAAGATTCTATTTCCCAACACTCTAGTATGGCCAGTAAATAGACACAACTGCACTTAAATGTACATAATACAAAAAAGGTTGAAGAGTGTGTATACTATCTTCCAACTGGAAAAGTGGGTTGCAGCAAATTTGTCACATTTCGGATCCAAAAATCTCCTGATTAAGGTGGTTCCCAAGGAGTGACACGCGTACTCCCGTGAACTCGCATTTGTTCTGGACCAAATCCGAATTCACGAAGGAGAAAATTCCACATTCAATCAATATTTAATTGCGGAAGTATATACTATATTAATAGTAACAAAGCCACGAGCAATCCATTTACTATTCTATTTTAATACAATTTATCTTTAACAAAGTTAATAATTAAATCTCTTAGATGCATAGTACAATGGTACTCTAATGAGTTTCTACTAGATGCTTATTTCAAAGGAACATAGTCCTGGTACACATAAAGATCTACTAATCATGCATTACCTTAAGCTAAGTGAAATAAAAAAAATACTTAGTCTTAACTCAAGATTACCACTCAAGTACGTACTCCGGCTGTTATAGCTAACCGAAGAACTTACCAATCAAATCTTTAATCTGCATGATTACTAATTAATCTCTTCGATGTCTTGGATCCCTGTGACACCAAGAGTAGTATCTCAAATACAACGATTTGGCAAGTATAGACAATAAAAGGGATATACATAATGTTTTCAAAAATAAAATAGTTGACAATTGATTGATAGATATCAATATAAAGAATTAACCAAATGTTTGCTCAATAAATGATAAATCCATGATTTTAAAATTAAATCAATAACATATCCATGGTTTCGAGATTCAAATCAATAATTTATATATATACAAATATGGCATCTACGTGAGCTCATCCTCTCTATGAGAGCAAATCTAGTTGGGATGTCACCAGCGGCCCGGCCAAAGGCTTACTGGCTATGGCTACCCGGGTTCCTGAGTTCCGGTTATTCTAGATGACATACTGTAGTAGTCTCTATAACTAAACCAAGTTTAATCCCCGTCGGGCATCACAAGGTCGAAGCTAAGTAGTGCCGATAAAATCAAATCAATAACAAATCAAATCTGAGTATCTTTATGTACTCGTTCACAAATCAAATCAAATAATAATCTCAATGATTGAATACTTACTCAATTTAAATCTTTCATCAAATATCAAATACTTATATGACAATTGGATAACAAATTGGAAGTAAATGATTGAATCAAATAATGTAAATAATGTGACAACTATATCAATTAAAATTGATAATGATGAAATTCCAATTTAAAGGTATAATGTAATTTATTTAAAGAAAATCAAAACACTTATTAACCAATTTAATTATTCATAAAGATTGTTACTATCCGATACAAGATAGATTTAGAGAGTTAACGTATTACTACTTACTTGGTGTCACTTATTATGAAAAAAAATACGTTGAGCCTCTAAATTAATCTCCATGCTTAATAATTAGACTACTAAATGCATAAAACTTATGAGAGATTTAATTTAAATTAAGCCTTCATAAAAATGTAATTTCCATTAGTCAAATGAAAGGGTTAAGGGTTCCATTCTAGAGTCATATAAGTCATTTTAAAATTTTCATCACCTATTAGTTTAGGGTCACACCATATTTCTCATTAGGGAGAATTATGAAAGGTCATCATAGAGTAAGAATACAATCACACTCCTCTAGTATGGGCCAATTGGGTCGAAAAGCCCAAATAAATGGTTTCAGATTCATTACCATTGGTCCGTTAATTTCATTAAGGGTGCCATTTTCTAGGGTCCCACAAGTACTCAGAGTCAAAACTCCTAATTGGTTTAGTAAATATATAATATGAAAGTATTCATCAACTTTTGATGGAAAAATAAACGCTTTTAATAAAAATTTCGGGCCCAAACAGGGACCCACCTCGCTATAGCGAGGACACGTTCTGTGCCCACTCCTCTGTTTCCTCTTTTTCTTTGTTTCCAATTCAAACACTATTCCACCTGAACTTAATCATTGAAGCCCCACCTGTACTACATATATACACAATTTCACATGTTTTCAAAAGTATAAATGCACATAGTTTAATCCATTCACCACTCATGTGCAGCAAATTGGTGTACATGTAAATTTTGTGTTTATTTTAACACACTACTTCACCATCAATTTAATCTTCTCTTTACCTTTTAAAAATTAAGGCTACTAACACTCAAGGCAATCAACCCATACTATAATCATTCTCAAATTATAATCAAAGAGGCTAATCACCATAAAGAGGTAAATAATAGAATTGATAATCCAATCAAGGAATTAAACACTATGTGTTCTTAAATAATGCTTATACTTGCCTCAAATCCAAGCTTTCCAAGCTTCTAAGCTTTCTCTACACTCTAATTAGCTCAAGAGACCAAAAACCCCCAAAATATAAACCCTAGCCAAAAGAAATCCATGAAAAGAGATGAGAATGCAATGCATGTAGGTGTATGAGTCTATTTGACTCTAAAGGAACCTAAATCATAAACTAAAAGGGTGGTAGCTTACCTCTTGGACACTATTCCGAATTTGGAAGGAAATAAGGGAAGGTGGAGAGAGTTCCTTGCATTAAGGATGCAAGAGAGAGATGGAGAAATGAAGAGGATTCCAAATCCAAGCTTTTTAAGCTTTCTTAAGCCCTCTCTTCACCACTTGATATAAAGAGCTCAAAAACCCCAATTTATAAACCCTAACAATGGAAAAACCATGAAAAAAGTGATGAGAATGAAATGCATGTACAATCATGAGTCTCCTTGACTAGAATGCAACTCAAATCATGAGTTAAGAGGGTTTGTTACTCACCTATAGTGAGGAATCCGAATTTGAGAGGAAAGAGGGAAGAATGGAGATGGCTCCTTGTCCACAAGAGTGAAAAGGAAATGAGGAAGATGAAGAGGCTCCAAGCTTTACTCCTAAAAGTCCATGCCATAATCTCTACCTCCTAGATGATTGAAGAAGGAAGGAGGAGGAAGAGAGGAGAAGAAGAAAAGTAGTAGAGAGGAAGGAAATGGGAGAAAAGGATGGGTATGGCTTGTTTATAAAGGGGTAAGGGTGTATATTTTTGCATAAAAGTCCACCATTTGGACATAATTTGGATAAAAGACTTCTTAGGTGGGAATGGGCTTGGGTTTGTAGATGTGTTGAGTTGGGTCTCATTGTGAAAATAATATAGGGAAGGTGTTTGATGAAATGCTCATGAAGGTCTACAACATTTAATACACACAAATCATCATAATTAACAACTAAGTATAATTAATTTAGTTTAAATATTATTAATTAGTACTAAACAAGTTTAACTTGGGTCGGGGTGTAACAAAACTGATCAGTTTCCTGTTGTGGAGGGTTGAAAATTTCTCTTCCTTGCTCAGATGGATGGGTTCAATTTTGCTTTTCCCACCCCTCATTGCCCTTCTTGTCACATGCGTCTTCCTTAATTTGTCTTAGTTCTGATTTTATATCATTCTGTGGTGCCAATGTGGATAATTCTTTCCAGGATGCAGCACAAGACTGTGGCTCTTGTAGGGGATTCCTTCCGTAGGCAACAATTCCAGATCCTGATGTGTATGGACAGTATGGTCACGGGCGGGAAAGACAGTCCAAAAGTGGAAGATGTTTGAAGTGAGTTTATGGATTCCCAACACCACCAGGTGCTGAACAACCGAATGGGTGGATTTATGGATTCCGAACAACCAACACTACCATTGTCTATTACTAGCAAAATCCCGTGGATAACCACGAAACCACCAAATGCACAGACTGATATGAATTATTTTTAATAAATTTATTAATTAGTAAACTTGTGAGTCCTTTTTTTTTGTTGCTAATTTGATCTTTATGTTTTTTTTTCCAAATGTTTTATTCTTTAGGTGAGGCATGAATTGATTAAGAAAGATCAAATGATCATAGACCTAACAAATTGACCTAATATATTTAAGTGAGACCACGATGAATGGGGTTTATCATCTCTATTCTAACCGTTCATAAAATCATATGATGCGGGCTGGGACCCATTAATTGATTGATAAAGATCAAATGATCAAATGATCATAGACCTCTCAAATTGACCAAACCTAACCTATTTAAGTGGGACCCCCAAGATGAATGGGTCCACCATCTATATTCTAACCATCCATAAAACTATATTATGCGGGATGGGACCCATGAATTGATTTAAAAAGATCAAATGATCAAATGATCGTAATCCTAACAAATTGACCTAATATATTTAAGTGGGATCCAGATGAATGAGGTCCACCATCTTTATTCTAATTGTTCATAGAATCAAATGAAGCGGGCCGGGACCCATTAATTGATTGATAAAGATCAAATGATCAAATGATCATAGACCTCTCAAATTGACCAAACCTAGCCTTTTTAAGTGGGACCCCCAAGATGAATGGGGTCTGCCATCTATATTCTAACCGTCCATAAAAACATATGATGCGGGCTGGGACCCATGAATTGCTTGATGAAGATCAAATGATCATAAACCTCACAAATTGACCAAACCTAACCTATTTAAGTGGAACCCCCCAGATGAATGGAGTCCACCATCTCTATTCTAACCGTCCATAAAACCATAATATGCGGGATGAGACCTATGAATTGATTAAGAAAGATCAAATGATCAAATGATCGTAGACCTAACAAATTGACCATATATTTTTAAGTGGGACCCAGATGAATGAGGTCCACCATCTTTATTCTAACCGTCCATAAAATCAAATGATGCGGGCCGGGACCCATGAATTTATTGATAAAAATCAAATGATCATAGACCTCTCAAATTGACCAAACCTGACCTATTTAAGTGGGACCCCCAGATGAATGGGGTCCACCATCTATATTCTAACCGTCCATAAAATCATATTATGCGGGATGGGACCCATGAATTGATTTAAAAAGATCAAATGATCAAATGATCGTAGACCTAACAAATTGACCAAATATTTTTAAGTGGGACCCAGATGAATGGGGTCCGCCATCTTTATTCTAACCATCCATAAAATCAAATGATGCGGGCCAAGACCCATGAATTGATTGATAAAGATCAAATGATCAAATGATCATAGACCTCTCAAATTGACCAAACCTAACCTATTTAAGTGGGAACCCCAAGATGAATGGGGTCCACCATCTATATTCTAACTGTCAATGAAATAATTTGATGCGGGCTGGGACCCATGAATTGCTTGATAAAGATCAAAGGATTAAATGATCATAGACATCACAAATTGGCCCAACATAACCTATTTAAGTGGGACCCCTAAGATGAATGGGGTCCACCATCTTTATTATAACCATCCATAAAACCATATTATGCGGGATATGACCCATGAATTTATTTAAAAAGATCAAAGGATCAAATAATCGTAGACCTAACAAATTGATCAAATATGTTCAAGTGAGACCCAGATAAATGGGGTCCACCATCTCTATTATAACCGTCCATAAAATCATATGATGTAGGCCGGGACCCATGAATTGATTGAAAAAGATCAAATGATCATAGACCTCATAAATTGACCAAACCTAATTTATTTAAGTGGGACCCCAAAGATGAATGGAGTCCACCATCTATATTCTAACTATTAATGAAACCATATGATGCGGGCTGGGACCCATGAGTTGCTTGATAAAGGTCAAAGGATCAAATGATCATAGACCTCACAAATTGACCAAACCTAACATATTTAAGTGGAACCCCCCAAATGAATGGGTTCCACCATCTCTATTCTAATCGTCCATAAAATCATATTATGTGGGATGGGACCCATGAATCGATTAAGAAAGATCAAAGGATCAAATGATCATAGGCCTAACAAATTGACCACATATTTTTAAGTGGGACCCAGATGAATGGGGTCCACCATCTTTATTCTAACCGTCCATAAAATCAAATGATGCGGGCCGGGACCCATGAATTGATTGATAAAGATCAAATGATCATAGACCTCTCAAATTGACCAAACCTAACCTATTTAAGTGGGACCCCCAAGATGAATGAGGTCCACCATCTATATTCTAACCATCCATGAAATAATATGATGCGGGATGGACCCATGAATTGCTTGATAAAGATCAAATGATCAAATAATCATAGACCTCACAAATTAACCAAACATAACCTATTTAAGTGGAACCCCTCAGATGAATGGGGCCCACCATCTTTATTCTAACCGTCCAAAAAAGCATATAATGCGGGATGCGACCCATGAATTGATTTAAAAAGATCAAAGGATCAAATGATCGTAGACCTAAAAAATTGACCAAATATTTTTAAGTGGGACCCAGATGAATGGGGTCCACCATCTTTATTCTAACCATCCATAAAATCAAATGATGCGGGCCGGAACCCATGAATTGATTGATAAAATAATTTTAATCAAATCACGAGGGTGTGACAGAAATGTCTTGCTAGATGTGTAGATGATATCCAAATGGATAAAAAACAGAGATCTCCCCTGAATCACAATGGATCCATGTAGGTTTGCACCCATTCTGACCAATTGAGCCCACAATCGACCACTCTATTTGTTTCTTTTTTTTTAAGCCATTAAAATTTGTGGGTTCCTGTTGAATTGGTTAGGATGATCAGTGGGTCCCAACCTTGACAGTGATGTAGGCCCCAAGTGGGCCCCACAGAGAGCACAGATTTCTTCTATGGAATTAAGGATTATATTTCAATCCTTTACAATTTGGGATTTTCCTCTTCCCCATTTTGTGTGGTTGTCTTGGAAGTGAAATTTTAGATGGAGAATGAGAGATTTTAGGGATTGCATTAGCATGGAGAAGGAGAGATTTTAGGGAGGGAGAGATGGAGAAATTTTAGATGGAGAATGAGAGATTAGCAGAATACCATTTTAGGCTGGCTGCTGCCACGTGTCCATCTCCAAGACATGCCAAGTGTCCTCCTCCAGGAAGTGTATACATCCCTTTAGTAATATAGATTGGTCCGCAAGCGTCTATGACTTGGAGCCTCTAAACATCAATGACCTAGCTACTGATTATGCAATGCACTTGGGTCGTCCTCCAATTTTCTTGCAGCACTATCTCCAAAGATTCAGTGTTTTTGGTTCTCAACAGAGGGTACCACTGGAAAAGAAGCAAGCTTAATGTGAATCGGTGGGTGATCTCTATAGTTGGTATGCCCATCAGAGACAGGAAGCTTGCTCAGATATGAGATCCCAACAACTTCACCGTTTAGACGTTAGTGGTCCCCATGACCTCATCTATAATAATCATAGGGCCCCACTTTGAGTCAAATGATATGCTTTCCCCTTTTAGTTTTGATTTGAATAAATCTCAACTAGATTCAGTTTAGGAAGTCCCAATCAATCAGGATTTTTTGTTGACTAATCGTTGAGGAAAGCAAGGAAACTTATTGCTAATTGATTTTTTTGATGGGAATAAATCTTTCTTGGATTATATATAAAAAGGGTTTTTTGGTCCTCTCTCTTGACTCACGTTATTTGCAAAGCACCCATTATCTTGCACACATTTTGGAGTGAGTGATAAGGGAGATAGAAGAAAACTCAAAGGCTATTGATCTCTCAATGAGAAAAGCTTTAGATCAATCCATACCACTCATCATCAAGATCATGGCTCAAGGTATACTTTTTATGAGTACATCCAATACCGCTTTTCCCTTTTACTACGCAAAAGACTCCCTACTGCTTTTACAGCAAGAGGTACACCTTTGCACCTCTCCACAATTTTCTCACCTATCTCCGTCAGCTCCCGACAATTTTCTTCTTCTGTTCCTTTAAGTGCTCTGGAATGAAACACTTCCCAACAATCAGAATTAGATAAAATGCCCAATTCATGAACATTAATGCGAGGTGTATCCATTGCTACTGCAACTTGATGACTACGAGTTGTAACCACAACCTTACGTCCTTGTGCAGCATCCTTTAGTGGAATGCTCAGTTTCTCCCAAAGTGCATCATTTTCATTCCAAACATCATTCAACACGAGCAAAAATTGTGTTTTACTTACAACTTCATGAAGATTGCCTTGCAAAGTCGCAAAGTTTGTGTTATTGGATGCAGGTCCACCCATGGATTCAATTACTTCTGTTGCAATCCTATTGACATCAAAAGGATCAGACACCCAGACCCAAATCCTCTTTTCGAAATATGCCTCCACTCTCTCCTCATTGTAGATTGAGGAATGAACACCCAACTCTATGTTTCAAGCAAGTGAAATTACGCCACGATATTGGACATAGGATAAGAGAAGTAAGAGAGAGACTAAATGAAATTTTAGACAAAAAGAGTAAATTCAATAGGGGTGTAAAAAAAAACCGAGAAACCGTCTAACCGAACCGAACCGAACCAAACCGCAGTTAAAAACCGTGTTTCACGGTTCGGTTCGGTTACGGTTTTCTATAATAACTTACTGCGGTTAACCGAACCGAACCGTAAAATATGGTTCGGTTAACCGTATACGGTTAACCATACCATTATACAAATAAAGGAAAAAAACTAAGGGCCGAATGAAATATTTCTTTAAGTGTTACGTTAACAAAAGAAACCTAACCCTTTCTCTCATCCGTTTCTCGCCTAAACCCAAACCCCCTAATCTGAAACTCATATTCTAATCCTCAATCCATGTCACTAATTAATTTATCCATCTAGATTAGATTTTTTTTTTGAATTCTTAACTAATTTTTTGCTTGGTTAAAATCAGTGGGTTCTTTCTTTGTTTTTCTATTTTGTTCCCTCTTGTCCTATGCATGATAAATGTTTGAGAATATGAATGTTTCCTAATTGAAAGTTTAAGATGTTCTTTGTGGTCTTTGTTTTTTTTTTCCATGTTCTCCTAATTTCTTTGATACACATCCATTCACAGTTTCAATAGAGTGTTCAACATGCTCTGTTGCAATTTGAAATTTAAAAGTTGGCATTATATTCTAGCCGTTTGTCTATTAATTAATATATAAAGGGTTAATCTACTGGTTAAGCATGATTAGATTTTCCCATGGTTAATAATCGTAACCGAACCGTCTGATACGGTTAACCGTAATTCGGTTTTCTACGGTTTTTGTCTTCACGGTTACGGTTACGGTTAATGAAATTCAAAAACCGCGGATATGTTCGGTTAACGGTTTTCCCAAAATAACCGGTTAACCGAACCGTTACACCCCTAAAATTCAATTTAAAAGAAGTTGAGGAGAGGGAAGTTATGCCAGGGCCTAATAAGGAAGAAAGTGAAATCGGTCCATTTATTGATGAATCAAAGCTTTTCGGTAGAGATAGCGTTAAAGAGAGAATAATTAAACAGTTAGTGAAACTAGTCTAGAGGAGAAGTCAGTTTCCATTGTTTCAATAGGTGGTATGGGTGGATTAGGCAAGATGACTCTTGCTCAACGTCTCCCCTCTTTGCTAGAGCATCCTTCATTGCTAGAGCAAATGGCATTCATTCCTCCATCTCGGACGTTTAAACCCAGGAGGTGGGATACAGTGGTCGGCAACATGTCCTACTATATTAGAGACCATATCATGTCCTACTACTTAGCACTTGGCACTTGGCACTTGGAGGAACGAACGGCCATGCCACACTTTGGAAAGGCTGTAAATGGCACTTAGCTCTTCGAAAAATGAACGGCCATGCCACAGTCCGAAAATGTTTAGAAGTCTGAGATTGATGAAACATAACGTCAAGCATGGAACCGACCGTCCGAAGGGACTGCGCCGACCGAATGGGCATCGCGACGCCACAACAAGGTGGGAGTTGGCGCCGACCAATATCGTCTCCCACCTCCAGGGTATAAACGTCCAAAATTGAGGAAACGGGCGCTTCAGTGCACCTACCAAGCGCAACGTGCGCACGGATGGACCGAAAGTACACCACAACGCCACAACAAGGTCCTCCTTCATTCCAATCCGAAGGCAAACTTCATACATGCTAATTATGAAAAAAATCTTAGAATTCCTTGAGATAAAACATTTTTCATAATTTCAAAGGAACCCATTATGCCATGAAATACAAGGCCTATTTGTTCCCATAAAGTTGAATTACTACAAATTCGAAGGAACTTATTTTACTATAAAATCCCTTATCTTGAAATCTTATAACATATTTCTTTGCATGAATACAAATCCTAGAAAATCAAAGAAACCTGTTTTAGCGCATGGACTCATTATCGTGAAAATATAAATGGAGATTCTATTTTTTTATCATTAAATTGAATTCCTAGGAAATGTTGTCATATAAAAAAATATTGAGACAAAAATATAAAGTTATTGACCATTTCTTTCATTTGAGAATTAAGGCCATTTTTGAGTTTAGAGTATATTATAATATGGGATAATTGCCAAACCGATTGGTGCAAAATCTATTAAATGTTTTGAGAACTGCCAAACAACAATAATATTGAGGTTAATATTAAAAAAAATTGAGATATTGTAATTCTAAAATAATTTATTATGTAATGTTCTATTTTTCTAGTATTTAAATCTAGAAATACTTTATTTTGTACATATCCAAACATTCCCCAAGATCTAAAAGAATATGAAAAAAAAAAAAGCATATTAGATCACCACTTTTCAATTACATAATAATGCTATATGTTTTCATTCAAATTCATTATTTACACCTTGCATTTTCAACCCACAAATGAAATAATAAAAGTCTGATTATTTTTATTGACCAAAACTCCGATCGATTTACAAGAATGTATTTTTCTTATGTTATAGTCTACACTATAGGTATCTATATTACTAAAAGGATGTACTCTTCCTCACATAAAGACACCTGGCGCAACCTCAAACTTTTTGCAATGCCATTTTCGGAGTTGCCCTGATCCCTAAAATCTCTATATCTATTACACACTCAAAAGATCTAAAATCTCTCCATGAAGAATCATCTTCCACTCAAAAGCCTAGAATCTCTCCATGAGATCCCTAAATAAGCCAACACACCAGATGTGCTACATTTCTAAGTGATGGTGCCTTCCCACACACGTCTATTCACACACGTCTATGGGGCCCATTTCTAATTAAATGTAAGGTCTATGATAATTTGATCCTTTGATCTTTATCAATCAATTCATGGGTACCAGCCCGCATCATATGGTTTTATGGACGATTAAAATAGAGATGGTGGACGCCATTCATCTGGGTCCCACTTAATGATTTTATGGACGATTAAAATGGAGATGGTGGACCCCATTCATCTGGGCCCCACTTAAATATATTTGGTCTATTTGTTAGGTCTATGATCATTTGATCTTTCTTAATCAATATATGAGTCCCATCCCGCATAATATGGTTTTATGGATGGTTAGAATAGAAATGGTGGACCCCATTCATCTGGGCGGGTTCCACTTAAATAGGTTAGGTTTGGACAATTTGTGCGGTCGACTATGATCATTTGATCTTTATCAATCAATTCATGGGTCCCATCCCGCATCATATTATTTTATGAATGGTTGGAGCCCATTCATTTGGGTCCCACTTAAATAGGTTTGCTCAATTTGTGAGGTCTATGATCATTTGATCATTTAATCTTTATCAAGCAATTCATGGGTCCCATCCTGCATCATATGGTTTTATGGACGGTTAGAACAGAGATGGTGGACCCCAGTAATCATGGTCCCACTTAAATAGGTTACGTTTGGTCAATTTGTAAGGTCTGTGATCATTTGATCCTTTGATCTTTATCAATAAATTCATGGGTCGCAGCCCACATCATATGGTTTTATGGACGATTAAAATATAGATGATGGACACCATTCATCTAGGTCCGCTTAAATATTTTTGGTCAGTTTGTTAGGTCTATGACTATTTGATCATTTGATCTTTCTTAATCAATATATGGGTCCCATCCCGCATAATATGGTTTTATGGACGGTTAGAATAGAGATGGTGGACCCCATTCATCTGGGGGTTCCACTTAAATATGTTAAGTTTGGTCAATTTGTGAGGTCTATGATCATTTGATATTTATCAATCAATTCATGGGTCTCAGCCAGCATCATATGATTTTATGGACAGTTAGAATATAGATGGTGGAGCTCATTCATCTGGGTCCCACTTAAATAGGTTTGGTCAATTTGTGAGGTCTATGCTCATTTAATCCTTTGATCTTTATCAAGCAGCTCATGAGTCTCATCCCGCATCATATGGTTTATTGACGATTAGAATAGATATGGTGAACCCCATCCATCATGGTCCCACTTAAATATGTTAGGTTTAGTTAATTTGTGAGGTCTATGATCATTTGATCATTTGATCTTTATCAATCAAATTCATGGGTCCCACCCTGCATCATATGGTTTTATAGACGGATAGAATATAGATGGTGCAGCGCATTCGTTTGGGTCCCACTTTAATAGGTTTGGTCAATTTGTGAGGTCTATGATCATTTGATCCTTTGATTTTTATCAAGTAATTCATGGGTTCCATCACGCATCATATGGTTTTATGGACGGTTAGAATAGATATGGTGGGCCCCATTCATCATGGTCCCACTTAAATATGTTAGGTTTGGTCAATTTGTGAGGTCTATGATCATTTGATCTTTATCAATCAATTAATGGGTCCCAGCTCGCATCATATAGTTTTATGGACTGCTAGAATATAGATGGTGGACCCCATTCATCTGGGTCCCACTTAAATATATTTGGTCAATTTGTTTGGTATATGATCATTTGATCTTTCTTAATCAATATATGGGTCCCATCCCGCATAATATGGTTTTATGGACGGTTAGAATAGAGATGGTGGACCCCATTCATCTGGGGGTTCCACTTAAATATGTTAGGTTTGGTCAATTTGTGAGGTCTATGATCATTTGATATTTATCAATCAATTCATGGGTCCCAGCCAGCATCATATGATTTTATGGACAGTTAGAATATAGATGGTGGAGCTCATTCATCTGGGTCCCACTTAAATAGGTTTGGTCAATTTGTGAGGTCTATGCTCATTTAATCCTTTGATCTTTATCAAGCAGCTCATGAGTCTCATCCCGCATCATATGGTTTATTGACGATTAGAATAGATATGGTGAACCCCATCCATCATGGTCCCACTTAAATATGTTAGGTTTAGTTAATTTGTGAGGTCTATGATCATTTGATCATTTGATCTTTATCAATCAATTAATGGGTCCCAGCCCGCATCATATGATTTTATGGACTGCTAGAATAAAGATGGTGGACCCCATTCATCTGGGTCCCACTTAAATATATTTGGTCAATTTGTTAGGTATATGATCGTTTGATATTTCTTAATCAATTCATGCCTCACCTAAAGAATAAAACATCTGGAAAAAAACATAAATATCAAATTAGCAACAAAAAGAAGGACTCATAAATTTGCTAATTAATAAATTTATTAAAAATAATTCGTATTAGTATGTGTATTTGGTGGTTCCGTGGTCCGTGCATAGCACGGGGTTTTGCTAGTTTTAGCCCTAAAATGATGTAATTGTAGTTGTGGGTAAATATTCAAATTATAGCTGTGGGTAAATATTTAAACTTTGCCACACTATGGGTATTTTAGCCCTAAAATGATGTAATTGTAGCTGTGGGTAAATATTCAAATTGTAGTTGTTGGTAAATATTCAAACTTTGAGAAGGTTGAGGGAAAAGTCATCACTAGGAATAAGCTAGAGGGAAAAACCTCTTAAAAAAGTGATATGTTCCCACTTTAAATATCGCATCTCTCACCCTACCAAAAGAAAGTTAAATGCCTCTCTCCATTTTGACCTCTTTCCTCTTCTCTTTTTGCCCTTTTTACTTTCCAAATCCCTCAACATTACTGCTCTCTCTCAGCTCAGCTTGCAAACAGACCACAAAGGCCCGGAATGCGGATCTCTTTCATCCGCTCTCTGTCCCTTGCTAAAGAAAACTACATTAGCAGAGATGAGTTGGACATGATCAGAGTCATTGGTTTGCATAACGATGACCGGGCAGATCACAGTGAAAAGATGGATCTGAATATAGATTCCAGACTTGAGGCGAGTTTTATGAAATGGTTTGTGTTCAGAATCTGATCTTGAATTTAGTTTTTATGATCTGGGTAATGTTCATTATCTTTGTCTTTTAAATTATTATCATATATTGAGTTTTTATTATCTAGACCATGTTCAAATTTTTTTTTTTTTTTTTATCATCGATTCAGTTTTTATGATCTAGGAGTAAGCTAAAGGGAAAAACCTCTTAAAAAAGTGACATGTTCCCTCTTTAAATACCGCGTCCCTCACCCTACCAAAAGAAAGTTGAACGCCTCTCTCCATTTTTACCACTTTCACTTACTTTTTTTACCCCTTTTACTTTCTCAATCCCTCATGTTAATTTGTATGGCTCAATAGAAGTTAATAAGTCTTGGTTAACCGGGCCCCTGGATTGCCCAAGTTGAACTGTGATTAAAAGTAGTGTTTGGGTGTAACAGGATTTTGGGGCAGATATTATAAATACAGACTTAGAGTCTCTCTGATGTAGACGTACCTCTGTTCTGATTGTGTTAGGATTTTGAGTGTTGGCTAAATTCATGGGTTGGACAAAACTCTGGGTCTTTGAGTTGTATGTTTTATTTAGAAAAGGACTCTGAAGATGGAAGACTAAATTGGACTGCTTAAAGAAGACAACTTAGGACTTGTGCCATGGAATTCTATTTCATAAGCACATGAGGACTACCAGATCATGATGACATCACATGAGTTGTCATCACATGAGTGCTTTTCCATACTACACACGTGGTGTTCCATCCTTTCTTTTATGGTGGTGACATCACCAAGGTCATTAAAGTAGTAAACAAAAGGAGGGAAGACTTTTTGGGCTTGATGACATCACATGGAAAGTGAATAGGAGAGCCTTAGAGTATTTTTGCAAAGCCAACATAACAGAGAAAGAATACAAACTTTGCCATCCTGACAAACTTGATAAATCGGTGGAGACAGTACCTCATCCGCTCGAGCGGATGAAGGGTCCGCTCGAGCGGACATGGCGCAGGGAGTCCGGAAAAAGTAAAAATTACTTTTCTAATAGTGCTCAAACTGATGGTTTTAATCCTAATCAAATTAGGGAATATTAAGCACGTCCCAAGGGCTATTTAAAGGACTCAAGGGCTATTCCAAAGACACACATCACCTCTCAAAGTACTGAGTTAGAGATTTGATTGAGAGAATTCTTTTCTAGAGATTTATTAAGAAGTTGTGCTGACAAGTTCTCTAGAGCCTGTTCTTCTGCATCCTGTGTAGAAGATTGTCTTCCTGCGTAGAAGATTTGAGGAGTCAAGTGCTGGATTGAGTCTGTTGCAATCAGCGGTGTGAAGTCGTTGAAGCGTGAAGCGACACAAGGTAACTTCAGTCCTTAGGTAGGGGATATCTGGGGAGGAGATCTGAGTTTCTTGTAATTGCGAGATTCATAGTGCTTGATTATTGATCCAGGTTGGATCGGTGGTTTTTTACCCGGTTAGGGTTTTCCACCTAAAATTTGGTGTCCTTGTGGTATGTGCTTGAGTTTTATTTCCGCTGCATAGTTTTTATTATTTGCACACTTTTGTCTGATTATTTGAGTAGACCAATCTAGAAATCTGGAACCCCTAAATATTTTTTTCAATTGGTATCAGAGCGGGTTGCACTAAGTTATTGTGTTTGATCTATAAAGATTTCTAGAATGGTGCTCAATAGAGAAGGGACATCAACTACCAAGCCTCCTTTGTTTGATGGTTCTAATTATGCATATTGGAAGCAAAGGATGATTGGATTTCTTAAGTCCATTGATGATGATGTGTGGGATATTGTTGAGGAGGGCTACTCCATACCAACGATAGTGGTTAGTGGACAAACTGTTCCTAAACCTAAAGCTGAATGGACTAAGGATGAGAAGCGTGCCTCCAATTGTAATAACAAGGCAGTGAATAGTATATACAATGGAGTGTCTGCTGAAGAGTTCCGTAGGATTTCCACTTGCAAAACCGCAAAAGAAGCATGGGAAGTCTTACAGACGGTTTATGAGGGTACAGACACGGTGAAGCAAGCAAAATTGCAAAGGCTAACTAAAGAATTTGAAACCATCGTGATGGAAGAAGATGAGACCTTTGATCAATTTTATGCAAAACTGAATGATATTGTCAATTCTGTTTTCAATCTGGGTGAGGAAATTCAAGAAAACAAGATTGTCAAGAAAATTCTGAGGTCTCTACCTTCGAGGTTCGATTCTAAAGTTGATGCTATTGAAGAAAACAAGAATCTTGATACCCTCAAGATCAACCAGCTAGTTGGAAATCTTCAAACCTTTGAAGCAAACCGGTTGAATAAAGGAAAATCAAAAGAGAAGGGTATTGCTTTGAAAGCCATCTCAGAATCAAGAAAGAAGCCTGAAAAGAAAATTGAATCTGATTTTGAATCTGAGGATGAAGATAATATGGCTGAGTTTATGAAGTGTTTCAAAAAATACATGAAGTCTAAAAAGGCGAATTGGAAGCATTCAAAATCTGGGAAGAAAGACACTGTCAAAGGAACAAAGTGTTTCGAGTGCCAAGGCTATGGTCATTATGCTAATGAATGTGCTAACAAGAAAAAGGGTACAAAGCAAAAGGTTCTCAACACAATTTGGGATGAAGAATCTTCTGAAGAAGAAAAGGAAGAAGAAAGCGATTTTGAAAACGATCCTTCAGATAAAGGGAAGGAAAAGTTTATGGCGTTCCTGGCTGCGTCTGTGTCGGACAATGATACTGATAATGATGATGAGATGTCAGATCAAGAGAAAGATTTTAAAGAATTGTACCAGGTTACATATGCTGATTGCGTCAAGATGACTAAATTTGCTAACAAGGTCACTATCAAGTTGAAGGCTGCTCAAGAAGAAAATTCTGCATTAAAAATTGAATTAGAGCAAGCGCTTACACAGGTTCATCTCTTGAAAAGTCAGATTAACTGTTTGACAAAAAATTTGACTACTGATGGTCAAAAACTACAGAAAGCTGAAAAAGAAGTAACAGATCTGAAGAATGAGATAATGACACTGAAAGCTGAAAATCAAGATCTGCAAGGAAGACTGAAGATCACTTTGTCCGAGCTAGAAGTAACAAAAGCTTCTCTACACAAGATGAACACTGGTTCGAACACTCTTACAAATATCTTGTACAGTCAGAAGTCTCAGTTTGATAGAAGCGGTCTCGGTTATGATCATGGTGCATCCACTTCAAATACTAAAGGTAAAACAATTTTTGTTTCAAGTGTTGCACATGTTACTCCACAAACTGCACATATTCATAATATGTCGAGTAGTTTCAAGAAAAAGAATGTGTCACGCGCTGCACACACATCCACTTGTCACCATTGTAGAAAGAAAAGACACATTCGTCCCCATTGTAAGAAGCTGAATAGTCTACCAAAGATAAAGCAATGGCGGAAGAATTTTTCTCCACCCAAGACGACTCCAATTTGGGTTAGAAAATCTGATTTGCCTAATGAGTTTGCTCACACTCTGCTGAAAGATCAAACTACACAAGTGTGGGTGACTACATATAAAAAGCCCTGATCAATGAGATCAAGCTCCCACCCCCAGTGCTGCTATGAATATACATTCAGGGGGAGTTGCAATTGAGGGGGAGCTATTGATCCTAATTGACAAGAAAGCTGCTATTCTTATCTTTCGCTTTGTCAATTATGGACAAAAAGGGGGAGAAAAGGTGACAGATCAAGGGGGAGAACAAGAAGTTTAAGAGTCAGAGACATTGAAGATCCACATGTGCTGATTGCCATTTTTTTAATTCAATGTATTTTGGGTTTTTTTTTTGGTAGATCTTTTTGTATTAGGGAGTTTTGTCCATGAATTGCCAAAGGGGGAGATTGTTAGGATTTTGAGTGTTGGCTAAATTCATGGGTTGGACAAAACTCTGGGTCTTTGAGTTGTATGTTTTATTTAGAAAAGGACTCTGAAGATGGAAGACTAAATTGGACTGCTTAAAGAAGACAGCTTAGGACTTGTGCCATGGAATTCTATTTCATAAGCACATGAGGACTACCAGATCATGATGACATCACATGAGTTGTCATCACATGAGTGCTTTTCCATACTACACACGTGGTGTTCCATCCTTTCTTTTATGGTGGTGACATCACCAAGGTCATTAAAGTAGTAAACAAAAGGAGAGAAGACTTTTTGGGCTTGATGACATCACATGGAAAGTGAATAGGAGAGCCTTAGAGTATTTTTGCAAAGCCAACATAACAGAGAAAGAATACAAACTTTGCCATCCTGACAAACTTGATAAATCGGCGGAGACAGTACGTCATCCGCTCGAGCGGACATGGCGCAGGGAGTCCGGAAAAAGTAAAAATTACTTTTCTAATAGTGCTCAAACTGATGGTTTTAATCCTAATCAAATTAGGAAATATTAAGCACGTCCCAAGGGCTATTTAAAGGACTCAAGGGCTATTCCAAAGACACACATCACCTCTCAAAGTACTGAGTTAGAGATTTGATTGAGAGAATTCTTTTCTAGAGATTTATTAAGAAGTTGTGCTGACAAGTTCTCTAGAGCCTGTTCTTCTGCATCCTGTATAGAAGATTGTCTTCCTGCGTAGAAGATTTGAGGAGTCAAGTGCTGGATTGAGTCTGTTGCAATCAGCGGTGTGAAGTCGTTGAAGCGTGAAGCGACACAAGGTAACTCCAGTCCTTAGGTAGGGGATATCTGGGGAGGAGATCTGAGTTTCTTGTAATTGCGAGATTCATAGTGCTTGATTATTGATCCAGGTTGGATCGATGGTTTTTTACCCGGTTAGGGTTTTCCACCTAAAATTTGGTGTCCTTGTGGTGTGTGCTTGAGTTTTATTTCCGCTGCATAGTTTTTATTATTTGCACACTTTTGTCTGATTATTTGAGTAGACCAATCTAGAAATCTGGAACCCCTAAATATTTTTTTCAGATTGCATAGTGAATTCTCCCGTCTTCACATGGACGTAAGCCAAAAGTCGAATCACGTAAATCTCTTGTGTTCTTATGTCTGCTTGATCTCTTCTAGTAGGCCCTAGATCACAAGACCTCAACATTACTGCTCTCTCTCTCTCAGCTCAGCTTGCAAACAGACCACAAAGGCCCGTAATCCGGATCTCTTTCATTCGCTCTTTGTCCCTTGCTCTCTTTTCCCTCTCAGCCCCTCTCTCCATCTCTTGCTCAAGGAAATTACATTAACAGAGATGAGCTGGACATGCTCAGAGTCATTGGTTTGCAAAACGATGACCGGGCAGATCACAGTGCAAAGATGGGTCCGAATATAGATTCTAGACTTGAGGAGAGTTTTTTTTATATGCGTTGTGTTCAAAATCTGATCTTGAATTTAATTTTTATGATATGGCTAGTGTTCAATATCTTTGTTTTTTAATTATTATCATGGATTGAGTTTTTATTATTCGGGCCATGTTCAAAATTGTTTCTTTTTTTATCATCGATTCAGTTTGTATGATCTAGAATATATCTAAAGCAAGCGATTTACATACCCATTTTGAATATGCTTCTCTTTGTTTTTTAATCTACTCACACATGTATCCTGAGTGAAAGCTTGATCCGGGGCACTCACGAATATGACTAGACTATAGAAGACCTAATAAGGTTGCTGGTGTACAGTCCCTACACTCTAATATATATAGGCAGCAAAGGTGTGTTGGGGACAGTTCCATGTGACTTCTCAAAGCCCCTATCACCTGCTATTTGTACAGAGCTATTAATGCAATACCACATATCTTCTCATATATCCACCTACGTTTTTTTTCCTCCAGATTGGGTCGTCTTTGGGAGGGAGGGGACATGTAATTATTCTAAATCAATAGGTGGGGCCTATATTCGAACTCGATCTCGGATCCTGTCATCAAGATTTCACTGTAAGGCCTACATGATCCATCGGATGACATTGGATATCTATTGGATGGATGGTCTTGGCCGTCTGATCTTAACATTTGTTGGGAGGGGAACTCAATCAGATAGCATGCTCGTTTGAATGGTGATCTTACGTTATTTTACCTTGGTGCGCGAAGAAGATGAGTATGACCCACTAATTAATGTTATTCTGACTTTTGACCTCCAGGCTGTGATGTGATTCTGACTTAGTGCTATTTAGACCAGCTGCAGCCTTAACTGGCCAAATGTTAGAATATACATTTTAATGCTTCCTTTAAAAATATCAGAGCCCTTTAAAGTAAATTAAATATGTTTATTTTACATTTGATGCTTTTTTTTTGCCAATGGTCATTCTTCTTAGTTCATCATGTTCAAAATAAATCATGAAATTACTTATAAGTTTTTATGTTTTATGTTGCAGAATGAAGTAGACGAAGGGACTCGATGGTGTAGGACATGGTATATTAAGATTTTATTTGATTTGGTAGTTAAATCTAGTTGATTTTTTAACTTATTTATTACATGTTTTAAAGTATTAATTTATTTTATTAGTTGCATGGGCATAATTTATTTTATTAGTTAAATCCGTATATGTGGACGACACTTATTGATTATAGATAGTGGCCATTCTTGTCTTTCTCACCATAAGGCGGTGAGAGTAAACTCTTCCTGGAGCATTTCCCATTATATTCTTATACAAAAAGTCTAGACGCACCGAAAGAAAATCAGAAATTGACACCGATCCGACGTGGCGGGCCACGTAGCGATGAGTGGATTTGATCTTTAGTGGGGCGCGGGATTTATATTTTGGGAGCCCGCCAGAAGTGGTGCTACATCGGTGTAAATTTCTGATTTTTCTTTCGGTGCATGTAGACGATTCTTATATCTTTTATGTTATATGAGACTGGTCATGCATTTTGATTTGTTAGAAGTTTAGTACGGATATTCATGCTTTTAAAGTTTTAAGATACAGTCATGGTTCCGAAGTTCAAGAACTGCTTAATAGGGCAGGACGTAGCTGAGTTGGGTCCAACTCTAAAACCCAAAGGACAAGAATAGTTTGGCCCTGCCGACTTGCCATACCTGACCCCGCGTATGACTGACCCTACTCGTTTTGTATCGCATACGGAACAGTCAACCCCCTAACATATGGGATGCCGTCACTAGCAAAAAATTAGCAAGATGGGCCGTAGCCATCGGTGAGGAGATTGAATCTCTTCACAATAATCAAACTTGGGAGCTGGTGATACCTCCGAAAGGGCAGAAGATTGTTGGTTGCAAATGAGTCTTCAAAAAAAAGGAAAGAACTCCAGGGGTGGAAGATGCTAGGTTCAAAGCACGACTGGTTGCAAAAGACTATACTCATAGGGTGGGTGTTGACTTCAATGAAGTATTCACTCTTGTGGTGAAACATATTTCTATCCGGGTGCTTCTTGCTATGGCTTCTAAATTGAATTTAGAGCTGGAGCAGCTTGATGTCAAGACTGCGTTTTTACATGACGAGCTAGATGAACATATTTATATGAATCAACAAGAGGGGTTTGAGATTCATGTGAAGGAAGAGCACATATGTTTGCTAAAGAAATCGTTGTATGGCCTGAAGCAGTCTCCTAGGCAGTGGTACAAGCATTTCATCAAGTGCAAAAAAGGGAGTATCCATCACTTTATGGTGAGGAAAAGAAGCATATCAACATTCCCCATATTTATATATATGGGAGATATTCAAGTGAGCGATTCCCTCACCAAAATGATGAGGGACACCCAAAAAAAATGGAAGTGTCCCTCACCATTTTGGTGAGGGAATCGCTCACTTGAATATCTCCCATATATATATATCCCCTCCCAAAAATGGAAGTGTCCCTCACCATTTTGGTGAGGGAATCGCTCACTTGAATTTCTCCCATATATATATATATATATCCCCTCCCAAAAATGGAAGTGTCCCTCACCATTTTGGTGAGGGAATCGCTCACTTGAATATCTCCAATATATATATATATATATAAGGGTAAAGGTCCTGTAAGGACGGTCCTTACGGTTTACCGTAAGGACCGCCTATTGGGGCCCACCGTGAGACCCTACTTGTCATGGGACAAGGGGGGATTGAAAGATCCAAGTGGGGTCAACTTACATATCAAATTTGAAGTCAATCTAATATTTCTAATCCCTTCATCCAACGTCCACAACTTTAATAGCTTTATAATAAAGAAAAAAAATTGACCCTCAATCCAACGGTCTACTTCATCCGAATCCATACAAATTCATGGGATTCATTGCCTATAAGGGGGTTATGAATGAGTGGTCAATCTGAATTGATCATGAGGTGGGCTCCAGTGGGCATTCCGAACCGTAAGAACCGCAAGGACCGTCCTTAAACCCATCAGAACAGACGTCACCAAATACCGCCAGCGTTCTTCACAATTTCTTCCCTATTTACATGCCATTTTCTTTCCCGTCAAAGTCATCGGTCAGAAGTCGACCATCTTTTCTCTCTTTCCCTCAGCTTTCCTACAACTTTAAATTCTTGTATGTCAAGTGTGTGTGATAGAGAGAGAGAGAAGAGAGAGAGAGAGAGGTCTTGTTCCTGAACCATGTTGAATATTGTAAGAGAATCATGGAGAAGATACCTTCTGCAACTGCAACAACATCCTCTAAGAACTAAGGTTGGTAGATTTGTTCTTATTACACAGATGGGTGTTTGATTTTGGACTTCATGGCATTTTATTTTGTTCGGTTATTTGGTAAATGTTAATCTTGTGTTTTTTTGTTAAGAGATTTTCATCTATTGGTCACTCTCTCTGTGTTGTTTATAGGCATTGACAGCCGGAGTACTAGTTGGGAGCAGTGATGCAATAGCTCAGAAGATTTCAGGGATAAAGAAACTTCAACTGAGAAGGTTGCTTCTTGTTTTGGTAATACCTCCATCTCTTTCTTTCCAAAATAGAAGCAAGCTCCAACTTGTTATGCTGGTTTTTTTTTTTTCTCTGTCCCAAACTTTGAATTCAATGCTCACAAAACACCACAGATGGGAAGACTCCTACTCTTGATGTTTATTCATTACTGAATATGAAATGAAATATTGCTGTGCTTTTGCTAACTATCTATGTTCTCTAGATTTTCTTGAAAAAGGTAAAGTTTGTTAGGATCCTCCAACCTGGAAGATTTAAAGTGCATGCCCCATCCAAAATTGGGCCCAACTTATCATCACCCAGCGTCGGTCACAAGTATGTTGGCCTGTTGAAGGGCCGCGCCCTGGCTTAGGGGAACCAACTATTTGAATAGGTCTGGTCTGTAAGGCCCAGCGGCCCCAGCCTGAATAGTTCTAAATCAGGGTTCGAAGGAGCTCAAACTACACATTTCTAGAGGTCTAGGCCATATATTTCAAGAGTTGTGATCATGTTATGATGATGATGATATGTGTGTAACTCTGTCAAATCAAAAAGAAAATAAGTGTATAACTCTCACCACTGTTTTCATATTTGCTTAATAAAATTGTCTTTCCGATCCAAGGAAACAGATTAACATAATGCCCTGTTTCATGATTTGATTGAGAATATATGTGGCTATTGCTGTTTCCTCGGTTGGTCTGTCCCCAAAATTAATTCTCGCTGACCGCATCCTATAAAGATCATTGAATCAATAGCTGTAAATCAAGTTTGAAGAGGCTCATATACAGAATGTCTAAAAATAATACCTGGAGCAGGAGATTCGATTAACCGAGATTCGGAAACGCGTCAATAGGTTTAGCTAGAGCATTTATAACATGACAAATAAGCTTTACTAATGGGTATCTGAGTAATTCCTCCTGTTGCTTCGCCGTTGTATCATCAAACCTAAATGAGTTCAAAATAACGCATGTTGATCATTATTTTCATTTTTCGTAACTATAATCTTGTTTTGATAAATGTCTCTTTTGATCTGTTCCTGTTCTGTTTTCATTGCTGATGCTACCCAGATCTTAAGTCCTTTGGTTGATTCCCATTGATTTAATTACCATTTACATGCATGGTCACACATTTGGTCGAGTATATTAGAGAAAAAGGAGTTTGGTTTTGACATAGAAATCCCAAAAAATATCCTTTAAACCTTGTTGTCTATTTTAATTGTATATGCAAATATTGTAGTTAAGTTAGTAGACAACAGACATCCCCTCCACGACTCAACGGACTGACAATTCCAGCTAATTGGCCATAACTACCGAACATGGCTTGATTAATCATTTTGAGCTTAATAGACAAAGTGATATCAAGTTAGAACACTTATGCTTTTTCTCTTTTAATTTTACAAGAATGTGTTTCTTTAAGTATCCTGTTAATGTATGTTGTTGAACACTTATATCTGATTATGAATCCATATTAGTCTTATTTTGTGTTTTGGGCCTTGGCTGATCCAAACCTCCTTTCCAGCTCTTTGGCCTTGCATATTCAGGCCCTTTTGGGCACTTTCTGCACAAGCTGATGGACATCATTTTCAAGGGTAAGAAGGGCAACACGGTTGTTGCTAAGAAGGTATGTCTCTCTATGTAGTCTCATACTGAATACTTCATTAGATATCAAGTTCATGCACAAACCTTGTATTATTTCATGGGTTAGTGTGTCCATTATTTTGGTAAACCAGATGTGTATGGTAATTGGGTTATTTTGAAAGCCGATTAAAAAAATTCATTCTTTCAGGTATTGTTGGAACAATTAACCACTTCCCCATGGAACAACATGTTGTTTATGATATACTATGGCTTGGTAGTTGAGGGTAAGTTCTAATATCACTAGCTGTTAATTTGTTTTATATTGATTATTCCTACTTCCTTTTAATGATGTCTGTATCTTACATACTGAAGTTGGCTTTCATTTGAATATAAGGAAACACCTGACTTTATTTACTTTCATAGGCACTGTTTTGCTCTGAAGGAGGAATTACTTTTTTGCTATCTCCTTTTCTCTTTAAGATACATGCTGAAATCACTCTCTAAAGCTTGATTTCCATTGGCTTTTGACCCTGTTTCTCCTCTTGTTTAACTTTTGCGATTCTTATTCTTATTGAAAGGCCTCCTTCCACCCTTATTTCTACTGGGTTAAAAGATGGCAAGGGAAGGAAAATTGATCAGTCAGTTGTAACTATGTCGCTTTTGTACAATAGTAACTATTTAAGTTGGCTAGAGACCATTATAATAAAACTTCAGAGACTGATGGTTATTGTGAAAATAGAAAGAACCAAGATCATAATCAGCATGATGGGAAAATTGAAGGTGGCCATAGATCTGATAACATGATAAAACTTATGAGACTGCATTTCTGTAAATTGGCTGAGCTGTATTCCCATTTAGAAAAAAAAAACAATGGTTATTTTTAGAGGACAATGAAGATCATCAGCCTAAACAAGAAAACCTAGTCACCTTATAAAGAAAATCTAGTCTAATTCTAGTCCAAGATGTAACAAATCATCATTATCATAATAAATTCAACCTTCATAATAAAAAATATTCTCCATCACTTTATCACACTAGCTGTTTTCAACAGCAACTGGATATGTGGACTAACCAAATAAATGCTTGATATTAGAGCATGTTTGGAGACATACCAAATTGTGAGTGATCTAAACCTGCAACTCGGATGATGGGAAAACTAACATAGTACGTGGGTACCTGTTCTTATTTCTTCAACCGCTCACCTATGATGCCTAGATACGGCATGAATACGACAGGGACGCACCATGGACATAGTATGGACATGGATTTTACCCATAAAAAGAGAGTATTGGATACGATATTACACAATATGTTGTCCATCTTGAAGTATCTATGGTCATAGCCCCTCACTAATGCGAGTGATCATATTGATGCCTTTTGTAGCAGAAAATGTGAAATTGAAAACACTATCCCATCTAATATGTTTTGAGATATCTGTGCTTCTCCCAACACACATTGTGAAATCTCCAATTGCACAATAAACCTGCAATCTAAGAAACCATTTGATGATTATCAATTAAAAAGTCATACTTCTACCTTAAACTAAGTGGTTTGAATTAAAAAAACCAAAAATAAAAATGGAACTACTAGTTAATTTGAGACATTATCCATATAATCCACAATCAGTGTTATTCTATAGCTTGTTATTGATATTCAATGGTCATGTAGGAAGACCATGGGTTTTAGTCAAGAATAAAGTTAGAAAGGACTATCCTTCCATTCAGTTGACAGCATGGAAGGTATGAACCTACAACGTATCTTCTTTTGTGCATTGAAGAAGTTACTGAATGATATTGCTCTATTAAATCTATGGAATTGTGAATTTGCAGTTTTGGCCTATAATTGGCTGGGTGAACTACCAATATATGCCTCTACAGTTCCGCGTCCTGTTCCACAGCTTTGCTGCTTCATGCTGGTATTCACTCTGAGTGTTTTAGCTTAGGTTCTATTTCTTGGCACCTGATATTACAACTTTACAGTCCTGATTTCGGATCCTTGAAACTTGCTTTCCCTGCACTCAGTTTACCTATAAAACTAATTACCTATACATACAACTCTTTTTTACCTGCGGCTGCAATTATTTATGAGAAAGAACAGACAGCTGTCACTTACGATAACTAAGGGTACCCAACTCATGAGCCAGTTTACATGTGAAACCTAGTTTCCTTCAGTTTACTAAGATCCTTAGGAGTCCATTCATTTCTTTTCTCTGTTTCTGGATGCCAATTGCCAAGCCATCCAGATGAAGTTTGCTTGAACCCTTACTTATAGTTGCTTTCTTATGCATTTTCTGTATGAGCATGATTTGTGTATGACATCTATATGTCAATATATTTGCATGCAAATGAGTGCTTGATTGTACTGATAACCAGGAAATGTTAGTCACTACAGAATGGTATGGTTGCTTCTATCTCATGGTTATGAAGTCTTTGCTTATAATTGGATATTTGAGTTAGCAAGCCATCTTAAATTGTCTAAGATGACATAAAAATAGGCATAAATAGGAGTATATGGTACCGACGTATACATGCTTCCATATTCATATTGATGGCATATGTTTTCACATTTGTGGAACTACAAATGTTTGCATGTATGGTTGAGTTGCATCATTCCTACATGTGCATGATTTTTTTCTTTTTCACGCGCTCGCATTTGCATATCATTCCTAGGTCACCAATGTCGATGCTATGGTGTAATATTTTCCTTTTGAGGCATAAAAATGTGCACAAAAGACATTAATCAGCTCCTTTATGATGTGTTCAAGGATTTGTAGTTGAAGGTAGTTGAAGGGGCAGATCAATAAAGACCTTTGATGAAGTAGTGAGAAAAAAACATTTAGACTGCAGAGTCACTGTGAACATGGTCTTGAATAGGATCTAGTGAAGAAGTAAAACTCATAAAGGCAACCATAGATAGTTGGGATCAGTTGATGGTGATGATCATAGTGTGCCACAGACTGATAGGGTAACCCTAAGATGATGATTATCGTGATGGCCAAATGAGAATCGATTCCTAGTTATATGAAATGACATCCTGATCGGAGCGTCAAAGAGGAGAGGGTGCTCGTAAAAAAACCGGGACCCCCCCTAAATTAAAGGCGTCCATTGGGATGCTCACATGTAGGAGGAATTTCCCTGTTGTGCATTTGTACATACACACACACACACAACACACAACACACACACAACAAACATATATATCTTATAGTAATGAACTTATATCTCATTTGATGTTTTTTTTTTTTTCTGATGCGTATTCACATGCTTGTTGTCTTACCTGCACTTGTTTCTCCAATATATCCAACCAAATAATGTGACTATATTCATTTCCTTGCTTCGTTTTTCTGTATTAAATATTACTATAAACTGATGCATGCACTTTTTTTTTTCTGACAATTGTTTTTATTGGTGCTTTAGGGCAATATTTCTGAATCTAAAAGCACGTTCTGGTGCTATTAAGAAGGCCTAAAGAGAGAGAGAGTAAAACCACTTCAGTCTAGTTGTTATTTCCTTAAATTTTGTATACATGGTGTCCTGAAAAGCTTTGTTATGTCTCCTCTATTAGTAGTGAAAGTTCATGTGGGTAGAGTTTCTGTTGTCAATGATGTTTATGTTTTCCATTTCTCCATATCAAACATTATGTTCATTGAAATGATGAGAATACCCTTATTTGCTATACCCTTTTCCCACCCTTCCCGTCTCCATCCTCTCCGATAGCACAGTTTTGAAATGAATGGCTACTCATCTTGGCTTTAGTATGTTTCTCCCCAGTAGAGAATTAAACCAAGTGAAGTGAATTGTGAGAACTGGTCATGTATTTTTATAATGGTGATTGTCAAAATTGAAGGTTTGTTATCTCTTGAAGCAAAGTATGTTGTTGTATTAATTATATTGGATCATTGAAGTTATTGATGCAATTGAGTCTAAATTGCTAATTATCTTGGGCCTAGTCATTTGTTGAGTCAAATTTGAGGTAGACTCTGTTTTAATTGGTTAACCACGTGACTTGATTTGGAGAAATCGGTGTATTCCATATCTTTATCAACCAAATTATTCAGTTCCCACGCTTGCCATCTATGCTTGCATTTCAGAATTTTCAGAGTAAAATCTGTTTCCACTTTTCTGGCTTATGAATTGGGATCTGAGTATTATTACTAAAATCTACTATTATTGTTATATGCTGTATATGGTATAGTATGTACTCTGCTGATTCCAGTTGTCACAGCAGTACTAGTAATAGAGCCAATAACATGTTAAGAGTCTGTGTACTGGGTAGTGATAATTAGAAATAGTCACCAAGGCTCTTCTCTCTCTTTGAAGTGTATTTGGGGTGGTTGGTACTGCACCAATGTGATCATCTTAGGCCTAAATTTTAGAATCCCAAAATTTAATGGCCATATATATTGTATATTTAATGCGATAAAATCTAACGGCGACTAAAGTTTGAACAAGTGTCAAACTAGTCCCATTGCTTACTCAAAGGGGAGTTAGTGTGTGTTAATTAAGGGACTGGATCTATCTTAGGCGGGCCCTGTATGAAACTAAAAGGCTGCAGAGAAGAGAAAAAGGATTAACAAAAAAGGTCGTTCGATTTGAAAACGCATTAACAAAAAAAAGAAGAGAAAAAGGATGCAGAGAACTAGGAGTAGAACTTGGGTTGGGCCAAACATGAACCACATGCACAGACTCAAACAAAAGTAAAATTTGGGTTGGGCTTTGTTCATGTTCAGGTTCAGGTTAGCCTGGGCCATGGATTTTAAAACCTGCATGGAGTTTGAGTTGGGGTTAGGATGCCCAAATCTGACCCAGGTACTCAACTTACCTATGAACAGATGTCTATATAATGTACTTAGTACTTACACAAAGGGCCCGTTTATCTGCATGGAATTGAATCCATTTCATGATAAAAATGGGTTTCAACAAAGAATTATTTAAGGCGTGAATTGTTATGAGATGGAATATGTAGTTGAGACTTTGGATCTTGTCACAACCCAAACATGTTTGGATCAAGTCATTTTTAAGTTTAGCAAAATACGGCTCAAGCCAGACTTGAGTTTAGCCAATACACATCCTCCTGAGTTGCTCCACAGGAGAGAGCTTACTTACAAATTGAAGCCATATTTATCATTTAATCTGACCCAAATCGGCTCCAACATTTGAAGAACAATCCAACCACACTCTAAACCAGAGTTATTGCAACAATGAGTTACAAAAAACAAAGAACAGAAAGGGGAAAAAACCCAACTTGCTCTCAGTAAATTTGCCAACATTTCAAGTAGTCATTGCCTGTAATTGGAAAGTGAATGTGAATATGATTATGAGAGATGCATGAAAAGACCCCCAAAAGAAAAACACTGTCTAAGGATGAAGAATCTAATGGAAAGTAGCTGGTAACAAACATATTATAAGGTAGTGGAGATTACTAAATGATACCAGCTGAAGTCATCCTTCCCGCCCCTATATCTAGTCCTACTTGAAGATAATATATCATACACTAGGCTTGCTACTTCAAGATATAAATAATTACTGCCAAGGGTGTCTTTGGGTTTGCAGTGGACATACATAACCAATAGTCATCTACTAGTTTGTAATTTTACTCAATTAGGTTGCAACAAAGTGAAAGTGAATGATAACAGATACTACAGCGGAAGCGATAAAGAAGGGGTAAAAAACCCTCAAGCGTGCTCTCTGTTTTGGTAGAACAAGCGTGCTTTCTTAAAAGTGCCTCCCTGGACCCTGTTCATATAGAGAATCCTGAGTTGATGGAGTGGAATTTAGGGGGGATTTAGGAAATTTTCCTTGGAGAGGCCACTATGTAAAAAGAAAAATCTTGGAGGAACAATATGTAAAAAAAAAAAAAAATCACGTATCAAATCAAGATAAAAAGAAAATGAAAGGAGTGGAAGGTAAAATCACAAAATGACAAAAATGATACTTTTATTGTTGAAAAACATAAAGAGATAAAAAAGCTAGTCTTAAATTATATAACAGCAGCTCCCTTTGTTGGAGAACTACACGTGGCATGATAAGGAGCTCTATGCAAAACAAATATGAAATAACAAAGTTCTTCTTGTTATAAGATATGGATCTTGGGTGGATGCCCACTTGTGATAAGATAGGGTTAGAATTAGGGTTCCTCCTTTTTAGTTTACTTTGCCTATAAATAGGCTCTCTCCCTATGTATTTAGACACAGTTAATGAGATATCAGAAAGGCTCTCTCTTCTCCCTCTAATCTTCTTTCTCTTGGTCTCTCTCTTTTATAATACGTTATCAGCACGAAGCTCTAAGAGAAGGAAGAAAACCAGGTCTTCTTGCCCAAAGAGAAGAAATCATTCCCTGCGTGGATTTTCATCGCAAACTCCTTCCCTGCGCGGATTTTCATCGCGGATTCCCTGTGCAGATTCCTTCCTAGCGCGGATTCCCATCCCAGATTCCTTCCCAGTGCGGATTTCCATCGCAGATTCCCTGGGCGGATTCCTTCCCAGCGCGGATTTCCATCGCAAAATCCTTCCCAGCGTGGATTTCAGAAAAGAGTAATATTTTTCTTTAAATACATTATATTGTTTTATTATTTTGTTTAAGGTATGGATCATGGAACTGAGGACAATCTTTGTTTGGTAGATAGTGCCACAACACACACCATTCTGAAAAATCAGAAATTTTTCTCAGAATTGATGTTTATTCCACGAATGGTATCAACCATAGCTGGGCCTGTGCAAATAATTGAAGGCTCCGGAAGAGCCCACATAATGTTACCTAATGGTACCCACTTATTCATTAAAGATGCTTGTTCTCAAATAGTTCCCGAAGAAACTTGATTAGTTTCAAAGACATCAGAATGAATGGGTACCACATTGAGACTGTAAGTGAAGGTAACAAGGAATTCTTATGCATTGTTACTAGTATTGGAAGCCAGAAGCAAATACTAGAAAAATTAAGTGCACTCTCCTCAGGGTTATATTACATGACAATCTTAAATGTTGAATCACATTCGGTTATGAGCAAAACAACAAAGTTAAGCCCGAAGCTTAAACTAAGCCCGAAGCTTAGTGATCCGAAGACTTTACAGCTCTGGCATGATAGGTTAGGTCACCCTGGGGCTACTATGTTGAGAAAAATTGTAGATAACTCCTTTGGGCATTCTTTAGAGAACCATCAATTGACCCTACCTAGTGGGTACTTATGTACACCGTGTTCACAAGGAAAATTGATCACCCGACCTTCTTTTGCTAAAGTTGCATACGAATCCCCATCCTTTCTGCAAAGGATACAAGGTGACATTTGTGGACCCATAAATCCCCCTAGTGGACCTTTTAGATATTTTATGGTTTTGATTGATGCCTCCACCCGTTGGTCTGATGTTTGCCTACTTTCAACTAGGAACATAGCATTTGCCCGTCTATTAACTCAAATAATCAAACTTAGGGCTCATTTCCCTGATTCTCCCATTAAGTCTATAAGACTTGACAATGCAGGAGAATTTACATCACAGGTTTTTGATGATTTTTGTTCATCTATAGGAATTGTTGTCGAACATCCTGTCCCCCATGTCCACACCCAGAATGGCTTAGCTGAATCCATGATTAAGCGCATCCAACTCATTTCTAGGACTCTGCTGATGCAATCCAAATTGTCAGTTAGTGCATGGGGACATGCTGTGTTGCATGCTTCAATGTTAATTCGACTTCGACCCACAGCCTATCATCAATTTTCTCCTGCACAACTTACATCCGGACATCAACCCAATATCTCTCACTTGCGCAAGTTTGGTTGTGCAGTTCAAGTCCCAATCCCACCTCCTAAGCGTACTAAGATGGGACCACAACGTAGATTGGGAATCTATGTAGGTTATGACTCTCCCTCAATTATTCGATATCTAGAACCAATGACAGGAGATGTCTTCACTGCTCGTTTTCCAGATTGTCAATTCGATGAGACAATATTCCCGCCGTTAGGGGGAGATAACATAGTTCCTGTAGAACGACCTGTTCCTGAAGAACGGCGAGAATTAACATGGAATACTTCCACTCTGTCTCATTTGGATCCACGAACTTCACAATGTGAAAATGAAGTCCGGAGAATTGTGCACTTACAAGAAATTGCAAACAGATTACCTGATGCATTTAACGATGCAGCAAAGGTGACAAAATCACATGTGCCCGCTATGAATACACCTGCCAGGATTAATGTCCCTGTAGGACAAAGTCAAAATACAACCGCAAAAGAATCTGCAATACGCCAGAAGCGTGGCAGACCTATAGGTTCAAAGGACTCAGCTCCGCGGAAAAGGAGAAATGAGCAATCATCATCATGTCCTCCCGAAGAGGCACGTAACACTCTTGAAGAGGTTCCTCCCGAAGAGGCACGTAACGCTCCTGAAGAGGTTATGACAAAATCCGTTCTCTCTAGAATAATGGAAGTCCCTGGTGAGACTTTGGAAGCCCCTGAAGAGGCACCGGTACCGGATAATGAAGAGATCTCTATATTTTACAATTATTCAAAAGAGAGATGGAATAGAAATGATATTGTCATCGATGACGCATTTGCATATGCGATAGCTACACAAATATCAAAGGTAAATGATGATGATGATTGGGACACAGAACCACGTTCTATAAATGAATGTCGACAAAGAAATGATTGGCCAAAATGGGAAAGTGCCATCAAAGCAGAGTTAGAGTCTCTCAATAAACGTGGTGTGTTTGGACCTATAGTACAAACCCCAAAAGATGTTAACCATGTAGGTTACAAGTGGGTGTTTGTAAGAAAACGGAATGAAATGAATGAAATTACCAGATATAAGGCACGATTAGTGGCACAAGGTTTCCTGCAGAAACCTGGGATTGATTATGAGGAAACATACTCCCCTGTCATAGATACAACAACTTTCAGATATCTGATAAGTTTAGCAGTTTCTCAAAATCTAGAAATGCGACTCATGGATGTTGTAACTGCTTACTTATATGGGGACTTAGACACTAGAATTCACATGAAAATCCCGGAAGGATTTCCTTTGCCTGAAGCAAAGCCAAGGAGTACATACTCAATCCAATTGAGGCGATCATTGTACGGCCTGAAGCAATCCGGAAGAATGTGGTACAATCGTCTTAGTGAATACTTGTCTAAAAAGGGGTATGCAAACGATCCTATTTGCCCGTGTCTATTTATAAAGAAATTCATGAAGGGATTTGCAATATTAGCAGTTTACCTGGATGATATCAATTTGGTAGGGACTCCAGAAGAGCTCGAAGAAACTGCTGATTGTTTAAAGAAAGAATTTGAAATGAAAGACCTTGGAAAAACAAGATTCTGTCTCGGGTTGCAAATCGAGAGAAATTCTAATGGGATGTTGGTCCATCAATCTAATTATACCGAGAAGGTTTTAAAACGATTTGGTATGGACAAAGCACACCCATTAAGCACACCCATGGTCGTCCGGTCTCTTGATACACAGAAAGATCCATACCGTCCTATTGAAAAAAATGAAAAAGTTTTGGGTCAAGAAGTACCATACTTAAGTGCTATTGGAGCCCTGATGTACTTAGCACAATGCACTAGACCGGATATTGCATTTTCTGTGAATCTACTTGCCAGATATAGCTCCGCACCAACTCAAAGGCACTGGGTTGGTATTAAACATATCCTACGATATTTGCGTGGAACAACTGATTTAGGAATATTTTATTCTTATGATCCTATAGATTCCAGTTTTACAGGATATGCAGATTCAGGATATCTCTCTGATCCTCATAAGGGTCGATCACAGACAGGTTATGTGTTTCTAAATGGTAATGCCGCCATTTCTTGGCGTTCTACTAAACAGACTCTGGTAGCTACCTCCTCTAACCATGCTGAGATTTTGGCTCTTTATGAAGCCAGTAGGGAATGTGTATGGCTAAGATCCTTGATTCAGCATGTTTCGTAGTTCTTGTCAATTACCTTCTATTGCAGGTATCCCAAATGTTATCTATGAAGATAATGAAGCATGCATAAAACAAATTCGAGAAGGTTTTATTAAAGGAGACAAGACTAAGCATATAGCACCAAAGTTCTTCTTCACTCATGAACTTCAGAAGAACAATGAAATTGAAGTCAAACAAGTTTGTTCGAGTAACAACCTGGCTGATCTATTTACCAAATCTTTGGCAAAATCAGTATTCCAGAAGTTTGTATATGAGATTGGCATGCGAAGAGTTCATCATCAAACTATGTAAATGGTTGCAATCATCAGGGGGAGCAGTTTATCAGGGAGCATCCTGAAGTATGCTTCCCAGGACATTTGTGCGCTGTACTCTTTTTCCTTTCCTAGGTTTTATCCCACTGGGTTTTCCTAGTTAAGGTTTTAACGAGGCAGCATTATGCACGTCCAACACCATTTCAATGATCTTGAAGAATGTTGTACTCTTTTTCCCTTCGCTTTGGTTTTTCCCACTGGGTTTTCCTTAGCAAGGTTTTTAATGAGGCAACTGTCATTAAATGGTGGTCATCCAAGGGGGAGTGTTATAAGATATGGATCTTGGGTGGATGCCCACTTGTGATAAGATAGGGTTAGAATTAGGGTTCCTCCTTTTTAGTTTACTTTGCCTATAAATAGGCTCTCTCCCTATGTATTTAGACACAGTTAATGAGATATCAGAAAGGCTCTCTCTTCTCCCTCTTATCTTCTTTCTCTTGGTCTCTCTCTTTTATAACACTTCTTGAATTTTGCAAATTTTAAGAGACTCCCTTTCCCCACATTCTTCGCTAAAACATAGTATATTTAACTTCTCTTTGTACCCTCCCAAAATCACTATTCTAAATCACATTAACCATTACATGCAATGGGCCCCAAAGATAATTAAACTAACGAGACGAGGAAAAAAAAGAGCAAAGGCCCTTTGGCTTAGATGTGGGCCCTATAAACTGATGAAAAATATAAAGATTAAGTTGGCCACTATGATTTTTACGATAGGTGTGCCTGTATGTGCTAAATCTTATTGTGGATCAATTTGTGGGACCCTCATGTCAAATCCAGTTGCAAAGATTTCGGGCCCACTTATAGATCATAATTGGCTTTATTTTTGTTGTTTTTAATCAATCTGTGGTGCCCACTGAAAGCCAATTTTTTTCCTTTTTCTTTTTTTCCAAGTTCAAACAATCTATGGGTCACATTGTAAAAGCATTATTTTTCTTTCTTTTCAAACTCACAACTTACTAGGGCCACTTTCATAGGACTTATTTTACTACTTTTTTATTATTATTTTCCTTTCAATATTCTGTAGGATTAATCTGTTGGGCTCATTGTGGAAGCCAATTGATTTCAAAATCCCATTTAATTTTGAAAGTGACATTGAATTTAAGCCCAAGCACACATATAATCAAATTAAGGTCATAAAATCTCTACTATTTACATGAACTTCTCCTAAAATCTTTCAGCTCCCTAAAATTTCTCTCACGAGTTTTTATCTTTATCATGATTTTTTTAATTATCATTTACATTTACTAATTTAACTACATAAATTGTGGGTCCCATTGTGAAAGTCGGTTTTTTTTTCTTTTAGAACTCACAATTTACGGGGGGCCACTGGGCTATATTTTGCTCCTTATTTTCCTTTAAATATTCGATAGGATTAATTTCTAAGGCCATTGTAGAAGCCAATTAATTTTAAAATCCACATTTAATTTTGAAATTGACATTCAATTTATGCCTAAGCACAGATATAATCAAATCAATGTCCTAAAACATCAACTATTTACTTGATGTTCCTCTAAAACCTCCCAACTCCCTAAAATTTCTCTCACAAGTTTCCATCTCTATCACATTTTTTTTATTATCATTTATATTTACTAATTTAACTAAATAATATACATGCAGAATCAAAGAAACAATAAAATCCGGAAAATCAAGATATTGGACCAAGTAATAGATAGAGTCATCCATGCATGAACATGTTTTTATAAATTAATCAACTCTTCATACCATCAACACTTCAAACTAATTACTCTTTATATGTTTTCTTCTTCATCATATATTATATTATTCATAATTACTCTTTAATTCTTTCATTTTCTTTGACCCATTATTCTATGTAATTGAGTCATTCTTCCAATATCACGTATTAGATAATTCGATTGGACCATTTTACTTATTTTTTTTAAAGTTTGATTTTGAAGTTCAGTTCTAATTGTGTCTGTATTTTGAATTACATGTTAATATTTATATATTATTTATTTAAACATTTATAATTAGAATTTTAATTATTTTTTTTATCCAACACATGCCTATTGCACTAGTGATAACAAGATGACGGATGACAACGTGGTTTTCCTTCCAACTCTCTTCACTTACTCAATTTTATTTCATTCTATTCATCCCTACAAACAAACATTTAAGGGGTTTTATACAATTTTGGGGGTGTGGGTGGGGGATGGAAACCCCTAGCCACCCCTTTGATTCCGCCAACGGTGGAATCCCACAGTGTGGCCTATCATATTGAAAATCCAAGACTCTCAAAATGTTCACCCTGCTAATGATATGTTCCCAAGTTTTACTCTAAGAGGAGTTGGAATGTTGGATCCACCGTAAGTGTGGTCATAAGATGAATACATAATCTTATGCATTATTAATCGTTTTATTCATCTTATGGTCAATCTTGTAGTAGATCAAACTCTTATTGAAGTAAATTCGGAGACGTCTCTTACACGGTAAGGGCATTCATTCTTAATGGATCCAATTTTCAACAAATGGACCCTACCGTGGGATTCCACTCCTCCCCATAATCAATCTAATCAACAAGTGGGCTCTTCAATTCTTGGCATTATCGTTTTATTTTGATCAGTTGAAGAAAATACATGTAGGTAGATAATAGCTGAGATTTAGACATGAATAAAAGTGTCATCTGGAGTGGTGAATGGTAAATTGCTAACTCATCATTCACTTGTACCATATACATCTATGTAACTGCATGCAGATACCTATGGCCACAAAAATAATAGGGCTCTCACCATAATGAATCTAAACCTTTAAAGATAATTCTTTTTTTCCTTGTTCAACAATGATAGTTGTATCTCACTCCAATTAAAGTAGAATTCATATTAAATTTAATCATATGAAACCAATTCATCCATAATTAATTAAATCTCAACAATTAGTTAGTTCCATTATTTTGATATGGCATGAATGGCTGAGAGGACACAATTGGAAGTCATAGTCATGATAAGGTGAACAAGGAGTAAATGATATAATAATGCAACATTAAGGAGTTGTGATCCCTTGAGTGTCTCATTCACACTTCCTATAAAGAGACTTATCCCACTTGAGAGTTGGTGGATTGGCATGATTGGAAACCCATTTCAAATTTGTCGGTGTCGTGATCAAATATTTCAAGGATATATATCCACATCATTAAAAAAAAAATTTCATATTTGGGCCCACCTATTGAAAACCCGAATCATTTAAAATAAATGCACTCTCCATTACAAAGTCATCTCCAAATTCTACTACAATAAAAGTTGGACTCACCGTAAGCTAAAAACCGAAAAATACATTACTAATCATATGCTTAAATCTTATCTCATACTTGAACAAACTCCTTGGAGGAGGAAAAAGCTTAAGTGGGCCCACCCAATCTCTTCTCGCCACATGTCCAGTGACCATTCTTCACATCCGCTGCAGCCATTGAACAAGCTGAGAAGGATTGACGACACCTTGAACGTGGGCCCCTTCGTCCTTCATAAGGCAAGCCACCTCGGCGTACGCTTGCGGCTCGATCGGCTCGGGCTTCAGATCGGCTGCAACTTGATCCGGGCTCGGCCTTCTCCACGCAGCTTCGGCTTCGGCTTCTGGTCTGTTTGGGTCCCACCTCTGCCCTAGGAGAGTTCCCCTGGCGAGGAACTCGTGGGCGAGGTAGCCGGCTAGAAGCCGATTGGGAGTCGGCTCGGCTTCTGCTGCGACAGGACCATCTCGGTCCTTCCGCTTTCTCGACGCCTGGTGCGAGCCGTTGGACATCGCTATCGACACCTGGCCTGGCTTCTTTTGAGATGCGCCACGTCAGCACGAAAGCGTGTTTTCACCTAAATAAAAGTGTACGAGCCTCAGAGGATCCGACCTCTGCGGGCGAGCAAGTAGGGGAGAAAAAAAAAGACGCTTTGGGTAAAATGTAAAATATAAAAAGGATCGAGGGTAGAATGGTAAAAGAAGGAGCCCTAGCCCCTAACTGGATATGGAGAAAATACAGAGAGAGTCGGTAGGTGGGCGAATACGGATCGGAAGCGAATTGTTGGAATCCGAAAAATCTGGGGTTGGGAAATGATGTTATGAGATTATGAGAGAGGGCCAGAGGGGTTTGAAAAAGAGGGTAGAGAAGACAGATGCAGGATTGATACTCCAGAGAGAGAGAGAGAGAGAGAGAGAGAGAGATTTGAAGAGGATGATAGGAGAAGAGAAGGGAAGGGAAGGGTGATTATTTATAGGGGAGATGGTTTTAGGAATGCCCACTGGATTCTCTCAAATATCTGGAGTACCCCAATATAGTAAAAGGTCTGAATTGACCTGCTCACTTGATGTCCCCATTCCCACAGTGGTATGCCACATGCTTTCCATGAATGGGATGAGCCCACCTATTGATAATTTGGACCATTAAAAATAAATATTATTCCACCCCGTGATGTATAGTCAAATATTAATAGAAAAGAAATTGGTGCCACAGTAAAATTACAGATGACTAAAATATGATTAAGAGAAATTTACCCCACAGGACCTCCTAGGACCTCATACCACTGTGGAGGAGTTGAAAACACCGTATGTATGGATAAGGCCCTCAAGGTTTTTTTTTTTTTGTCGTTTAGCGAATGGTCGATATCGACCACTTTTATGGTCGATATCGACCATTCTGCGGGAACTCAAAATAAAATGGCTTTTTCAGGATAGAGAAGAGGGGAGGAGGAGGGAGGAGGGAGGAGGGGGGATTTCTCACCGTCTTTGTAATAAAAGCCATAAGAGTTTTGTCTTGGTCTTTCTCTCTCTAATCTGGAAACAGAGACACAGAGGAGGGGGGGGGGTGAAAAAGTGAGAAGAAGCCCTAACCCTAGCAGATGAGATTATGAAGGCTCTCCGACGAACCCACACGTCTTCGTCGGCGTCGTCGTCGTCTTGGATCCATCTGCGCTCTGTTCTGTATGTCGTCTCCTCGTCGGCTTCCTCGTCTTCATCGTGGTTTTGGGTGAAATCAAATTGAATCCACCGTACCCAATTTGGTGTTTTCAGGCCAGTTCCAAATGCTTTGAAAACACAGTTTTTGCGCAACCCCTCTTTCTGTAGATATTGGTAGTTTCCCAAGCCTGAATATATGTAGGAGTCGTTCCATGCTTTGTGACAAGATACTAGCAGAGAAATATCGGATCCAGGGCGGGGTTGATTTCTGTTTGGTCTGGTCTGTTTGGTCTGGTCTTGTCTGTGGCTGCACAAATAATAATTTTCAAGTGTTTGGTTTGACATGGATGGTTAATTTCCTTCCTGGATTCATTTAGATGACTGCTGGCTTTAATTTGAAATCCATCAGGTAGTCTAAAAAGATAGCTATTATTGGAATCTATTTGAGCGTTTGGTCTATTTACTCCTATGGTTTGTCATGGAGTGTGGAGTTTTTTGTCTGATGTTTGCAAATTACTTGATGTTTTTCTGGATTGCATTAGGCTGGCTATATGTTTGGATGTGTTTTCCGTTCCTTCTGCCCAAATTTTATGGAAGGTAAATATCAATGCACGATGCATTTTGTGTGTGTAGAGCACCAGCTTGCATAATGGAGCTGTTCCTAACTCGATGTGGACAACAAACCGTCCCGCCTGAGTTTCAACATCACTTTCTGTTTCAGCGCTAATTTTTTGTTTTGATATTCCTAATTAGAATTTCAGTAAATTGACTCTTTTGATGTGCTTCCTGGAGTTGTGTGTTCATTTCCCCTTTTATTTTACAGGGTGTTGATCCAAGTATCAGGTCCGAGGTTTGGCCTTTTCTCCTTGGAGTGTAAGAATCTCTAGCTTTTTTCTCCTTGGAGTGATTATTATGATGAGACATATCTAATGTTGGACATGTAGATTGATCTGTCTAATGTTAAAATCATTGTGGGATGCATTTGATATTGGTAGTCGTATTACAAATCTAACTATGGTAATCATTAATGGAGGCATTTAGTGTTGGTACATGATATACTGCTTCAAATGTTGACTTCTGTGACGAAACTCATTTAATTATGATAATGTTTGTGGGTGCAGCTCTTGTTGAATTGTATGGAAAATGCGGGGAAATGGGTGATGCACGTAAAGTGTTTGATGAATTTCCTCAACCGGATGTTATTCTATGGACGTTTGTTAGTGCAGTTTCGGCCAACGCGCAATGTGGGGATCATCTTGGGTCTGGAAGGTGTTGTCATGGGTTTGTGGTTAGGAGAGGATTTGAACATGACATGTCTCTTGCTAATTCTCTCTTGAATTTTTATGCCAAAGTGGGTCACATGGATAACGCGATGAATCTGTTTGATAGAATGTCAAAGAAAGACGTGGTTTCTTGGAGCTCTTTGATTGCTGGATATTTGCAAAATGGGAATGCAGTTGAAGCTCTTGGTCTTTTTAGTGAGATAATTGAGAAGAGAATTGCCCCGAATTCGATTACTGTTGTAAGTGCTCTGCAAGCATGTGCAGTAGCTTGTGATTTAAATGAAGGCAGGATGATACATAAGTTGGCTGCTAGAAAAGGATTTGAACTGTGTCTACTACTCTGGTTGACATGTACATAAAGTATTCTTGTTTTGAGGATGCAATGGATCTCTTCCGCCGAATGCCCAAGAAAGATGTTGTCTATTGGGCTGCAATGATGCCAGTTATAGTTGCATATGAAAGTGGACTGCTTATTGTAAATTGTGTAATGACTTCACATTAGACATACTCTTAACCATTTCATTTAATTATAATCATTTTACAGTTAACTTTATATAAAAACAAGGAGCTCAATTTCTTATGAGCTGGTTTCCTATTTTGTAATTTATATTTTAACATCGGTCTATTGGTTTAATGAGAAAGTGTATTACAATATTTGGCTATTACAATATTTGGCTTCTATCATGTGACACTCTTCACCAGTCCCAAGCATGAAGAAAGGAGGTTTATGTAATGGTCTGCTTCTGTAATTTACAGGTTTTGTATCTCCAAACAGAGCACTGATCTGTGCCATCATCCTTTTGTTCGTTTTTGTTTTAAAGTGGTCGATATCGACAATAAAAGTTGTCGATACTGACAATGACTGTATTTTTTGTATTTCAGTTATGTTGTCGATATCGACAATAAAAGTGGTCGATACTGACAATGACTGTATTTTTTGTGTTTCAGTTATGTTGTTGATATCGACAATAAAAGTGGTCGATACTGACAATGACTGTATTTTTTGTGTTTCAGTTATGTTGTCGATATCGACAATTAAAGAGGACATTTTTATGGTCGATATCGACCACTCTTCTCCATCCTCTCCTCCCATCTTCTTCCTCCTGAAAAATTCATTTTCTTTTTGGGTTCCTGCAAAACGGTCGATATCGATATCGACCATATTGCAAAACGGCAAAACAAAAGAAGAAAAGCCCAAACGAGGATCTCTCCCGTATCGAACAATAATTTGGATCCCGCTGGGACGTATGCGGTCCTAGAGGGATTTTATGGGTAAATTCCTCTATGATTAATACTTATAATTGATGAGACGATTTTCTCTTGCGCCTCGGGCGCCCTTCATTGGTGCTGTTTTTACGTAGGACTTGGTGATGGTCCACATGCAAACTCCTATAGGAGTGTGCACTCAAGAGAAGAATCTTTCATAGAAATAATGGATGAGATTGCGGTAATAACCTTAACAGTTAAGTACCCTGATCTTACTGTTGAAGCAACTCCCGTTGAAGTAAATTGGAAGGTATGTCTCCGGGAGAGATAATATTCATTTTGATTGGTTCATATTATCAATAGATGGGCCCTACATTGAAGTTCCACACGCCCATTCATGGGAAGCACGTGGGAGACCACTCAGGGGATCCATGTTCGCTCACTGGAGCAGTTTTTTTTCTTCTGTTCTCCCATTTATTCGTGATGCAAAGCCCCAAAGGCCCCTTTGGGAGGTGCCAGATCTTAATCTAAACAGTTATCTTCTATTGATTGACTGAAGACCATATTTCAGTTCTATTATACTTGAGCTCGTTATCGAATTATTAGATTAAGCATATGCAAAGCATGTCCTTAAAATATAAGAAGGTAAAAGAGAGCCAATTAGCTAGGCGTTTTCAACATTAATTGAAGGATGGCACAACTCCAAACGGAATTCATATTCGGGATAGAGGTTGACTATGGCAAAATCAATGAAAATCTTCTTTTGGGGAACCATGGGGTATGTTTGATATCATTTTTTAAAAATGTTTATGTATTTCTAGGAAATGAGAAATAGGAAAATACGTTTGGATGCCTTAGGGCCCATTTGAATATTTACAGAATATAATATTTACATATTTAAATATTATAAGAATAAAATAGATCATAGTCTAACATTAAAATATTGTAATATCTTTGTTGTTTGGTAATTTTTCAAGAATATTGAAGGTTTTAAATTAGGTTGTTTGGAAGGTACTATGATTTTAATATATATTAGAAAAATCCAAAATAACAAGAAGTTTTTTTTTTTTTATCATACTAAAGTTCATTATCATAATAAATTTTTATTAAATACTTAATTTATATATAATTTACTATGTCTAGATGAAAAAGTAGTTTTGTAAAGTAAAGTTCAGCTGCCGATTTTTTTTTACCATAAGCCACTTTTCTTTATCACGTAAAATTATGAAAAGTGCAGTAAAGTAAAGTTAATACAAAAGGCAACTACTTTACAACTTTTCCTGTCTCCTACTTTACTTCACCGTAAACTTCATTTTATCTTACTTAACCTCATCTTTTACAGTGATGTGACATCAACATTTATTTTATTTTACCACAAATATAAACAAACATACATTGATTAACCTAGATGTGACATATATATAATTTCTTCACCACGATTAGATGAAAAAAATAGCGTGTTAAGTAAAGTCTAGCTGTCACTTTTTTACCATAAATTTTATTACAAGTCACTTTTTCTTTACCATATAAAGTATGGTAAAGTATGATAAAGTAAAGGCAAACAAAATAAACTACTTTACCACTCTCTCCCACTTTACTTCACCATATATTTTACCTCACCTTTACCATGATGTGACATTTATCTTTACTTTACTTTACCATACATGTAAATAAGTACATCATGATAAATTTGGTGCAGTTCTTTACTTTACTCTACCACTTTGTAAACCTCATTTTAAAAGATTTTTTATATTGTGAAAGTTTTCTACAGGGGAGAGCTGTAGATAAAATATTGACCTTTTTAAAGAAAGAATCATTTTCATATTTTTCTTATGTTACCAAACACACAATATCTTTTTCTTTTAAAAAAATGAATGATTATATTTTATAAAATATTATTTTTTTGTATTATCTTGTGCATCCAAATAGGCCCTTCGTTTGCCGTTTCAAAAGAAAAATATTAAGAAAACACTTCACCAAGTATATAACTAGCAGAAATAGAAAATCACTTTCCTTCTCCACTCTCCATGTCAGGAACAATTTAAAAAAAATAATTTTTTAATATCTCAGCTAAGGGAGGCTAGGTCCTCGAGAGACTCGCACATATGAGGAGATAATATACAAATACAGAGAGTGGACTGATACGTGCGAGGAGTGATAACTAGCAGGGAGAGGGGGCAGGCCAAGGTCGAACCTTGGACATTTCCGAGTACGGCCACATTTTACCGCTGGGGTAACACGCCTTTCTTAGTCTTCACAAATGTTGCCAAGCAAGATTTTCATTATTCATCTTCAAAATAGAGTGCTCCCAAAACTCATAGAGAGAATTCCAACTCAAGATTGATACCAAACATGCCCGCTAGGTGAGGAAAAAAAAGGATTGAGAGGAAAGTCTGTGAAAAAAGGGGGAACCCCTCCCCTTGCGTCAAGAGGATTTGGTGCTGGCTTTCACGAGGAAAATTCAAGGAAACAACACAACGCTCGTTTGTTTCGTGTCATTGAATTTCTAAAAGTTTTGTGAGACTTCTATTTCTGAAAGTGGTTAGAAATATAAAATATAAAGGTGAATATTAAAAATGACAAACTAATATTATTACTTTTAGAGATGTAAAATGAATGCCTAACCATTACCAGAATAATTCGAAAGTCAAAAGTTTTACCAATCTCTAATTTATATCCATTGTCTGGTGCCTCTTCAATCTCTTCAATAATCCTTGTTTGGAGTCCATTTGACCATAAAGTTTATATATTCAATTACATGCAAAGGAATATGCCTAAAATATTTGACGAGAGTTCCTATCAAGTTGGTTGGACCGTAACAAAAAGATCTCGACCATTGAGCTCGAAAATTAGTCCTAAAATATAAATAGGAGGTGTTAGAAAAATGAGAATCATATCCATTAAAAATGCCATGTTTACTTGCATTAAAACTCATAGAAATTAAATACATAGGGTGGTTAAAAATGAAGGTTAAAAGTGAATTTCCAAAAATGAACTTCAAATAACATATTTTGAGGGAAATACACATTTTTGGAAATTTACCTATATATTCTAACATAAACAAACAGGTCGACAAGGCCAAAATGTCTATTTAAGTCCTGAATTTGAATCATGGCCATCAAGAATATAATGTGACCCATCAGATGATAAGATAAAGAGTCCAACTGTCCAAGTGGGTCTCATCACTCTCCTGTCATGGATGGAGCCAACAAGAAATAAATAATCATAAATGAACCCTTTTAAAGTGTGTTTAATATATGGGATTTTGACCATACGGGATATAAAAGACCATGAATTTCTCAAAATGGTATTGACCAAAACTAAATCCCACATGTGGTTATTGTACATGGGGCTCCAAGTTCTTTTTTCAATTCTACCCATATTGTGCGATATTGCATAATATATGCGATATCGCACAATAATCGATTTTTCTCTTATATTTTCTTCTATTCTCATCTCCTAAAGCACTAAACCTTCATTTCTTCCTATGACTTTCTTCGTTCCTACTACTTTCTCCATCGTTAAAAAAGATTTTCAATAGGTTTCTCCTTTGCTTTTTCATTTATCCAAAAGTATCTCAAGGTTTCTCTACAACTCTTCTTCCTTTTTCTTTTCCATTTGGTCATTGTCCTGTTGTAATAACTTTACCCTAAGGACAAGGGATGGATCCACAATATCAATACCTTGTGAAATTTTGTGGTCTATGTGCGCCTTTAAGGAACTGCTTCTCATGAATCATCTTTAGGTGAAGAGAATGAAAGACTATTCTTTTTGAGAACCTTTTTTAACGATCGAGAAAGTAGAAGGAACGGGAAGGTCGCAGAAAAAACAAGGAGGTTTGATGCTTTAGGAGATGAGAACAGAGGAAAATTTAAGAGGGAGATCGAACCGTTTGTGCAATATCACATAGATTGTGTGATATCGTACAAAATGGGTAGAATTGAAAAAAGAATTTGGAGTCCTATGTATAGTACCCACATTTGAGATATAATTTTGGTCAACTCCATTTTGAGGAACTCATTATTTTTTATATCCCGTATGATACCCCTAATAATATTGATGGGGAGAGGCACTATAACGCCCTTAACTTTGGATACGATATATGATCCATCGAGACTGGACCTGTCACATCTGGGTGGGAAATTTAGGGCAAGTTGGATGTCTGGCTTGACAATTTTGAAATCCACTTTTCCTTTAGCTCCTGTTATTTTATGTTTGTGACACAAATTTTATTTGTTTTTTTGTTAACCAGTTATTAGGGGTTGGGACCCCTCAGCTGAGGGTAGTAGACCTTGGATGAGGTGACAAAAGCCTCTGACGAAAAAAGGTAGTATACATAGTGTTTGAACCCGGCAGCCAGGTGATTGAGAACTACTACCACTTATCACTTTATTTAACTTTACTAGTCAAATTACCAAACGGTCCCTTAGGTAGGAAGTCAATTCTCATTTGTAATCGTATCCTAAGTTGATCCTCACACATGAGCCAGGAACTTAAAAGATGAGAAGATAAGGGCTGTCGCTGCACAAACATCCCAGCGCGAGTTGCTATCAAATTAAACAAACAAAAAGGAAAAAGACATAGCATTAATGAAATAGCAATTATAGCCACTTGTGTTTGTCGGACTTTCTCGAGGTGCTTTTTATTGGACTTTTGGGTTATAAAAGTCTAGAAATTCTTAGTTTATTTGGTTGTTAGATTTTTAGGATTATTTTTTTCAAAAAAAATCAAATTTAAATCTTAATTAAATGATTTTGTGAAGAAAAAAAATATAAAATGATGGGGGAGCTAGCTGCTCATGCATTTTTGTTGACAAATTAACCTCAATTGACAATATCTTCAAGTGGTTGACAACCGTGTCAAAATCATTGGTGACTCAAGTCATGCGGGCTTGGGCTTGGGCCGGTGATGCTATTGTAGGCTATGATATTATTAATAATACTCTTTTCTTATTTTGGATAGAATTGTGTTTTCCATTTTGATTTGGACTTTATTTAGCAAGGCTGCTTTTGGTTTTCTATATACATTGGTGGATGTAATGAGTTTAGTAGCTTGGAATAAACTCAGTTTAAGTGTGTTATCAACTTCTCTATTCCCTTCTTCCTCAACAAGTGGTATTAGGGCGGGTCACCGATTCCGAAAAGATTAAGTGAGCTAAGGGCAGCGATCGTGAATTTTTATTCCTCATGTTCGGTGGATCGTGGAGATCATACGTAAATCCAGGGACGGATTGTGTGCAGATCGGTGGAGACGTCGAAGCACGATCGTATCAGGTCTCGATTGGTTTGGATCTGTGATTGAATTGATGTAAATCTTGTGTAAAGGATGGTTCGGACTCTGGCGGCCCGGATTATCGAGGGTTTTGATTTGGTTTGCGGAAAATAGGGGTTTCCTGTTCCGGATCGGGTTTTTTTCGTTTCGAGCAAGTGTCTTAGGTTGCAAACTAATCTCTGATGGCCCATCATTCGGATCAAAGAGGTAAGACTTATCTTGATCACCGAACAAGAAAGAGGCAGTGGCTAGGTTTGTTTACAAAACCCACTCGACCGGGGTAAAAAAGGGCCTCCGATTGTTTCTAGAATGCTAATATTAAATCTCTTCAGCTAATCGTTCCTACCAAAAGATCCAGGTGTTAGTTGAAGTAGCATAAATACTTTTCATTACTCTCTCTTGGTGGAGCCTGCCATAGGTGGAACTTTGTTGGCGTACTTTTGGCAACATGCAATTTTTAGTGCCGAGTCGTTCATTCTAGGATTCGAACTCACGACCGGTTGGCTCTGATACCGGATTAAATCTCCTCAGCTAACGGTTCCCTAGATTTTTCTTTAAAATAAGAAATAAAGAAAATTGGAAATAAATTTTTGGCAAAACAAATCTCGGCCAACTTTATTTCAAAAGACATTTTTTCTTTTGGGATATAATTTTAGAGTTAGTTTTCCTCTTTTCTTATCCATTAATATTGGGCAGTTTGGGAATTTACTATTAAAGCAAAAGTAATGTAAAACCTCTATTTTTTCAGACAAAAGATTATATTTCAAATAAAAAGTAAAAAAGCAACATCCTCTCTCCATTAAATCTCTCTAATAAATGACAAAAAAAATATCTACAGTTTTACACAAAAAATAAAAAAATTTTCCTAAAGACAAAATACAATCATGACCCTCTTATATTTTATTTTCTTAATTTGATGCTTTCCTTTACCTACTAGACGGCAAGGGAGTAACCCGTGAGAAAGGTATTTTTTTTTTCAAGAACTTTAAACTCTAAAATACCCCCAACCACACACAACTAGTGTACGACCCTTTAATTTTGACTACCTTCAAACCCAGTTAAGTCATTGTCTTAATCTACTTTAGTGGTCCCTGATCACGTGGTCCTCTTTTAAAGCAAACCCTGTGTAAGTACTGTACTGTTTCTTTGAAAATTATATTCTACTGTAGAAAGGAAGAGGGCCGGTTATATATACATATACATAGATATAGATATGTACATACATATATGGGGTTTTTATGCGAAAATACACTTTAGATGGCCACTATACACAATAGTGCACTTTGGCCACCTATGCACCTAACAGGAAATCCGTACAAGATTTCCAATTTTTTTCACTATTTTTTTTGTGGTCGAATTCGACCTTTTATTGCAACGCTGGAGGTCGAATTCGACTTTAATTTGTAGTGTTAAAGGTCGAATTCGACCGTTAGATATAATTCATTTTGGGCATTGGCTAACCCACTTCCCGAGGAAACTTTTGGACGAAATTTGGGGGTTTCGAAGTCCATATTATGAACTTCAAATCTGTAATTTTTGGGTAGGAATTAATCGCGTTTGCCGCATTTTTAACTCGCGCACTTTTCCTATCCTGTCGGCCAAATGTGCTGAAACCTTGCTAAGTACCCCTGTTTGGGGCATTGATTAACCCACTTCCCAAGGGAGTTTTTAAACGAAACTTGAGGTTTTCGAAGTCTATATGATGAACTTCAAATCTGAAATTTTTGGGTAGGAATCAATCGAGTTTGTCGCGTTTTCAACTCGCGCACTTTTCCTATCCTGTCGGCCAAATGTGCTGAAACCTTGTTGAGTACCCCTGTCTGGGGCACTGGTTAATCCACTTCCCAAGGGAGTTCTTAAACGAAACTTGGGGGTTTCGAAGTCCATATGATGAACTTCAAATGTACAATTTTTGGGTAGGAATCAATCGCGTTTGTCGCGTTTTCAACTCGCGCACTTTTCCTATCCTGTCGGCCAAATGTGCTGAAATCTTGTTGAGTACCCCTATTTGGGGCACTGGTTAACCACTTCCCGAGGGAGTTTTTAAACGAAATTGGGGGTTTCGAAGTCCATATGATGAACTTCAAATCTGCAATTTTTGGGTAGGAATCAATAGCGTTTACCGCGTTTTTAACTTGCGCACTTTTCCTATCTTGTCGGCCAAATGTGCTTAAACCTTGCTGAGTACCCCTGTTTAGGGCTCTGGTTAACCCACTTTCAGAGGGAGTTTTTAAACGAAACTTGGGAGTTTCGAAGTCCATATGATGACTTCAAATCTGCAATTTTTGGGTAGGAATCAATCACGTTTTCCGCATTTTTAACTCGCGCACTTTTCCTATCCTGTCGGCCAAATATGCTGAAACCTTGCTGAGTACCCCTGTTTGGGGCACTGGTTAACCCACTTCCCGAGGGAGTTTTTAAACGAAACTTGGGGGTTTCGAAGTCCATATGATGAACTTCAAATCTGAAAATTTTGGGTAGGAATTAATCGAGTTTGTCGCGTTTTCAACTCGCGTACTTTTCCTATCCTGTCGGCCAAATCTGCTGAAACATATTGGACAACATTGTGGGCCAATTTGGTTTTAGAATACTATGATTGTTATCTTACCATCTTGCTGGTTCAGTTTGGTCAATGGATTTTATTTGATATATTGAGGCTGAATTGGATTGCAGTGTGGGTTTTTTAAAACTTGGGTTTTGTTGTTTTCTGCACTAAATTTGGCCTCTAAATTTCTGCACTAATTGAAACAAACGCATTAACTACGTACACTATTTAAAACTGGAAAAAAAGTGTTTCTACAATTTCTACACTAGCTGAAACAAACCCAATTTCTACAACAAAAGTCTCTCTGTACATTACAATCTCTGCAACAAAATTTCTGCAATGTGACTAGACAACATTCCTAGACAAATTCCATCCATTTCATCCATACCATAATTTTCAACAAGGGAAACACTCAAGAAATAATTTACACTCATGCGACAATAGAAAACATTCCTAGACAACTTCCATCCATTCATAAACTTCCACACAGCATTAACAAATTTCAGACCTTACTGAAACAATCCCATTTCTGCACTATCTCAAATTGAAACATATGCCTTTCATTCATATTGTTCAGCCATATAATGGTGTGCACCTACAAACATAAGTCTTGATCAATCTCAAACATATTAAAATACATTAACAAAAGGTGGGCTTCAATGTGATTCTTCATGAGACCTACAATAACAAAAGGTGGGCATAACAAAAGTCATGATGGGAGTCTTGATGTGTTAAACACTGCAAAAGATGTCACCTTCTCTGCATTATAGTCATTGAGCTGCAATAGACATGCAACATGAGGTCAGTTAATTTAACCATAGATAACTCAATTAAGAGGCTTAACTACAACTATAGGCGTAATTACTTATTTACTCAAGGTGCATTCAGGAGCCTTATGCACTACCTTTTGAGTAAATAGAATGCCATATCTCATGCCTCAACATTTTAAGCATTGGTTTATACTTAAGGGGTGTTTGGACATGGGTAGAATAGAATATCAACATATTTGAGTATTGTTACCCTGTAACGCAGGCTGATCAGTGGATCCAACAGAAAATGCAATCCAATGGAGTTTCAAAGTTTGAACAAAATGGGCCAATGCATAGAAGTTTCACAGAAGTTTCTTAGTGCCATTAGTGCGGTGCTGTAACTAACTAAGTTTTAATAAAAATTACACGTCTTTGGTTAACTTTCCCTTGTATATTAATCGGTTGGCTATATCTTGATTAATTACAATGGGGAAGCATTCTGTAGCCCCCCTATTAACAAAACAAGTGGTTGGTTTGTCGGATTGCTAGACCCAGCTGTCAAGTGCTTTCCCTTCTAGTTAACTTTTCGATTAGATGGAATGTGGAGTTAAATTACGAGTCAACTGCTGGCAAGTCCACTTGTTCATCATGATATACCAATTGAGCCATTGTGGTCTTACCCAGTTCCCCCATGCCAACTATGGGAATGAGAGAGAGATCCTCTTCATTTTCTGATTCTGATTTGGTTAACAAATCTATTTAATTTTCTTTCTCAGTGTCCCTCCCATAAACCTTCGATACAATTGCAGAGCAAGGCTCCCTTGTTTTTGTGATCGGAGGCTGAATGTCTACAACTCTTGCAGCAACTCCCTCTGTGAATGTGAAATGGAAAAGAGATCTCTCTTTGGCAATGTGCTCGAAATTCTTCCTCAGCTTTTGCATCTTATGTGCCATCTTAAAATGAAAGACAAGTGGGTTGAATAAGTTGCCTACCTTTTCTCGCTTGCCAGCTGCTGATTCTCAGCCTTTCTCCGCAGAGCTTCAATTCTGAACTCATCTAGCAGATCTTCCGCATCGTCAGCAGTAGGGAGAGAGATCAGGCGAGAGAGAGCAGCAGGGCAGCGGGGGAGAGAGAGAAGAGCAGCAGCAGGGCAGAGAGAGATCGCAGCAAGAGAAAGAGGGCAGTAGCGAGAGAGCGAGGCGAGAAAGAGAGGGAGAGCAGCAACGAGGGCAAAAGAGTTCGACGAGATCGGGAGAGATGAGAGCTGAGAGCGAGAGAGCTCGATATACGAGATCGGGAGAGGGAGTGCAGAGGCGAGAGAGCTTGATCGACGAGAGAGAGTGCTGCTGGCGAGCTTCCAGAGATCTCGACAAGTGACGCTGAGAGGGAGAGATAGAGAGCGAGAGCAGAGATCGAGCTAAGAGCGAGGCGAGAGAGAGAGAGAGAGAGCTGAGAGAGACCGGCGAGAAAGAGAGAGAGGCGACAGACAGGGGCGTGTAGGTCTAAGAAGGGGGGAAATGAATAAATAAGCGGGCCCCGCGAAAAACTCACCTCATATATAAATGAAGGTCGAATTCGACCTCCAGCGCTGCAATGAAGGTTGAATTCGACCTTTAACATAGTAAATGAAAGTCGAATTCGACCTCCAGCATCGCAATGAAGGTCGAATTCGACCTTTAACACAGCAAATGAAGGTCGAATTCGACCACAAAAAAAAGGTAAAAAAAAAATTTGAAAATCTTGTACGGATTCCCTGTTAGGTGCATAGATGGCTAAAGTGCACTTTTGCGTATAGTGGTCATCTAAAGTGTATTATCGCGTAAAAACCCCTACATATATACATACATTTACCTTTATATATATAAGAAAATATTCAAGTGAGAACACATGAGAAGTTTTTTGCGGGACCCAACTAGCAACCCATCAAAACCTAGCAACCAGTAGAGAACCCCTAATAGTCACTAATCCCAAGGATTGGCACACATCCGAATGGACTAAACCATTAGATTAATGATTGAATATTTTTTTGAATATGAAACCATTAAACTTGTGGGCCATGGATGAAGGGGTTAGGGGCATGGGTTTGGGGTCAAACTTGATACTTGGGGTGGTCTCACATTGATCTTTTCACCCCCGGTCCCATCCCCAAATGGGGCCCACAATTGATCCCCGTAAAAAGTTCTCATATAATATGTGAGAACTAGTTCTCATATATGGGTAATATTCAGGTGAGAACTAGTTCTCACATATTATATGAAAACTTTTTTACGGGCCCACAATATATGGGTAATATTCAGGTGAGAACTAGTTCTCACATATTATATGAGAACTTTTTTACAAGGCTCAATTGTGGGCCCCATTTGGGGATGGGACCGGGGGGATGAAAAGATCTATGTGAGACCACCCTAAGTATCAAGTTTGACCCCAAACTCATGCCCCTAACTCCTTCATCCGTGGCCCATAAGTTTAATTAATGGCTTCATATTTAAAATAATATTCAACCCTCGATCCAACGGTTCAGTCCATTCGGATGTGCGCCAATCGTTGGGATTAGTGACTATCAGGGAGTTCCTTATTAGTTGCTCGAGCTTAAGATAAAATTTCATAAGCTCATGTTTGTGGGGCCCACCTTTGGTCCATCCAAATCGACCAAACACACGACCCCTCTAAATTGCCGAATGCCCCTTTATTAGGCAAAATTAGCGAAAGGTCCCTTTAAGTGAATGTATCCAGCCTCCAGTCCAAGGAAAAAATTTTTAAGGCGTATGGTCCACTCAGCTAGACTATTTATTGCCATAGGTCCCTAAATCCACATGATCATATATTTCAGGACTGATATGCCCTTTTAATCGTTTTTGGCATAAAATTTTAAAATTTCAAATTTCAAATCTCTCATCTTCATCTCTTTCTCAATTTCTCTATTCAACTGTTACACACCCAAAATAGGAAGAAGAAGAACAAGATATATCAGGCTGGCAGACAAGTGTGAGTTTATACCCATTTAAGAACCAGAGGAGTCACGTGATGGTGTTCATGGTGTGTGCTGGGCCATGACTCTTTCTGACCGTATGTGATGAAGCACTACGAGGTACGAACCGAGAGAATCATGGGATTGATCACCGTATGTGATGGTCGCCGTTCTCTGGACCCACCAGGACCCGCTCGAATGCGCCGATTGCTTATCCGAGTTTGAAGATGGTGAGAAGGATCGTCTTCTTCCCAAACGCAATCACAGATTCCACAGAGGGCAGGTGCTGCCCAGCCATCGCAGAGGAGGACGAGAAGGCCGGCTTTCCCATCCAGCTTTCCTCCAAACCTTCCGGAAGGATGAAGAGTGACCACCACCAGCAACGCTACTGTCGGTGAATTTTGTCGTCCCCAGATCTGGGTGTTGTTCTGGTTTTGATTCCAGAACCAGAACATGAAGAAGACAACCAGTTCTCTGGGTCTTTTGGTCCAGGTCTAGGTCGGGTCAGGTCAGGCCGACCCAGTCAACACAAATTTATCTATTTAGTCAAATTTATCTTAGTTTTTTTTAAATTTATCTGAGTTTTTGTCAAATTTATCTGTCTTCTTTCATACTTCTCTATGTTTTTGGCAAATTTATATAAGTTTTTGTCAAATTTATCTGAGTTTTTGTCAAATTTATCTGAGTTTTTTTCAAATTTATCTGAGTTTTCGTCAAATTTATTTGAGTGTTGTTCAAATTTATCTATTTTCTGTCATATTTCTTTGTGTTTTTGGTAAATTTATCTGAGTTTTTTTCAAAAATTATCTGAGTTTTTTGTAAATTTATTTGAGTTTTGTTCAAATTTATCCGAGTTTTTGTCAAATTTATCTGAGTGTTGTTCAAATTTATTTGTTTTCTGTCATATTTCTTTGTGTTTTTGGTAAATTTATCTGAATTTTTTTCAAAATTTATCTGAGTTTTTTAGCAAATTTATTTACATTTTTCTGAAATCTATATGCGTTTTTTAAATTTATTTGCGTCTTTTGAAATATATTTGTGTCTTTTCAAATTTATTGCATTTTTTGAAATTATTTCATTTTTTTAAATTTATTTTCGTTATCTTACATTTATTTTCATTTTTTTAAAATTTTCTTCGGATCTTTTGAGATTTATTTGAGTCTTTTGAAATTTATTTATATTTTATGAAATTTACTTGGATATTTTGAAACTTATTTGCATCTTTTTAAATTTATTTGCATTTTTTATTATATATTACTTTTTTTTATTTATTGCGTTTTTTGAAATTATTTCATCTTTTAAAATTTAATTTCGTTATTTTGAAATTTATTTTTGTGTTTTTAGAATTTATTTGAAAATCTGGGGATTCCATTAATCGTGGGCAATTAAATATTAGTTGGCCATTATTAATGGGATATCCTACCAATCATGGGATATGATATAAAAAAAGGGTAAACTACACATTTCAGGTATGAAAAAGTGTGAGAGGGACCTTAAGCTCTATGACTTTTTTTTGTGGATCTATTGCCATAAAGTGAAATGTTCAGGGACCCATCGCCGAATGCCCCAATTTATTATAATTAAGATCAAAGAAATAAGCATGCTCAATATCCACCCTAGCTTTTGGGTGCCATTACTTTTAACCCGAATATCAAGTTTGGCACTAATTATGGTATTTTCTAGAAAAAACTTTTGACAAATATTTATAAACATACAAATTGACTTACATGGCGGCTGGTTGGCAAGTCTACTTTCTGTGTTCATTTGACTTTAAATAAATTCAAACACACGTTTGGGGTAATTTAGACTATGAGAGCTGCTACATGCACATTGCTTTTCACTTTGCACACACCCACTTTTTTTCAAATCTCCAAACTATCCTTCCCTCTCTTTCCCTCTCCCTGCTGCTCGTCGGCCCCCTCCACCCGACCCCACTGGCGGCCGCCCTCACCCTCTCCCTCTCCCTGCTCGCCCACGCCCGCGCCACCCTCTCCTTCTCACCGTCTCTCTCCCTCTCCCTCTTTCTCTCTCCCTCCCCCCCTCTCCCTCTCATTCTCCCTGTCTCTCTCCCTCCTTGCTCGCCGCCCAACTTCCCCGACGAAGGTGGGCGGCGAGCAGGGAGGGAGAGGGAGGCGAGGGTGGAGGTCGGCGCGACGAGCAAGGAGAGGGAGAGAGGTAGGGTGAAGGAGAAGAAGAGGAATAGGGAGAGGGTGGCGCGGGCGGAGGCGAGCGGCGAGCAGGGAGAGGGGAGAGGGTGGGGGCCGGCGAGCGACAGGGAAAGGGAGAGAGAGGGAAGGAGAGGGACAGGTAGTTTAGGAAGGAGAGGGACATGTAGTTTAGGAATTAAAAAAATTGCAAAGTGAAAAGCAATGTAAAGGTAGCAGCTTTCTTAGACTATTCGTGAAACTTTGGATAGATGTCTATTTCAATCAGCTTTAATCATTTTGCATTATTTTTATAAAGCAACTATACTTTATTTTATTCTTTTTGACAAATTTGCTCATACAACTATTTACTATACGAAAGGTTGTCATAACTACTTTTTATTTATGACAAGTTTGTGTATACTACTTTGCATATGATAACTATAACTATATTACTTTTACAATATAACAAGTCTTTAGACATTCCAAACAGGCTTTTTGTACAAAGGTCTAATTCAAACAACTTTATTTAAAATAGAACTATTTGAATTAAGTTGTTTTAGTGTTTATATAATCTAGCACTCGTGACAAACTTGTTGGATTGGTCAACAAGGCGGCCATTTAAAGGTTCGAGTGCAAGTTGTATCCAACCCATTTCTTTTAAGTCACACCAATAGCATCCGACATGGGTTAACCTGCCCAACCATCGTACCATTTCTTTAAATAAAGTCATAGCCCTCAACAAGGGTTAACTTGTATCTAATCCATTTAGATGCGGACTAGAAAAACTTGACCTGCAACTAATCTATATAGTACACCATTAGCTTTTGCCAGCTCTAAGTGAGCCCCACAGAGCCGACCTCCTGGGAGAAGATTCTCCCTTCAACTTATTCTAATTGAGTACCTTTTAAGCTTTACCAACGGTGAGTAAAAGTCAGAGATCACTGTAAAGGACATATCATTAACTGTATAATTGTAATTATTGTAAAAGGGTTACACTGAGGAAAGATTAGGGAAATTGGGTCCCACCAAATTAGAGGGAGAACTTGAGCCAATGCCAAATGGGAAGTATTTAATGGGTGGTATGGATTAAATAAGGTGATTGATAAAAAGATGACCCACCTGTATGGGATGCATTGCATGCATGAAATTGCCGACCTTCAACATTGCCGACAAAATTAATGTCCACCAGCTTTTGAACAGTACTAGAACTCTACTCTGGGGTTCTACCGAAACCAACCAAATGATACATGACAGAAGTAAGAAGAATCCAGAGAAATTCAATTCTCCTCCTTTATGTGATTGCCAGACTGAAGATGCATTCATCAATCTCTCTTGTCTTGTTTGATGGATAGTAAAGTCAGTTCCTGTTTCCTTCAGTTTTGTCTATTATATCTGTCAAGTGTTTGTCAATCCAACGGCCATTATGACTCCAATGATAAAAAAAAACTGAGTCATAAAAGGAAGATATGTACTATAATTCATTGAATTTGATAGATGATTGTATCAAATGTATGTAGGTGGTGAATGCTTGGGTGAATCCACAAAAATGTAAGACGTTCATTGGTTTATATTGGTAGAGTTGATTTTAAACCAGGCCAGCCCAAGCCCAGTATGCATGGGCTGGTCTGGGCTCTAGTTTTAAGCCTGTGGATTATATGTATGCCTATTTTCGAGCCAATATTAAATGGGCAGGGCCAGCACTAAACTATCAGGTGAATCTCGTATCGGCTTACACACGCATACACGCACGCACTCCCACTCATGCATAGCCAGACCTGATTTGATCCCTGCTTTGAGCTTTGCCTAGATATATAAATTGGGCCCATTTAGTATTTAGTCCGGACTTGGATTAGGTGAAAGAAAGCCAAAGCATGGCCAGGAGTGACCTATATAAGGAGTGTAATTTGTGATAATTTGTCTAAACAATTACAAGAAAGCCTGTGTTACTGGTGAAAAGCCCCGTTCAACCTGGCCCGATTAACTAAGTGGGCTTGGGGCTTACATTATGGCCCGTTTTGGGCTTGGGAGTTAGGCTGGATAAGCGCATGCATTGTTAAAGCTAGGCTGGACCTCAATTTGGTTCAGCCCACTCTACCATGACTGCCTCCATTCACGCACCCATGGGGGCGGAACTAGGAATTTTGTTTGGGGGGACCGAAGAAAAAAAGATTTAAACAAAATTGTAAAATTTAGTAATAAAATATGCAATAATCAAGTTATGAAGTTGTGCTCGACATTCTTTCATTGAGCTGAAATCATCAATTATTGTTTCAATACTGGATCTCTCTGCAATCTCTTTTTCAATATATATATATAATTAAATAATCTGTGATAAATTCATCTTCCATTACGTTGCGAAGTGCAGTTTTAACAATCTCCATGGCTGAGAATGCACGTTCTGTTGTTGCTGTTGAAACTGGAAGAGTTAATCTAAGACATATCAATCGATATATGAGAGGATAGATGTCTGACTTTCCCGTTTCTACTAATCCATTGCAAAGTTCGGCTATGGTCTTCATTTCCTTCAAATATGGATGGTGAGGTACATCACACTCATATTGTTGTAGCTAGAACTTCAAATGGAATTTTTCTTGATCATTAAAATCTTGAGGATAAAACTGATTCACAAGATTACAGATATCATCAATCTTGAATGACATGTAACCATTCCTGGGATCCAAGGCAGAACTAAAAATAAGAAGTTGCATAGTACGCTCATTAAACTTTCTATTTAACTCTTGTAATTGAGAGTCCACTACAGCAGTAAAGACATCCACTCAATAATGATGCTCCATTGTAATTGGATATTGTTGATGGCGAACTCGACCTCTACCTGCAGTATATCGAGCATCCATATCAGGAATATGTATGTCATGTTCTTTGCAAAACAACAATACTTTATCAAGTAATTTATTCCAGCCACTTTCCATCAATTCATGAATGATCGCTTTTGTAGTAGAGACTGTGCATAGCATTTGAAATATCTTGAGATTTGAGTTGTAAAGCGTGGCACAAATCATTAGTAACTCCTAATATTTCTTTCATAAGATGCAAATTAAAGACGAACTCAAAAGATGTTATCGTATCATAAGCTGAGTCTGCATCCCCACATTGAGTATATGTAGATCCATCATCAATGATATTCTTAAGAACCGAACATGTTGCATTATACATATTTAATAAGCTGCATAAAGAGTTATAATGAGAACTCCAACAAGTATTGCCTGCCCGTTGTAAAGTGCCAATTTGATTAAGCCCTTTACCAGTTTTAACTTTATCAATGGCAATCAAACGTTCAAGTTCAACAGCTTGTAACTCATCATGACACTTGCAAGATGCACCAACAATATTGATTATAAAATTTAGTTTTGAGAAAAACTGGTGGATAGGAATAACTTTGCTGGAAGCCGCAACCAAAGTCAACTGGAGAAGATGAGCTAAACAATGAACGTAGTATGCATATGGGCAATCATTCAGAAATAAAGCCTGCAACCCATTCCATTCACCGCTCATGTTACTTGCACCATCATATCCTTGCCCCCGAATATTTTGAATGCTAAGATTATAACGAGAAATGACCGCCGATATCTCATTTTTGAGAGTTCGTGATGCTGTATTTTTAATATGAACAAGACCAAAAAATCTCTCACGTATAAACCCTTTTTTGTCAACAAATCTTAAAACAAGAGCCATTTGCTCTCTCTTAGATTGATCTCGAGCTTCATCCACAATTAGACAGAATTTTGCATCATTAATTTCCTCTCGAATTGCATTTCGAACTTTCTCTGAAAAAACATGTAAGATTTCTTTTTGGATTTTAGGTGATGTATATGTAGCATTTCCAGGGGCTTTATCTAATACAACATATACTTCACCTAAAATCCAAAAAGAAATCTTACATGATTTTTCAATATATGATGTCAGAATTTTAATCATTTTAATGAAATTACCGTGGTTCTTAGAGTCTGAATGTTTATTGTGACCTCTAAAAGCACACGCATGAAAAGTAAGCCATCGAACAACATCTATAGAGGTCTTCAGTCACAATCTGTTGTTTGCAATTTGGGTAGAAGACTGTGTATGGAGTGCCTTCTCGATATGTTGCAATTGATTCATCAAATCTCTACAAGATTGTTTAGATGCATTATGTGGTGAGTTTGGATCTTTTCCAATATGATTTAAGAAAGCACAATTCTTTCCATCATTGACTTTCTTCCAGTTACGAAATCCTTCAACAGTAAATGCACTTGCTCCAAAACGCCCAATTGTCTTTTTATTAAAGAGAAAGCATGGGAGACAAAATGCTGCATCTTTCACAGGAGAATACTCTAACCAAGAAGGAAACATTCTAAACCAAGAAGATTGAAATCGTCGTGGATGTTTTTCCGATCCAGAAAGCGGATAAACCGAAAGAATATATTGATAAGGCCCAGCTTTGATGTAAGCAAGTCTAATTTCATCTTGTTGATCAACATGATATTTTCAAATTTGACGGCGCAATTCTGGATCACGCTCTAAAGAAGCAATATCAATTTCTCTAAATTCAACTCTTGGAGATTTTGATGGGTGTGAACTTTGTGGTTCTTGAGATAAATCATTGGTACTGGAGGGCGATATTGTACTATCCTCTAAATTTTGAGCATTTTTCCTCTTAAAAAATAAATCAATAGTTGGTGATTTAACCATGATCAAGACTCCTATAAAAAAATCAGAAATTAAAATCATATAAAAATTTATAAAATTATTACTAATTACAGTAATTAAAAAAAATAAATAGAATTCAATTCATTACCAAAAAACAAAGAAAACACAATGCACAAATATCCTATTAGGTGATTTATATTACATATAAAAAAATACAATATAACAATTAACAAATCAAAAGTTAAAACGTCACTTTCAACTTAATTTCAACTTTCAAGTGAAATAAAATAATACTAAAGACTAAAGTTGAAAACAAGATGAGTGGATGCATGACAGCATGACACGTTCTAAGTTGGAGATTGGTACTTGTAGTATCAAGTATGGTACCGGTAGTGATGTATGCGATGAGATGCAGGTGGGGGAGATGTCTGTGATGAGATGCAGGTTAGGTGGGGGAGAGGAGAGGAAGAGGTGGCTCTCGGACCCAGTGGTGATTGCCGCTGATAGTGTCGATCACGGTGCGGATGGGTTGAGAAAGTGAAAATGGTTTTGAGATCATTTCTAGAATAAGAATGGTTTTTTTTTTTTTTTATTGCAGAGATCTCTTGAATCAAAGGAGGTTTTCTATTCTACAAAAGGGTTTTTTTTTTATTACAGAGATCTCTTGAATCAAAGGGGGTTTTCTATTGCAGAGATCTCTTTAATTTGGTCGCAGAGTATAGAAGAACGGAAGAAATCCTCTTCCTATTTTCTTAGCTGCAGATTGCCTTTTTTTTATTTATTTTCTTCCCTTAACACCGAAAATTGTGGGAATCACAACTAAGTTTTTGTAAATCACAAATCTTAAAAAGATGGGGGTGCAAAAAATTTCTAAAACTCTGAAAGCCGGTCCCCAGCTAATTATGCGTGCGCTCCTGTGCACCCATGTTCCAACCAGCTGCGTTTCGACTTGTAACTATCTCGTATTGGCAGCATTAGTGATAAGTGTGAGCTTGATATAAGGTGGATGACAATGAAGCCATATGAGGAATTTCTAACCCACAAATTTGAAAAACAAAGGGTTTGATGAGGAGGTTTACCACGAAGCCGTGTAATATATATTTAGATTTTTTGTATTTAATGACATCTGTAGGAACAGGTAATAATTACTAATGTAAAAGAAAGGTTGGAGGGTAGGCACATTCTTCAAAAAAAAAAAAAAACTTAACTCCATTAATAGGTGTTCTCCATTGTGAAAAAACATGGGGCCTACCAAATAATACCTTCACAAGCACCTGCTCCTTCGAATTTGGCACTTGTCAAAAAATCAGTCAATGTTACATTATTTATTTTTCTTCTTTTTTTTTTATTTTTAACCCTAGCTCAAGGACCTAAATAAAGAGAAAGCCCACATCATGAAGAGAAGAGCGCACAAAATAAAAAGAAAAGCCCATATAAATAAAAAGAGTCGTATATCTAGATATTGATCCCTTAGTATTGGGTTAACATGCGGGGTTGCCGTATCTAGTAGATGTCATTACAATAAGTTTTAAATATAAGGTCAAAGAGTTAAAACTAAGGGGTAAGACCGTAAGATCATTTTAATTTCATTAATATATACCAAGAACATTCATAGTGCATGTGCTGACGTGTCCAACCATTCTCTTCTTTTATTGTCATGTAGCTAGGTTGACCCTATAAGAATGTATGTATGATTGAACCATAGTGATATAAAGAGCGATTCGCATTTCAAAGGAAGTGAAACTTTAAATTAAGTCTTCCATTTCTCTTATTTCTTCGGATTTTTTTCAATTTTTTTTTTAACCTTTTGGGCAAGCACATTGGTACGGTAGATGAACTTACTAGGGAAAGGCAATGTCAAATCCAACATTCATTTTTACTTTTCGGTACAAAGCAAAAGGGGCGGGGACCATGAAAGGCTGTAGCTATGGTGAGAAAAGCTTGCTCGAATAACACAAGCTCAAGCAGTAGTGGTGGACCTACGATTTTCGTTTGAAGGGGGCTGATCTAAAAAAGTGATTAGGTTTTGAGCGTAAACTCAATATTCTCATGTGAGTTTCGGAGGCAGACCATGGTTTTCTTATGGATTTTGAAAGTGGACACAAAATCTTCATGTGTGTTTTGGAAGTGGACCGAGTTTGACATGGGCAACTGCCCCTAAAACTATACATGTAGGTCCACCCCTGTCAAACCAAAAGGGAACCCAAGGATTAATATGTGAGCAATGGGGGCAAGAAATAGCGTACCCAACCAATCGGGAACCCCTAGTCTTCTCAACACTCCTACTTAGAACTATTTTTTCTCAAAATCAGTCTTCTTAGACGCATAAAGTTGTCCTAAGACTTGACATTTGGCCTATAACATTTGAAATTTAAAAAATGCCCACGGACCTATTCATGAGAGCTTCTAAATGCACCCCCATTTTTCTTAGCACGCCCACCATTTTAAATTATTTTTATTACAAATATACCCTTGTGGTAAATCCTCAAACTACCCCGGTACCCCCTCTCCCCTCTCCCTTTCTCCACCCTCTCTCCTCTCCCTTTCTCCACCTCCTTCGTATCCATCTCATCTCCATTGCCCGCAGCAGCATCGCCGTGCCCTCCTCCCCTCTCCCTTTCTCCACCCTCTCTCCTCTCCCTTTCTCCACCTCCTTCGTATCCATCTCATCTCCATTGCCCGCAGCAGCATCGCCGTGCCCTCCGCCACCTCCCCTTCCCTCCCTCCCTCCCTCTCTCCCTCTCCATGTCTCTTTTCTCTCGCTCCCTCTCGTGCCTGGGGTGGGGGTGGTTTGAGGTGAGGTTAGGGGTTTTGCATTTAGAAGCTCTCATGCTATAAAAAATATGATTTTAGCCTTAATATCCTATGGTTGTAGGTATTGCACAAAATCCATTTTCTTTTTTTTTTTTTTTTTTTGCTTTACAAACGTTGGGTTGGTCGTTGGTGCTGTCAAAATGATTTTTGTTAAGTGATTTCAAATTTTTCATCCCATGAAAAAGTATAAAAGAAGGTTTTTTCTATACCACATAAAACTCAAATTTATGTCTTCAAAGATGAGTTAGGGCCCATATACCTCTTGTGATGACTAAGATGGATGAACTGGATAATAGAAAATAGTATTGTAAGAGCTACAAGTCAGCAAGTAAATATGATGCAGAGAAAACAGAGTTTCGGATTAAAAAAAGTGAATGTGCATTTCGGTTTTGGGCGGAATAGAGAAATTGTGCGATATCCTATGGATGTAGAATCTCACATAGTGCGCTATCTCCCGTACATATAGAATATCACACAATTTAAGGGCGGAATTGTAACTTTCAAAGCGTCTTTTTCTGTACAAATATTTTTGTGAGAATTTTTTAAACTTCAACAGTTGAGGGGTCAAATATTAAGTGTTGGTGCAGCCGCACGGTCAAAATCCTTGGGTTTTTTGAAGTGAGATATTTTTCTTCTTCTTCAAATCTTTTTTACTAGAGATGTTTTGGTGTGTATATCTACCTTGCATGTTTTACATCAACTATTTAAGGCTTACCTCACTCGTGATTGTGAAATATGAATTGACTCGGCATTACCTACCCTGAAGAGCCTAGAAGGGAAATTTTTTACTAGGTTTTCCCATTTTGAGCCTGCAGTGGTCATTGGATCCTATAAGCCATGTCTCAAACTGATGAAAACCATGGGGTCCATACTTGCACAACATGTGATTAAATTAATGACAAGATCGATTTCAAGTATGTTTCAACTCGAGTACGGTGTCAAGTATAGTGTATGCACATGGGACTGTAATTTTGCGCTATTTGAATTTAAGAGGTGAGCCCCATTGATGAATTCGTAGGGCTGGTCTCAGAGGTTCTGAATTCCATATGGGAGATGGATGGTCGTAACAGAGGGAAGTCAAATAGAAGTAAATAGCTTTGAGGACTAGCCATCTGAAGAAAAAATTGAATTCATTAGATGTCATCAGCTCTCCAATTTAAGCATATGAAATGGTGGGTCAACACAGACTTTGCTGAAAGCCTCTATCAAACCATTGGCAACACTGAATTGAACAAATATTTTGTTTTGTGATGAATCCTGCTGCATGGACTAACTCATTTAGTTAGCCCATGGACTAACCCCATGATATCCATGGGAATATCATATATGTGGATATTATAGGGTTCCATGTAGACTTTTTGTTTTGTGATTACCATTTACTAACCACTAAATATATTTTTATCAAAAAGTCTACATGGACTAACTCATGGAGTTAATCCATGGTTCTGTCCATGAGTTAGTCCATATAACATGACTCTATTTTTATTTGCTAAGTGGATAGACCCCTCAAGCTCTAGCACCATATTTCCACCGAAGCTACTGGGGATCCATCTCCTCCATGAAACTCCTTTTGCCCTGTTTTTCCTCTCTTTTAATGGCTAGAGCCTAGTAAAATGTACATAGAAAGTAAGTTCATCTGCTCAATCATTTACAGTGATCCAAAGGCATCGTAGCTATTAGACTTGTTTTCGGTGACATGGGCCCTGCTTATGACTTTAGTACTTCTCCTATATACAGCACTTCACATGGACTTCTTTATTGGGATGCCACGGATGGTGGATGAACATTGACTATGGGTGCCGTGCCCATCAGCCACATGCATCTTTTCTGGTTCCAACGTAGATCTTGAAGTGGTTGCCTTGGTACATTTTCAACACGTTGAAAGAACTATATCTCAGAGTGTTTTTTATTTTAACCGAGCCAAGGGAGACTGGGACCAACAGACATTGGGCAGAGAAACCTGCATGCGTCTCTAATAAGAAGAATGCATGCCTGGTTGCGCAAGAAGGAATGTTTCCTCACACAGTAAGAGATCCAGGGATCATCTCTCCTAGGGCAGTTCTCGTGTCCTCTAAATCCATGTCCATGCCGTCCCTGGCCAGTGAGATTATGCCCCACAATTGATCGTAGCATTTTAATGGTCCATAACCTAAGATATGAGCGAGCCTATTATTGATATGTTTTAGACGATATCAATATGATGAGAGGCCATTCTCCTTTCAGATTAAAGCCCCAATGCAAGATGGGCAGTAATATTCTTACTCTTTCTAACGGGTGGGTTAATTTCTTATAGTTTGTTTTCTAAGATGAGACTATTATTTATGGACTTGTACAAGGGTGGATTACTGTTAAAAGAACATGGAGCCATGAATGGAACGTGATTGCATATGCCTGATCTAGATCCCAACTACTAGTGATAAATGGGTATTTAAGTAGAGTACTACAAACGGTTGAGAGCATTCAATGCAAAATGTTGCAAAAGCTCTATAAGAAGTCCTCTCCCGCTCAAAATCTTACAAGCAGAAGCTAACTCACCCATCCTACAAGATGAGGAGGATCTTTCTTTTATCATTTCTTTGCTTCAATCTTCTTCTCATTAGTGTTCTTGCAAGAGATATTGCTAGGGTGAATAAGGACGGTGTTGATGAGAAGAAGTTCCTTGGCCTTTCTAAAGGTGGTGGCTTTGGTTTAGGATTTGGAGGGGGGCATGGTTTTGGTGGTGGGTTCGGCGGCGGAGGCGGCGGCGGCGGCGGCGGCGGGTTTGGCGGTGGAGGGGGCGCAGGCGGTGGGTTTGGAAAGGGTGGTGGAGTTGGCGGCGGATTTGGTAAGGGTGGTGGAATTGGAGGTGGTGGTGGTTTCGGTAAAGGAGGAGGTGGCGGCATTGGTGGGGGTGGGGGATTTGGAAAGGGTGGTGGTGTAGGAGGTGGTTTTGGTAAGGGTGGTGGACTTGGTGGTGGTGGCGGCTTTGGAAAGGGTGGTGGTGGAGGCATTGGTAAGGGTGGTGGGCTCGGTGGTGGTGGTGGATTTGGTAAGGGTGGCGGTCATGGTCTTGGCGGTGGGCATGGTGTCGGTGGCGGGTTTGGTAAGGGCGGTGGACTTGGAGGTGGTGGCGGGATCGGCAAGGGTGGTGGAATTGGTGGTGGCATAGGCAAGGGTGGTGGTCTTGGAGGCGGCGGCGGGTTCGGGAAAGGCGGTGGAATTGGTGGTGGCATAGGCAAGGGTGGTGGTCTTGGAGGGGGCGGCGGGTTCGGGAAAGGCGGTGGAATTGGTGGTGGCATAGGCAAGGGTGGTGGTCTTGGAGGCGGCGGCGGGTTCGGAAAAGGCGGTGGAATTGGTGGTGGCATAGGCAAGGGTGGTGGTCTTGGAGGGGGCGGCGGGTTCGGGAAAGGCGGTGGAATTGGTGGTGGCATAGGCAAGGGTGGTGGTCTTGGAGGCGGTGGCGGGTTCGGGAAAGGCGGTGGAATTGGTGGTGGCATTGGCAAGGGTGGTGGCCTTGGAGGTGGCGGTGGGTTTGGCAAGGGTGGTGGAATTGGTGGTGGCATTGGCAAGGGTGGTGGGTTAGGTGGTGGCGGGGGGTTCGGAAAGGGTGGTGGAATTGGTGGTGGCGGCGGGTTTGGCAAAGGTGGTGGAATTGGTGGAGGTGGCGGCTTTGGAAAAGGTGGTGGCTTTGGCGGTGGAGGTGGATTTGGTGGAGGTGGTGGCTTTGGTGGTGGTGGAGGATTCGGAAAGGGTGGAGGATTTGGTGGAGGAATAGGGGGAGGTAAAGGAGGAGGAATAGGTGGTGGTTCTGGAGGCGGGTTTGGTGGTGGATTTGGCGGTGGCGGTGGTGGTGGCGGAGGAGGCGGCGGCGGTGGCGGTGGTGGTGGGGGGTTTGGAGGAGGTGGTGGGTTCGGTGGTGGAGGTGGTGGTGGGATTGGAGGACATCACTGAGGCTCCACGTTGCATGGCCACCTTCTCAGGCCTCAATCAAACGAATGTGGATTGCTCTTACATGCAGTGAATGATTTTGCAGGCGTGCGTTAGTGCCAAATAAATGTCTTACTATCTTATGTGTGATTGTTTTTTTTTTCTTTTTTCTTTTTTTTTGTACGAATGTTATGTTTGTATTATTAAGACAAATCACCTGTATGTGACTCTTGTTCTCTGTATAACAAACCTGCACCAATTTCTAAGATGTCAACAATATAGAATTTCCAACAAAAGAAAACTGTAACATGGTGTGCCTTGTGATGGGGACTTTACTGCATTCATCCAACATCACAGAATACCTCATGGAGATTTGAGGTCATCAAAAAGATAAAGAAAAAGGAGGTATTCATGTAGGTGAGAATGAAATTACTATTGTCTGTGAGAATAGTCATTCACAGTTTTAAGTATATTCATTAACAGCTTATGTATGGTCCCGACCACACGGGTAAGTAGGATTAAGGTTGATTATTCTTATTTTTGTTGTAATAGAGTAGGTTTTAGCATTTTGATTAGTGGATTAGTCATGTCTGGACTAAGTTTGGGTTTAGAGAAGGTGGTTTAGTCATTTAGACATGGAGAGCGATGCTTTGGGTATTTTCAGAAATAAGCCAAAGAGGTTGGAGAGGTTGGAGAGATGCTAAATTCACGCTAGTTTTTGCTCTCCACACACTGTGTTTTTTTTTATTATCAATATACCCCTGTGTTAAATTACCTAAAAGGACATCTCTCCCTTCCCAACTTCTTTCTACACCCACCCATCCTCGTCCCAACCTCCACCCCAGCCACCACCGCCCCTCTGACAGCACCACTAGAGGGGGAGGGAGCGAGAGGGAGAGAGACAGGGAGGGGGAGGGAGGGAGGAAAAGACAGAAAGGGGGGGAGAGAGAAAGAGGAAGAGGGAGAGAGCAGGTGGTGGGCGGGCAAAGAGATGGAGAGAGAAAGAGGGAGGGGAGAGAGACCGGGAGAGGGAGAGAGGGTGGGCGGCGACGAGCAAGAGGGAGAGGGGAGAGAGGCAGTGAGAGGGAGAGAGAAAGAGGGAGAGGGAGACCGAGAGAGACAGGGAGAGAGGAAGGGTGTGTGGCGGTGGCTAGCGGAGAGAGGGAGTGTAGAGAGGAGTTGAGAGATGGTAGTTTAGGAAAAATGGAGTGTGTAGAGAGTAGTTTTGTTAAATTAATAACTTAAGTGGTGGGTGTAGAGACAAACAATGTGTGGTGAGCAAAAATTAGTGTGCATTTAGCAGCTCTCAAGAGGTTGTTAGATGTTGGTTAAATAGGTTGCTCAAAAACTTGATGTGAATTAAATCAATCCATTAAAATTACTGCAAGTGCACAGTTATCTTGTTAAAATAAATCCACAATTCTCTAACATACACAAATATTACTACTTGATCATTTCCAAAAATCTTTAACATCCACAAATGTTTGTGATCAAAATAAACAAGGTAATTCCTAAGAGGAAAACTATAAAATCTTCACTTCAAAATTCCATTCAAATTACAAATATAAAAACAATAATAACAGTTCCAAAAATATGCCCAGAATCTTTTACACGCTACAATGACGCAGCTACGATCTACTTCCTCAGAGTTACTTCATCATCACCATCATCAAAGACTTGTCCCACCTATGTTGAGGTCGGCTACATGAATTTTATTTCTCCATTTTGATATATCTTGAGTCAAATCCTTAGATAAATTACATGTCTTTGATCTATTTTTACTACCCCTTGAGTACCTGAAATTTCGAAAAAGAAAATCCAATTAAAACAACAATGTGACTAGTATCTACCCCAATAAGGATCATTTGATTGTGAAGAAGTAAACAACCACATCAGAGATTTCTCACGAGTACTTGTGTTGTATTAAGATTTATTAGCTTTTCTTGTAAAACATGTTGTAATATTGCTATTTAAACTGAGAAAAATAGGACTTTTGCGTTTGCTTTATTGATTATATGAGATTTATTATCATAAAGTCATTGAGATTCTTTCCATTCACATCCCCAGATTCAAGGCGCCCGAATTCTGGGATGTGACAGTTTATAATTGACCCTCTATATTTCTTTTCCATTCTCTCCCTCTCCCTGCCCGCCTCCACCCACTATCCCTCTCCCAACCCCGTCTCCTTGTCCCTCTCCCCTTCTGGCGGTGCTACCAGAGGGGGCTGCGGCGGGCCGTGGTGGCTGGGGGGGAATTGAGTGAGGTATAAAACTTTGAATGGTGTCCATTTTGATAATCTCACACATTGGTATATTCAGGGGCGGATCCAGGAATTCAATTTGGGGGGGGGGGGGGGGGGGGGGGGGGGGGGGGGCGCTGCACTACGTATATTAAAAAAAATTATTTTTCACGATTTTTAAAAATTGGAATGCATAACCCAGTGCCACCGGCAATTCATACGACAATATCACATTACATTAGGATATATATGTATACCAACATGTTATGTACATGTCGTTATATTCTAGTTTTAAAATTTAAACTTAGTTATGCTTTTCGTAATTCGGTAAACTTTGAACACATTCTTTTGTCAGTAATGCTACATGGACAAACTTTTTGGCCAGAATCTTGGACAAATCCTATGATATCCCCTTGAATATCTAGGATATTCAAGGGGATATCATAGGGTTTGTCCAAGATTCTGGCTAAAAAGTGTGTCCAAGTTGACTTTTTGTTATTTTGTAAACTACATATGGAATCCATTTACGATATGTAAGCATTTTCTGATATGACTCGTTGAACACTAGCTAGATTTATACTGAATGTGACTTAGTTAGAGGGTAAAATCTATCAAAGGTTGTAGGTTAGGTTGTGATTTAGCACTATGAGTACATAATCGATTACTTTGCTGTACATCAAACAGACAAAGTACCACTTGGTAAGTTATAATACTATATATATTTTTATTTTTTATTTTTAGCTAAAAGCTTCCAGCCCACCCCAGCACCCCCCTATATCCGCCCATGGGTATATTGGTCTTAAAATAAGAAATGTGCTAGAGAAGTTTGGGAGGTGACATTAGCAGTTGCTAGTGTCCTGGTTTTGGTAAAAAATCTGACTAAAGATTCTGATTCTGGTCACATGGGTTTTTAAACACTAGAATAATCCACGCTAGCTGGCCTACCCCATGAAACCTTCATAATCTTACATTTACACATGCACCCCATTTTCACACTCGTCATATTTCAGCTTCAAGTCCCGATTGTTGAAAAACAAAGCTCCAGTGGACTATGGAGACATCTCAGCACTTTGGAATTGAATAGAGTCCCCTGACCTTTGACAATGAAATGGATACATCATCTTGACCATTCATTCTACTCTCTTTGATTTGATCATTAGAATTTAAAAATGACTGACAGGGTTAATTTTTGATAGATATGCTTTATCCCCCAACACTTTTGCTTGCCTTGTGGAGCCACTGAACCCCAATTGCAACCACATAACCCTTTTAGAGATCTCCAACAGTCATGAATGTAGGGTTTTCCAGGCTCATCCAAGAAGGTTTTACTCCCAACTTTAACTGGATGGTGGCTTAAACATATAGAGTTGCAAATGGGCTGGGATTGGCAATATTGAGGCTACTTCAAGCCCAACCATTTGGTTATTGTGTCTAATAATATTCCAATTCAAAGTGAGACAATGGATATAAAAGTAATGCCTGGTCCATGCATATAAGATATTTGCCCTTATAGTCTTGGATGTAGGGTATCAAATGTTGTCTAGTGGGGTCTCAGGACCAACAGAGACCCGCACCCAACCAGTTTACATATTGGTCTAAAATCTTAGCCCTGGACAGCTTATGCCAAACACTACAGCAACAACTAAATTCAAACAAATGGTGCCTGGTCCACACGTATGCTGAAGAGACAAATGGTATAGTAGTAGTGAGCTGTTAAATGAAAAAACGAAAAAAATTGGAACCTCCACGCAGCATTTTATATATTAAAACAATAGGAAGCCTTTTTTTTAGAGGATACCACAACAGCACTCCCAACTCTCAAGCCTCACCGCGCCAGATCATACTCACAAATGCCATGTGGCATCACAGCTAATTCCACGTAGGATTTTCAAAATGTTGAGACTGTAGATTCTCTCTCCATTAATTAACGTTGCCGATTGGAATTCAACGCCTCTACAAACCTCTCATAGATTTGATCTTATCAGATTATCTTACGACAACTACTGCTATCTTATTAACTATCATACCATAATAACGACTATTATTACCTAATAATCTTTTCGAATACTCATACGTTATGTATTCTTGCTCTCTTTTCAATTACTCATACGTTAGTCAGATTTTTCATATATTTCTTGAGATCCACAAGGTATTAGGCCATGGAAATTGACCCTATGGATGTGCTCAGCCCTCCAAAGAAATCTCACGGTTTGGATCTTATGCTTGGGGTCCACATAATTAATCCACAAAATTATACCCAATGACTCACATTTTTTGCACATATCTAGAGACTGTTGATGATCCAGCGGGTGAACTTTGGTCTCAAGGTCATGTTTGATATTGTGAACATTACTAACGGTCTATATCTTATTTTATATGCCTCTAAATACTAATAAAAAATTAAAACAGTTTACTACTCATGGACATATTCAATATTGAGCATGATACATCAATGGTTAATTTTTTTTTCACATATCTTGAGATTCACAAGGTATAACGTGTTAAGAAATTGACCACATAGCCAATTTTAGCCTTTCAAACATATCCAATGGTTTTGATCTTGTATTTGGGGCTCACAGATCATAACAAATTATATCTAATGGCTTTCGGTCTTTTGCATATATCTCGAGATTGGTGATGATTCAACAGCCGAGATTTGGATACATGGCCTGTCTGATCTTGTGGACATTTTCAACAATTTGGATTTTGATTGGCCCTCTCAGATTTGGAGAAAAATAAAAAAAAAAACGGACTAGACGTGATTATGCACAAAACACTGTAGCTCCGCCTCTTATTTTTCCCCCCTATTTATCAACTACCTCATCAAGAGGGCTGTGGAAAGTATACGCAATAAAATGGGTGGAGGTTGAAAGGTGGTGCCAAACACTCTATTTTTTCAAATCTCTATCCATTTTAGAGAAATAGAGGAAAAAATTATACCTCCCAAACATGCACTTACTCTCCCTTAATCCCCAAAAATCTCTTTGAAATCACTAAAATTTCTTTTTGAAATCCCCTAAAATATCTCCTTTTTCATACTATTTTCTTCAAGATCTCAGTGCTTGGATGGTGAAGGTATATATCATTAAACTCTCCTATCTATCTTTAAAAAAATGAAGAAATAAAAAGGCAAAGATAAAGAAAAAAGAGAGTAAAACCCATGTACGCATCTAAAAGATTTCTCTTTCTTTGTTAGCTTTTGGGTTTGATATTGTTTTTTTATTAATTTGTGTGTTTCTGCCTTTCACTTTTTTGTTTAATATATGTTTTAATTATATTTTATCGGTTATGCAGAAAACTATTCAAACATGAATTGAAAGAGCCCAAATCAAGAATAAGTTTAATTCCATTATCTTAAATCCTAATTCACATATCTTGTCCAGTGTGGTAAGAATGTATCACTGATTTTGTGCTACAGAGAATCTATTTTTATGATTGTACCCAAGAAACCATAATATATTCTGCAGTATTTGTGCTTTTTGCTGAATTTTATATTTTTTTTATCAATTGCAATGCTTCTTATTATTTTAATTTCTTATTCATAACAACATCATTCTTATTTTTCAAAAGAATATATTTTAGTTACCACAAATTTCTAATCTCTTTTTCAACTTATTATTCTCTTTCTAGGATTTCTTAAAAATAATAGTAGTGAATTCCTTTTTATAGTTTAAAATATTTTATTAATTTAATATCTATGTCTTTGAGCCTAGGCCGTTGTTGCTAGTGTCCTTTAATGAAAATTATAGTAAGACTATCCTCTGTTAGATGCATGACCTCCTTGATTGAATCTAGTTATTTTGGAACAAAATCTATGGCACAAAATCTGGCTTCATCATTTTAAGCTTCTCTTTATTTGGAAGGTAGATAAAAAAATAGTAAAGAAAAAATCTATTGAAATCTTGAGAGAAGATTTTCTCTAGTGAAAATCAGTCATGGCAGGACTTTAAAAAGGAACCCAATTCAACGTGGAGTACTAGAAATTCAAGCGGAAATGGCTGTTAGAGAGATGGGGCGTCCAAGTTCCTTCGCTATCTTGTTTGTAGCCTCCATCTTGCTGCTTTCCTCCTGCGGTCTCTCTCTCTCTCTCTCTCTCTCTCTCTCTCTCTCTCTCTTAACTTTCCGTGAGAACCATCTATGAGGTCCACTGTGGGGCACACCTGGGGATGGGACTGGGGAGGATGGAAAGATCTACGTGAGATCACCCCAATTATAAAGTTTGACCTAATCCCATGCCCCTAACCCCTTCATCCAGCTCGAGTCCATTCGGATGGGTGCCAAACCTCGGATATGTTTGGATTGGTTGCTAGGCGGGCCCCACCACAGCTCTCGCGGTTCTCTCACACACATACACAGATATTATTGCCCACATCTTTTCCTTGGATCCTATGGTGTAAACCTCCTAGTGAATCCCACCTGATCACCATTCCAAATTGGCGGCACACACACCCACACATTCCCCCACACCAAGATAGTTAGCAGTCTCTTTTACTATGAGGATCCAAAAGGATTGGACCGTTGGATCGACGGCACTTTTTTGTTTAAAACCATTAAATTTGTAGGCCATAGAAAAAGGGGTTAGGATGATCTAACAGGAATGGAGTTTTATACAAAGATAGGATACATCTAGATCTTTCAATCCCCATAGTTCCATTGATTGCTAGGGCCTTAATGTGGGCCCCACTACCAAGTGCACATGGCACATTGGGGATGGGCCCCCTAATTATGTTCAAGTGCGCACCCTTATGTGTGTGCCCCCTGCAACTCTCACTATCAGACCCACTTGGGAATGGGAAGGGGGGCTGGAAAGATCTTGATGGGCCCTACCTGTGTACAAATTTTTAGGCCCATCAGATCATACTAACCCCTTGGACCATGACCAAAGTGTAGAGGAAAAATTCAAGTGAAAATGGTTGTCAGATGGTTGTTTGAGAAAGGAGGAATCCAAATTCATGAAGGGTTTAGGATGATTTGATGGGCCTGAAATTTTATATAGACATGGAGCCCATTCAGATCTTTCAATCCCCCATGTTCCAAGGGCCTCACCAACTAGTACCTAGGGTGCGCAGGGGACCACTCCCAATATATATGTATCTACAAAGCTATACAAAAATACATACATACATATATATAATATGAAAGGATATAATATTTATGTGCATCCATCCCTCACAGTATTATGGTGAAGGACAACTTGATGGGGCCCACTGGGGCCCTACTTATCATGGAACGGGCCGGGGGTATGGAAAGAGACATTTTGAATGGACCAAGATATCAAGTTTAGAGTCAATCACATGCTTCTAACCATTCATCCGTAGCCCACAAGTTTAATGGCTTAATAGTTTTTCTTGTATCATTAATAGTTAATCCTTAAGGATTTCATCATTGCCAAATTAGATTTTCTTGCATCAAGTGCGATTTACAGTACATTTGCATAACCACACACACTCGATTAACCATTCATTACTAACATGTGGATTTTTTATTGATTGTGCAGCTGAAAACACACATGCAGCAAAATGCTGCTTGGGAACTCAGTACTGTGATAAATCTACAATAAATTATATGTGCTTAGTTGGGTGCAAAAAGAATGGCTACGTTGGTGGATTTTGCGAAGATTACAATGGTATATTCCAATGCTGCTGCTCCTGTAATCCATGACTCTGTCAAAAAAGCATTGTTGGTGTTGTTCACCTGAGTAACAAGTAATGATAATAAAATAAGGAAAAGTTATGGATTGTTAGATTATATTATTTTCTAGATCATATTTCAGCTTGTCTCGGGAAGTTGCTCCACACTGTATTTGGATTTGTGTCTTTTTTTTTTTAGATGATCAACCTCTGGATATGGATCCCACTGTTTCATTTGGATTTAGAATAATAAAAATAAGAAAATCAATGATCAAATTGGGGTTAGATATGACAAGATGTTCTCCTAAGAGTAGACTGCATTTGTAGTTCAGCTCTATGGGGTTCACTTGGACCATATACTTAAAAGAATATGCGCGATTAAGATGCCATTAAACCTTAAAGCCGTTAATCAAGCGTTAGGATAATTTGGTGGGGCTGATTTTTTTGCTCCCCCTTTTCATAGAGACCTTTTCATTTACTCTCCTCCTGATAATAGAAATGCATCTAAATGGCCCGATAAAGAAATAGGATAATATGAGTATATTTTGAATATCAAACCCCAGAATGGATTTACTTATTCCGTGTATAAGTGGGCTAATTAAAACGGAAACAGAATTTAAGCTTTGTTGACTCTTAAAGGTCACTATGTTTAAGCTTTGTTCACTCTTAAAGGTCACTATGAACCAAGCTCCATTAGGGGATTTGGATGCATGGGTTAGAACATTTTGGATTTGGATGATTTGATTTTGAGAACTTAAAGATCCTTAACACATGGATTAAACTCTTAGTTTGAATTTCTCTTTGAGTCCAAGAACAAATTTAATGCTGACTTCTCTCATATGGTAGACTTTTAAATTTCAATAATCAGATACCCATTGACATCCCCACTATTATATCATTCTTTGCTTAGCACAATCAATAGATCCCTACCAAAAAAATATTATTTAGTTTTTATAATAAAAATAAAAATTTATTTTGACTTCATATGTGTAGATCGACTAGCTATCCGAATCCTAAAATACAATATTTTTTCTTTAAAAAAAATTCTATAGGCTTAAATATAATTAACGATAGGGAGGATACTATTATATTGCCATATGTAATAATTATAAAATACAGTTTCTGTTAGTTTTTAGATGATAATTAGCTAAAAGGGAGGAGATGGTGACTCTTCTGTCTTCCATTCAGGTTCAAGTTTAAGACAACTGTATGATGAATTGATGATCCAGCCCATTAATAGTCTGGTTAGGGTCCAGGTCGAGTTTGGACCACAACCCAACAACATTTACTCAAATATATGTATTCAACAAGTTCATAACTATTTATGCCTATAAAATATGCATGATATATTATGTATATGTGTGAGACCCCGTCCCGAGTTAATCACGATTAACTCTTGGTAATCGCACTTATGGCTAATTAGACATGTTTAGTCGAATTAATGAAGGCTTAGTACCAAATTGACTTGGTTTAGCCTTAAGAGAATGAATTAAGCTTAACAAGCTTGTATAATGAATTGTATTTGGATTGGATGAGTTTGTGAACTCAAATTAGGAATTGAGGGACTTTTGTGTAAATACGTTTTTATACGTATTTCATCGAATACGGAAACTCTTGATGCCAACGCGCGTACCTCGAGGAGTACGTTCACTTCCGTCAAAGACTCGAAGTCGTATGACGAATATTGATTCAAATGACCATTCATTTGACTTGAATTGTAAATAATGGGAAATTATGGGGCTAAATGCAAAGTAAAAGCTTATATAAGCTAAGGCCTGCAATTTGAAACTCTTTTCCAAAAACCCTAGCCTCCATTTTCCCTATTTCTCTTCTTTCCTTCATTTCTCTCCATCAAGCATCAAAAGTGACTTCTTGAGAGTGAATTGCAAGTGGATTTCATTCACTTCATCCATCTCTTCAGCTCTCTCAAGTTCAAAGATAAGTTTGGAGATTGTCAAGCTTGGATTCAAGTGTTTTATCTCCAACTCAAGCTATTAAAAGGGGTTTTCTTCCTTAGATCTTCAAACGAGGCAAGTACTTACTTGTTTATATGTTTTGTGATGTTTATGAGTCATTAGAACTCATTTGGGCCAAGAAACCAGAAGATTGGCTTCAGAAACCTGAAGCTCGAACTGAGCTTTTGGGTGGCTATCGGTCGACCGACAGGTCGACCGATGAACCGATGAGTGAACCGACAGGTATAACCTGTTGGTTTCCAGAGAATTCCAGTTCTCTGGAATTCTGACCGATGTGGGTCGGTCCACCGACGTAGTGTGGTCGGTCGACCGATGGGTCGACCGATAGTGTAAAAGTAGTTCAGAATTCAGGGAATTCTGGCTCGCTGGAATTCTGACCGACGCACCGTCGGTCAACCGTCATGAAGCCGTCGGTCGACCGATGGGTTGACCGATAGGCGAACCGACGCTGTGCAGGAAATCGTGAAAATTATCTGTGTTTGAGGCCTAATGTATACAGGCTGAATATTGTTAATGTATAAGCCTTCATAGGTGTAAACTCAAGTTTCCGAATACACAATTCAAATGATATTCATCGAAAATAGTACGTGTATTGGAAAATGAATGTTTCACTCATTTGCTTGGCTTAGACGTCTGATAACCATTGGTTAGTTACCACGTGAAATTGTGAATGAATTACATTGAACATGAATTGCATAATGAACTATTTCTGCTGCAGTAGATGCTTGAGGTGTTCCGGAACCTCATGGAAGTTAGTGATCTCTGATCCAGACACTGACGTATTCCATACCATTTGACAACCCTTAAATAAAGAGTGTCCATGTAGATATCAACTTAATGATATTACTGGATCCGTTATTATTATTATTGCTAATGAATTGTTTCACTGGATTATATGATAGCTAGAACTATCATAACATGTATGTATTTGTTGAACCGTCGTGTTCATGGTACTATTGATGAATGTCACAGGCCCAGATGCCCGTGCCGGTCCTGCTGAAGCCGCGCCGCCAGCGGAGGATGCCCGCTCGATACCTCCAGGAGGTTTAATCGAGTGGATTTGATCGCTGAGAGCGAAAGAACAAATTTTGAATGTAATTAGAAGTCCCCGTATTGTATTAAATATACGGTGATTGACTTTCTTGAACGTAGATTAAATTTGTGTATTATATTTTGTCAATGTATAATTTCCGCCGTTGTATACAGTTGACAGGTATTGTATTGATATCCCTTGTGAATTTCGTTTTAGCTTTTGTTAATTCGGAATTTACGGGAGTAAGTATGAGTTCGCGACTCGGGGTCTGTCCGAGCTAATCAAATCTCGGGACCGGGTCGTGACATACTTATCGTAATGGTATCAGAGCATTAGGTTAAAAGACTTAAGAACCTTATAAACGATGTGAGGAACGTTAAGTCCGTAACAAATCTTGAATAGATTTGTGTTTATTGCTTTCACTTATGTGATTGATATTGAGGGAAGTGTGGAGATATCACTCTTACCTTCCGTATGTGTTGTTTTCCAGCATGGCTTCTGGATCAGGATCTGGGCATGATGACTTTACAGCAGTCACACCCCCTCCTATATCTGAGGCCGATGCTAAGTTCGCTGCTATTCTAGAACAGATGGCAAAGAGCCATGAAGCACAGATGGGCATGCAAGCCCAGTTGATGTTGAGTAATGAACAGCTAGCCAAAAGCCAAGAGGCTCAAGCTAGTATGCATGCTCAGATGCTCAGGATGTTAGAAACTCAGAGCCAGATGCAGGCTCAAATGCAGATGTCATCACCATCACCAGTTCAACAGCATATTGAACATCAGGTGGTGAACCAGAACAAGGAAAAGGATCCTAATATCCTTTATGAGCAGTTCCGTAAGAGAGGAGCTACTGAGTTCCAAGGCACTGAAGATGTGATGCAAGCCGACGAATGGCTGGAACACATCGAAGATGTGCTTGATACAGTTGTCTGTACTCCCAGGCAGAAGGTCTCGCTGACCTCCTCTATGCTCAGAGGATCAGCTAACACGTGGTGGAGAAGTGTCAAGGACACATTTAGGACACTGCCGGAAGAAGGAATCTGGGAAACTTTCAGGAATTACTTTCAAAGAAAGTTTGTCCCAGAACATGTGCAACAGCAGAAGGAAGCAGAGTTCCTTAGTTTGAAACAAGGTCAGATGAGTGTGTCTACATATGTAGATACCTTCCTCAAACTTGCCAAGTATGCTCCTGACTTAGTCAATACTGAGGAGAAGAAAATCAAACGGTTCATTATTGGCTTGAACCCAGAATACAAGACAGTTGTGGTAGCTGGACAGATACCTACTACATTCGATGCTGTCTTGGATAGGGCCTATACTGCTGAAGAAATTCAGCGAGAAAAAGATGTTGCAAATGCTGCAAGGAGAAGTAGTGAGCCGTGGTACCCCAAAGGAGGACAATCTAAGGATAAGAGGCAAAGACCGCAACAAAAGGTCACTCTGAAAGAGAATAATAGGAGTGATAAGCAAGAGAACAAGCCAGTTTGTGAGACTTGTGGTAAGACTCACAGAACTGAGTTGTGTTGGAGGACTACCGGGGCCTGTCTAGTTTGTGGTTCACTAGAACACAAAATGGCTCAATGTCCAAAGAGAAGGAGAGATGATAGAGCCCCTTATCAGCAGCCTAATCGGGGACAAGCAGCACTTCCTGCACCTCCTCAGAGATTGGCTTTGCCTGTTCCTCCGAGACAACCACAACAGCAACCTCAACGACAAGGTCAGCAACGTCCAAATCAGAGACCACAACAGCCTAATAGGCCACAGGCAGCTGGATTGGCTTGTGCAGTCAATAGAGAACAGGCTGACGTTGCAACCAACGTGGTTGAAGGTACTATTCTTGTAGATAATAGACCTGCAATAGCTTTGTTTGATCCGGGTTCTACTCATTCATTTGTAGCACCTACATTTGTTTGTGATATACAAGACCGGATAGAACAACTAGATTATGATTTTACTGTCTCTACTCCCTTAAGAAAGAGAGTAGTTTGTGAATTGTATCTTCCCCAATGTAATGTTAAAATCAGGGAAATGTCGATGCCAGTTGATCTAGTTGTATTAACAACTATGAATGATTTCGATGTAATATTCGGTATGGATTGGCTTGCGAAATACAGGGCTTGTTTAGACTGTTTTCACAAGATCATCACTTTCAAAGTGAATGAGACCAATGCCAGTGTACTTTTTGAAGGAGTCCAAAAGAAGTACGACACCAGGCTTGTATCAGCATTGAAGGCTGAACGAATGATGCGTAGTGGTTGTGAGGGCTACATCGCATTTATTTCGGAAGAGAAGCCTGTACGGGAATTGAATGATATTCCTGTAGTCTGTGAATTTCCAGACGTGTTTCCAAGTGAAGTACTCGGTTTACCTCCAGCAAGGGAAGTGGACTTTACAATTGAACTCGTGCCTGGTACTGCACCAATCTCGAAAGCACCATATCGAATGGCACCATCTGAATTATGTGAATTGAAGAAACAGATACAGGACTTACTTGATAAGGGTTTCATAAGACCTAGTGTCTCACCCTGGGGAGCACCTGTTCTGTTTGTGAAAAAGAAGGATGGCACCCTTCGTATGTGCATTGATTATAGGCAGATAAACCAAATGACAATTAAGAACAAGTATCCTCTGCCTAGGATCGATGAGTTGCTTGATCAACTCCAAGGTGCAGCACATTTTTCCAAGATTGATCTTCGATCTGGATATCATCAGATTCGGGTTAAAGATCAGGATGTACAGAAAACTACATTCAGGACTCGTCACGGTCACTATGAATTCCTCGTGATGCCTTTTGGTCTAACCAATGCACCTGCAGTGTTTATGGCACTAATGAACAGGGTGTTTGCTTCATACCTAGACCAGTTTGTTGTAATCTTCATAGATGACATTCTGGTATACTCAAAGACAGAGCTGGAGCATTCACATCATTTGAGGACAACTTTGCAAATACTGAGGGCAAATCAGTTGTATGCAAACCTCAAGAAATGTGACTTCTGGTTGCAGCAGGTGGCATTTCTGGGTCATGTTATTACCAGAAAAGGGTTAGCTGTAGATACAGCTAAGATTGAAGCGGTTACCAATTGGCAGAGTCCGAAGAATGTGCCTGAAGTTCGAAGCTTCTTAGGATTGGCAGGCTATTACAGGAGGTTCGTCAAGGACTTCTCAAAGATAGCGGCTCCACTAACGAAACTGACTCGAAAAGACGTTCCTTTTCAATGGGACGATACTTGTGAGTCTAGTTTCCAGACTTTGAAGCAGAAACTAGTTTCATCTCCCGTGTTAGCTTTACCCGAAGGAAGAGGTGGATTTGAGATCTACTCAGATGCCTCGGGTGTTGGCTTGGGATGTGTATTGATGCAGCATAGAAAAGTCATTGCCTACGGTTCTCGTCAGTTGAAAGAGCATGAGAAGAACTATGCTACTCACGATCTTGAGCTCGCAGCGGTTGTGTTTGCCTTGAAACAATGGAGACATTACTTGTATGGTGAAACTTTTGAAGTTCACTGTGATCACAAGAGTCTTCAGTATTTATTCACTCAAAAGGAGATTAATCTGAGGCAACGTCGTTGGCTAGAGCTGATCAAGGACTACGACTTTCCATTTAAATATGTACCTGGAAAGGGCAATGTCGTAGCCGATGCCTTGAGTCGAAAGACTATTGAAGTAGCATCATTGAAATGGGGATGGAATCAACTTGATGATTTCAAGGACATGGATGTGTCCATTGAGGCAGTTAATGACCAAGCAATGACTATGGCAATGTCCGTGTTCGAACCAATTATTATCCAACAGATTAAGGATAGACAGTTCGACGATCCGGAATTGGTAAGGATCAGGGACAACATTGCTGCAAGACCAGACTTCATGTTAGTAGAAGGAATCCTCTACTTTAGAGGCAGATTGTGTATTCCAGCAGAAAATGATATAAAACAAGCAGTGATGTATGAAGCGCATCATGCTAGATATTCTATGCACCCTAGAAGCACAAAGATGTATAGGAATCTCAAGGATATGTTTTGGTGGAACAATATGAAGCGAGAAATTGCCGGTTATGTAACTTCATGTCTGACTTGTCAGCGTGTGAAGGCTGAGCACCAAAAATCACCTGGCTTGCTTCATCCACTGAACATTCCTCGATGGAAGTGGGAACACATTACTATGGACTTCGTATCAGGTTTGCCAAGAACGAGGAAACAGCACGATGCCATATGGGTGATCGTGGATCGCCTTACGAAGTCTGCACACTTCCTTCCGATTAGAAAAGATATTGGTTTCAGTGATATGTCCAGATTGTTTACCAGTGAAGTGATTCGATTGCATGGAACCCCAGTTTCAATTGTTTCCGATCGAGATAGTCGTTTTATTTCGGCATTTTGGCAATCTTTTCAGAATTCAATGGGTACTAGACTTAAGTTTAGTACTGCTTATCATCCACAGACTGATGGACAATCAGAACGGACTATTCAGACCTTAGAAGACTTACTTCGTGCCAGTGTATCTGATTTTGGGAGTGATTGGGATAACCATTTAGCGTTGTGTGAATTTGCATACAACAACAGCTACCACTCCAGCATTGAAATGGCACCGTTCGAAGCTTTGTATGGTCGGAGATGTAGGACCCCAGTGAGCTGGGAAGAGGTGGGAACTCGAAGTTTCCATGGTCCTACGATTATTGCTGAAACAGCAGAGAGAGTACAGAAGATTCAGGATCGGTTGAAGATTGCTAGATCACGGCAGAAAAGCTATGCTGATAATCGTCGGCGTGATTTAGAGTTCGCCATTGATGATATGGTCTTTTTGAAAACTTCACCGATGAAAGGCACTATCCGATTCGGGCAAAAAGGGAAACTCTCCCCGAGATTCATTGGACCTTTTAAGATCCAGAGTCGAATTGGAAATGTAGCCTATCGTCTCGAGTTGCCAACAGAACTCTCCGGTATCCACAATGTGTTTCACATTTCTATGCTTCGAAAGTACGTACATGATCCTTCACATATTATAAAGCATGAAGAGATCCAAGTGTTTCCAAACACCACGTATGTTGAGAAGCCAACTCAGATCATTGATACCAAGGAGGCAGTTCTACGCACGCGAACGATTAGATGGGTCAAAGTGCTTTGGGCACATCATGGACCTAATGAGGCACGTGGGAGCTTGAAGAGCAGTTGGCTCGAAAGTATCCCGAGCTATTCGTACAGGTAACTATGAATTCGTAATTTATTATTTGAATTTCATTGATTTGTGTAGCATTCGGAGGACCGAATGGTTCTAAAAGTTATAGGGAGTTGTGAGACCCCGTCCCGAGTTAATCACGATTAACTCTTGGTAATCGCACTTATGGTTAATTAGACATGTTTAGTCGAATTAATGAAGGCTTAGTACCAAATTGACTTGGTTTAGCCTCAAGAGAATGAATTAAGCTTAACAAGCTTGTATAATGAATTGTATTTGGATTGGATGAGTTTGTGAACTCAAATTAGGAATTGAGGGACTTTTGTGTAAATACGTTTTTATACGTATTTCATCGAATACGGAAACTCTTGATGCCAACGCGCGTACCTCGAGGAGTACGTTCACTTCCGTCAAAGACTCGAAGTCGTATGACGAATATTGATTCAAATGACCATTCATTTGACTTGAATTGTAAATAATGGGAAATTATGGGGCTAAATGCAAAGTAAAAGCTTATATAAGCTAAGGCCTGCAATTTGAAACTCTTTTCTAAAAACCCTAGCCTCCATTTTCCCTATTTCTCTTCTTTCCTTCATTTCTCTCCATCAAGCATCAAAAGTGACTTCTTGAGAGTGAATTGCAAGTGGATTTCATTCACTTCATCCATCTCTTCAGCTCTCTCAAGTTCAAAGATAAGTTTGGAGATTGTCAAGCTTGGATTCAAGTGTTTTATCTCCAACTCAAGCTATTAAAAGGGGTTTTCTTCCTTAGATCTTCAAACGAGGCAAGTACTTACTTGTTTATATGTTTTGTGATGTTTATGAGTCATTAGAACTCATTTGGGCCAAGAAACCAGAAGATTGGCTTCAGAAACCTGAAGCTCGAACTGAGCTTTTGGGTGGCTATCGGTCGACCGACAGATCGACCGATGAACCGATGAGTGAACCGACAGGTATAACCTGTTGGTTTTCAGAGAATTCCAGTTCTCTGGAATTCTGACCGATGTGGGTCGGTCCACCGACGTAGTGTGGTCGGTCGACCGATGGGTCGACCGATAGTGTAAAAGTAGTTCAGAATTCAGGGAATTCTGGCTCGCTGGAATTCTGACCGACGCACCGTCGGTCAACCGTCATGAAGCCGTCGGTCGACCGATGGGTTGACCGATAGGCGAACCGACGCTGTGCAGGAAATCGTGAAAATTATCTGTGTTTGAGGCCTAATGTATACAGGCTGAATATTGTTAATGTATAAGCCTTCATAGGTGTAAACTCAAGTTTCCGAATACACAATTCAAATGATATTCATCGAAAATAGTACGTGTATTGGAAAATGAATGTTTCACTCATTTGCTTGGCTTAGACGTCTGATAACCATTGGTTAGTTACCACGTGAAATTGTGAATGAATTACATTGAACATGAATTGCATAATGAACTATTTCTGCTGCAGTAGATGCTTGAGGTGTTCCGGAACCTCATGGAAGTTAGTGATCTCTGATCCAGACACTGACGTATTCCATACCATTTGACAACCCTTAAATAAAGAGTGTCCATGTAGATATCAACTTAATGATATTATTGGATCCGTTATTATTATTATTGCTAATGAGTTGTTTCACTGGATTATATGATAGCTAGAACTATCATAACATGTATGTATTTGTTGAACCGTCGTGTTCATGGTACTATTGATGAATGTCACAGGCCCAGATGCCCGTGCCGGTCCTGCTGAAGCCGCGCCGCCAGCGGAGGATGCCCGCCCGATACCTCCAGGAGGTTTAATCGAGTGGATTTGATCGCTGAGAGCGAAAGAACAAATTTTGAATGTAATTAGAAGTCCCCGTATTGTATTAAATATACGGTGATTGACTTTCTTGAACGTAGATTAAATTTGTGTATTATATTTTGTCAATGTATAATTTCCGCCGTTGTATACAGTTGACAGGTATTGTATTGATATCCCTTGTGAATTATGTTTTAGCTTTTGTTAATTCGGAATTTACGGGAGTAAGTATGAGTTCGCGACTCGGGGTCTGTCCGAGCTAATCAAATCTCGGGACCGGGTCGTGACAATATGGGGACTGATAATATAACTTTTTTTTTTAAAATTTTATTTGGTTAAAGGGAAAGTGTATTAAACCAAGATGAAGAACACCTAGAAGAAAAGGAACACTACACCCAAGCCAGAAACAAGGCATAAAGACAGGGCATGTTTGGTGAGAGAATTTCTCTCAGTTTTCGCGCTTCCGTGGAAAATCCATGCTTGGATGAGCGTGGAAAATCACACTAAAGAGTTTTCACGTCCTCGCTTCCAAATAAAATGCCAGTCAGACCTCTCCCTATCTGATTCTGAAAACCCATGTGTTGGAGGAAAGACGAAGCTATAGTGCTTAGACAGTAGCAACATGGTTAGCGATTTTTGCTTTAGAACCCCTTTTTATGGGTCCCATAATCACGATCCAAGCCATTAATCAAGTTTAGAAGGTTCAAAACGGCTAGTAGACCAAAAATCAACTGTTTATTCGTCATGTTTTTGAGAAATTTGAAAAACAATCCAGAATGTCGGATCACAATTTTCGAGATTCTATGGGCCCATTTATAAAACCTGAACCGTCCATTCTCTTTGAAAAGCTGATAACAACTATGGGGTCAAATTTTGCATGGTGCTTCATCATAGATCATGAGAAAATAGCAAAAGAAATTTTGACTATTGTCTTTCTTTCCCTAATGATGAAACAAAGAAGACGACAACGTTACTGTTACATGCCGGTAACTTAGAGGTTACTGTTTTTTCATTTGGAACCCGACCTCTTGCATTCCTTAATTAAGATCCGAATCGATAATCATCAATAAAATGGCCCTTTGGTGAAAAAGTCAAACCCTAAAATTGAAATCTCCTATTCTTGTGGGGCCCATTTATATGATCCGAACCGTTTAAGTTCTATACACAACAAAAAAATCTATATGGTGCCACGTCAGGTCTTGATTTTTCATGGATTTCGAGAAATAAAAAAAAAATCATAACCATTGGATCACATATCCTACATATGGTTGGAATCCTCTCTTTTACCAAACTTGAAATCCTCCTAGAGAAATCCTCTATGAGGATATCTTGGTTCCAGGAGATGTAGAAAATCCACTAAATAAATGATTCCTCTCTATTTACCAAACATGCGTTAAGGGTTTGGTTCAGTGTGTGTAAAGTCAAATGTGCTTTTTTATAAGGAGCTTCAATGAAGATACTTCTTCATAGAAACTTTTTAAGCGAAATGGTTGTTTGGTTAGCTCGGCTTTTATGCCAATTTTTTAACAGCGAAAGTATCATACGTTGTTTGGTTAGATATATAAAAAGCAACTTTTAACATAAAACTATCAAATAAATTATATAATTATCATCATCATCAATGCCATGTCTCAACTATGTTGGAGTAGGCTAGTCTTTTTACTGCCTGTCCCAAGCCCGGGTAAAGGAGGAGGGTTGCGTTAGGTAGGTTGACAGCCAGCGTAAAAATTTGTCACAATCCAAGATGATGAATTGATGATCCAGCCCATTAATAGTCTGGTTAGGGCCAGGTCGAGTTTGGACCACAACCCAACAACATTTACTCAAATATAAGTATTCAACAAGTTCATAACTATCTATGCCTATAAAATATGCATGATATATTATGTATATGAGGACTGATAATATAACTTCTTTTTTTAAATTTTTTTTGGTTAAAGGGAAAGTGTATTAAACCAAGATGAAGAACACCTAGAAGAAAAGGAACACTACACCCAAGCCAGAAACAAGGCATAAAGACAGGGCATGTTTGGTGAGAGAATTTCTCTCAGTTTTCGTGCTTCCGTGGAAAATCCATGCTTGGATGAGCGTGGAAAATCACACTAAAGAGTCTTCACGTCCACACTTCCAAATAAAATGCCAGTCAGACCTCTCCCTATCTAATTCTGAAAACCCATGTGTTGGAGGAAAGACGAAGCTATAGCGCTTAGACAGTAGCAACATGGTTAGCGATTTTTGCTTTAGAACCCCTTTTTATGGGTCTCATAATCACGATCCAAGCCATTAATCAAGTTTAGAAGGTTCAAAATGGCTCGTAGACAAAAAATCAACTGTTTATTTGTCATGTTTTTGAGAAATTTGAAAAACAATCCAGAATGTCGGATCACGATTTTCGAGATTATGTGGGCCCATTTGTAAAACCTGAACCGTCCATTCTCTTTACAAAGCCGGTAACAACTATGGGGTTAAATTTTATATGGTGCTTCATCATAGATCATGAGAAAATAGCAAAAGAAATTTTGACTATTGTCTTTCTTTCCCTAATGACGAAACAAAGAAGACGACAACGTTACTGTTACAGGCCGGTAACTTAGAGGTTACTGTTTTTTCCTTTGGAACCCTACCTTTTGCATTTCTTAATTAAGATCTGAATCGATAATCATCAATAAAATGGCCCTTTGGTGAAAAAGTCCAAACCCTAAAATTGAAATCTCCTATTCTTGTGGGGCCCATTTATACGATCCGAACCGTTTAAGTTCGATAGACAACCAAAAAATCTATATGGTGCCAGGTGATCAGGTCTTGATTTTTCATGGATTTCACACGTATGGTTGGAATCCTCTCTTCTACCAAACTTGAAATCCTCCTAGAGAAATCCTCTATAAGGATATCTTAGTTCCAGGAGATGTAGAAAATCCACTCAATAAATGATTCATCTCTATTTACCAAACATGCGTTAAGGGTTTGGTTTGGCTTGTGTAAAGTCAAATGTGCTTTTTTATAAGTAGCTTCAATGAAGATACTTCTTCATAGAAACTTTTTAAGCGAAATGGTTGTTTGGGATTTTTTAACAGCGAAAGTATCATGAGGTGGCGGTGGGTTTGGCAAGGGCGGTGGAATTGGTGGTGGCATTGGCAAGGGTGGTGGGTTAGGTGGCGGCGGGGGGTTCGGAAAGGGTGGTGGAATTGGTGGTGGCATTGGAAAGGGTGGGGGGCTTGGCGGTGGCGGCGGGTTTGGCAAAGGTGGTGGAATTGGTGGAGGTGGCGGCTTTGGAAAAGGTGGTGGCTTTGGCGGTGGAGGTGGATTTGGTGGAGGTGGCGGCTTTGGTGGTGGTGGAGGATTCGGAAAGGGTGGAGGATTTGGTGGAGGAATAGGGGGAGGTAAAGGAGGAGGAATAGGTGGTGGTTCTGGAGGCGGGTTTGGTGGTGGATTTGGCGGTGGCGGAGGAGGCGGCGGTGGTGGTGGGGGGTTTGGAGGAGGTGGTGGGTTCGGTGGTGGAGGTGGTGGTGGTGGTGGTGGTGGGATTGGAGGACATCACTGAGGCTCCACGTTGCATGGCCCCCTTCTCAGGCCTCCATCAAACGAATGTGGATTGCTCTTCCATGCAGTGAATGATTTTGCAGGCGTGCGTTAGTGCCAAATAAATGTCTTACTATCTTATGTGTGATTGTTTTTTTTTTTGGTACGAATGCTATGTTTGTATTATTAAGACAAATCACCTGTATGTGACTCATGTTCTCTGTATAACAAACCTGCACCAATTTCTAAGATGTCAACAATATAGAATTTCCAACAAAAGAAATCTGTAGCATGGTGTGCCTTATGATGGGGACTTTACTGCATTCATCCAACATCACAGAATACCTCATGGAGATTTGAGGTCATCAAAAAGATAAAGAAAAAGGAGGTATTCATGCAGGTGAGAATGAAATTACTATTGTCTGTGAGAATCAGGGGCGAATTCAGGACTTGTAATTTGGTGTGGCTGTACTTAACTTACACTAAAAAAAATAGCAACAATGTCTCACCAAAAACTATAAAAAAATCTTCTATTCATTATGTCCTCTAAAAGAAAACCCTTGTAGTGCAAGCATCCGAATACATTGAATAACATTTCGGAGAAGCAACCGATTATTTGCAATTGCTTCTTTAGAAAGTGTATTGAAAACACTATCTATATGTCGAGAATGATTCATTAGGTTCTTTAATTTGAAATAAAATTAAACTATTAAAATAAATACAAAAACATTGATGCTCATTTAGAAGAATGGGTCGGCACTAGTCAATGGCCCAGGCACGGCTTTTTTCCATGCACCACAACCCGGCCAACCTATTTTTCTTTTTCTTTTTTTTTCCCTCAAATTTTGCCTGAATGGAAAATACCTGCCACTCTTCCCTTTCCCTGAAAGCCGTCTGAGTTCCATTTCTTGACAACAATACTGCAATAAAAAGTCTACATGGACAAACTCTCATAGACCACTCAATAGTTCAAGGGTCACATCGTCTAAAATATTAGATGATGTGACCCTTGAACCATGGAGTTTGTCCATGGAGTGGTCCATGGGGTTGTCCATGTAGCATCACTCATACTGCAATAGCCATCCCACTCCAGTTGGTTGGTGCAAATGTCTTCTCATCAATCCAACCCAAGAAAACCCTCCCAAAACCTACCTCGCCAAGAAGTCTATCGGGACTGAAGTTCCTAGTCGCCTTCTTCAACTCTGCAAAACTGAAAATCTTTAAAGTGGGAGTGTTGGGAAGGATCTGTTCGTTTGGGGAAACCTCATCCAAACGGCTCGAAAATGCAATCCCAGTTCCCGAATGCGTCCCTTCATTGTTGGTGTTCTGTGCAATCCCTGCAAATTTAAGATAAGAGAAGAGGAACAAAGGATTTGAAGGAAATCCATTTGAGATTATGCAAACATGGAGAGATATGTGAATCCAAAAGGGAGAAGAAAATAGAGCAGCACATGAAAAAACAGTCACAGAGAAAAGATTGTATTTGAAAAAAATCACATGTACGCAAAAGGAGAAAGGGATTTTGACAAAAGGACCCAGAAGAAGAAACAGAAACAAAAGATGAATCCTTTCCAGAACCAGGAGAAAGAGAGAGATAAAATACAATACATATCTTGAATTACTCAAACTATGAACTGAAAAGGCAAGAAAACAACCCATATGAAAAACTTTTTTTTTTTTGGGCTGAAACTTTGGGTGGGTTGCAGCCACCCCCGCCCCACCTCCTCTTCATCCGCCCCTGGTGAGAATAGTCATTAACAGTTTTAAGTATATTCATTGACAGTTTATGTATGGTCCCGACCACATGGGTAAGTAGGATTAAGGTTGATTATTCTTATTTTTGTTGTAATAGAGTAGGTTTTAGCATTTTGATTTGTGGATTAGTCATGTCTGGACTAAGTTTGGGTTCAGAGAAGGTGGTTTAGTCATTTAGACATGGAGAGCGATGCTTTGGGTATTTTCAGAAATAAGCCAAATAGGTTGGAGAGATGCTAAATTCACGCTAGTTTTTGCTCTCCACACACCGTACTTTTTTTTTATTACCAATATACTCATGTGTTAAATTACCTAAAAGGACATCTCTCCCTTCCCAACTTCTTTCTACACCCACCCATCCTCATCCCAACCTCCACCCCAGCCACCACCACCCCTCTGGTAGCACCACCAGAGGGGGAGGGAGCGAGAGGGAGAGAGACAGGGAGGGAGGAAAAGACAGAAAGAGGGGGAGAGAGAAAGAGGAAGAGGGAGAGAGCAGGTGGTGGGCGGGCAAAGAGATGGAGAGAGAAAGAGGGAGGGGAGAGAGACCGGGAGAGGGAGAGAGGGTGGGCGGCGACGAGCAAGAGGGAGAGCGGAGAGAGGCAGTGAGAGGGAGAGGGAGAGAAGGAGACGGAGAGAGACAGGGAGAGAGGAAGGGCGTGCGGCGGTGGCTAGCGGTTAGAGGGAGTGTAGAGAGAAGTTGAGCAGAGAGAGGGAGTGTAGAGAGAAGTTGAGAGATGGTAGTTTAGAAAAAATGGAGTCTGTAGAGAGTAGTTTTGTTAAATTTTTAACATAAGTAGTGGGTGTAGAGACAAACAATGTGTGGTGAGCAAGAATTAGTGTGCATTTAGCAGCTCTCAAGAGGTTGTTAGATGTTGGTTAAATAGGTTGCTCAAAAACTTGATGTGAATTAAATCAGTCCATTAAAATTACTGCAAGTGCATAGTTATCTTGTTAAAATAAATCCACAATTCTCTATCATACACAAATATTACTACTTGATCATTTCCAAAAACCTTTAACATCCACAAATGTTTGTGATCAAAATAAACAAGGTAATTCCTAAGAGGAAAACTATAAAATCTTCACTTCAAAATTCCATTCAAATTACAAATATAAAAACAATAATAACAGTTCCAAAAGTATGCCCAGAATCTTTTACACGCTACAATGACGCAGCTACGATCTACTTCCTCAGAGTTACTTCATCATCACCATCATCAAAGACTTGTCCCACCTATGTTGGGGTCAGCAACATGAATTTTATTTCTCCATTCTGATCTATCTTGAGTCAAATCCTTAGTTAAGTTACACGTCTTTGATCTATTTTTACTACCCCTTGAGTACCTGAATTTCGAAAAAGAAAATCCAATCAAAACAACAATGTGACTAGTATCTACCCCAATAAGGATCATTTGATTGTGAAGAAGTAAACAACCACATCAAAGATTTCTCACGAGTACTTGTGTTGTATTAAGATTTATTAGCTTTTCTTGTAAAACATGTTGTAATATTGCTATTGAAACTGAAAAATAGGACTTTTGCGCTTGCTTTATTGATTATATGAGATTTATAATCATAATGTCATTGAGATTCTTTCCATTCACATCCCCATATTCAAGGTGACCGAATTCCGGGGTGTGACAGTTTATAATTGACCCTCTATATTTCTTTTCCATTTTCTCCCTCTCCCTACCCGCCTCTGCCCACTATCCCTCTCCCACCCCCTCTCCTTGTCCCTCTCCCCCTCTGGTGGTGCTACCGGAGGAAGCGGCGGCGGGCAGTGGTGGCTGAGTTGGGCTGGGGTGGGGGTGGGTGGGCGTAAAGAAATTGGGTGAGGTATGAAACTTTAAATGGTGTCCATTTTGATGATTTCATACATTGATATATTGGTCTTTGTGTGGGGTGATTTTCAAGATACCAAGATTACGTTGATTTCGGCGATAAGATGCCGATTAAGCGCGCCTACGTGCCGTCCAAGTGCACCTCGGCGCTGGTGTCAGAACGTTGGCCGAAACCAGACTTGCCCGGCTGCACATTCTGAGCCCGGCTATGCCTTCTGGCCCCGGCCGAAGGAGTCGTGTTGTCAGTTTAGGCAAGCATTGCGATCGCCACCCAACTTCTCCCACGTCATCAGTCACGTGGCTGAGTACGGGCATGCGCGAATGAGACAGATGGGCCATCCCAGTCGTCCACAATCTTCACCAGATCCCTGACAAGGCGGCATCCAGCGGCTGTAGCTACATCGGGGTAGAGCCCGAGGATGGATCCGATGGGACCTCAACCGCCAATGACTCGGGACAGGATCAGGCCCAACATGACATGCATTTAATGCGACGTGGGCTGATCGGACTGGCAATAAATGCATTGTGGGCTATGATGGATCCTCATTTATTACGTTGTAGGCTAACAAGATCATTCCTATCAAATCTAGGGACTCACTCCAAGATATCAGGTAAAATCCTCTATAAATGAGAGGACGTTCCAAGACAAAGGTATGCATACGCATCCCCTCTTGAGCGGTTACTCTGTCTCTTTTTTCTCCTTCGACCTCTGTTTAGTTCATACACTAACTTAGGCATCGGAGAGCCTTGTGCCGCCCAGGCCAGGGTCTTCTGACCGTTTGTTTCTCCCCTTTCAGGATCTTAGCAACTAATCTTCATCAATTTTTTTAGATAAGTCCTATCAGGCACCCCCCTAATCTTATGAGTTACGTTTTTTGCACTTACAGCCTTAAAATAAGAAATGTGCTCAAAGAAGTTTGAGATGTGACGGTAGCAGCTCTCTTATGTTGCTAGTGTCCTGGTTTTGGTAAAAACATCAGACTAAAGATTCTGATTCTGGTCACATAGGTTTTGAAACACTAGAATGAGCCACGCTGGCCTACCCCATAAAACCTTCATAATCTTACATTTACACGTGCACCCCATTTTCACACTCGTCATTTTTCAGGTTCAAGTCCCTAATGTTGAAAAACCAAGCTCCAGTGGACTATGGAGACATCTCAGCACTTTGGAATTGAAAAGAGTCCCCTGACCTTTGACAATGAAATGGATACATGATCTTGACCATTCATTCTACTCTCTTTGATTTGATCATTAGAATTTAAAAATGACTGACAAGGTTAATTTTTGATAGATATGCTTTATCCCCCAACCCTTTTGATTGCCTTGTGGAGCCACTGAACCCCAATTGCAGCCACATTACCCTTTTAGAGATCTCCAACAGTCATGAATGTAGGGTTTTCCAGGCTCATATATCCAAGAAGGTTTTACTCCCAACATTAACTGGATGGTGGCTTAAACATATAGAGTTGCAAATGGGCCGGGATTGGCAATATTGAGGCTACTTAAAGCCCAACCATTTGGTTATTGGGTCTAATAATATTCCAATTCAAAGTGAGACAATGGATATAAAAGTAATGCCTGGTCCATGCATATAAGATATTTGCCCTTATAGTCTTGGATGTAGGGTATCAAATGTTGTCTAGTGGGGTCTCAGGACCAACAGAGACCCGCACCCAACCAGTTTACATATTGGTCTAAAATCTTAGCCCTGGACAGCTTATGCCAAACACTACAGCAACAACTAAATTCAAACAAATGGTGCCTGGTCCACACGTATGCTGAAGAGACAAATGGTATAGTTGTAGTGAGCTGTTAAAAGAAAAAACGAAAAAAATTGGAACCTCATTTTAAAGCAATAGGGAGCCTTTCTTGAGAGGATACCACATCAACACTCCCAACTCCCAAGCCTCACCGTGCCAGATCATACTCACAAATGCCATGTCGCATCACAACTAATACTACATAGGATTTTCAAAATGTTGAGACTGTGGATTCTCTCTCCATTAATTAACGTTGCCAATTAGGAATTCAACGCCTCCACAAACCTGTCATAGATTTGATCTTATCAGATTATCTTACGACAGCTACTATCTTATTAACTATCATACCATAATAACGACTATTATTACCCAATAATCTTTTCGATTACTCATACGTTATGTATTCTTGCTCTCTTTTCAATTACTCATACGTTAGTCAGATTTTTCACATATTTCTTGAGATCCACAAGGTATTAGGCCATGGAAATTGACCCTATGAATGTGCTCAGCCCTCCAAAGAAATCTCACGGTTTGGATCTTATGCTTGGGGTCCACATAATTAATCCACAAAATTATACCCAATGACTCACATTTTTTGCACATATCTAGAGACTGTTGATGATCCAGCGGGTGAACTTTGGTCTCAAGGTCATGTTTGATATTGTGAACATTACTAACGGTCTATATCTTATTTTATATGCCTCTAAATACTAATAAAAAATTAAAACAGTTTACTACTCATGGACATATTCAATATTGAGCATAATACATCAATGGTTTTTTTTTTTTCACATATCTTGAGATTCACAAGGTATAATGTGATAAGAAATTGACCACATAGCCAATTTTAGCCTTTCAAACATATCCAACGGTTTTGATCTTGTATTTGGGGCTCACAGATCATAACAAATTATATCTAATGGCTTTCGGTCTTTTGCACATATCTCGAGATTGGTGATGATTCAACAGCCGAGATTTGGATACATGGCCTGTCTGATCTTGTGGACATTTTCAATAATTTGGATTTTGATTGGCCCTCTCAGATTTGGAGAAAAATAAAAAAAATAAACGGACTAGACGTGATTATGCACAAAACACTGTAGCTCCGCCTCTTATTTTTTCTCCCTATATCTCAACTACCTCATCCAGAGGGCTGTGGAAAGTAGAGGCAATAAAATGGGTGGAGGCTTAAAGGTAGTGCCAAACACTATATTTTCCAAATCTCTATCCATTTTAGAGAAATAAAGGGAAAAATTATACCTCCCAAACATGCACTTACTCTCCCTTAATCCCCAAAAATCTCTTTGAAATCACTAAAATTTCTCTTTGAAATCCCCTAAAATATCTCCTTTTTCATACTATTTTCTTCACGATCTCAGTGCTTGGATGGTGAAGTTATATATCATTAATTAACTCTCCTATCTATCTTTAAAAAAATGAAGAAATAAAAAGACAAAGATAAAGAAAAAAGAGAGTAAAACCCATGTAAACATCTAAAAGATTCTCTCTCTTTGTTAGCTTTTGGGTTTGATATTGTTTTTTTTTTTTCTTTGTGTGTTTCTACCTTTCGCTTTTTTGTTTAATATATGTTTTAATTATATTTTATCGATTATGCAGAAAACTATTCAAACATGAATTAAAAGAGCCCAAATCAAGAGTAAGTTTAATTCCATTATCTTAAATCTTAATTCACATATCTTGTCCAGTGTGGTAAGAATGTATCACTCTACAGAGAATCTATTTTTATGATTGTACCCAAGAACCATAATATATTCTGCAGTATTTGTGCTTTTTGCTGAATTTTATATTTTTTATCAATTGCAATGCTTCTTATTATTTTAATTTCTTATTCATAACAACATCATTCTTATTTTTCAAAAGAATATATTTTAGTTACCACAAATTTCTAATCTCTTTTTCAACTTATTATTCTCTTTCTAGGATTTCTTAAAAATAATAGTAGTGAATTCCTTTTTATAGTTTTAACTATTTTATTAATTTAATATCTATGTCTTTGAGCCTAGGCCGTTGTTGCTAGAGTCCTTTAATGAAAATTATAGTAAGACTATCCTCTGTTAGATGCATGACCTCCTTGATTGAGTCTAGTTATTTTGGAACAAAATCTATGGCACAAAATCTGGCTTCATCATTTTAAGCTTCTCTTTATTTGGAAGGTAGATAAAAAAATAGTAAAGAAAAAATTTATTGAGATCTTGAGAGAAGATTTTCTCTAGTGAAAATCAGTCATGGCAGGACCTTAAAAAGGGACCCAATTCACCGTAGAGTACTAGAAATTCAAGCCGAAATGGCTGTTGGAGAGATGGGTCGTCCAAGTTTCTTCGCTATCTTGTTTGTAGCCTCCATCTTGCTGCTTTCCTCCTGCGGTCTCTCTCTCTCTCTCTCTCTCTCTCTCTCAACTTTCCGTGAGAACCATCTATGAGGTCCACTGTGGGGCACACCTGGGGATGGGACTAGAGAGGATGGAAAGATCAACGTGGGATCACCCCAATTATAAAGTTTGACCTAATCCCATGCCCTTAACCCCTTCATCCAGCTCGAGTCCATTCGGATGGGTGCCAAACCTCGGATATGTTTGGATTGGTTGCTAGGCGGGCCCCACCATAGCTCTCGCGGTTCTTTCACACACATACACAGAAATTATTGCCCACATCTTTTCCTTGGATCCTATGGTGTAAACCTCCTAGTGGATCCCACTTGATCACCATTCCAAATTGGCCACACACACCCACACATTCCCCCACGCCAAGATAGTTAGCAGTCCCTTTTACTATAAGGATCCAAAAGGATTGGACCGTTGGATCGACGGCATTTTTTTATTTAAAACCATTAAATTTGTAGGCCATAGAAAAAGGGGTTAGGATGATCTAACAGGAATGGAGTTTTATACAAAGATAGGACACATCTAGATCTTTCAATCCCCATAGTTCCATTGATTGCTAGGGCCTTAATGTAGGCCCCACTACCTAGTGCACATGGGACATTGGGGATGGCCCCTCTAATTATGTTCAAGTGCGCACCCTTATGTGTGTGCCCCCTGCAACTCTCACTATCAGACCCACTTGGGAATGGGAAGGAGGGCTGGAAAGATCTTGATGGGCTCTACCTGTGTACAAAATTTTAGGCCCATCAGATCATACTAACCCCTTGGACCATGACCCAAGTGTAGAGGAAAAATTCAAGTGAAAATGGTTGTTAGATGGTTTTTTGAGAAAGGAGGAATCCAAATTCATGAAGGGTTTATGATGAATTGATGGGCCTGAAATTTTATATAGACATAGAGCCTATCCATATCTTTCAATCCCCCATGTTCCAAGGGCCTCATAAACTGGTGCCTAGGGTGTCCCCATATATATGTATCTACAAGCTATACAAAAATACATACATACATACATACATACATATATATAATATGAAAAGAAATATTTATGTGCATCCATCCCTTACAGTATTATGGTGAAGGATAACTTGATGGGGCCCTACTGATCATGGAAAGAGACATTTTGAATGGGCCAAGATATCAAGTTTAGAGTCAATACATGCTTCTAACCATTCATCTTGTAGCCCACAAGTTTAACAACTTAATAGTTTTTCTCGTATCATTAATAGTTAATCCTTAAGGATTTCATCATTGCCAAATTAGATTTTCTTGCATCAAGTGCGATTTACAGTACATTTGCATAACCACACACACTCGCTTAACCATTCATTACTAACATGTGGATTTTTTTATTGATTGTGCAGCTGAAAACACACATGCAGCAAAATGCTGCTTGGGAGCTAAGTACTGTGATAAATCTACAATAAATTATATGTGCTTAGGTGCGTGCGAAAAGAATGGCTACGCTAAAGGTGGATTTTGCGAAGATTACAATGGTATATTCCAATGCTGCTGCTCCTGTAATCCATGACTGTGTCAAAAAAGCATTGTTGCTGTTGTTCACCTGAGTAACAAGTAATGATAATAAAATAAGGAAAAGTTATGGATTGTTAGATTATATTCTTTTCTAGATCATATTTCAGCTTGTCTCGGGAAGTTGCTCCACACTGTACTTGGATTTGTGTCTTTTTTTTTGAGATGATCAACGTCTGGATATGGATCCCACTGTTTCATTTGGATTTAGAATAATAAAAATAAGAAAATCAATGATCAAATTGGGGTTATATATGTTACTCCGAGTACACAGTTATAACATTCAGTATTAGGATTACAGATCCTCTCAACAGTGAATCAAACTAAGTATAAAAACAGAGTTACAGAAAGTAATGTTCGAATTGAAATTCTCTTACTGTTTGAAGGCAGAATAACAGTACTTCGTCGTTGTCTTTTACGAAACTCAGAAATTCGCAGCAGAAGGCAGATCAAGGCTAGTGTTTAACAATATGTCCTTAAGACAAATTTCGGCCCTGCAATGGTGCTAACAGGCTTCAGTGGCTTCTGTCTCCCAGGATACAATGATCAACACACAGTAGCAGCACTGCAAAACTGTGTGACTGTTTGAACCAGAGTGCAACAGCAGGACTCTCTCTTGACTGACAATGCAGACTCGAATTTGATGCAACAATTGCAGTGATTTTAATGATTGAAAAGGCTGAGAACAGTATGTGCATTTATAGCCTTCTACAGGTCAGTTCAGATGGGGTTGCACCTGTTCAGAACAATGACTGTTCACTGAACAGGTGCTTCTTCTTTGGACACAACTGTTGGATGGGTTTGGACACCCTTTCAACTGCGAATGGGCACACACCTCTTGGACACACCCTTTGGAAAAGAAATTTTAATTAAATAAAATTTCTCCAAAAAATAATAAATGGTAATGGGCCGAGCCAGGCCCAACCCGCGTGTGAAGCCCAAGCCCAAGCCCGGCTCGGGGCGGGGCGCGCGCGCGCGTGTGTGTTGTTTGGTGGTGACCCAACAAGGATCTATGTCCTCCCTCCTCCACAAAAGTGGGATGCCCCTTGGGGCTCATTTTATACAACCAATGTATGTATATTTATACCCAAAGAGTCTTTTGCTCCCAAGCGATGTGGGAAGCAAGTTCACCACTTCCTTTCCATGTTTAACATGTTCGAGTAGTGGTGTTTAGGAGGCAATTTCTCATTCACTCCTTAATGGATTAGAGCAACCCAATACATGTCATTAGTCTACTCATGGAGTAGATTACATTCCCATGTATTCTCACCTAAAACTATAAGTGGGTCCCACTTTTAGTTTGGCCCAAAGATAGCCTAAAGGTGGGTTCTCTTAGCCATTTTTCCAACAATCCCCCACATGAATGAAATTAACTGAAAGCAATGAAATGATATGCAGACACACAGAGAGAGTACAAATGGAAATTTTCTGTATAGAGAAAGGTAGCTTGTGGCCTTGAACCTTCCCTTGTGAAGTACTATCGAATTTACTGGTTGAACAGTGAACGTGATGTCTTGAACTACTCAACCTTTTACGTAAACCGAGACAATAGAGTTCACACAGAATCTTCCCGGACACAGTTGGTTCTAATGATTGTGTTCATTTTGGCCCTGAACAATGCCTGGTTTTCATGAGTGCTTTAGAGAATTTAGCCTTATTATTCTCATAGAAACGGTCCAGTTCACACTCACATAGGTGATTCTTATTAAGAGTATCCTGCTATACCCCACTTGATTAGTCAAGATATAAGAATCATTAAAAGCCTTGCTTACCCTAATTTCTGCTACAGGTATCACTATTATTATTATAGGAATGAGCAGAAGATATTACCTCCATAGTGATATGGTTAAGTCACACACAATTCGGTTGTCCCTTTGAACCTAGATCTTGGGATCTCCAGTCAGCTAGGTTGGGTTGCCATTATGGCGACTTTTCATTCATAGGCTTTAAGCCCATTCCCCTCGATGAACGATTTACTTGCTCTCTCGCTAAACCTTTGGTAAAGGGATCCGCAATGTTATCCATGGACTTTATGTACTCAATAGTCATAATGCCATTAGAGAGCAGTTGTCTCACGGTATTATGTCTCCGACGAATATGTCGAGACTTACCGTTATATATGTGATTCTGCGCCCTTCCAATTGCTGATTGACTATCGCAGTGAATGCAGATAGGAGGCACAGGTTTTGACCACATTGGCATATCTTCTAGGAATTGATGAAGCCATTCAGCTTCTTCGCCAGCTTTATCCAGTGCAATAAACTCAGATTCCATAGTGGATCTAGCAATGCAAGTTTGTTTAGAAGATTTCCATGATACCGCTGCACCACCAAGCGTGAATAGATATCCACTTGTGGATTTTGAATCAGTGGTATCTGATATCCAGTTGGCATCACAGTAGCCTTCAAGTACTGCTGGATATCTCGAGTAATGCAATCCATAGTTTTGGGTGTATTTTAAATATCTTAAAACCCTGACTATGGCATTCCAATGGTCTGATCCTGGGTTACTTGTGTATCTACTCAATTTACTAACAGCATATGCAATGTCAGGACGAGTGCAATTCATGACATACATTAGGCTCCCAATTATTTGCGCATATTCGCATTGTGATATGCCTTTTCCAGTATTTTTGGATAGATGGATACTAATATCTATAGGTGTTCTCGCTGGACTGCTATTATCTTGATTATATTTCTGGAGTATTTTCTCAATATAGTGCGATTGAGATAATATCAGTCCATCCGATGATTTAGAAATTTTAATTCCTAGTATGACATCAGCAACACCCATATCTTTCATATCAAACTTATTGTTTAACATTCTCTTGGTAGTTTGAATGATTCCATCATTACTACCCATAATCAGCAAATCATCAACATATAAGCAAATAATGACACAGCCATTGTTAGTGCTCTTGACATATACACACTTGTCACATTCATTGATCTTAAACCCATTTGACATCATCAAACTGTCAAATTTTTCATGCCATTGCTTAGGTGCTTGTTTTAATCCATATAGAGATTTGACAAGTCGACAAACTTTCTTGGTTTGTCCTGGAGCATTAAACCCTTCGGGTTGTTCCATATATATTTCCTCATCTAATTCACCATTTAAGAAAGCGGTCTTTACATCCATTTGATGTATCTCGAAATTGTATATCGCAGCAATTGCAATTAACATTCGAATGGATGTTATCCTCGTAACTGGTGAATAAGTGTCGAAATAATCCAAGCCTTCTTTTTGTCTGTACCCTTTAACAACAAGCCTGGCTTTGTATTTTTCAATTGATCCATCTGCTTTCATCTTTCTCTTGAATATCCACTTGCACCCAAGAGTTTTGCAACCTTGTGGAAGATTCACTAGTTCCCACGTATGATTTTGCAAAATGGATTCAATTTCACTGTTTATTGCCTCTTTCCAATATGGTGCCTCGGAACAAGACACCGCTGCTTTAAAGCTTTGAGGCTCATCTTCTAACAGAAATGTTAGAAAATCTGAACCAAACGTTTTTGATGTTCTAGCCCTCTTACTCCGTCTAGGTTCATCAATCTCTTGTTGGTTTGGATGACTGCTATTAGCAGTATCTTGAGTTCGTTTAAGAGAACTCGATTCCTGTGAGGGTTTATTAGGAAATACATGTTCAAAGAACGATGCATTCCTTGACTCAATAATAGTGTTAGGATGCATATCAGGAATCTCAGATTTGTGAATTATAAATCGATACGCACTGCTATTATGAGCATACCCAATGAAAACACAGTCAACTGTCTTTGGTCCTATTTTAACCTTTTTAGGTGTAGGAACCGCCACTTTAGCCAAACACCCCCACACTTTCAAGTATTTGTAAGTAGGCATTCTGCCTTTCCACAACTCGTAAGGGGTCTTATTGGTTTTCTTTTGAGGTATTCGGTTAAGAATATAATTTGCGGAGAGTATAGCATCCCCCCACAAATTTTGAGGTAATCCAGAACTTATTAACATAGCATTCATCATTTCTTTTAAAGTTCTGTTTTTCCTTTCAGCAATACCATTTTGCTGAGGTGAATAAGGAGCGGTAGTTTGGTGTATAATACCATGCTGTGAACTAAATTCACCAAAAGGTGATTCGTATTCACCTCCTCTATCGCTTCTTATCACCTTGATTTTCTTCTCAAGTTGATTCTCAACCTCATTCTTGTAATGTTTGAACATTTCCAAGGCCTCATCTTTACTTCTCAGTAAGTAAACATAACAGTATCTTGTGCAATTATCAATGAATGTAAGAAAATATTTCTTACCACCTTTAGTTTGAACAAACTTGAGGTCAAATATATCAGAATGAATTAACTGAAGAGGTTCAGAAGTTCGTTCAATTGAATGAAAAGAAGTTCTAGTGAGTTTAGCTTCGACACATGTTTCACATTTGATATTTGAATCAAAACTGCATTTAGGCAAACATTCCATATTAACTAATCTACGCAATGCATCATAGTTAACATGACCTAATCTACCATGCCACACATTAGAAGACTCAAGCATATAAGCAGAAGAGTTTTTCTTATTAGGGACAATGGTCATTACATTCATTTTAAAGAGCCCATCGCTCAAATATCCCTTTCCCACGTACATCCCAGATTTGGTGAGGACAAACTTATCCGCCTCAAATACAAGTTTGAAACCCTTCTTACTCAGTAGTGAGCCTGATACCAGATTCTTACGAATATCAGGTACATGCAGCACATTGTTGAGGGTGAGTTCCTTTCCAGAAGTCATTTTCAATACCACCTGTCCCTGGCCTTCAACCTTAGAAGAAGCAGAGTTGCCCATGAAGAGTTGTTCTCCGTTTGTAGCTTGATAAGTGGAGAACATATCTTTATTGGAGCAAACATGTCGAGTGGCCCCAGTGTCCACCCACCATTCTCTGGTGTTGCCAACCAGATTGACTTCTGAGACCACAGCAGAAAGATTGATGTCTGAAACATCAGTGGAGAGATTGTCCATTTCTGTCATGTTGGCCTGCGCTGGTTTCTTACTTGTATTTCCTTGGTCCTTGCGCTTACGACAGTCCTTAGCACAGTGGCCTGGTTTGTCGCACACATAGCAATTCCCTTTGAACTTCTTGTTGTCCTTGGGACCTTGTCTTTGACCATTGGAAGGGTTCTTCCTCTTCTTGGGGTTCTGCCCATGTTCCACCACATTAGCCTTAGCTTCAGTGAAGGTTTTTCCTGCCTTTTTCTCAGATGCACGATTGTCTTCCTCTATCCTCAATCTGACAATCAGGTCTTCAAGTCTCATCTCCTTTCGCTTATGCTTAAGGTAGTTTTTAAAATCCTTCCAAAGTGGTGGCAATTTTTCAATGATTGCTGCCACTTGGAAAGACTCACTAAGAGACATTCCTTCTGCATGAATTTCATGGAGAATGACTTGAAGTTCCTGAACTTGATTGATTACTGCCTTGGAATCACTCATCTTGTAGTCAAGGAATCTGCCAACAACGAACTTCTTCATTCCGGCATCTTCAGTCTTGTACTTTTTGTCAAGTGAATCCCATAATTCCTTAGCAGTCTTCAATGAACAATACACATTATATAATGTGTTGTCTAGTCCATTGAGTATATAGTTTCGACAGAGGAAGTCAGCATGCTTCCAAGCATCTACAGCAGCAACTACTTGCTTGTCTGTCTCATCTTCTTTTAAAGCAGGAGCTTCTTCATGGAGGAACCTAGCCAAGTTCAGGGTAGTGAGATAAAACAACATTTTCTGTTGCCATCTCTTAAACTCTGTACCATTGAACTTCTCAGGTTTCTCCCCATGGTTCACCAAAATAGGGCCAGGGGTTGTAACTGGAGTATTCTTCTCAATACCCATAACTGTATAACAGAACAGACTTTACTTAAAATACAGCACAGAGAATTATGCAGGAATTGAAAGTAATAGAACTGTAAACAGTAACTTAGACTTACTGATTACGTTCAGAAAGAAAAAAAAAAATACAGAATACTGTAAACAGTAACTCAGACTTACTGATTACTTTTAGTAAAGGCACAGAACAGACTAGAGTTCTGCTAAGTTTTGCATGAAGAGAGAGCCTCAGTTTCACAATACTGGTTTCAACAAAGAAGAAGTAGAAACCAGTAGAAAACTGACAGAAACCGAAATCAGTAATACTGAATTAAACTGATGGTGTACTCAGAATTGAGAAAGGAAATTTGTCTTAAGATTGTTACTCCGAGTACACAGTTATAACATTCAGTATTAGGATTACAGATCCTCTCAACAGTGAATCAAACTAAGTATAAAAACAGAGTTACAGAAAGTAATGTTCGAATTGAAATTCTCTTACTGTTTGAAGGCAGAATAACAGTACTTCGTTGTTGTCTTTTACGAAACTCAGAAATTCGCAGCAGAAGGCAGATCAAGGCTAGTGTTTAACACTATGTCCTTAAGACAAATTTCGGCCCTGCAATGGTGCTAACAGGCTTCAGTGGCTTCTGTCTCCCAGGATACAATGATCAACACACAGTAGCAGCACTGTAAAACTGTGTGACTGTTTGAACCAGAGTGCAACAGCAGGACTCTCTCTTGACTGACAATGCAGACTCGGATTTGATGCAACAATTGCAGTGATTTTAATGATTGAAAAGGCTGAGAACAGTATGTGCATTTATAGCCTTCTACAGGTCAGTTCAGATGGGGTTGCACCTGTTCAGAACAATGACTGTTCACTGAACAGGTGCTTCTTCTTCGGACACAACTGTTGGATGGGTTTGGACACCCTTTCAACTGCGAATGGGCACACACCTCTTGGACCGAGCCAGGCCCAACCCGCGTGTGAAGCCCAAGCCCAAGCCCAGGCCCAGGCCCGAGCCCGGCTCGGTTCGGGGTGGGGCGCGCGTGTGTGTTGTTTGGTGGTGACCCAACAAGGTTCTATGTCCTCCCTCCTCCACAAAAGTGGGATGCCCCTTGGGGCTCATTTTATACAACCAATGTATGTATATTTATACCCAAAGAGTCTTTTGCTCCAAGCGATGTGGGAAGCAAGTTCACCACTTCCTTTCCATGTTTAACATGTTCAAGTAGTGGTGTTTAGGAGGCAATTTCTCATTCACTCCTTAATGGATTAGAGCAACCCAATACATGTCATTAGTCTACTCATGGAGTAGATTACATTCCCATGTATTCTCACCTAAAACTATAAGTGGGTCCCACTTTTAGTTTGGCCCAAAGATAGCCTAAAGGTGGGTTCTCTTAGCCATTTTTCCAACAATATATGACAAGATGTTCTCCTAAGAGTAGACTGCATTTGTAGTTCAGCTCTATGGGGTTCACTTGGACCATACACTTAAAATAATATGCGCGATTAAGATGCCATTAAACCTTAAGGCCGTTAATCAAGCGCTAGGATAATTTGGTGGGGCTGATTTTTTTGCTCCCCCTTTTCATAGAGACCTTTTCATTTACTCTCCTCCTGATAATAGAAATGCATCTAAATAGCCCCATGAGCTTATATGCAATCAACTTGTAAGAACATATTCTTCTTGGATATGAGATAAAGAACTAGGTTAATATGAGTATATTTTGAATATCAAACCCCAGAATGGATTTACTTATTCCGTGTATAAGTGGGCTAATTAAAACGGAAACATAATTTAAGCTTTGTTGACTCTTAATGGAGATTTGGATGCATGGGTTAGAACATTTTGGATTTGGATGTTTTTAATTTGAGAACTTAAAGATCCTAACACATGGATTAAACTCTTAGTTTGAATTTCTCTTTGAGTCCAAGAACAAATTTAATGCTGACTTCTCTCATATGGTAGACTTTTAAATTTCAATAATCAGATACCCATTGACATCCCCACTATTATATCAATGTTTGCTTAGCACAATCAATAGATCCCTACCAAAAATTATTATTTAGTTTTTATAATAAAAATAAAAATTTAATTTGACTTCTTATGTGTAGACTAGCTATCCGAATCCTAAAATACAATATTTTTTCTTTAAAAAAAATTCTATAGGCTTAAATATAATTAACGATAGGGAGGATGCTAAATTTCCATATGTAATAATCATAAAATACAGTTTCTGTTAATTTTTAGATGATAATTAGCTAAAAGGGAGGAGATGGTGACTCTTCTGTCTTCCATTCAGGTTCAAGTTTAAGACAACTGTATGATGAATTGATGATCCAGCCCATTAATAGTCTGGTTAGGGTCCAGGTCGAGTTTGGACCACAACCCAACAACATTTACTCAAATATAAGTATTCAACAAGTTCATAACTATTTATGCCTATAAAATATGCATGATATATTATGTATATGAGGACTGATAATATAACTTCTTTTTTTAAATTTTATTTGGTTAAAGGGAAAGTGTATTAAACCAAGATGAAGAACACCTAGAAGAAAAGGAACACTACACCCAAGCCAGAAACAAGGCATAAAGACAGGGCATGTTTGGTGAGAGAATTTCTCTCAGTTTTCGTGCTTCCGTGGAAAATTCATGCTTGGATGAGCGTGGAAAATCACACTAAAGAGTCTTCACGTCTTCGCTTCCAAATAAAATGCCAGTCAGACCTCTCCCTATCTGATTCTGAAAACCCATGTGTTGGAGGAAAGACGAAGCTATAGCGCTTAGACAGTAGCAACATGGTTAGCGATTTTTGCTTTAGAACCCCTTTTTATGGGTCCCATAATCACGATCCAAGCCATTAATCAAGTTTAGAAGGTTCAAAATGGCTCGTAGACCAAAAATCAACTGTTTATTTGTCATGTTTTTGAGAAATTTGAAAAACAATCCAGAATGTCGGATCACGATTTTCGAGATTATGTGGGCCCATTTGTAAAACCTGAACCGTCCATTCTCTTTACAAAGCCGGTAACAACTATGGGGTTAAATTTTACATGGTGCTTCATCATAGATCATGAGAAAATAGCAAAAGAAATTTCGACTATTGTCTTTCTTTCCCTAATGACAAAACAAAGAAGACGACAACGTTACTGTTACAGCCGGTAACTTAGAGGTTACTGTTTTTTCCTTTGGAACCCTACCTTTTGCATTTCTTAATTAAGATCCGAATCGATAATCATCAATAAAATGGCCCTTAATTTGGTGAAAAAGTCCAAACCCTTAAATTGAAATCTCCTATTCTTGTGGGGCCCATTTATACGATCCGAACCGTTTAAGTTCTATAGACAGCCAAAAAATCTATATGGTGCTAGGTGATCAGGTCTTGATTTTTCATGGATTTCACACGTATGGTTGGAATCCTCTCTTCTACCAAACTTGAAATCCTCCTAGAGAAATCCTCTATGAGGATATCTTGGTTCCAGGAGATGTAGAAAATCCACTCAATAAATGATTCATCTCTATTTACCAAACATGCGTTAAGGGTTTGGTTTGGCTTGTGTAAAGTCAAATGTGCTTTTTTATAAGTAGCTTCAATGAAGATACTTCTTCATAGAAACTTTTTAAGCGAAATGGTTGTTTGGGATTTTTTAACAGCGAAAGTATCATACGTTGTTTGGTTAGATATATAAAAAGCAACGTTTAACATAGAATTATCAAATAAATTATATAATTATCATCATCATCAATGCATTGTCTCAACTATGTTGGAGTCGGCTAGTCTTTTTACTCCCTGTCCCAAGCGAGTAAAGGAGGAGGGTTGCGTTAGGTATGTTGACAGCTAGCGTAAAAATTTGTCACAATCCAAACATGAATTCTAAAATAAATTCTATACTCACGTAATATTTAGGTGCTATGTAGGTATATAAAATTGCCCAGTAGTAAAACATGGATATGTCATTCTCTGTGTGCCCCCATTGCAAAAATACTTGGCTTTAGCCTTCTCTACAAAATAGTTTTTAGGTAAAATTAACATTTTAAATTTTATTTTTTTGAACTCTCTTAAAAAAATATCTTAACTTTTTGAAAAAAAAAATGAGAAAAAAATGTAACTACGAATGATATATGAGAGAAATTGAGAAGAAGCGGTGATTGATTGTTAAAGGCATCTTATATTATCATGATAAGAAAAGGCATATGATAAAATGTAAGATTTGAATTATATATATTAAAGCAAAGGGGGAGGTGGGCTGTGAGGGGTGCCACCTCACCCCTGAAAAGTCTCTCATTTCAGAAAAATACTTATAAAATCACACAAAACTTTGGGTGGGAGAGGTGGGCTGTGAGGGGTGCCACGTCATCCCTAAAAAGTCTCTCATTTCAAAGATATATAGAAGAAAAAGTGGGCCACCACACTCATTTAAAACAAATCTCCTCCCTAAATCTCCATTTCAATTATCTTCTCTAAATCACCTTCCCAAATCTCTCCATTTCATTCAAAATTTTATAAAGATAACAACTCACATCTTTATCATATCTCCTACAATTTCTCTAAACAACCTCTTCCATCCTTATCACACATATCATTTCTCCACTTCTATCAAGAAGTTGATAATACCGTGGGATATTTCTTTCAAGTTAAAGACCAGACAATGCTGCATTTTTCTTTCTTTACAATGCCTCAAGCTATATGACCTCTAATCCAAAAACGAGTTATAGCTTTGGCTATGGCCTCCAATATTCCAAATGGGGAGTTTTACAGGTTTTGTCTCATCCTTCTATAAAGGCACAATAACTACATGATGTGAGTTTTTTTTTTTTTTTGGTCTTGGATTGTGATGAAAATTGAATAACAATTTATATTGCTTTTATTAGGGTCATATTTAGCATCATCTATCATGTCAAATGATGCTATCTATGTAAGTTTTCAATTCTGGTTCAAATCAGGGTCCTATATAGAGGGCCAAAAACCAGACTATATCACGCCATTAAAACAGCCCCTTCCATGATAAATTTAATGAAATATGTTTACAGTCGGTCTTTTTGTCATGCAAAACTGTATTCTTTTTTTTTTTTTTACATATTATTATTTGGATGACATTCCTCTGTCTGGCTTTGGAGAAGAAGATATATATGGCCTTAAACCCTGTTCAATGCATGGGAAAAAATAAAGTAGGGGCTGAAAAAACAAAAATAAGAGCCCAAATCTGATTTACATTAGGCCCATTAGCGAGTGGCTTCAATTCAAATTCACATCAGGTCTTATATAGGGCAAAAAACCAGACTATATTAGGCCATTGAAACAGCCCCTTCCATGACAAATTTAATGAAATATGTTTACAGTAACAAATTAGTAAACAAATAAATAAATGATTAGCTCCTGGTCTAAGTTTTCTTCTTTGTCCAAAGATATGTCCTAAATCTATTTATTTTCATTTTCAATAATATTTAAAAAAATACTAATCTTAATTTATTTTTTATGTTTATTTACTGCCCGGGCTAAGCACGGGCGTTTGTTGCTAGTTGTTCATTATAGTAATCCAGCGGAGAAGTTTGAATATTGATCGTATGGGAGCCAAGGTAGATCCCAAGGTCATTAGTTCCTGAAAATTATTTCTACTCACTATCCATCATCTGTGTCATTTTTTTTTATATATAGTTTTTATAAGTGATCATGTGAACATGATGGTGAGAGTGACATTGGCAAAGGTTTTAGAGGGATTTGTCTTTTTTTTTTTCTTTCGCCATCGGAGAGTTCCCAACGTAACCTCTGGGCTTATAAGGAAGCCGGATAAGCTCTCATGTAGCTCAGTGTGTTAGTACAGTTTCAAACCTACAACCTCCGGGTGCAAACCGTGGTCCTAGTTGTCCTTTGAAGCTAGAGTACGTAGCATGTCTTTAGTGTGAGATTTGGGTCCAAGAGTGTTGCTACAACTGAGTGTCAAAAAATCTGTTCTTGGAAAAATTAATTATCGCCAAGGAAAAGTGATGCAAAAGATAAATTGATTTTTATATAGTTATAAATAAAAAGTAAAGAAATATACTGTTGTCAAAAATTATATTTAACATTTTTTACCATGTATGTTGGTTTTCTTGCAGTTTCTTTCCCAGCATCTCAATTTGGCTAATTTTTTGGAGATATCCCGGGATTATGAGGAAACTGGTTTTTTCTAAGAGAATCATGAAAACATTGGGACCTTTTGTTCAAAAGAATGGCATATATTTTGAGTTGTTTTTATTTTAATTGGTATAGGCCCGGTAGAAAGTTTCATTCCATGCGAAGGCGTAAAAGTGGAATGGCCTAGGAGTGAAATAACTTTACCAAGAATTTAAAAAGGGTAAAAGTGTAATTTGCTTATTTTCAGTGGTCATTTCTCCTTTCTAAGAACATTTTCGTCTAGAATCAGGATCCCCTTACTAAGCTTTGGACCCACGGTGACTAAGAGGAGACCGTCTAGACGCACCGATGGGGAGACCGGGCTGTGGCCCGGCTCCCCATGGGAGGCGTTGGATCCCAGGCTCACTTGGGATCCAACGGCTCCCATGGGGAGCCGGGCCACATCCCGGTCTCCCCCATCGGTGCATGCAGACAAAATCGACTAAGAGATGTCAATCATGTTGTGCTGTGACGTGCCTGCTCAGCACTCGGCCCGAAACAATTTGTGCCGTGCTTGGGCCGTGTCATTCGCGCTGTGCCCTTCGTGCCATTCTTAGGATTTTAGGCTAAAATAACAAAGGTACTGCACTAAAAATAATTAAAAGATATACACAAAGAAGAACATAATACATAGATTTAAGTGGTTTGGTCAAACTCGACCTATTCCGTTGAGAAGAAAGAGAATCATTTAGATCTTTTCTACTTGAAGGTTTTTAAATAGGATTATCTTCAAAACCTTTGTAATTTTCGTGGGTAATAAAAAGATTAAAAAAAAGACTATATTTTTTATATGTGTCGTGTCGTGTCGTGCTGTGCCATGCCGCTTGGCAGGTCGTGTCGTGCCTTAAACAGGCCGTGCCTCGGTCGTGCCAACGGGCTTGAGAATCAAGCCCGTCACTGTTCCTGCCTGGCGGGCAGTGTCACTGACCATGCCGTGACGTGCCAGGCTTGGGTGGCACGACCCATTTGACATCTCAACAGTGACTGTGAGTGAACCAATCAGGGTCCGCCGTGTCACCGTGGGGATGCACGTGATTGGTCCATTAACGATCACCGTGGGGAAAAAGCCTTTGAGGATTCGGACTCTTTCGTCCACCAACCTTCTGTGGCGATACGAGATCCACCCGCTGTTCCTTGCACCAAACAGACATACAAGTAGAGGTGGCAAAATATGACCCGACCCGCCAACTCGACCCGACCCGACCCGCATATTACCCGCTTAACCCGACCCGTTTAATAGGCGGGTCGGTCATGGGTCAAGTATTCATGACCCGCCATTAAGCGGGTCCGGTTAGGGTTGACCCACTTGACCCGCATAACCTGTTTATTTAAGTTAAAATTGGATTTGATTGTTTTAATGCATATGCTAAAAAAAAAAAAATGGACTTTAACCAATTCAACCCCACGATTTTTATTAATGGAAAGCAAGGTAATTCGCATCAAATGATTGTTGAAATGAGATTAGAACAAATTTGAGCTTAAAAGTCATTTTTGGTCAAGCATAAAACCATAGTTGAGTCGATTTATTTACTAGATGTATGTGGGTTATGCGGGTCGACCTGACCCGTATAACCCGCAATGGTTATGCGGGTTAAGCGGGTCGAGTCGGGTTGACCCGTGGTGGGTGCGGGTTAGGGGTTTCCGACCCGTTTAATAAACGGGTCGGATGCGGGTTAGACTTGTATAACCCGTTTAATAAACGGGTCCGACCCGTTTAGCACAACCCGACCCGATTGCCACCTCTACATACAAGGAAATGCCAAAAAATGAGGTGCATTTCACTCTAGTTTTGACTAGTGCATCACGCGTGCACAAACGAGGTCTAAGAATGCAGCCAATTCATTTTGACACTGCTTCATTAGTTTGTTTTTCCTATCCCTTTGGCATGTTTCTTTGTTGGAATTCAATGAATTCATGTCTGGGGAATTTTTGAATTTCCAGACATAGTGGAACTCCTAGATGCTCCCTTGTACATGAGCATCCATAAATTCTACCAAAAAACAGAGAGGGTGGAATTCTTGAATTCCTAAGGGTCAATTGAGACATTTCATATGACTGAAAGTTGGAAATGCTCATGAAGAAATATGGCACTTGTAAATGCCAAGAGACATGATGTCACATCATGTTCGAAAAACCCAACATGTGGGATTCTTATCAGAAATTCCAGGAAAGAAACATGCCATTTTGTCTTGCTAGCATTTCTCATGCCAGAAAAGCCTTATTGATTGTTATGCAACTCAAATTAGATTGGTACATGCGGGAAAAATGAGACCTCGACCCTTTATACCTCTGTGGATTTGAGATCAACTTTTATTAGAAAGGCATTCATTGTAGGAGTGAGAAGATGTGATCAAAATCACCAAGAAAATACACTTTTAGCAGTCAACTTTAAGTTGTCACCCACTTATAGTCAATTTTAAAGTAACTAATATTGGCGGCCAAGATAAGAGTTCAAGATAAGAGTTAAAAGAGAGTGCTTTAAAACTTGGCAAAATGATCGAAATGAAGCGAACTTGGAGAGGTATAAAGAAGCAAAAAGAGAAACCAAAAAGGCAGTTAGTGAGGCCAAGGCAAAGGCATTTGAGGAGCTATATAGGCGACTTGACACTAAGGAAGGCGAAAGAGAGATATTCAAGCTTGCTAAAACCAGAGATAGGCGGGCCAAGGACTTAAACCAAGTTAAATGCATTAAGGATGAGGATGAAAATGTATTAGTAAAGGAAGAGGAGATAAAAGAGCGTTGGAAGAGTTACTTCTACAAGTTATTTAACGAAAGCAGTAGTCACGGGCGGAACCAGGATTTCATCTCGGGAGGGGCCAAACTCGAATAAGTTGTTATTTCACCAATTATTATAACTATCATATTTTTAAGTTTTCTTTCGACATAGTTGTAAGTTCAAGCATGAAAAATATATTACGATTCAAGACTAAATTTTACATGAAAATTAAAACCAGCATATATTCAGCCTTAACAAAATATAAGCAAAGAAAAGTAGTAAAATAATTGTTTCTTAGTACATTTCAACTCAATCATCTATCAAAATGGAACTCGACGTTCTTTCATATCTCGAAAATTATCTATGATTGATTCTGTGCTAAGCTTCCCAGCAATTTCTTTTTCAATGTACACAATCAAAGAGTCAGAGAGAAAATCATCCTCCATTTTGCTGCGAAGCCTAGTTTTGACAGTACTCATGGCTGAAAATGATCGTTCAGTAGTTGCAGTAGAAACTGGAAGAGTAAGCACAAGTTCAATCACTCTAAAAACAAGTTGGTAGACTGTTGATCTTCTAGTCTTTACCAACCATTGACACAAATCAGAAATAGTTGACAATTTTTTAAAGTCTGAATGTCGAACTACATTATACTCATAATGGTGAAGTTGCATTCTCAATTGCATTCTCATTTTCTGTGAAATCTTGAGGATAAAAATTGTCTACCAACTTGCAAATGTCATCGCCTCTAAAAGATTCATGTGCATTTCGAGGATCCAAAGATGAGCTAAGAATAAGCAACTCTACTGCATGCTCACTAAATCGAAGATTTAATTCTTGTAATTGAGAATCAATCGCAGCATAAAAAATTTCTATGCGATAATGATGCTCAATTGTAAACTCATCTTGTTGATGGCGGGCTCGACCTCGTCTCGCAACATAACGAGCATTCATATCTGGGACATCTATATTGCGTGCCTCACAAAATGATTTCACCTTGGTAAGAAGCATCCCACCCAACATCTCTCAATTTTTGGATAAGTGCTTTAGTAGATGAAACAAGATGCATGGCATTTAAAATATTTTGAAATTGTCATTGCAAAGCTTGACAAAGTAATTCAGTGATCTCCATGATTTCTTTCATAAGATGCAAGATGAAGACAAAATTCAAATGAAGCCATTGTCTCGTAAGTTGCGTCCGCATCTCCTCGTTGAGAAAAAGCAGTTCCGTCCTCAATGATGTTAATTAGAACTGCACATGTTGGACTAAACATCTTTATTAATCTAGAAGCTGATTTCAAGTGAGAAATCCAACGAGTATCTCCTGCCCGCTGTAAAGAACCAATCTGATTAAGTCATCTCCCACTCTCGAGCTCATCAATTGCAATCAAATGTGCAATTTCAGCAGCTTGAGCAACTTTTAACTCATCATTACGCTTGCATGAAGCGCCAACAATATTGACAATAGAAATCAATTTAGTAAAAAATTGATAAATTGGATTAACTTCTTTTGATGCTGCAACTAATGCCAATTGCAAGCGATGTGCTAAACAATGGACAAAGTAAGCATATGGACAATCATTCAAAATCAAAGCTTGTAATCCATTCCACTTACCCCGCATATTGCTTGCACCATCATATCCCTGCCCTCGAATATTCTGAACATCGAGATTATGATAAGACAATACAGCATATATCTCATTTTTTAAGGTCAATGATGCAGTGTTGGATACATGAACAAGCCCAAAAAAACGCTCTCGCACGAAGCCATCTTTGTCAACGAATCTCAAAACTATAGCCATTTGCTCCTTCTTTGACTCATCACGAACTTCAACAACAAGTATACAAAATTTTGCATCACCAATTTCTTCACGAATTATCTTCTTCACTTTGGTTGAAAAAACATGTAGAATTTCTTTTTGGATCTTTGGTGATGTGTAAGAAGCATTTTTTAACTTTTGCAACTTTCTCATTATAAGAACTCAACAAATTCAACATTTCAATATAATTTCCACAATTGATTGAACTATGACTTTCATCATGGCCTCTAAAAGCACAACCTTGAAATGTAAGCCATCGAACTGTATCAATTGAAGCCGTAAGCCGTAGTCGATTGTTTGCAATTTCTTCCGAAGTGAATTTGTCAAGCACTTTCTGTATGTGTTGAGATTGATTCATCAAGTCTTCACATGATCTCAGCAACTTTATGAGGAGAGTTAGGATCCTTCCCCACATGACTCAATAAAGCACAATTTTTTTTCCATCTTTAACTTTTTTCCAATTCCTAAATCCAGTAAGAGTGAATGCATTTTGCGAAGCAAGTCCAGTTTGCTTATTGAAAAGATAGCATGGTAGACAAAAAATAGCATCTTTCTCTGGGGAATATTCCAACCACGAAGGAAATAGCTTGAACCACGAATGTTGAAAGCTGCGAAGATGAGTTGTTGATTCAGATTTCGGATACTTTGAAAGCATAGGTTGGTATGGACCAACCTTAATGTACTTCCGTCGAATTTCATCACGCCGATTAATATCATAATCCCATATCTGTGGACGCAATCCTGGATCACGCTCTAACGAACTAATATCAACTTCATTGATTTCAGTTCTTTGTGATTTTGTAGGACGATCTTCAGAAATTGGATTCTCAACATTAGAGGTCAGCAATGATGCATCGGCTTCTAAGTTTTGAGGATTTTTTCTTTTAAAAAATCCATCAATTGTAGATGACTTTCCCATCTACAAATCAAATAAAATCATATTTATTATATGTCCAAAATTAATTAACTGTCAATAATTTATTCTAATTTTTTCTTCATCCAAACAATAAATTACACCAATACATCCAAAATAGCAATCTATACCCTCATATTCAACAAAAAGCATAAAGGGCCTTCTTCTCTATTATAGTACATCGGGCTAGCTAGGTCCATTTTTAGGACTAGTAAATGGGCTGGGCTAGATGGGGGCCCAGGGGCCATCTCTGACTTCAATATGGTGGACAGTGGACTGGATTTGAGCTAAGATTTCTTGATCAAGAGTTTGGGCTGGGACGATTGCAGCCTCACCTCTTTGTATACTTAGCTATTAAGGGTGAGCAAATTAGAATATTTGCATCATCCTTTGGGTCTTTTTTTAAAGTTTATATATATAGATGAACCATTGATTTGGTAGGTGGCCCCGTTGACCATGCACAAAATCTCCTACAGGAAGAGTTCTTAATGCTGGCCTGAAAAATATGTGGTCAAGAATCCAACACAGCAACAAAGAAGGCCAATAACTAGAGTACTAGACCACATGTATCTTAAATTTTGAGAGAGTATCCACACTAGGGCCCTTCACAGTAAGAAAAACAAAGAAAATGAAAAAAAGGAAAGAGGGACTGAGGGAGGAACTAGGAAGGTATCTGACCTGGGTGGCTGGGTCAGTGCTTCGGTCTTCTTTTTCTTCTGCTATGTGTGCTAGTGCTACAGCTAGCCTGCTACAACTACAAGGAGAACAAGCCCAGCTGCTCCTCCTCCTCCTCCTCCTCCTTCTTCCTATTCTTCTCTCCTCTTCTTCGTTTAGGGACAGGGCATGGTTTTGCTGTTTTGGAAAAGGGGCAGGGAATGGGTAAAAGGGGCTGGAATGGGATTGGAATTTGGAAAGGGTATTGAAAAAGGGGCTGGGGGCTGGGGTCTTAGGGAAATGAGAATAATAAAATAATCAAAGCATTAAAAGGATAGTTGGATGGGGGGCCAGGGCAGTTTGATCAAAATTCCTTGGGGGGGGGGGGCAATTTGATCATATTAAAGCCATTTTGAAAGCCTGGGGGGGGCCAGGGCCCCCCCAGGCCCTAACACAGTTCCGCCCCTGGCAGTAGTAGTGATATACAATTGGGGCAGCTTACCATTTCTAGAGAAGAAGCGAATCATATGTTCTATAGGAGAATCAGTATGGAAGAAGTTAAAGAAGTATTAAAAAGAATGAAGAATGGGAAAGCGGTTGGGCCAGATGGTATCCCTATTGAGATCTAGAGGTGCTTGGGGGAGGATGGCATTAGTTGGTTGCAGGCCCGGCCCTGGAGGGGGGCAGTCAGTGCAACCGCCCCGGTCCCCAGTTTTCAGGGGGCCCAAAATTCCAAAAAAAATTTCCTCTCCTAACAAGAAAATTAGAAAATGTTTCCTCTCCTCAAGGCTACCCAGCATTCAAAGCCTGAAACCCCTCAACGGCTCAACCCTTCATCATTCAATCAATCAAAATCCTCATTCCTCAAGTCCTTTGAATCCCATCTCAACCAAACAGCAAGCCCCAAAAAAAAAAAAAAAAAAACAAGAAGAAGAAGAAGATCTGTCTGATCTGAAGAAGCACGATGCACCCAGCAGGCAGCAGGCCTACTGGTTGATACATTTTCTGAAGAAGCACCCTGAAACCCCTCATTCCTCAACCCTTCATCATTCATCAATCAAACTCCTGCTTCAGTCCTTTGAACCCCATCTCAACCAAACAGCGTTACAGCAAGCCCAAAAAAATAATAATAATAAGAAGAAGAAGAAGAAGCAGCAGCGCTGCAGCGCAGCCAGGGCCGGTCCTGACCGGCGACCGCCATAACCGGTTCTGCACAGCCTGCACCGCCATCGCCCATCGCCAGATCTGGACCAGATCGGCAGATCATCGCCGTGCTAGCAGGCTACCCAGTCAAACCCCTCAACCCTTTTGGCCTTTTCATCAATCGAACTCTTTGATTCACCCCATCTCAAGTTCTAATTTCTCAAATCTCAACCAAACAGCAACTCAGCAAGCCAAAAAAAAAAAAAAACAAGAATAAGAAGAAGAACCCAGCACGGCAGAACTTGACCGGCCCTGTTTGCTACTTCTGTCTGCTACAATGATGCTGCCTGCTCCACGGCCCACGCCTGACGCCTCCACCGACCACCGTCCAGATTCTCAGAATCTCAGGGCCAGCACCCACCCACTGCACGGCTGCGCCAGCCCAGCAGCGCCGCCCACAACCACATCTCTCATCTCTATCTCTGATTCTCTGAAGAGTAAAGTCTGATCTCTCTGAGACTCTGACTCTCTGTTCGGAGTTCGAACGAAGCAGCCAAGCGCAAGACGGCAAGAGGTAGAGGAAGGCAGGACCAAGCGTCCAAGCCACCCAGACCCACCCAGGAATCACAAATCAGTAAATCACATGATTCACATTTCACACACCTTTTTCACCTTTTGTTTTTCCACCAGGCACCAACACGAAGACCGAGGCAGTGGCACCCACTAGCCCAGATTCCCACTATTCTTAGTTCATAGTTCAGTTGGACCTGATCCAGACTATCCATAATCCAGTGATCCATTCCAAAATTTCCACTGACAAGCCATTTGGCCCATTTTCTCTGGCTTTGGCAACAAGTCAATACATGTTAGGTGGACCCATTGCAACTCGCCTTTGGCAATAAAAAATGAATATATGATTTTTGTATGTTTGTTTGGTTGTAGAACTGTGAATTCACATAATCACAAGAGTTAAACATTCTCTTTGCAGGAATTCTTATAAGCTCTATTTGACTGCAAATTTGGAAATATCAAGTTTGTTGTTGTTGTCTTGTTGAGGGGGATTTCTCAAATTCCAGGTTATGTTGTTCTTTGTTTATTCTTTTAAGTATTAAAATTGCATTGGTTTTACTTGTACTGTTTCTGTTTTCAAGTAGCAATGTTCCATAAGAAACAACCATCTGGAAGTGAAAAAAGAAAAAGAAAAAGGGACAGAGAAGAATTAACTAAATCTCAAACTGGAGCTCTAGATAAATTTTTTCTTAATAAAACAAATAGTTCACTTGATAACTCAACTGAAGATCTAGTCAATGAATCTGAACAACAAAATCATGTTGAAGAATTTGTAGGAATTGATAATGATTTAATCAATGAACCTGAACAACAAAATCATGTGGAAGAACTAGTAGGAACTGAGAATGATTTTAATGAACATATAGGTGACTTAGGTGAAGAAGATGAACATGTTGAGAATGAAGAAATTGATCATCTTTGTAATAATGAAAACATTGAACCTGAGGGTGTTGAACCAAGTTTTCCTTTAAACTTTTGTGATCCTAAAATTTGGGATAATCTTGATGAAAAAATGAGAGCTTTACTTGTGGAAAAAGGTCCTGCAAGAGATAATAATATCAGATTTCCTAGGGATGAAAACTTTAGACATTTTTCCTCAACGTATTACATGAGAAAGTTACCAAATGAAGAGACTCATGATAGAAAATGGCTAGTATACTCAAAGGAATTGGATAAGGTATTTTGTTTCTGCTGTAAGTTGTTTAAGACAATGTGTAGTAGAAGCCAATTAGCAAATGAAGGACTTAGAGATTGGAAACATCTTAGTGAGAGGCTTAAACAACATGAAAATAGCACTGAACACATAACTAACATGAGTTCTTAGATTGAATTACATAGCAGATTGAAAAAAAATGAAACAATTGATAAAGGCATACAAGAACAAATTAGGAGAGAGAAGGAACACTGGAAACATGTTTTGGTAAGAATAATTTATGTTGTCAAATGTCTTGCTAAAAATAATATTGCTTTCCGTGGAACAAAAGAGAGAATTTATGAAGAAAATAATGGTAATTTTTTGGGTATATTGGAAATGGTTGCAGAATTTGATCCAATAATGCGTGAACATTTTCGTCGAATTCAAAATGACGAGATTCATTATCACTATCTTAGCCATAAGATTCAAAATGAGCTGACATCTTTGCTGGCATCAAAAGTCAGAAGTGCAATCAATGAGAAAATCAAACAAGCAAAATATTATTCAGTGATACTTGATTGCACTCCTTATTCAAGTCACAAGGAACAAATGACTTTGATAATACGGTGTGTGGATGTGTCAAGGAGTCCAGTTAAAATAGAAGAGTACTTTTTAGAGTTTTTAATTGTGAAAAATACATCAGGATTAGGACTTTTCACTGAATTGCAATCTGTCCTAGAATCCCTTGGTCTTAAAATTGATGATGTGAGAGGACAGGGCTATGATAATAGCTCTAATATGAAAGGAAAAAATCAAGGTGTACAAAAAAGATTACTTGAAATAAATCCTAGAGCTTTGTTCATGCCATGTGGTTGTCATTCTCTTAATTTAACACTATGTGATATGGCAAACTGCTGTGTGAAAGCGAAATCCTTTTTTGGGGTTATTCAACGCATTTATTGTGTTTTTGCTAATTCTACGAAGCATTGGAAGATTTTACAGGATCATATAGATGGTTTAACTTTTAAAACATCATCAACTACACGTTGGGAAAGTCGTGTAGAGAGTGTTAAAGTAATAAGATACCAATCTGACCAAATAAAAGAAGCTTTATTTAAAGTAGCAGAAACTAGTGAAGATGCTAAAGCAAAAAGTGAAGCAGAAAGTTTAGCATCACATGAATTGGAAAATTTTGAGTTTTTATTAGGCATGGTTATTTGGCATGATATTCTGTTGAAAATTAACTTAGTCAGCAAAAAATTACAATCTAAAGATATGTGCATTGATGTTGCTTTAGAAAATTTGGAGGGGCTCATTTCTTTTTTTGAGAATTATAGGGAAAATGGATTTGCATCTGCTATGATTGAAGCTAAAACTATTGCTTGTGATACGGGGATTGAACCCGAATTTCCTAAAAAACGTCAAAGTCATAGAAAGAAACAATTTGATGAGAATGCTAAAAAAGAGACAGTACAAGACAGTACAATCAGTTGAAGAATCATTTAGAGTCAATTATTTCATATGTGTAGGGGATATGGCTCTTTCTTCATTAAGAAGTAGATTTGAGCAAATGCAAACATATGAATGAATTTTTGGGTTCTTGTTTAATTCAAAGAAGTTAACTTCATTGGGTGATGATGAATTGAAAATTTATTGTGTGAAGCTTGAAACTACTTTAAGAAATGGTGAGTCTTCTGATGTTGATGCAAGTGATTTGTTTTCAGAGTTACAGGTACTTGCAATTTCTTTTACCAGCAGAAGTAAACACAACACTTGAAATTGTAGAGTTTGTAAAAGATATGGACTGTTTTCCAAATGTTTTGATTGCCTATAGAATACTATTGACTGTACCTGTGACTGTAGCATCAGCAGAAAGAAGCTTTTCTAAATTAAAATTATTGAAATCTTACTTGAGGTCTACCATGTCACAAGAAAGGCTAAATGGGCTAGCAATCTTATCCATTGAAAAGGAGATGTTAGAAAATCTTGAATTTGAAAGCATAATTGAGGATTTTGCTTCTCAAAATGCAAAAAGAAAATCATTTCAATAATACTTTTTTAATTGTGATTTTATTTTTCACCTTATCTTGTAGATGGTGATGCTGGTATGAGAAATTATTTGGCCGACAATTTGGTACTCTTACCGAAATGCTGGTATGAGAAATTTATTTATTTATGTATTAAATGTATTTATCATATGATATTATTTGATTTTTAATGAAATTACTATTTTTGGGCTAAATATATGAAAACATGTTATATATGTGCATATATTAAAAAACTATAAAAATGAATAAAGGGCCCATTTTAGTGATTCGCACCGGGCCTTTGAAAAGTCAGGACCGGCCCTGGTTGGTTGACAAAGCTTTTTAATGTAGTACTAAAGAGCAAGAAGATGCCTAATGCTTGGCGGAAAAGTATTCTTATACCCATATACAAGAACAAAGGAGATATTCAGAACTGTGCGAACTACCGCGGGATTAAATTGATGAGCCATACGATGAAATTATGGGAGAGAGTTATTGAGAGAAGACTAAGAAGAACAACAAACATTTCAGAGAATCAATTTGGTTTTATGCCTGGGAGATCAACCATGGAGGCTATCTTTCTCCTGAGGAGGTTAATGGAAAAGTATAGAGAAGGTCAGAGAGATTTACATATGGTGTTCATTGACTTGGAGAAGGCCTATGACCGGGTTCCTAGGGAGATTCTTTGGAGAGTTCTGAAAAAGAAAAGAGTGTGCGTCGTATATATTGAGGCGATAAAGGATATGTATGATAGAGTCATGACATCTATAAGGACGACTGGCGGCGAAACTAAGGAGTTTCATATCACGATTGGTTTACACCAAGGCTCAGCGTTAAGCCCATACTTGTTTGCCCTAGTTATGGATGAGATTACAAGACATATCCAGGATGAGGTGCCGTGGTGTATGCTATTTGCAGATGACATTATTTTAGTGGATGAGACGAGAGAATGAGTGAATACTAAACTAGAATTGTGGCGGAAAACATTAGAGACAAAAGGGTTTAGGCTAAGTCGATGCAAAACGGAATATATGGAATGCAAGTTTAGTCAAAGTATGATACCTGGTAGCATAGAAGTAAGTTTGGGCGCACAAAAGATTGTAGAGAAAGAAAACTTTAGGTACCTTAGATATATGGTGCAACAGGATGGAGGGATTGATACTGATGTAAGTTGCAGGATTCAGGCTGGGTGGACCAAATGGAGGAGTGCTTCGGGGGTCTTGTGTAATCGAAAAGTCCCCCTCAAGGTTAAAGGAAAGTATTATAAGGTGGCGGTACGACCAGCGTTGTTATATGTGGATCATAGTGTTGGGCAGTAAAGCATAATCATGTCAAGAAGATAGAAGTTGCGGAGATGAGAATGCTAAGATGGATGTGCGGGATCACAAGGAGATATAAGATTAGGAATGAGGAGATTAGGGGCAAAGTAGGAATAGCACCGATTGGAGATAAAATGAGAGAAAATCGACTGGTATGGTTCGGCCATGTTAGAAAGCGTCCAACGGAGGCACCTGTTAAAAGGTGTGAAAGCATGGACATTGCTAAGAGTAGGAGAGGGAGAGGGAGACCCAAGAGAAGTTGAAAATAAACTATTAAACATGACCTTGCCTACATGGATCTAACGGAGGACATGGCCCTAAACAGATTTGATTGGCATCGTCAAATCCATATAGCCGACCCCACCTAGTGAGAAAAGGCTTAGTTTGGTTTGGTTTTGTTTGGTTTAATATTGGCGGCCATAGTAATAACGACCATTAAAAGCTTTCTTCCGATGGCGCCAAATTTTCACACGAAGATTTTGGGTTTTTACCTTACTACTTTTAGAGATAAAAGTTTAAGCTATTAAGTGATGATTTTTAATGTCACAAATCTTTTTTACAATAGGGCCCACTTTTCACATATCTAAACTATTGCTTCACCTTTTCTACAATCCAAATATATATATCTATATATATAGTATATTTTTCTACAAATGTGGATCTCTTAAAATACAAATAAATTATTGGCTATTAGATAGGGGCAGAAACTCCTCTTTTGAAATCGGGAAGTTTTTGAATATATATATATATCTTTGGAAGAGAGTAGGATGCAAGACAAAATGGACCAAAATCTGGCACAAAATTCAAATGTGGCCATTTTGCAAACCATTTCACTCGGACAATTGTCCAGCAATATTTTGATTTTATTGTCCAATGCTGCAATGCAGCTGTCTTTCAGTGTCTTTCATTCAAATTAGTAAACAATTGGGGAACCACTGCTGATACCACGTAATGCAACTATTTTCACTTTTTGTAAGAAGTGGTGTGTTGAGTTCCCTTATTAAAAAGCATTTGGATTAAAGGAGTGGAACCTACTTGCTGATTTCTTGGATAGTACATACTGTTTTATCTCAGCTGTTGGTTTGTGGCTGTCTCTGTTTAGAACTTTAGATAGATGAGTTCCTTGATCCAATCTAGTTATTTTAGGACATTATCCACAACACAAAGTATGGCTCTATCATATATTTCATGTTTATGACTTCTTAAGCTTCATTGCTTCAATGTGTTTGGAAGAACAAGAAAAAGAAAAAATCTATTGAAATTTTGACATAGCATGTCCTCTAGTGAAAAAATAACTCCCGGTAATACTATCCACTGTTCAGATACATGAATTCCTCGATTTAATCTACTTATTTTAGGAAAAAAATCTAGAGCACTAAATCTAGCTCCATCATTTATTTCGAGGTTAGACGTTCTAAGCTTCTCTTTATATGATTTGAAAGGTAATAAAGAAAAAATCTATTGAAATCTTGACAAAAAAGGGCTTTGGCCGGAGGTCCCTCATAGCAAGACTATCCCATTAATAATGGCCAACTACCATTTAATTGCCCACGATTAATGGAATCCCATTAATGAGATTTTCAAATAAATTCTAAAAACACACAAGTAGATTTCAAAATAATGCAAATAAATTTCAAAAAAATACTATAATTTCAAAAAACGCAATAAATTTTAAAAAAAAGTAATAAATTTCAAAAGAACGCAGATAAATTTAAAAAGATGCAAATAAGTTTCAAAAGATCGAAATGAATTTCACAAAATGTAAATAAATTTTAAAAGACTCAAATAACTCTCAAAAGATCCAAAGAAAATTCAAAAGATGCAAATAAATTTCAAAAGACGCAAATGAATTTCAAAAGACACAAATAAAATTAAAAAACGCATACACATTTGCCAAAATTAAGATAAATCAATTTCCAAAATTCTAAATTTTTTTCCAAAAACTCAAGTATCTTTGTCAAAACTCAGTTAAATTTATTTCAAAAACACAAATAAATTTGAAAAGACACAAATAAATTTCAAAAGACACAAATAAAATTAAAAATATAAATAAATTTGCTAAAAAAACTCATATAAATTTAAAAAAAACTCAGATAAATTTGCAAAAAAAAAACATAGAAATATGACAGAAGACAGATAAATTTGACAAAAACTCATATAAATTAACAAAAACTCAGTTAGATTTGACAAAAACTCAAATAAATTTGACAAAACTCAGATAAATTTAACAAAAACTCAGGTAAATTTGATAGTAGGTATGGGCTATGTGCTGGGTCTTCTCCTCCTTTGGTTGGAGAGAAGCAGGTCGGGTCTTGGTCTTCTCCTCCTTCGTTTCAAACTCTGTAACAACAGAAAACCAGAAATGTCATTTCTACAAGTTTCATGTAAAAACCATACTAAAATCTTCCCAAAAAAAAATGTAATCAATAAAACTTCCTCTAATAAAAAAATACCTAATTATACAATCTAATCTCCACCAACGCCAAAGAAGAAGACAAAGAATCACTACAATGCCATTAAAGCTTCAAGAAACTGTTTCCACTTCCTTATAAATGATCCTCACACCGCTCTAAAAGCATGGAGCTTAAATAATCGTGAATCACTACAATGCCATTAAAGCTTCAAGAAACTGTTTCCACTTCCTTATAAATGATCCTCACACCGCTCTAAAAGCATGGAGCTTAAATAATCGTACTTCCTCTGTCGTTCAAAACCAACAAGACAAGAGGAACAATAAGAAGGGAAATTCTATATGCACCACCATTTTTAATGAACACACCCACATTCTGAGCTCACCACATCCATTTTAGGTTTAAAACCTATTTGCTGAGCCCACCCACCAAAATGCCGAAACTGCCCACCAGCCCTTTCTTCTCCTTCTCCATTCCCTCTTCCTCGTTTTTCAAATTTGGCTCGGCTAACAGAAGTTGAAAAAATCCGGCGTCTCCTGCTACATCTTCTCCACTGCTCTCATCACGTTCTTCTTATTCTTCATCTTCTTCTTCTTGTCCAAACAAGGTAAGGTAATCTTCTTCTTCTTCGTTAAAGCTTTTCAATCATTTTCACCTTCTTTTTAGGTTGTAATGTATGTGTATTTAGATTGTATTTTCACCTATTTCGATTGTATGTGGATTCCCTAATGCATGATATGGATGTGTATTTCGAACGCCAAATTTTCCCTTCCTATTTGTTTTCTTCTTCTGGTTCGCGTGGTGCTCGGCATACCAGAAGTGTGCAGGTTAAATTTGCACGGCATATCGACACCCGTGCATTTACTATATGCACGGCCAATGTTAACCGTGCATGTCATATATGCACGGCCAATGTTAGCCGTGTATATATTATTTGCACGGTGTCGATATGCCGTGCAAATTAAATAAGCACGGCTAACATTGGCCGTGCAGATATGAGATTGCACATTAATAGTATGCCGTGCAGAACAAATTTACAATGTTAAATAACAATTTTTGTTTTGTATTTTGAACAGATTAGAAAATGCCAAGAAGACCTGCTCGTCGCGGTGGCAGCTCACTTTCAATAGGTGGACGGGCTAGTTCTTCTAGCGAGCCATCTAGAGTGAGGACGAAGATTGGTGTGGCAAGACCGCCACGTCGCCGAGGTTTGCATACTAGTAGTTCGACTGCCGGTCGTCAACGACCAACGGCATCTGAACGAAGACGAAAAATGCGACAGGATCCACTCCCAGATTCGTCAGAGGAGTCAGAGGATGATTCATCTGAGGAGGATTCATCAGAGCATGATTCCTCAGAGGAGGAGGAGGCACAGCCGTCCACTTCTGCTGCAGCGGCAGCAAGGGATGATCATCCATCAGGCCAGGATGAACAGCCATCCAGTCCTCCCCCAGCGGCGGCAGGGGAGGGTCCTATCCCCGGTGGTCCGGTTGATTTATCGGTCCTCCCTAGTGTCAGGACGCACGTGGCCATACCCATATGGGACGGGGAGGTAATCTTGTTTTTTTTAAATTTGTGAATTATTTATTTTTCAAATAATATGTGTTGAAGTCTATAATAACATATATTAATTAAGTTTAAAACTTTTAATGTGCAGGAACGTGAGCCGCTTAAGTGTATCAATCATTAGTGAGGGTTGAAGGATTGGTACATACCTCGGCCCGGGGATGGGGCCGATATCGAAGTTCCTCGGTTTCGTGCGATTTTAGAAGAGTCTGGATTGGCTGGCCTTAAGTCATTGTCGTACCAATATACTTCCGCCCCTTTGATATCCAGTTTCGTTGAGAGGTGGCAGCCCGAGACAAACACCTTCCACATGCCATTCGGTGAGATGACGATCACCTTAGACGATGTGGGTACTCTCCTCGGCATCCCAGTAACGGGATTGCCTGTCCACGCATCGACCAGTATGGGATTTACCAAGCAGGTAGATTTACTTGAGGCTGGACTAGGCGTGGATAGAGCGACCGCGTCTGCTGAACTTCAAGTGGCTCGTGGTGGGGTAGTGAGGCTGGCCTGGATCAAGCGAGTGTGCAGTAGGGTGGGTCCTCGGTCGTCTGTTGAGCAGGTAGATTGTGCAGTTAGAGGCTATCTTCTGTTTCTGTTAGGCTGCACAATTTTCACTGATAAGTCGTCCACCAGAGTCCCCATTGCGTACCTATCTTTACTGATGGACTTGGGATAAGTCCGTCATTATGCATGGGGCGCTGCCAGCACTTGCATATCTTTATCGCCAATTGGGGACCGCTACGAGGGCAGATGTCAGACAGATTGCTGGGTACCTGACACTCCTCACGGTAAATGTGCATAACTCTTTGATTAAAGTTTCCATTGCCTATCTCTTTACTATTATTTATATATTATTTTTAATCATATAATTAAAAACTCTAACTCTTGCAGTCTTGGGTGTACGAGCACTTCCCATTTGTCCGTCCTCCTGCAGCATTGGGGTTTACGGCTGCAATGCCTCATGCGGCTCGCTGGAATCCTGGCCAGGATTCCGGGATTGGAAGGGAGAACGTAAAGTTGTTGCGGGAGAGGCTGGACGACTTACATCCTAGTGAGGTGAGCATCCAATAGATTTGTTTCTATTTATTTTAAGTTTTTTTTATGATCTATATTTATTTGTTAGAATATTAATGATTTGTTTCAATTACTTCTTGACATAGGTTGCTTGGGATCCGTATACCGGTGCCAGAGCTCAGCATCCATTCCAACAGAGTTCTTTCTTCTGTGGTTGCTTGAGAGCAATGGATGTCATTGAACCCTACCACTCACAGAGGGTTCTTCGTCAATTTGGGTATGTTCAAACCATCCCACCAGCACCGCTTGCGCCCCTTCGTGCGTCTCGAGGATCTACCGCCGGACAATACAAGGTCTCCTATAGATTCCTTGATCAGTATTGGGAGTCTTGGGAGGATCATGTATTATCACTAGCACACCGTGGCCATCGAGTACAATATGCATGGGAGTGCTCACCCGACTACATGGAGTGGTTTGTTAGGATTTCACGTCCTCGGGTACAGAACCCTGAACGGCACTCCCATTATCATCCTCATGAGGATCAAGATGACCCGACTCCAAGAGTGGTGAGCGTTTGAAATTGCAATTGTAACATTATGCATCCATTTTAAAAGTTATAATTCTCTTAATTATTAACATGTATAATGATTTCTTACAGATCCGCCGAGCGAGTGATAATCTTCGTGCTACGATTGCACAGCCTGGTCAATCTGCTGATTTTTACTACCGGGCAATACAGACCACTCTGGAGATCTTGGATGGCTTGCCGGTGACGTACCGACGACGTACGCGTCCTTAAGGAGATTTGCTGTTTTTGGATTTTATGATTGTGTCATGGGATTTTGTAATTTATTTTGGAACTTGGCGAATTATAAGCCACTTTTTTTTAGGCAATTATGTAAATGATCACTTTTACATATATAATGATGAATTCAAGTTCTTTCTTTTTGAGATGTCTAGTATGATGGCTGACTTTTTATATTTTAATTACTCTTATAGTCTATATTTGTGTAAAAGAAAGATTAGGCAAAATGGAATGAAAAGGACATATGTCAGCACAAAATATAATTAACGTGTATTGCACAGTATGCTCGGCCGTTAATAGCCGTGCATAACATGGTCTGCACGGCTATTATGTGCCGTGCATAACATGGTCTGCACGGCTATTATGTGCCGGACATAATATGGTCTGCACGGCACATGTTGGCCGTGCATAACAAAGATTGCACAGTATCTGTTAGCCGTGCAGATTCTGACAAGCCATTACATGTTGGCGTTGCAGACCATGTTTTACATCACTTTTTCATATCGGTGTGAGTTACATCAAATGATAATCAAATTGTTACATCAAATGACAAGCAAACGGTTACATCGAAAAGAGTTACATTATATAATTTATATGGTTACATCAAATGAGAATCATTTTATATAATCAATCGCTGTCAAGATTAACCGACTCTTGTGTTGCTACACTATTTCCCAAAATGTCTCTGAATTGCTCAATGCGATTTGCATATGGGGTCTGCCATCCATCTGCATCAGGATGATGGTGTCTATGCCAATTTGTTGCAATAGGTGGCATGGGTGCTTCTGGCTTCATGAATACCTGAACGAAATGGTTTCCATTGACGAAACCAATCGCGATTATTTTGTGATCACTTGTTGGAATCGGGGGTGATAACAAAGGCAAGAAAGTCAGGCATTGCTGCAATGAAAGCAGGACCAATACGACTTTATAATACGAAGATATCAAGTGACCCATGTCCGGCATTGTCATCCAACGATCGAATCCTGGATTGTTTTCGAAGTAAGACAACGCGTAGTACAGCTCTCCAACCCGGTCATCTCCTCCATATATCAATGTATAATATTGTTGATGCCTCTGCAATTCAGTGTTCAAGTCCAATCTAACCTGTCTCCAACTGTCCTCGCCCATGCCAAGAAGGCCTGCTATAGATCTGAATCCACAGTTACCATCCGCTGCGACATCCTTGACATTATGGATGTAGGGTCCCAAAGGCTGTGGGAGTGATTGCGAAAATGCACATGATCGAGTTCGACGGACACTAATCTTCTCACTCTTCTTCTTAACAGATGTACTACTTAATTTAAGTCGTCCACTCTCTTTCACCCCTACTGCGTATTCGAATGCAGACGGCTCACGAGTCGTAGACCGATCGAACTTCTTTTTCTTCAATGATGACCGACCGCGAGTATTCAATTTAATGTCTGGTTCAATCAGAGGTGTACATTCTGGACTTGCTATTTCTCTCAATTTTTTCAGTAGTTGAATTTTTCCAGCCTCATCACTTCCCCGAAATTTCTTATCGATCAAGTCGAACTCAGAAGTTGTGGTCAACTCAGGGGCTTTGTTCACCTTAGTGGGATCTAAATTGAGCTTCCGCCAAAATTGATGTACACATGTTAGTAGTATATGAGACCCTTCTCTTATACATTCTCCAATTTCATGTGCACATGGTAGACCATGGGTCCGTCGTACAACGCACCCACATGCATTCAAATCCGAACCAATATCAGCAGCTCTTACCGACTCATTTAATACTATATCCAAAGCACTCCTTGATACAAATCCTCTCAGTTCACGGAATAGTGCCGGTTTGAATTTATGTTGCACGATGTTCAAACTCTTTTCAAAAGAAGCCTTTATTTCAGTAAATAACAACTGAAGCAGGGAATGGATAACCTGCCAGGACGAATCAAAACTACAGCTCGATGTACCAAGATGTCTCTTTAACTTTGCGTGTGCACTCTCAGCCCTGTTAGTGGTGCAGTTGCCAAAATGCATATTCTGATCCGTCCAAACAGACACGAATTGTTCCTTATGCTTATTCAACCACGAGTTCTTCACATAAACAACAGCATGTGGATACCCACAAAAATTCCGTCCCAAACCACTTAGAAGTTGAATATAGTCACTTTCAGTTGGAGAGAGTACCAACATGTTCCAACAAGAGATAAAAGCATCACATCTGTCGTTGGTCTCAAAGAACTTCTTACAGTTTGCCAAGATGTTCCTAGATATATGCCACCTGCATAATAAGTTTGCTGCATTCGGATATACAACTTTGATTGCATTCATGAGCGCTAAATCTCTATCTATGACAATCACACGTGGCATAATGCATCCATCCATTACATCCTTAAGCCTCTCCATTGCCCATCTATAATTGGCCTCCCTCTCTGAATGAAGGTAAACAAAAGCAACGGAGAACGTCAATTGGGTAGATGTAACACCAACAATCTCAAGCAATGGAAGTCGATATCTATTGGTCTTGTACGTGGAATCCATTATCAAAACTTCTGGAAATGCACGTAATAGCTGAATAGATGACGGATGTGCCCAGAATAAGTCTAAGATTGCATCTGTATCATCATTGCTAGTGTGATACTCAATGTATTTGTTCTTCTCCAAATGCATCATAAGTTGCTGCATCTGTGATCGACCGGCCATCTCTGTCACCCTAAACTTCTGACGAGCATTGTAGATACTCTTCATCGTAGTGGTGTTGTGCACATTCATCTCCTGCAGTGTTCGAAGGATGTTCCTTGGCTTCACCAGACTCTTAGACATATCAATCAAAACATTAATCTCTTCCGTAGAAAGCCTCCCAGCGAACGAGTGCCCTTCGAGATGTTGTGCGTTTGGATGATTGTGTATCCCACAAACCACTACTAACATCCAATCATCGTCACTAGGCAACTTTCGACCCTTCAAAGCAAATGGGCAATTACACTTCTTCGTTCCAGTTGCCTTGTTAGGATTCTTCTTTTCGTATATCTTCGATGAAGCCCTGTAACTACCACTTCTCTCACATGATAAAACTATTCTCGGTTTCCTGCCATCTCCACCAGCATCCGAAGTTTTGATTACAATCACCAAGCCATGTTTCTTTCCGACATCCCGTGTCCATTGGATTAGATCATCTCGGCTTCTGAATATCGTTTCAGTGGTGAAGACATTAGTAAAATCAAGAGAACACTGACTTGCACCAGTTGAATCAATCTCCTGAAAATATGATCCCAAAATTATTAGTTTATTAGTGCACGGTCCTACACACTGCACGGCAAATTATAGCTGTACATTATTTTTTTGCACGGTTTAATATTACCGTGCAAGTTTATTTTGCACGGTTTATTGTGACCGTGCAAAATACTATTGCACAGTTAAAATGTGCCGTGCAGTGTGATTTTGCACGGTTCTGGAATACCGAGCATATCGCGGAAACAAAATAATTAACGATCTGGAAACGGACTTGGAGAATATACATCCTCTTGGTAGATTGACAGTTGCTTGTCGATGTTGAAAATGCCTGCTTTCTCAGTAGACAATGTGCCCCGGGGAGATGAGTACTTTCAAGGGTTGAAGATTCTTATGAGACTTAAGGATACTTTTAAATGGTTGAAGAAGATGATGAGGAAAGAGATGAACATAAACGGGCATGAATGAGTGCGAGGGAACGGTTACGAAACAATGGATGAAAGGGAGAATGAAGAATAAAAAGAGGAGGAATAGGAGATGACAACGGCTCCCCCACTGTGAAAGAACGAAAGGAAGAGGAGAGGAGGAGGTTGATGGTAAAGGGCTAGTTCGTCATTTCACTGGAGGGCAATTTAGTAATTAAAAAAAAAACTTAAAAGTGGGTGTATTCATCAAAAATGGTGGTGCATATAGAATTTCTCCAATAAGAATAAGATGCTTTAAATGACAGTAGTCCTGCTCAACCTCCACTAATCGTGTCTTTTTCAACTAATCTGACTTCTTCCTTTTAAGTTTAACTGCTAACTTGCTTCTTTATAGAGAGGGATGACAAAAAACTTACTGCGTCTACCGCGGCGACGAGGGGCAGGCGGCGAAGACTGGGCAGCAGGGGCGGAGGTTCCGGGCGGTTCTACGGAGATGGTCGGACGATGTTCCTCCGGCGTGCTTTTTCCGATTCCGGCGACGAACTGCGACTTGCACTGCGAAGGCTTGTGGGGTCTTCTCCGGCAACAACCCTTTTCTGAAACTCGACAACTACAGCGCCTTGAGTCCGGATCTGAGATCTAGATTCTCTTTGATTTCTCCACTTGTCAATCCAAAAGGAGAAAAACAAGACAAATCAACTTTTGTCTTCTTTAAACTTTTGTAAACAGAAACAAAACCCCAGTGGCCTCAGATCTGGTGAGGCCCTGCGAAACCAAGTCCAACCGTGCCCTTCTCTATCCGATGGTAACAGAGATCGAGAGGATTTAAGAAGGAGGGAGGAGGGAAGATTTGAAATTTTAAATTTCAAAATTTTATGCCTAAAACAGTTGAAAGGGCAAATTAGTCCTGAAAAATGTGATCATGTGGACGCAGGGACCTATGGCTGCAAATAGTCTAGCTGAGTCGACCAGAGGCCTTAACAAGTTTTTGCTTGGACTGGAGGCTGGATACAATCCACTATAGGCACCTTTCGCTAATTATCTCCTAAATCTATAGCTCCTTCATTTACATCAAGGTTAGACGGTCTAATTAAGCTTCTCTTTATTTAAATTTGGAAGGATAATAAACAAAAAATCCATTTAAATCTTGACACAACATGCCCTCTAATGAAAATCACTCATAGGAAGACTATAAAATGGCCCAAATGTAGAGTAGAAATTCAGGTGGAAATGGCTGTTAGAGAAATGAGGCGTCCAAGCTTCATTGCAATCTTCTTGGTATCCTTCATCTTGGTTTCTCATTGTGGTCTCTCTCTCTCTCTCTCTCTCTCTCTCTCTCTCTCATAGTAGGAATTATACAACAAACCTTTTCTTTGGATTTTACCTAATCACCTTTCCAAACTGACTACACATACCTCCACCCCTCCCCAAGATGATCACTGATCACTTGTTTTTTAAGTTGTATTTTTCGCAAATTTTACATTTAATTGATAATCAAGCATCTATATATTTCACTTATGATCAATCCAAAAGCATGTAACCCCAACTGGAATGAAACTGGGCCCCATCCATATTGGCAGGGTAGTGCATGGAACTAAATATTTTGCTCAAGCAAAGGTAGTTCATCAATGCCAAATTAGGTTTTCTTGCATCAAGTGTGATTTGCAGTACACTTGCAGACTCACACCCACTCCAATTCATTGTGCAGCTGAAAACACACTTGTAAATGCACTCTATTGCTTTGGAGAATACTGCAGTCATTCTGATCATTTTTGCCAAGATAACTGCAAATCCTATGGCTACTCTAGTGGAGAATGCAAATTCGTGGATCACACTCTCCGATGCTGCTGCTCCTAGTCCTTGAGTGTGTCAAAAAGTACTAGTGTCATTTTTCACTCTGAATAACTATTGGCTAATGACAATAAATTAAGGACAGTTTTTGGATTGTTAGATTCTATTTCTTTTCAAGATCATATTTCTGCTATGCTTGGGAAATTATGCCACATTGCATTTGGATGTCAATTTTTTATTTTATTTAGCTGATCAACCTCTGAATATGGATCCAACAATAATCCTATTTGTTTGATTTGGATAAAGAATCAACTCGAAAAAAAAAAAGACAGGAAACATGATTCAAGCTTTGTTGGCTCTAAAAGATCAATATGAACCAAGCTCCTAGGCTCTTGGACATTCTGGATTTGGATTCTTGGGTTAGAACATTATGGATTTGGATGATTGGGATTCGAGAAATTCGTGATCCTTAACACATGCATTCAACTGAGTATGAACTTCTCTCCAGTCCAGGAACAAATTTAATGCTATCTTTTCTTATATTGTAGACTCTTTAAATTTCGATAATCAGATACCCATTCACATCTCCATTATCAGGTCATTATTTGTTTTGATTTTTTTTCTAGGTTTTTTTATTACATACGCCCCCTACCGTTTCTTGCAATGTTTAAAAAAGCCCGTCTTGACCATGAATTGTAATTTGGATCTAGCTGGGATGCCCCAATTGTTTAAACCCGAGCACAAAACTGTGGTTAAAGTTCTCTGGCCATTTTGAGACAGTGTGGTAGGTACTGTTAAATTGAATATATTTGGAAGCTCCATAAGAAACTGCAAGCCTTCTGACATCAATATCTATATAAAACCATATTCAATACATGCACAAACCTAAACACATAGATACAGCTCCCTTATCAATTATCATATAGCATTTGGGCAATTTCTTGATTCAAACTAGAATAACAGGAAGCCCAAATCAAACATTTCTTCTCCACCAAATCAAAATGTCTTAAGAAAGCGCTAGAAGAAGAACCCGAATAATAAAAAAAAGAGGGGGAGAAGAAGAAAAACATGAGGTATTTGTAAAAGAAGAACTAGTGAAAAGCAAACCAAAGGCATAAAAGGATGAATATCTAAAAGAGGTAAATAGTAAACCAAAACTAAATAAAAAATTCATGAACCAAACACAAAATTAGGTGAAGTATTCTGTAAACGCACATAAAACAAACATCGCATACGAAGAACATACAAATCTAAGGAAAAGGTCATTGAAGGCAAATAAATCTTAGTTAAATACACATATACACACTAAAATGCAGAACTATAAGAACTTGCCTGAGATAACTAGAGATTCTCTAACATGATCAAGACCCATAACCAGAAACCAAAGATATCCATGAAATCTCCATGATTTCCAGCAAATAGTATCTCCAAAAGCCACCAAAATGTTCTTTTTCTTTTACGCCTTTTGTCTTCTCTATAGAGCTTCCTCTGGATATGGTTGAGAGCTTCAAAAGACAAATATATGTTTCAAGATATCAACAGAAAGGAAGTGTTGCTTGTGGCAAGAATACCATCACTCCAAAATTACTAAATCATTTAACCAAATCTTTTTAAAAATTGAAAGGTTTGGAACTCCAGTAGCAAACTTGCAAAGTCGCATGCACAATTCAGTAACTAATTAGAAAACCTCACCAAATCTGATCTCTCCTCTTTGATTGAGCACCTAATCAGATCTCAACGCAAGCCTGGTTAAGAGTGCCAACATTTAGAATCCATGTGCTGGAATAATCCACTTGGAGTGGTTTTTGTGAGTCACCAATGAAGATGGCTATGACTAAAAACGAGGCTCAAAAGGATGAAATGGACTATAGAAATAAGATATAATAGAAAATAACACGTATGAAAAAAGAATAGGAAAAAAGTATGAAGAAAGAGAGCAAGCTGTAAGTACCCAAGAAAGATTTGTTGCAATTGAAAACTTCAAGGGTGTGGAAATCCCAGCTCATACTTGAGATGTCTGATAGTGTGTAGACTCTGTTCACAGGCCATCACTGAAAGAGATAAAAATATTTTGAACACAAAAAAGAAAAAAAAAACACAGATCTGAAGAAAATATAAAGAAAGCAAAAGAAACTCTACATCATGTTAGCCCCATTTCAATAGTGTGCATCACTATTAATCCTTCAAATTTCAATGAATGAAGACATATTCAATAAAAAAGATAATCAACTCGGTAATCTGTTTAATCAATTCAGAAACTAAAAGAAATCTAAAGAACTAAAAACTGCAGAGATAAGTTTAACAAATAATATTGCCCATCATACTATAAAAGATCAAAGTTTAACAAAATGCCCTTTATAAGTCTAATCAGTGAATGTGGTAAAAGCATCAGGCCATGCTACAGAGGATCCATTCCCAACTTGGCCCAAAGTGGAATGATAACCATCAGGATAAGGCCGGTCAACATCTCCTTTGTCAATGACGTCAACTGTAACCTTGTATACATTTTCCGGAAGAGCTTTATCATGAATAAATTGGGTCCCATTCCCGATATGAGCCCTTCCATGAGCGACCACTTCTTGATGCCAAGACATTAATTTGCACGGCCGCAGTCTCATTGAATGTTCATCGCTCCCTAATGTGTTGGAAACTGCAACCAACTCTGTCATCTTCGGTGGGAATGAAACGCTTGCTTGGGATCCGGAAGGCATGGGCCAGTGCTGCTGTATTAATGTTTTAAAGCTTCAGTTATTCTTTCAATACATGTAGAAAAAATCTAATATTATGAAATTCTTTTAAAAAAATCCAATAATTTCAATAGATCTTTACCTCAATCATTTGTTTTATAGCACCAAGTTCTTCGAAAAGTTTTTTTGTACTGAGGATACGTAGTTTACTCGGTCCTCCAAATTCATAATTGAGGTCGACTCCTCAGTAACTTTCTTTTCTTTGGTAGCTAGTTTTTCAAGAGCTGTAGAGGACCCTACAATTTGAGTTCCTGATATAACGTTCCCAACACCTCGAACACGACCCCTCGTATCAACACCAAATACCTGGGTCAATGGATCCTTGAGGATGTCATGGGAATGTACTTCATCTTGGCTGGAAAGTAGCTCATTTACTCCTTCCTGTCAAATTATAAACATCATATAAGTAAACTTTTAAAGTTATTTTCTACTATATTGACTTAAGTAGAGGACAATCAACTTACCATATGTGAAGACACGCTACTTGGGATAGAATCATCTTTCCGTTAATGGATTTCTATCCGCATTTTAGTCCTAGTAAGCGGGGGTTCATCCTCCTTCTTTTGGCATTTCTATATTTGCACAAATTTGACCTTATCAGTATTTAAGAGACAACGCAATATGACATTTATGTTCCATAGAAATGCCAATACATACCATTCTCTCCTCCAGTCTCGTGTGGCCATACCTACCACTCGCATGGTAAATGTTCAATTTCTTCCTCACATCCGTATTTTTTGTCCGTCGTTCTATTGTTTTAGGATTTGAATTATGTTTGACAAAAGCCTCCCAATCTTCAGACCGAACTCCCGGAGGACGATTGTTCAATTTATCCTCATGAGTTGTATGAGGATCAAAGTACTTTTTCCTCAATTTTGCCCTATCCTTCCGCATCATCTCAGACATGCTCTTAAGGCATTTATCTTTATAGGACTGAGGAACAATAAATTCGTCCTGAAAAAAATATATCTTTTTAGGCTCAAGGACTAAATAGATGATAATATAAGTATTGCGGCCACTTCAAGTGGAGATATTGCTAAAATTTCATACCTGAAGGTGCTTCCAGAGTTCATCCTTCTTTTCTTTAGTCACAGCACGCCAATCCTTGATGGAAATAGGGACAATGGTGCGAACCAGCTCTCCACATCTTGATGCCAGCTTGGTCGAGTGATCACCCACAGGTACGCCAAATGCATTTAAGGTAATCACTGGCTTTTTTTTTTTGACAAAGAGGAAGTTTCTAACAAATAGAAAATGCATGTTATATAAAATGATCAAAAACGCGAAAGTTTCAACACATAGAAAATGCATGTTTCAAATTAAAGCATGAAATTTATTTAAAGAGTGAAGTAACTTTTTCCTAACCTGCATTCAATGAACTTGCAATGTGTTCCTCCGCCATTAAAACAACTATTTCTCAAATGACATGATAACACTTAGCATAAGCAATTCATACTCATCAACAAACAATAGAATTAACAAAAAGAATATTTTAAATGAAGAGGGTGATATTTGAACATTAGTATAACCAGGGCACCATAAGCATGAGCATCATCAAGTGACCATAAGCATGAGCATAACCAAGTGACCATAAGCATGATCATAATCAAGGCACCATAAGCATAAGTATATTTCACATTATAAATAAGTGGACAAAACCATCAATCAAAAAATTTTGGAAATTCAATTTGTTGCAAGCCCAGCTCTACAATTCATAGTCAATTTCTTTAAGTACATTTTCTAAATATGCATTTTCACCATCAAAGGAAGAAAACAGACTAGGATCTTCAAGTGCCTCAACATCTTTTGTTAATCACTTTGGGGCCATTAGAACAATAAACCAACCAGGCCTTGGTTGATCTTTGGAATAGAACACTTGACTTGCTTGACATGCTAATATGAATGGCTCATCTCCTTCCTTATCAGTTCCTTTACGTTTCTCCATGTTCAACATTGCCAAATTTGTCTCGGGATCAACTCTGCACTCATTGGTCATGTCCTCTACTTTAAACCAATCACAAAAAACACTGGTTGACGAAAATCAATGTAATCCAATTCGATTATCTGCTTCACAACTCCATAAGTGGTCTCATCTTCCTTGTAATTCTTATATTTAGCACTTGCTCTGTATTTAGTGATGGCATTCATTGAGACCCCGCTATTTTGTGTCGACTTATTAGTCTCATAATCGCTTGGAGAGAATACAAATCCATTGACACAATATTTGTTATAATATTTTGCCTTAAACATTGGGCCATCTGTAAGTCGTTTAAGAGTCTTCTCACACTCGACAGATTCCATCTGCATATAAAAAATGGGATTTCACAATCCTCGGAATATATAAATAGGCATATCATCCAATACCTAGAATTGAATAAATAATTAAAATAATACTTCCTTCCACAACCATTTGATGAAATCAGGCTCATTGTTGCTACACACACTGCCCTTCTTTTTTGGTCTCTTTGAAGTGCTTGTTCTTAAATACATTTTATATTTCCTATAGTAATGACAGACACGTTACTATGCATATCTATGTATGTCACAACTAATTACTACACCTTACATGTTATTTTTGAAACTTTATCCACTCACTCTTTCCAGTCCTCAATTCCACCATAGCTATCCAGAACCCATCTACTTACTTGTTGATGTTGTATGTTAGTTAGACATATAATTTTGCCTTTATCCAAGGGCTCTTCATCGCACTCACCGTCATCATCTAGGAACCTTTGACGTGTCCTCTTGTGACCACCTCTATCACCATCCAGCATATGCTCCATACAAATACAAAATAGATTCCTCTACAATGTAGCGCTCTACAATGCAACCTTCAAAATGTGCAGTATTTTTTACATATCTTTTATATATCCTTCTTAACCTGTTGAGGGATTTCAAATTAACATTATATTATACTATTTAGAAGACAACTTCGGAGTTAGCTACTTACCGTTCAAAAGGATACATCCAACGAAACCTAACTGGATCGCAGGCTAATGCTTCATCAGCTAGATCCACCATGAGGTGAATGCTAATTACAAATAATGAAGGTGGAAAGAGCTTCTCTAAAACGTGCATTTTGACGATAAACCGTTCTTTGATAGCAATGATATTATCAAATTGTCTTTGAGCACAAGATGTTAAAGAAGTTACAAATTTGTTGAATTGCACCCTTCAATGCCTTATGCTTTGAGAAGGCATGATGTGGCAAAACAGGTAATAATTGTTGCAATATGACATGATAATCGTATGACTTGAGCCCCTTTACTTCAAGGTTTTGTAGGTTCACAAGATGTTTAAATCTCGAACAATACACTGTTGGAACCTTCAAGTCGTGTAAAGTACGACAGAACAATTCTTTCTCCTTACGACTTAAAGTAAATGGTGCCTTACGTTTAACAGATCTGCCATCTAACTCTGGCAACCATAGTTCTTTCCTAATGTTCATTTTGTTCAAGTCCCTGCTTGCACTTATGCCATCCTTCATTTTATCTTTGACATCTACGATCGTCGACCAAAGATAGCCACCAGCATTATTCACAACATAAATTACATCTATGTTATGACGAACTGGCAATTCCTATTGAAGCATATTAATGATGAATTGTTAATTGTCTATTCATTAAAATGGGATTTATATAAAATAAAATGCCAAATTAATCAAATCACCTTCCAGTATGGCAAGTCGAATAGGATCGATCTCTTGTACCAGGCAGTTATATTATCAACAGATTCATCATCATAACTTTTTCATTTCTTCCCTTTTGATTTACCGATATCCATCTGAATACCCGTTACCTTGGTTTCAACCTTTGAACAACTGAACCACTCGATGGATGAGGAGGTCTTCCTTATTTTGATTTATTGTTGAAAGTCACCTTTTGGGTCCTTAAAACGTGATCGATAGGAAGGATTTTTTGATGAACCTAATAGGAGTACTTCTTTCCACTCTTAAGACGTTCAGCAACGGTTCCCTCGGCAAAAACATGGTAAGCGTATTGTACATGTGTTACACAACTTGATAAACTCCCATATACAGGAAAACCATGAATTTCCCCCATCAACATAGCTTTCATATTAAAAATTGTCATTGAATGAGAATCATATGTTGGCACTCCATTAAGCCATAACTCTTTCAACTCATCAATCGACCAACTCGGTCCTTCTGGACCAGGTATCGATATTGTCAACATTGAAAATTCTCTTTTCATGCACATCGAGGGGGGGAGATTGTAAGGCACTATAATGACAAGACAACAACTATAAACGCTACTTAGAAGTCCAAGAGGGTTAAACCCATCAGTTGCAAGTCCTAAACGAACATTATGACGTTTCTAAAAAAAACTTGGCCACCTGGTATATACTACCATCCAACTTGATGAATCGGATGGATGCCGCATAATACCACTATATTCTTTCGGTCGAGAATGCCAAGTCATTCGCTCTGCTATTCCCGGTACACTACAAAACAAAGTAGAAAAATAATTAGTATTAATTGTTGTACCCAATGGCAAATAGGATGACCTAAAATCTATATTTAACCTTGAAATCTAACCTGTATAGCCTCTGCAGCCTTAGGCCCTTAGTGTCAAAGGAAAATATCTCAAAACCTTTAATGGAACTTTAAAACTCTTTTTTTTTTTTTTTTTTGCCAAGTAATCTAACCTCCATCTAGATATATGACAGATTGGACAATTTTTTCTATCTTTATACTCTTTCCGATAAATAATACAATCATTCAGGCATGCATGTATGGATTCATAGACCCAGTGAGCTGATCATCTTCTTAGCTTGATATGTGCTTTCTTGTAGCATATTTCCTATCGGTAGCAACTTCTTCACCAATTGAAAGAGATCTTTAAAGCTATTGTCTGACCAACCATCTTGGGCCTCTAAATTGTACAACTCAACAATTGATGACAATTTTGTGAGTTCCCTAGGACAAGAAGGATACAAAGACTGTCTTGCATCATCGAATAAAGACTAATATCTTCTTGCTTCATGGTCTTCATGGCTTTGAAACTTTGGAGAATTATCATGAAAATCTCCATTCCTTATGAGATCATCCCTTGGAGAATTGCTATGTTCACCAATTCTCCCAAACACATCATTTACAAGTTCCTCCATTCTAGGATACACATCGACGAGCTGATCACCAGATTTCAATATTGATGGTTTCTCATTATCAGTTGATAAGCTTTCTCCATGAAAATTCCAATGTGTGTATGACTTATCAATACCATTAATGAGCAAATGCTCATGAAATTTCGACATTTAGCACATGGACATGGAAAATTATTAAATCCACCATCATTTTTCTATATAAACTCAATGAAATGCACAAGTCCATCCAAAGACTTTGTACTTAATCTATGTTTGGACATCCATGCTTTGTTACACGGTGACGACATTCTACAATAATGAGGTAAAAATTATTATCTATGAAGCATGGTCATAAACACAAGTGGAGATCAGGTAGGCTATGCAATTTAATAATGATTGCATATGAAATTTAGGAAAAGAGAATTATCAAATGGATCAAGTGAAGGGTCAAAGTGGAAATTTAAAAGGACTATTAAGATTATCATTTCATTCTTCACATACAAAGCGGTTCATGTACAAAATATGTCAATCGTATATAAACAAATAAAATAACACCACAACAAATAAAATATTTTTGCATATTTAATTCATCCCATTCTCAGAGTAAATTAAATTAGTCGAGTACTTACTGCATCTAATACAAAGTGAAACTGTTAGTAGGACAAGTTTGCCCCGAGACATAAAAAAGGATGCAAATTGTAATTTTTTCCACGAAGGTTGACAGGTAGACATTTCAATAGTGCTAAGTTATAGTATTAAGAAATAACCATTCACACAAGGTATGTGTAGAGGTCGCTTTTCTTAGACGGGCATTAGCCTTACAAGCTACTAAATATGCCCTGGTATGATGCAGAAATTGGGACACCAAAGCTCTCTACACAAGTATAGGTACTAGGTAGAGGGATCTGGTTCCATCATCCCTGACCTTCAACAATCATTGGGAACAACACTCTTTTGAAAACTATGACAAACGTCCAAATTAAAAAAAAAAATTTTAAAAACAAACAGTCTTACCTTTAAAGTCTGGAAGACTAGACCCTTCGGCGCTTGTACTTTTCCTAATCCCTTCAGTCAATTAGCCTTCTCTCTTTACAGAATGCCAACTCCAAGGGTGAGGGATGTTTGGATATCTCTTGTAATAAATTTTTTATTGGTCTAATGCATCCATTAATTTTGAGAAAATGAAATTTTAGAAATTATCTACCTTTGTTTTGATTAAAATTCTGTCATTTTGAGTTTCGTTTTTGGATTTTAACTAATATGTTTCTATAAAATGCTCTTAAACTCTAAGACAGAACCTAGCTAAAAAGACGAAACAAAAGGCATTTCCCTTCCATTTCATTTCATTACTAGGCTGTATTATGTTTTCCTTATAGACTTGTTCAGTATCTTGCAGTATTTTCCAGTTTGTGTTGTTTGTATGGTGAAATTTATACCCCATATTGATGGGACCTCATATTACAAAGTTCAGAATTTGATCTTTTAACCTGTTTGATCTAACTTTTTTTATTACAAAGTTCAGAATGTGTGAATCTCAAATGATTTTAGTGTCTATTATGAGTATAATTGATTTCTTTGCTAGAAAATATTGTATTTACTGTCACAAGTTGATGTTGGTATTTGGTATTAGAGATCTTATATTAGACAGGGGTTCTTAGGAGTAGATGGTCTGATCTAACACAAAAATGTATTAGAATTATTTGGTAGATTTAGTTTTTTATAAATAATATTTTTGTGTTGGCAGAAGATGGCTTTAGAGACGTTATTAAGGGAAGACCCAACATCTGTATTCAATGTTAGTTGCTTATAAGATATTGCCAATAAATGAACTGGATATAATAAGAAGATGGAGACATATATAAGAGCTGGGTTTAATTTTAGTTCACCTACGTACTCCTTGAGCATGTACAAGGACTATGCTGAAGAAGACTTCAAAGAGTTATTGTCGATGTTTGCACTCCCACAAAAATAGATTTGTAGGTTGTAAGTCTCCTATTTTTGTTCAAAAGATGTAGATTTATAGCCTGTAAGCCTGTTTATGTACAAATAATCTTGTAACCTTGGCAATTTCAATTGTAAAGCAATTGGGTTTCAAATACCTGTTTGATAACATTCATCAATCTCGGCACATTGTCCCAGAATCAGAGAAGTATAAATTTTTCTCTTTTTTTTCATAATAAAAAAAAAAAGACCCAACCAAAACCAGTCAAAAACATTGTCAGCTCTCAAGTTTCAAATCATAATAAAGCACCTGAATTCCAGACACCCATTTCACAAAATTCCCCAACCTAACCATCTTGCCGCTAAAATAAGAAAAAAAAAAAAAAAAGAAAGAAACTACAACAATCCACCAAATTCAGGCTACCCAAATTGTACAGCATTACTAAATATCAATCTTTTACATCATAAAGATTAAAGCACCTCAAATCAACATACCCATTTGCTGAAATCACCAATCTAATAATCGTAATTGTAGGTGCAGAAAATAATGACCCACAATAAGGAGGTGCCTTATAGGACTTATCCGAGAAGATGATGGTGACTGGGAATGACTGGATGCCGTCCGGAAGCCTGAAAGGGAATAGCAAACGGTCAGAGGACCCTGGCCTGGGCGGCGCAAGGCTCTCCGATGCCAAAGTCAGTGTGGGAACTGGAACAATGGAAGGAGAGGGAGAGGAGAGATAGAGTAAGGGCTCTCTGAATGAGATTGTGCGTACCTTGCATGGTGCATGGAGTTCTATTTGTAGAGGTTTGGATCGTATCTTTCAGAGGATATCTTGGTGTGGGTCCCACGATTCGACTGGGAAGTCATGATCAGCCCACAAAGTAATAAATGCAGTCTAATCCGGCCCACTCTGCATTTAATGCTAGTCGGATCAGCCCACATTGCATTAAATGCGTGTCTTGTTGGGCCAGATTGTGTTGGGCGCCTTTGGCGGTTAGGGTACCATCGGATCTGCCCTCGGGCCTTGCCCTGATGTGGCCTCAGCCGCTGGATGCCGCCATGTCAGCGATCTGGTGAAGATAGTGGACGGTTAGATGTCGCATCTGTCTTATTGGCTCGCGCCCCTATTCCCCCACGTGTCTGACATCGTGGGGAATGGGGGGTGCGAGTGGAGGTTCTTTCTTGCCTCGGCTTTCGTCTAGACTCCTTCAGCCGAGGTGATGCTCTCTGCCGAGGTGGGCACATGAAACAGCCGAGCTCGGCTATAGCGGTTCGGATATGCTTGACTTCGGCCGAAGACCCTGCCCTGAGAGTCGAGGTGAAACTGATGTCACGTGGGTGGCACGCGGAGGGCACGTGAGGGCGCTTAATCTCATCTAAAGGCGGTTAATTAGCGTAATCTCGGAATTCTAAATCTCCCCACACAATTGCCCCCTAGCTTCTGACCTCGCGTAGAACGTCAGTGCCGTGAGGTCGGGAGCTATGTGACGGGTCTATCTGGAGGAGAAAACCCCTTTCGGCCCTGATTCGCTGTCGCTTTGGATGATCGAGGTAATAACTGACGTCTCTTATTCAATGCTGAAGACAGGTCGACGGCTCCACGCGTCATCTCCTGGCTAGTTGTCTGTCTCCTCGAGATCGTACGCGCCGTCTCGTCAGGGGCGTAATCAATTTTTGAAATGATTCGCGCAGAATCCCAGGAGGCGCCCCCTGGCGCGCCCAATTAGGGCTTCTGGACAGGGGGCCTCTCTGCTATATAAAGGGCAATCAAGGTTCGTTTTACCCTTCGTTTGCTATTCTGAATCAGAGGCGAGCATCAGAGGTGGGCAAGCTACTGTGAGGGAGCTTCATCTGAGAAGTGGTGCGCTGCTGAAGTTGAGTCTCTTTGCTGCCCAGCATCTTCGTTCCGCTTCCGTAAGTTCCTTCTGCCCTGCCTCTTCTTCTGCGGGTTTCTCTGTTTTTAGACTGGGATAGGAATGGGGATTTATAGCCACTGGTTAGAGGGCGAGGCAGCGATCGAGGGTTTCAGGTCGGCCTTTAGGATCCCTGCTGATGTCCAAGTCAGGGGTGCTGAACCCCGTGGCTACAACCCTCGCGACTTTTCGGGAGGCTGGATGCCTTTTCCGCTAGTGGCCGTGATAGAAGGCGGGGTCCGGTTCCCCCTTCACCCACTTCTCAGGAGATGCCTTAGTCAGTGGCGTCTCTGCCCCTGCCAACTGCTGCCGAATGCCTTCAAGATCGTGATGGGCACGACCAAGTTGAATGAGAACCTGGGCATCGACTTCGGCGTCTTCGACCTTGAGGACGTCTACGACATATGCAAGTCCGGAGATTCTTATTATCTCCGGGCTAAGCCAGGCCGGGACGGCTTCGTCCGATACTTGGAGGATTCAAGCAAGTATGCCGGAGACGATCTTCTGTACGTCTCGGGGAACTGGGAGTTTGGGGTGGCCGACACCGATAGAGGCTACCAGGTCCCTCGCCACTTCGGCACCATTCCAAGTAAACACCCTCCGTTTCTTTTTTATTTTTACATAAGTTTCTTTTTGTTCTGCCGCGCTAATGCTTCTGATTGCTGCAGCTTTGAAGGAGAGAAAGCGGGCCGCTAAATACATTTGGAAGAGGAACGAGGCCTGGCTCCGCCTGGTGAAGCGGTATAGCGGTCATGACGGCAGGGCGGCCTGGTCGCTGCTAGGGTATCGGCCGAAGTACCGTGGGTATTTGAGGGGCACCGTAGAGCCGATCCAGGGTGAAGGCGCCGGACTCGAGGTCGGTCAGGAGCAGGCCGGTCCGGAGGTCGCAGAGCCCTCGCGAGCGTCATCTGACGTTAGGGCCACGTCTGGAACCCTAGCTTCCACATCGGGATCGAGACCTCTTCAGGTCTCAGGAAGGGAATCGAGTCAACCCGCCCGATCTCCCTCGCCAGGCTCCGAGATGAGGCACACCAGGCGCTTGTCCTTCGAGGACCTCGAGGCCTTGGCGCTTGGAGAGGAGGACGCCCGAGCCCCCCAGGAGCCGGTGAATTCCCCGGAGCATCCATCTCCGAGGGCTCGGGTAGTTTCCCCTGCAGAGGTGGCGGAAGTTCCCGCACCCCCCAGCCCTGTTGATCCAGAGGTACGCCTGCCCCCGGCTGAGGTTGAGCAGGAGGAAACTCGGCCGCTGAAGATGCCGAGGACCGACGCGGGCCCTAGCTCGGCTGCTGCCTCGTTGCCCCAGGGGCCGCCGTTATGGGAGCCGAGCTTCATGCTTGGGCCGGGGAGGCCGATGACGATGGAGGATTGCATTCTTCATAAGATCGATCTCCCGGTCCTCGAGGCCCTAGGGCGAGCATGCGCCCTTCCCCGGGACATGGAGCGGCTGGACAAGTACAGCGATCAGAAGCTGATCCTATCGATGTTGCAGTCCAACTTCGTGGTAAATCTTCATTTCCCTTCGTCAAACCAGCGATTTAGCGTCTGACGCTCTTTGGATCTAACACGTACACCCCGTTTCTTTGACAGGCGGCACAGAAGTCCATGGCCGTTGCTGACAGGATCCGCAGGTACAGCATGGACGTTGCCGAGCTGACCGTGGAGAAGAACGGCCTGCAGGAATCCCTGGACGCTGTTAGCCAGAAGTTAGCCAGGGTGGAAGAGGAATACGCGGCGAAGCTCGAGCAGGCGAGGGAAGAAGCCGAGGCGGAGAGGACTAGAGCGGCGGAGCTCGAGGTTTCCATTTCGAAGATGGGAGACGATTACGCGGCCCTGCTTCAAGCCGAGTCCAAGAGGGCGGATGAAGCCGAGGCGAAGCTCGAGTCTGAGTGCGATGCTGCGTTCGAGGACGCCAGAGCGCAGGTCACCGCCCACTACAAGGAAAGGGTTCTTGTGGTGAGGGATAAGACCTGGGCGAAAGGGTGGCGCGCCGGCCTGAAGGAGGCCGGAGTCTCGGAGGACCACCCCTCCTTTCGGGAGCCTCCTCCGTACCCGCTTCCGGTGCCGACCTCTGCCCGCCCATCCGGCGAAGCCTCTGGCGCCGCAGCCCGTGCAACTGACCGGTCATGACCTCGGGACCCCGGGATATTCGCTTTCTTGCTTTATGCTCTGTAATTTTCTTCAATTTGTATTTGCTGAACACTGTAACGAGTGAGATTTTAATACAATTGAAAGTTTCTTCAAATACTCGTGCTTCTGTCTCTTTTAAGCCTGGTACTTCGATGCTTGAGTTCGGCAGAGTGCTTCTTGTGACGAAACGTTAGTACTGAGTGTCGAGTGGTCCTCTTGGGCGCTAGCGTCGACACTCTATACCTTAGGTGATCTTCTTTGGTATTCGCGCTGATCCTCCGTACCTTAGGTGATCTTCATTGGTATTCGTGCTGATCTTCCGTATCTTGGGCGATCTTAAATAGCAATAAACATGGTGGCGCGGCTGACGAGGGAATCGGACCGAATGTCTCCACGTGGCGCCATAGGGATCGCTGGTCGACAGTCGCGCATCCCCAGTAACGCGTGGGAGACTTCGCCCCCATAACTCCTTTTGGAGACTGAGCCTTTCTCCATCCTATAAGTAGGGGGAGCAGGCTCGCCATGGGAGAAGGAAGGAACATAGTTGTAGGAACCATGTCCAGGAAGTGTCCGAAGTTATTTGATCCGGGGCGAACCCTGCGCCGTTGGACGGCTATCCTCGAGGGGGGAAGGCTATCGTGGCCTGCGCACTCTCTGAAGGAACTCCCCGTGGACCATGCGCTCTCTGAACGCGGGTTCATGGCCATCCGCCCCTGGCCAGACAGAGTGAGGATGCGCTGCAGGGGGACGGTGGCGCATTCTCGTCCGACACGGCCCTGTGCGCCCGTCGTACGGAAGGCGGGATTGAGGCCCCGCTGCTCCGGGGGTTTCTTCAAGCTCGGCTGGTCTCATTGACTGGAGGGCGTCGAAGAGCTCAGCGAGGTCCAGGGCTTCCGGACTGGAGAGGCTCTGCGATGCTTTGGTCTGACCAACCATAGCGTGTTACAGAGCTCTGTGAAATTCAGGATCGCTCAGAGCCTCCAAGCAACGATCCGGCGTCCTCGAGCCTTCTGCCTGAAGAGTCGGTGAAGATCAGAGTCTCCCAGCCTTTCTCTATTTTCTGTTTTTAGAGGACTGTGATCCTCCTTTCTGTACTTTGCTTTCTGTTCTGTATTTCTTGTAAAGAAGCAGTTTGCAATGGATAAAAAGGAATTCTGTGATTACCCAAACTGTGTACAGTGCTTTTGAGTTCTTTTTCTCATTTCTTTGCACTGTTCTGGAATGCTTGGATTTTTGTGTTTGAATGCTGGCACAGCTCTCTTCCTCTGGAAAGCTGCCCTTGGCCGAAATGGCTGGCTTTGGCCGAGACGAGCTGCATTGTGCCGAAGTGGACCCATACCGTTGGCCTCGGCTAGGCGAGAGTGAGCTCGGCAATGCCCTTATGAGGGGTGTATGAACCCGGACTTCGGGAAACTGACCTTGGCCGAACTGCCTTGCGCCGAGGTGTGAGGGGTTTATGAACCCGGACTTCAGGAAACGGCTGAGTAGGAACTCTAGACCATTCCCAAGGCGTAGAGCCTGAAGTGTGTCCAAGACACGGGGGCTTTAGGAAAGGCTGAGTGTAAGAACTCCAGGCCGTTTCCAAGGCGTAGAGCCTTGAGTGTGTCCAAGACACGGGGCTTTAGGAAAGGCTGCGTGTAGGAACTCCAGGCCATTTCCAGGGCGTAGAGCCTGAGTGTGTCCAAGACACGGGGCTTTAGGAAAGGCTGAGTGTAGGAACTCCAGGCCATTTCCAGGGCGTAGAGCCTTGATTGTGTCCAAGACACGGGGCTTTAGGAAAGGCTGAGTGTAGGAACTCCAGGCCATTTCCAGGGCGTAGAGCCTTGATTGTGTCCAAGACACGGGGCTTTAGGAAAGGCTGAGTGTAGGAACTCCAGGCCATTTCCAGGGCGTAGAGCCTTGATTGTGTCCAAGACACGGGGCTTTAGGAAAGGCTGAGTGTAGGAACTCCAAGCCATTTCCAGGGCGTAGAGCCTATGCTGCCGGAGTCGACCAGAGAGAAGACAGATTGATGACAAGGCAAAAGCTGCTTTTATTGATTCTGAGATTCATTACATCTTTAGAAATAGAATTTCTTCAAGTGGGATGCATTCCACGGTCTCGGCAGCGGCTTGCCTTCCAAGTCTTCGAGCTTGTAGGCTGATTTTCCTGCCAGCGAGACTACTCTGAACGGGCCATGCCAGTTCGGGGCGAGCTTCCCCTCGTTTGGTTCTTTGTCAGCTGGCACGGTCTTCTTTAAAACGAGTTCTCCCGCGGTGAACCTCCTTTCTTTGACATTTTGATTGTATGCCCTGGCTAACCGCTGCTGATAGTCGGTTAGTCTCAGGGCTGCTGCTTCTCGTCGCTCGTCTGCCAGCTCCAGCTCCATTGCCAGGTTCGTCTCATTTCGGCCTTGGTCGACCAGCTCTGTCCTCAGGGTTGGGAGGCCGATTTCCAAGGGAATGACCGCCTCCATCCCGTAGGCCAGAGAGAAAGGTGTTGCCGAGGTGGACCTCCTTGGCATTGTTCTGTATGCCCACAGCACGCTCGGAAGCTCCTCTGTCCATCTGCCCTTTGCCTTGTCCAGTCGCTTCTTCAGGCCGTCCAGGATCACTTTGTTAGAAATTTCTGCCTGGCCATTACTCTGTGGATACGCCGGGGTGGAGTAATGGTTTTTGATGCCGTGCTCTTGGCAGAAGTCTCTGAAGGATTTGGAATCGAACTGAGTCCCGTTATCCGAAATCAGGGTCCGGGGGATGCCGAACCTCGTAAGGATGTTTTTCCAAACGAAGTTCCTGGAGTCCCTGTCCGTGATGGAAGATAACGGTTCAGCCTCTATCCACTTTGTGAAGCAGTCCGTAGCCACTATCAGCCATCTCTTGTTCCCTGGAGCTCGGTGAAGAGGCCCCACAATGTCCAGGCCCCATTGAGCGAAGGGCCATGGGCTGGAGAGGGGACTCAGATCCTGTGCTGGCTGATGGAGGGAGTGGGAGAACTTCTGGCATTTCTCGCATTTCCTGGCGTAGACCTGGGCGTCCTTCTGCATGTAGGGCCACCAGTAACCCTGGCTGATTGCTCTGTAGGCCAATGACCGACCTCCTATATGGCTGCCGCAGATTCCTTCGTGGATCTCATACAGGAAGTCGTCCACCTTGGTCGGGTGGACGCATTGGAGGTATGGACCTGTGAAGGACTTCCTGTAGAGTTTGCCTTCTGGAGAGAGCCAAAACCGAGCTGCCTTGAGCCTGATCTTGTGGGCTTCAGTCTTGTCCTCAGGGAGCTGGTCGTCCTTCAAGTAGGCGACGATTGGATCCATCCAGCTGGGGCCGAGGTCAGCACAGAGGACAAGCCGAGATGAATGGAGTTCTAGACTTGACCTTGATACTGACCCGACCTCGATGGTCCTCTTCTTTCCTGCTTCGACGGCGGAGGCCAGGTTTGCAAGCGCATCTGCATGCGTGTTGGTATCTCTGGATATTTGCCTGACCTCGGCTTTCTGGAAATGAGAGAGCAGTTTCTTCGCAAGGGCTAAGTAGGCCGCCATCCTGTCGTCCCTGGCCTGGTAGTCTCCAGCGAGCTGGCTAGTTACCAGTTGAGAGTCGCTGAAGATCTCCAGGTGCTGGGCTCCGAGGATTTGGGCGCTGTTCAACCCTGCAATCAGTGCTTCGTACTCTGCCTCATTGTTAGTCGCTTTGAAGTCCAGGGTGAAGGCCTGCTCTATGACCAGTCCCTCTGGCGATTGGAGAACTATGCCGGCGCCAGCTCTCTTGGAGGTGGACGACCCGTCGACAAAGATCTTCCATGCCGAGGTGGGAGACTGCTGGACCTCTGTTTCTACTGGCTCTTGCCCTGTGCCCCCCAGTGCCGTGCCGAGCTGGGTCGGAGCCGGGTTGGGGGAGGCGAATTCGACAATGAAGTCTGCCAGGATCTGGGCTTTGATCGCAGTTCGGGGACGGTACTGTATGTCATACTGCCCCAGTTCAACTACCCACTTTGATATGCGCCCTGAAAAGTCAGCCTTCTTGAACAATGAACGGAGTGGGTGCTCCGTGATCACCACAATGGTGTGGGATTGAAAATAATGGGAGAGCTTGCGGGAGGCGGTGACGAGGGCCAACGCAAGCTTCTCCAATAGGAGGTACCTGGTCTCGGCATCGAGCAGGGTCTTGCTCGTGTAATAGATTGGCTTTTGAACTCCCTCGTCCTCCCTAATGAGGACGGAGCTCACTGCGTGATCCGAGACCGCAAGGTACAAATATAGAATCTCCCCCAAAGTTGGGGTGGAGAGTAAAGGTGGTGACATTAAATAAGTTTTGAGTGCGGCCAATGCCTGGTCGCACTCGGGGGTCCACTGGAACTTCAGATTTTTTCTTAAGAGCTGAAAGAAGGGCCTGCACTTATCTGATGATCGGCTGATGAAGCGGTTGAGTGCTGCGGCCATTCCTGTGAGCCTCTGAACTTCCTTCGTGGTAGAGGGACTCTGGATGCCCTGGATGGCAGTGATCTGGTCCGGATTGGCCTCTATCCCCCTCCGCGTTACCAAGCTGCCGAGGAACTTGCCAGAGGCTACGCCGAAGGCGCACTTGGAAGCGTTTAGCTTGAGCTTGTACGCGCGAAGGATGTCGAAGACTTGGCCGAGATCCGTCAGATGGTCGCTGGAGCGCACAGATTTGACGACCATGTCGTCGATGTACACCTCTACCGATCGGCCGAGCTGGGCTTGGAGCATTTTTGTGACGAGGCGCTGGTAGGTCGCCCCCGCGTTCTTCAGCCCGAAGGGCATCACCTTATAGCAGTAAGTGCCGCGGGGGGTGATGAATGATGTTTTCTCCTCGTCTGGCTCGTAGAGCGGGATCTGATGATAGCCTCGGTAGGCGTCAAGGAAGCTCATTCGGTCGTGACCAGCGGTGGCGTCGATCAGTTGGTCAATCTTTGGGAGGGGAAAACTGTCCTTAGGGCAAGCCCTGTTCAGGTCGGTGAAGTCCACGCACACCCTCCACTTCCCAGTTTTCTTCTTGACCACCACCGTGTTGGCCAGCCATACCGGGTACTGGACTTCCCGGATGGCTCCTGCTTTTAGCAGGTTGTCGATCTCTTCGACGACCGCATCTGTCTGCTGCAGCCCGGTCCTTCGGGCCCTCTGTACTACTGGCTTGTGGTCGGGGTCGACATTGAGCTTGTGGCACATGACCTCAGGGTCGACCCCAGGCATTTCGCTTGGGCTCCAAGCGAAGACGTCCACATTCTGCATCAAGAATCGAGAGAGTTCGGCCCTTTCTTCGTCCGACAGCTGGGTGCCAATCAGGAAGAACCTGTCTGGGTCTGTCGGGTCTAGCCTGACCTCGGCCAGGTCCTCGATGCTCTTCTTCTCAGGGTCCCGGCCGATCTCATCGAGGCCTTTCTCGAACTCGGCCAGGTTGACGCGCTCTGGCTCCTTCACTGCTGGGACTGCGGCCAGCATGCACTGCCTGGCCTGCTGCTGGTCTCCCTCCACTGTGACTACTTCCATCTTGCCCTCCATGTTCTCATGGACGAACTTCAGCTTCTGGTGGAGGGAAGATGGGACGGCTTCTAACTTGTGGAGCCACGTTCTGCCCAGAATGACATTGTAGGGAGAAGGGGCGTCCACAACCAGGAAGTCGGCCGAAATGGAGGCTCCGCCAACTTGTGTTTCCAAAGTGATTCTGCCCTTGGGGTAGACTGGTGTGGCGGACAACCCTAGCAGGGGTGCACGGACCTCCGTGAGGTCTGCTTCGGAGAGTTTCATCCTTTTGAAGCAGTCGTAGTAGAGGACCTCGGAGGAGCTGCCGGAGTCGACGAGGATCCTCTTCACGGTAAAGTCTCTCAGCTTCATGGTGAGGAGCAGGGGATCGTTGTGAGGGACCTGGATTCCCTCTAGATCTCGATCCGAGAACGAGATGGCGGGTCGGTCGCGGCGGGCTCTCTTGGATGCCGGAGCGAGTTCGGCTTTCATTATTTCTTTCCCGTGCGAAGCCCGCCTGGCTTCGGCACGGGCCTGAGAGCTTCCCCGGGATAAGGAAGTGGGAGCTGAGGATGCCAGATGGATCACGTTGATGATCTTCTCTGAGTCCTCGCTGTCTGGAGCCTGGGCCGTGCTCTGGTGAATTCGGCCCTCGCTTCCGCCGGCATCACCTGCCTTGATGAACTCTGGGATGTGGCCCTCTTCGGCCAGCTTCTCCAGATAGCCCTGCAAAGTCCTGCATTCTTCGGTCTTGTGCCCGTTGCCCTTATGGAAGGAGCAGTAGAGCTTGCTTCGGGGGCCTTCGGTGGGTTCATTCTTCATGGGCGGAGGATACTTGAAGAACGGCTTGGATCTGATCTTGGTCAGAATGCGGTAGATCGGCTCCTTGAAGACGACGTTGACGCTCTGACTGGCGCTGGAGGGAGGTCTGGGCTTCCAATTGCCCCCAGACCTGGACGACGAAGGCTTCGCCGAACTGGAGACCCAGGCCCGCTTGGACTCCTGTTTCTGGGAGGGCCTCCCGCCTCTCTGCCGAGGTTGGTCATTCTTCTGTTCGGGCTCCGGATGCCCGTCCTGATCCCTGGCCCGGATCTCGTCTTCCTCCCGGGCGATGAAGCGCTTCACTCGGGACATCAACTCTGGCATGGACTTCGGGGTGTCCCCGGCCAAGTCCTTTCGCAAGTCGATGCCGGGAATCAGGGCATGCTGGAAGGCGTAGATGGCTATCCCTTCCCTCGCGCCCTCGATCTGGCTGTAGATCGCCCAGAATCGCTGGGTGAACTTGGCGAGGGTTTCGCCCTGCTTCATTCTTAGGGCGATGAGGTCCCCTTCCTTCTTGGGGACGACGGTGTAGGCTTGGAACTTCTTCAGGAAGGAGAGCTGGAGCTCCTTCCAACTGGAAACCGACTGCTCCGGGAGAGAGCAGAACCACTTCAGGGGGAGGTCACCCAAACTGGAGGAGAAGATTTTGCAGTTTAGGTGACCCTCGTTTCCCCAGATGGACATCTTCTGGGAGAAGTGTCGGAGGTGAGCGGATGGGTCGGACAGTCCGTCATAGGGGACGAACCGCGGGACGGAGAACTTTCTGGGCAAGGGGGTGCGCTCGATCTCTTTTGTGAAGGGCGAGCCCCCCAGATCAGTGTGACCACAGATCTGCTTCTGGTCCCGCATGTCCAAGTTGTGCTGGAGAGCCAATCTGACACGTTTGTCGAATCGCTCTTGCTCATCGTCCTTCTCTGGAGTCTGAGCTCTGGGCTTTCGCTTGGGATGGCTCGGGCTACGACGGCTATGAGTTCGGCCGTCGCGGCTATGATGACTTCGGCTGTTGCTCGAGCCTTCGTCACGGATCTGGCTCCGTTTCTGGTCCAGATGATTTCTGGGGTCCTCGCGGGGAGGCTGGGCTGCCCTGCTGGGGGCGTCCCTCTTTTTCCCTTGAGGCTCAGAGACCTGCCTCAAGGAGGCAGTTTGCACTGCCCTCAGCTGCTGCTGGAGCTCGCGAATCAGCTGCCCTTGCTTCTGGAGTTGCTTCTGGAGGAGAGCAGCTTCGGGAACCTCTCCAGTGGCAGGGGGTTGAACGTGGCGCGTCTCTCCTACGGCCACGGCTTTGTCCTTCCGGGGACGCTCATGCTGACGCTCATTGCGTCTGGGTGGCGCGACTTCTTCCGACGAGGTCGAGGCCTCGAGCCCCTCTTGGAGTGGGAACTCGATAAAGAGCTGAGAGCCTAAGCGGCCCTCGCCTACAGTCGTGCCATGCACCGTACGGGAGCGTCCTTGGGGAGGGACGTCCGTTGGCGGTGGTGGCAGCTCGAGCGCTGCTCTTGAGGATTCTACGCCCTTCTTAGCTTTCGGAGGCATGGCTTCTGAGAGGTTGAGGTTAAGAAGGTTGGGAAGGTTTTGAGAGGTTGGGATATTACTTCCCCACAGACGGCGCCAATTGTAGGTGCAGAAAATAATGACCCACAATAAGGAGGGCCTTATAGGACTTATCCGAGAAGATGATGGTGACTGGGAATGACTGGATGCCGTCCGGAAGCCTGAAAGGGAATAGCAAACGGTCAGAGGACCCTGGCCTGGGCGGCGCAAGGCTCTCCGATGCCAAAGTCAGTGTGGGAACTGGAACAATGGAAGGAGAGGGAGAGGAGAGACCGAGTAAGGGCTCTCTGAATGAGATTGTGCGTACCTTGCATGGTGCATGGAGTTCTATTTGTAGAGGTTTGGATCGTATCTTTCAGAGGATATCTTGGTGTGGGTCCCACGATTCGACTGGGAAGTCATGATCAGCCCACAAAGTAATAAATGCAGTCTAATCCGGCCCACTCTGCATTTAATGCTAGTCGGATCAGCCCACATTGCATTAAATGCGTGTCTTGTTGGGCCAGATTGTGTTGGGCGCCTTTGGCGGTTAGGGTACCATCGGATCTGCCCTCGGGCCTTGCCCTGATGTGGCCTCAGCCGCTGGATGCTGCCATGTCAGCGATCTGGTGAAGATAGTGGACGGTTAGATGTCGCATCTGTCTTATTGGCTCGCGCCCCTATTCCCCACGTGTCTGACATCGTGGGGAATGGGGGGTGCGAGTGGAGGTTCTTTCTTGCCTCGGCTTTCGTCTAGACTCCTTCAGCCGAGGTGATGCTCTCTGCCGAGGTGGGCACATGAAACAGCCGAGCTCGGCTATAGCGGTTCGGATATGCTTGACTTCGGCCGAAGACCCTGCCCTGAGAGCCGAGGTGAAACTGATGTCACGTGGGTGGCACGCGGAGGGCACGTGAGGGCGCTTAATCTCATCTAAAGGCGGTTAATTAGCGTAATCTCGGAATTCTAAATCTCCCCACACAATAATAATAAGAAGAAGAAGAAGAAAAGCTATGCAATTCTCTCAATGGAAAGTATGCCACTGCAGCAGCAGAAAAACCTTTAAAATCTTAAATCCCAATTGGTAGCAGAAAAACCTTTAAAATCGACTCAGTACCCACAAAAAAAAAAAAAAAGTATCTGCCCTACAGTGAAATCCAGACAAGTACCCATCACTTTTGCCAACATTAGATGTCTAGATAACCCACAAATCTTATGCTAATCAATCTTGCCAAATAAATTTGAATCCGGACAGAGATTGGAAATGACATTAGGTGGGATTCTGCTAATGAACTTTACAAAAAAAAAGATAAGACAAATGCCAGTATCCAAGCCAATGTAGATATTTATGCTACATCCAAACTCAAGCTCAAAAGCAAACCTTTTGATTCAGGCTTCGGAGCCGATACAGGCGTCGCTTTCTGCTAGCAGATGTGGGCAATGGAGACCAACCGGAAACGATATGTAATGAGAACTCTTCTCCTTTTTTATCGTTGTCAATTTCTTGTGAGAGAGGCTTGAAGGCGGCGCTGGTAGAATACGAGAATGGAGCGGGAACGCTATGTTTTGTGGAGGGAACGAGTTAAAGCAACGGTGTATATGGTAGTCGCCCTAATTTATTTTAGATTTGAAACGGTTGGTTTTCATCATTGAAACGAATTGAGACCGTCTCAAATTAGAAACGGCTCAGCACAATACATATGAATTAGGATAGGTAGGTTGTCACAAAGAAATGGTGGTACCACTCACCCATCTAGGAAAAAAAATCACTAATAAAGTAATGGCTGGCCATGCAGATTAGGGGCGTACACGGATCGGATTGGTGTGGATTGGGCCAAATCCGTCACCAATCCGTTACCTACGGATTGATGGATTTGGAATCCGTCACCAATCCATGGCTATTAAAAATCGATCCGTGGAGGACCAGATTGGATCAGATTAATCTGTTCAATCTAATGTCAAAAGAAAGATATCAAACATGTAAAAAATTTCATATTTGACCCCATAAGTTTTTTTTCTTATTTTTTATTTAGACATCTTAACTTATATTTAAACACCTTAAATTTTTTTTATTTATATTTAATGTCAACGAAACGGATAAGACTAAATCCATGGATTGAGGGTGAAATCCGTCACTAATCCGTTGCTAACGGATTACAAGATTCTCAATCCGTCACCAATCCATTTTCCTTCGGATCAGTTAAAAATCCGAGAATCGAATCGGTTTTACGGATCGACAGATCTTTTGTGCACTCCTAGATGGGACCATCTTTGTAATTTTATATATTTCTTATTGGTTTTCCAGATTTAGAGTTTTAGTCTTTCGATTCTTCCTTTTCTTACATAGGAAAATAGAGTGATTTTTTTCTATTTTGAAGAGAAAAGCTTTTAGGGGGCCTCCCTTAATTAATTACAAAATAAAAGAATGCACAAATGTGAAAATAATTCATATTGTGATGTTTTACAATTAAAATGCTCTTTTAAATATAGGAGAATGCTAGCTAACCTTATTAACTCAGAATTTAGACGTGGCATAAACGGAACCGACTCTAACCACTGTCCCGGCCCACATTTGACCCACCATACTCGACCTGCGAAAAAATATGGGTTAGCCATTGATCAAACTTTTCTTGCACACAAAAAATGGGTCAGGTCAGCGTTAACCTATCTAGCCCACAAGACCCGAGTAAAATGTGCATTGTCCCGGACATTTAAAAAGGGTCTAATTGGGCTGGATTAAGGGCAACCGAGGATTGGCCACCCTTCCTTTCCTAGGTCGATTTTTATAGCGGATTTGATGTTTTTAACATATAAAACTATAAAAATTATACAACTAAAATTGTGAGAGCTTTCTACATCATATTCTATTAATAAACATGTGAACACATTGTACATGGGGCATGGACTGGTTCAAGGCAGCCCAAAAAATAGGCCCAGCACAAAGAATTAAGAAAAAGGGGTTTTACCTAGGGATGTAAATGGGTCCCCGATTCCCCTATTACCCAGAGGTTCCGACCCGTTAAAAATCGGGTTTGGGTCCTTATTTAGGCCCCAATAAGTAAATGGATCCGGGTCTGGTGCCACCTTGGTTCGGACCCGTGCACCCAAGACCAGACGTATTACCTCAATTTTCAAAAATCTCTCCTAAAAACCATATTGTTTAAATATCACTCTCTACCTAGACCCGGACCTGGATCCAGACCCGTCTCATATATGGTTATGGTTCTGGTTCAGGAGCCAAGAAACTGGTTCTAAAACGGTTTCGGGTCCGGATCCGGTTCCACCTTCTCTTTAACAGTTCCGGTTCCGGGTCCACCATGGACCTAGATCGGAACCAACCCGTTTACAACTCTAGTTTTACCGTTATATGCGAGTTTTCCTCCGCTCTTAGGGGAGGAAAAGTTGTAAATGCAGCTTTACCATCGTAAGTATCAGCGATAAAGCAACAAATGCAGGTTTTCCTCCGCTGTGAGAGGAGGAAAAATGGCAATGCAGCTTTACCGCCGTATTTATCAGCGGTAAAAATGCAAATGCAGGTTTTCCTCTGTTCTTAGCAGAGGAAAAGCTGCAGATGTAGCTTTACAGGTTACAACGGATATTTACTAATAGTGAAGCAGCAAATGTAGGTTTTCCTCCTCTCTAACAGAGGAAAAGTTGCAAGTGGAGCCTTCACCGTATTTATCATTGCTAAAGTAGCAAATGCAGCATTTTCACTACGTATTTATCAGGATCTAACCTTGCCCATTTGTGGGAGTGGGGCACATAGGAACCCTGATTCGATAAAGATCCTTGCTTTGAATTTGTATCCATATAAGCTTTCAACCTTTACTTGACCTTGGTACATTCCAATGAATAATTTTGACTTTAGTATTGTTGGGTTTTGGAAATATGTAGACTCCATGGGGTGGGATTGAGCCCACTCATACCCCTAGAAAATGACTAGCAACTAGGGCTGTCAATAGACCCTAGCAACATTATAAAACAAATTATGAGTGTATTACAAATAACAAAAAATGAAGAAATATATTTTAAAAGTAAGGAGCTATTTTAGAAAAAGTTCAAGGATAATGGATATGTCATCTACACTTAAGAGTGTCTAATCTTGGATATGGATACATCATTTACACTTCCCGCATTCGTAATCATCTAAGTGGGACCCACGAGCTAGACTACATACAACTTATATGCAGTCTAGCTCATGGGTCCCACCCAGATGCATGTTTACTCATGGAAAGTGGGAATATTGAAAGAACCCAAAAAAACAGCCCCTCCACACTCAAGATTAAATTGATTTCTCATACAAACACTCAAATACAACGTGGTCCCACCATAAATTCCTCACTAGTTTGCATAGGAATTAGGATGGTATAAATTGAGAAAAATTTCTGAAACATGATTGATCTGTTTAGATCTTAATTTTCTCATTAGTCATAACTGTCCTTAATAGAAATTAGAGGATTTTACCTAAAAAATCCTTCAAGACTTGTTAAAAGCCAAAAGCACTATCAATTTCTCATAAAGACCACAATAGTCCCAAAAGCCCTGTTGGGTATTTTTTTTAACTTTTAGCGCTGAGCGGGGATATCCCTGCTCATTTCCCTTAAACAAAACCCAAAATCCAAAAATTCATCTTCTCCCATATCAGATTGAAGAAGGAAGGAAGAATTGAACCCTAACCCTAAAATGAAGATGATGCAGATCTTCGTCAAAACCCTAACAGGCAAAACCATAACCCTAGAAGTCGAATCCTCTGACACCATCGACAATGTGAAATCCAAGATTCAAAACAAGGTGGGCATTCCCCCGGACCAGCAGCGCCTGATCTTCGCCGGAAAACAGCTCGAGGATGGCCGGACCCTCGCCGACTACAACATCCAGAAAGAGAGCACCCTCCACCTCGTCCTCTGCCTCCGTGGCTGCATGGCCAAGAAGAGGAAGAAGAAGACCTACACCAAGCCCAAGAAGATCAAGCACAAGAAGAAAAAGGTCAAGCTCCCCGTCCCAACTGAAACCACCTTGAGAGAGACAATACTCTGGTGGGCGGGGATATCCCCGCTCACAGCACTAACAGAGGCAGGGATATCCCTGTTCACAGCACTAATTTGGGCGGGGATATCCCCGTCCCAACGGAAACCAGTCTTTGAGAGACAGCACACACAGTACTCTGGTGGGCGGGGATATCCCCGCTCACAGCACTAACAAAAGCAGGGATATCCCTGTTCACATCACTAATTTGGGCGTGCACTGTCTTCTTCTTCCTCACATTCTGGAATCTGATTTCTGCAACTGTAGAAGTTCTAATCTGAACCCAGATGAAAAAGACCCAAATCTCCCCTCAAAATGATGAATCCAAGCACAATAACTTTTTAATCCTTGCAGATCCCAGAAAACCCTTTTACTTTGTAATAAGAAAAACCCCAAATTCCAGCTGGGAACTCTAGATTCAATCCTTAAAACCCATCTTTCGAAAATATAAGAATCTGAATGTGGAAAAAGCTCCTGTTCTAGAAGATCTGCATCTTCTTCGTTTTAGGGTTAGGGTTAGGTTCTTACTTCCTTCCTCGATCTGATATGGGAGAGGATGGATTTTTGGGTTTTGGATTTTGTTTAAGGGAAAGGAGCAGGGATATCCCTGCTCAGAGAAGAAAAGAAAAAAAAATCAAATTAGGCTTTTGAGACTACTGTGGTCATTATAAGATGTTCATGGTGCTTTTGGCTATTGACAAGTCTTAAAGGATTTTTCGGGTAAAATCCTCTAGAAATTAAGTAATATTCAATTTGTTGTGCCTCTATCAATCCAACTGGAAAAAGAAAAATTCATAAGCTTTTCTTTGAATGGCAAGACTATAATGCAGCGCAGCTGCAATATACTATGGTGCAACAGACTTCTTTAATGCATGGTGGGGTCCACCTTATCAAAATCTAAGCCACTCATCAGCTCTAACACATATTAAATTACAAGTCTTTTTGTATATGCCCACCTACAGCTTCAAAGATTCGCAAATAGGCCCCTGTAGTTTCATTATTTGTAAATAGACCCTGCCTATGCATTATTTGTAAATATGCCCCTGTGGTCATTTGGCTTTTGCTCAATTTCTATAAAAACGATACTTTTGCCCTTACAACAACTTTTTTAAATACCCCCTTAGGTCTCTAATATTTATAAATAGGCCCCTGTGGCTGAGGTGGGTTGAATAATAATAAACCCTTCTCCACTATTTTGATGGGGTAAATTTCCTCAATACTATAAACGCTTCGCTTCTCTCTTGCTTGTCTCAATTGCGATTGACGACTGTAATCTATTCCCTTTTTTTTTGTCACACGTGCGTGCCAATGTGCATCACGAGGGCAAACGATGTTTGGAATTGATTGCATTTTAGTTGGATGGGTGGAAAGAATCATTTCTTTATATTTATGAATACATTATATTATGGGTCTCAATACACGGGTAAATGCAATTTGAAAGTCTACAACAAAATATAAAGAAAATCTTAGCAAAGTCTGACCCATCAGGATACGACACACCAGGCACCTTTATACATCCAGGTGCAAATTTTGAAACTTGAATCGAATTTAAAACAACTTTCAAGAGAAAGAAAATGAAAATATTACAAAAAAAAAAAAGAATTCAGACCCCGTCGTCAACACTTGAAACTTGAAAGCCAAGGACCGATGCAGCAACTTTGGCTGGAACAGTGATTTTCCATGCCTCCACCAATATATCTCCGACATATATAGTTGCAGCATTTGAAAGAAAATTGGATTGTTCTCTATTTTTACAGTTTGTCTTTGTAGCCCTCGGCTGTATCCCTTCTGTTCTCTTTAACATATCATCATTTTGGTAATACTTATTTTGAACTTGAATGTTTTTTTTTTTTTTCCTTTTTTTAAAATAAGTTCAAATGAATTGTTTGGGTCTTAGACATATACCATGTGTAAGGCCATAGTCAGCAACCGACCTGGCCCATCATCAAGATATGGATGAAATGTATGGTTTTAGAATTGTTTGTGCATTTTAATTTCTGCATGATCATTGATGATATTGTTAGGATCAGATGTACAATATGGAAGATGGGAGTCTAGGGCTGTACACGGATTGGAATGGTGTGAATTGGGCCAAATCCGTTACCTACGGATTGATGGATTTGAAATCCATCACCAATCCGTGGCTATTAAAAACCGATCCGTGGAGGACCGGATTGGATCGGATTAACCCGTTTAATCTAATGTCAAAAGAAAGATATCAAACATGTAAAAAATTTCATATATTGACCCCTTAAACTTTTTTTCTTATTTTTTATTTAGACATCTTAACTTATATTTAGACACCTTAATTTTTTTTATTTATATTTAATGTCAACGGATCGGATTGTACTGAATCCGCAGATTGAGGGTGAAATCTGTCATCGATCCATTTCTAACGGATTACAAGATTTTCAATCCATCATCGATCTGTTTTCCTTCGAATTAGTTAAAAATCCACCAATCGGATTGGATCGGATCGGATCGGAACGGTTTTACAAATTAACGGATTTTTGTGCACCCTAACGCAGATCATTAACATGTTTATCCCCTTTCTCTTGAATTTAGGGTGGGCAGTGGTATTTGGGTCTCACTAAGTACAAAGACCCCTGGCCCAACCAGTTTATAGAGTCTAAGATTTTAGTATTATTTTCAATATTACATCAACAGCTAAATTCAAACAATTGTGCCTTGCCAAAAAAGAGGACATGTTGAGACAAAAATCAAGGGAGGTTTGCTGTAAGAAAGGGAATAGAAACACACAATTTTTTTCACACTAGTACTGTCAATAAAAGAATAAAAGGAATGTCCACAGATTTAATTGGAAAGAAATTTGTAAGCCAACTAAGCACGGTGGGTTGGAGATTAGCGAGTCAGATAAGAAGAGATTTGTGGGGACCTTAAATTTTATCCTTATGTTTTAACAGATCGCTTGTGGCTACAGGGTCTTCCAAATGATCAAGAGTCATATCCGCTAACGAGGCCGAAACGAAAACACTCCTACTTGTGCTGGATGCTATCAAGAAGTGCAAATTCGCAAGAGTTTTGAGTTCATGTGAGTGCTCTAGAAGTCGTCAGAAGTACTAAGGGCAACAAGGATTTACCTATTCAGCCTCTCATAGGCAATTTTTTGAAGTGTTTAAAGTATTTTGAATCTTTTGAGATAATTTTCATTTCTAGAGAATTACACATGGTCGCCCACTGCCTTGCTAAATGTGGGCAATCTGGATTAAGCTTGCTATGGGCTGAATGTGTCTAGGCCTCTGTTGTTTTGTTAGGTCCTGATGGTGGGTTGTTGGTTTAACTGTTGTAGCTTGTTTGTTGGATTTATCTAGTAATGGATCTTCCATTTTTTGTTTAAAAAAAACTATGCCTAGTCCACACCACACATATGCTGAAGAGTCCAATGTGACAATAGTTGTATGCTGTGTGGACATAATGGCTGGTTGGGCCTAAACGATTAATAAGTGGACTGGACTGAGCAGCACCATAAAGAAAGCCTTGCAGGCACTTACCTATTTATGATGGGTAGTTCGAGTTATTGGCAAACCTAGACATTAAGCTGGGCCTTGATTACCCTGTCCCTGAACCTGTTCAAGCGAATTGAGGCAAAAAAACATTTTATGATGATCCCCATTAATAATCTGCTTGAAACAACCAGAAACAAAATAACACAAAATCCAAAAGAGAAACAAGCCATAAAGACTACATCTGGTTGAGGTAAATCTTATTGAAGCCCTCCGAGATTACAGAGATATCCACAACCATAGGAAGAAAAACCCATTAACTACAAGGTTAAGTGGCTCAAATTAGATTTGCACATGTGGGGTAAATAAAATAAGACCTCTACCCTTTATACCTCAATGGATTTGAGATCAACTTTGATTAGCGTGGCCCCACTTTTCAAACATCTAAACTATTGCTTTGATGTGAAGTTGACCCATTGAAGTTATGCTATAAAATCTATGTGATACACGCTGTTGAATTGAATATGATAATTTGTTCTGACTTAGCAGTCTAATTAAATCTCCATTCTCCACCGCCAGTGCGCCACACTAAGTTAATTTGGGACATCCGGTTAAATTATTTGAACTTACCTGTTAAAAGGAAAATCTAATGAGATTCAATCTTCACGAGACACAATCAATATAAATATAATGAAATCCAAACAAAAAGAGAAGTCTAAATACAAAATCATAGAATGTAAAGACATATCATTTCTGTCAAAAAGAGAGATTGTTCTAGCTTCTGAGCAAGATGCAAAACCAGTATTGGATATAAATGTGGACTTGTTTTGAAGCTCACATGCTGTGATACAGGGCAAAAAATTTTGCCAGAGGACATCCACATTAGCATTTTACATAATTTTGAATTGGAGCTATTCATTGACAATTGTCTAGCAATATACTGGTTTTCTTATCAAATGCAGCTTTCTCCATCTCTCTCCCGCCTCATCTCATACGATTGTACCCGTCGTGCGATCATCTACCTTAAGGGCCTGTTTGAATAAATGAGGAGTGGAGTGAAATGAAGTGGATTTCACATGTGAAATGGAGTGAAGAGAGGTAGGTTGAAATTAAAGTAGAGTACTTCACTTCACTCCATTTGGATGCTTATTTTGAAGTTAAGGTTTGGAGTAGAATTCACTTTTACTCAAGGAAATAGAAGTATTTAGAGTTGAAGTGAAATGGAGTACATGTGGCTCATAACATTACTTCATCTATTGGGCCAAACTCATCCAAATGGGGTGTAAAGTTGAAATTTTAGACTGTTAGGGCCCATTTAACTTCACTCTACTCTATTTTTTGCCTATCCAAACAGGCCCTAAGGTTCTACTTCTGCGAGGCATCTAGCTTTCTGAATCATGCCCGCTCGAACGGATAATGTGGTCCGCACGGCGTCATTTTATTAGGCTTGTTTCATAGATGGGTTGGGCCTAAGTTTAGTAGTAGAGAGCCCAAGCCCGGTCCGGCCCGCCCCAAATGTAAACAATTATTGCTGGAGAGTGTTGGAGAGGGGGACTCAAAGGCATTCCATCTCAAGTGTGCCTGTGTGGTACCACCACTTGAACTCCTACTTGGAATCATACAAAAATCCTTGATTTATTTTTAATAAAGTAAACTCGGGCTGGACCCGGGCTTACTCATTTTCAAATGGGTTGGGCTTGGGCAAGCCACTCAAGGCCCGATTCAGGCTTGGGCCGAGCTTGGACATATATTTTAAAAGTCGATCCGGGCCTAGATATACCTTAGCCCGACCCATGAGCACCACTATATAGGAGTCTCCTTCAATAATGACTCGATTGAGTTGAAGCCTCTTGCAAAGGAGGAGACCATGCATAAAAGCCTGAATCTCTATTTCCAGTGGTGATGAAGCCACTGTGGAACCAGAGAATGCTATCAATAGTCCTGCATTATGGTTGCGGATAATTGCTCCAATTCCAGCCATTTGATCACCTCCTATGTAGGATCCATCAAAATCTAAATTTACATATGGGTTTGGTGGAGGGGTCCATGTGGTGGTTGTTGACATGTAGGATGAGTTGTACAAGTTGAGATGTGAGACAAAATGACACTCTTGGATGAGGCGAAAGGCCTTGAGCCCAATTAGCCAAGGGTGTAATGGAGACATGGCAAAAATTTAGCCATTTTGCGCTTTCCAAAAGGTACCAAGAAGCAGTAGCTCCCAAAGATTCATGAGATTTGTTAGCATTCCAAAACCAGTAGCTAAAGAAAAGGAATCTTCTATACGACATTTGGATACCAATATAGACAGATTTAGTCTATTAATATCCCATGCCAATTGCCCATCAATTTGGTTTGTAGTAATGAGATCTTTTACGAAGAAAGGAGGGTCATAGTTACATAGCTTTCCCAAATCCGGAACCCATTCATTTTGAAATACTTGAGTCCTTAATTAAGCCATTTCCAATGACCCATTTGATTTTGTCTAGAACTAAGGTTCTATGAGATAACAAGGATTTCCAAATGGGTGAATCAGATTTTCTCAAGGAATGAGATGAGAAATTAGCATGCTTAAGATATTTTTGTGAGAAGAGTTTGGCCCACCACCTAGATTCAGAAATCCCCAAACTAAATGGGCCGATAATGCTTTTGCTTGAATTTCAAGATTCCTAATGCCTAAACCTCCTAAAGGTTTATAAGGTAACAATGTTGATTTTGTTGGTGACAACACCAATATCTACATACATTTGAACACCAGGGTCTAGGGACTCAACCCAAACTAGGTTCAATTTCATATATATATATATATATATGAAATTTTCCAAAAAAATAACTTTAAGTGGCAACTGCACAAAACAGAAAACTTTAAGTAGTAGTGCACCAAACAGGGAATTCATACAAAAAAATAAATAAATAAAGTAAACTTTTTCACCATTTTTTTTAAATGGTCACTATCAACCTTCATTTTCTGTGTTGAGGGTCGACGATGACCCTTGCTATAACAAGTGAGGGTCGCCGTCGACCCTAAGCAGGCATAAACTCTTCATATTCTTCATTCTTCCTCTCTTCCCCAAACCAATCCAATCAAAATTCTTCTTGTGATGATTGTCGATGGATCTTCATGCTAATTGATGTCGGATGACAATGCAACTTTAGACAATAATTGATACCAGTGGGTCGGTACTATCTGTCCTATCGATTTTTCGATCGATTAGGCAGAAAGTATGCTTTCTTGGTCGGCCAGATGGCGATCTCGAAGCGTTCTATGGCGAATTCATGATTCGACTGCGGATCCCTGATTTGACGAAGATCGACGGATTTTGTATCCCAAAAATCAGATTTTTGAAAAACCACAGGAGCCAAACATCTCGAAACGAGAAAAGGACACAAAAAATGGGCTTTCGGCGAACCATGCACCCATGGTCACTGGCAACCATGGGCCATGGGCCATGGTCGCCGGCGATCATGGGGGTTTTTACCTCTTTTGGTCGGCGGTTTTCGGCCGTTTTCCCAATTTTTCTTATTTTTTCTTCTTTGGTATTTTTCTTTGCATTTTTGCACATGTATTGGCCTGATTTTCCTGCAGAAATCTTGACGAGAAGCCTTACATATCAGAGCGCAAATTTTCTAATTTTCCGAGAAAGCCGAAGACTTTGTCGCGTAGAGTTGCCGACTTGCTGTCAGAAGCCAAAACTAGGTCAAACGATGTCGGAATGACCTGAAATTTGAGATGAAGCCTCATGAGTAATAAAAAAGACCAACCATAGGCTTTTGTTTGAGTTTTAAAGCCGTGTAGGGTCTGTCGCCAATGGACTTGATTTTATCATGAGGAAGATGACACACTTTGATGTACGGTCAACCGATGTTCGATTGACCTGAAATTTGACAGGGAGCCTATTGGAGTCATTTTGAGACGATCCATTAGTTCCGATTTAGAAATCATAGTCCCGAGGGGCTCCGCCGCCGGGAGGCCTAATTTGACTTCCGAGAGTCAAAGTTTGGTCAAATGTTGACGAAATGACCTGAAACTCGATATATAGCCCTTTGGAAGCATTTTAAATTCACCCATGTGCTCTATTTGATGAGTGATGGCCTCTGTGGTTCTCGCCGCCAAGAGACTTGATTTTGTTGCTTTGAGGTTGATATATGGTCGAACGTTGTTGGTTTGACCTGAAACTTGACATGAAGCCTTTTGGAGGTATTTTGAGACCATCCATATGCTATGATTAAAGATCTGATGTCTTCGATGCTGTCGCTGCCGGGAGAGCTGACTTTGTTGCGGCTTTTTCCTTTTTGGGCCAAACAGTGTCGGAATGGCCTGGAATTTAATGTAGAGCCTTCTAGTGGCATTTTGAGGTCGTCCGTGTGCTCTATTTTATGAGTTAGGGTCTCTAACTTGATCGCCGCTGGGAGCTCCTGTTTAGCTGCTGAAACAGTGAAGTTAGGCCAAATAATGTTAAAATGACCCGAAGCTTCATGTGTACTCTTCTTTTGGCTATTTTGAAAGATCCTGCAATTTTTGTTCGATTCTGACAATATTTGATGCTTGAAGTAACATTGCCTTTTTGTGATAGGATGCGGCTTCATGTAGCTTCTTGATGTTGAAAGTATATGAAGAGGCAAAGTGGCATTTTTTTTATCAACAGAAATAATCATTTAACCCATTTCAGCTTTACAACGAGCTTTAACAAGACAACTATGTAGTGCCAAACTTAAAGATTCAATACAAATCAAATATGTCTCAAGCCAATATGCTTAACCCATTTTGAATTTCAATTCAATTCATAAATTCTATTCAAAATAATTAAAGGGAATGAATACTAATACATATCACATAATAGACTTGAGATCAACAATATGTATGCAACTCTATTAGAGAATTAAGACCATTCTTGTAACGCCCCCAACTCCAAATACCGAGAAAACCGTCAAGGTACCGAAGTTGGCGCTACTTCACGAAAAGTCCGAGAACTTCCAAGATCGTAGGTCCGCAGTGAGGTTCAATTTAAAACTTTTTAAACAATATAATATCAATGGTTAAATAATTGAAGCATAAAGAATAAAGCGGAAGTAATAACATAGATAACGGAAGCATAAGGTGTCATGAATGATATATCAAATGTGACGGGCTGAAGTCCAGCCTAAAAAAATCAAGTGATAAAAACAAAGGTTTATTACATATTGAGTCAAAACCCTGCTCACTACAAAAGTCGCTCAAAACCCAAACAACATATAGACGCTCAAACCACAGGTGCTGACTCTCCAACTTCCAGCTCGACCTCTTGGTCGGCTGGTTCCCATCCGCAGTCTCCTACTACGGGTGCCTCTACGAGCGTGAACGCACCGTCCTCATACTCGGAGTCTATAACAACATTCGGCGTTCAACCCGCATCCCCCATTTGAGATAACAGCTTAAAGGCCTTGCCCAAATCACCCATTTCACAACAAACTCTAATCATGATACCAAAACTATAATTATCCAATTGAATCACATTCTTTGAATCCTCAAATGCCTGAAGAGCCTCTTCAAAGCGGCTAGATCTCAACAGAGGATTCATCATATTGTTGAAGGTGTTGGAGTTGGGTTGAACTCCGCGAGCAATAGCCTAATCGAAAATGGAGAGGGTGGCATCGGTCATTTGAGATTGTATTAGAGTATTGATGATGGGGTCAAATAGAAGCAAGGTAGAATTGTAATTGGGCTCCTTTTGGGTGGTCAAATGAAGGAGGAAAGAGGATGAGGTGAAGGATAATGAGTGTCTTCTTGAGAGTAACTGTAGGAGAAGGGACTGAGCCTGTCCTAACATGCCTGAGGAGAGGAGAAGATGGAGGATGACAGCGGTAGAGAAGGTTGTAGCCATTAAAACCGTTAACATTCCAAAAAAAATTGAACTTTTCACATTCCAAAAACATGAGAGAAGTTGAAGCCATTAAAACCGTTAACATTCCAAAAAAATCGAATTTACTACTCCCTTACATAGTTTGTACCTTTTCACATTCCAAAAATATGAGAAAAGTTGTAGCCATTAAAAAAAAAAGAACTTGCAATTACAACAAGTAACAAATTCCTTTGGACAAGCTCCTCTGTGTTCTTAATTCTTATTGGATCTCGTCAATTCAAGGGGTTTTTTTCTCCAGACTCCATTCTCCCTGCACTCGTTCCTAGTTGCATTCTACAATTACTATCACTGCAACTTGGACTCTAAAAGGAATTGGTTTTGTTCTGATTGAAGCCAAAGGTATGCATTTTATATATTATTTTTTTCTTCTTCTTTTTGTTCTTATATGATACTTCTTTTTATAATATAGTTTTGATAATATATGTTAATCATGACTCACTAACATAAATATAATTTATTTTTTTTCAGGTTCTATAATCTTTGTGGCCAACACTGATAAATTGTTAAATCAGGTTCTATTATTCTGTGCTTTTAGAATTTTTTAAATTCCAAGCTCATACTCTTTGTTTAAAGTTCACACATGGCTTGCGACTGTCAATCTGAATGAGTCCCCCACGATCTCCTGATAAGTTAGATCCTCATTTTCTTGCTTTTCATTGTAGTTTGTATTTTTCTAAAGAGATAAAAAAAATCACAACTCTTGTCTTTCACTATTGATAAAAATTGTAAATCGGCTATAAACGCAAAAAATCGGCTATAAATGCCAAAAATCATTTTTCACGGTAAAACAAATGAAATCACCTTTTATGGCATTTCAAAAACATGTCTTTTTTCTTAAATATATGTGCAAAGAAAACTTGAAAGAAGTTGATTTCATTTTTACTTGCGAAAGTCGATCTCCGGATCACCACTTATAATTTCAAGTAAAATAGAAAATCTGGCACACCTATCCAAAAAAATTTTATTAATGCTCGCTTTCGCCCTCCGGACGCGAAGGGGTTGGATCCAAACGGACTCTCACGTCCACCGACCTCGGTAGCAACGAGCGAAATGCGCGGTCCATCAGGTATGATATATTATTTACTGTTAACTTAGTTAGTAAAAATTTACAATCAAAATATATGCATATTGATATTGCTATAGATCAATTAAAAGGTCTTATTTCTTTTTTTGAAAAATATAGAGAAAATGGATGTACATCTGCTATGATTACATCTAGAGAGATTGCGGTTGAAAATGGAAATAGAACCAATATTTCGTGAAAAACGTATAATCGTGAAAGAAGCAGTTTGATGAGAATGTCAATGACGAGACAACACAATCTGCTAAAGAACAAATTTAGAATTGATTATTTTATATACATAGTAGATCAAGCTATTTCTTCAATTTAGAGTAGGTTTGAACAATTTAAAATATATGAAAATATTTTTGGCTTTCTATTTAATTTTAAAATCACTAGACAATGATAGTTTGAAAATTTGCCTTAATCTCAAATGTTCCTTGAAACATGACAGTTTTTCTGATATTGATGGTTTAGATTTATTTTCAGAATTGAAAGTTTTCAAAGAGATTTTACAAACAGAAGAAAACACTCCAATTGACGTACTTAATTATATAAAAAGACTAGATTCTTTTCCAAATGCATATATTGCTTACAGAATATTATTGACAATACTTGTAACTGTTACGTCTGCAGAAAGAAGTTTTTTAAAATTAAAATTGATAAAATCCTACCTACGATCAACAATGTCACAAAAAAGATTAAGTGGATTAGCCATACTATCAATTGAAAATGATATGTTAGCAAAACTTGAATATAAAACTTAATTAGTAATTTTGCATCACAAAATGTGAGAAAAATATATTTTAAATAAAATATTTATATTAATATTACAAAATAGAAAAGGCTCATTTAAGATTTTCGCTTTAGGCCTCAAATTGTCATAAGCCGGCCCTGTTTGGAGTTTAACTGTGGATGGAGCTGTATGTTTTGTATGGAAGGTTTTCACTGTATATTTTTTTCTTTTTCTTTTTGCACTTCAGTTGGTGCATTTCAGTTGCTGTAGCATGATTTGTATTTGTATGAAAGACAAACATCATGTCTATTATTGCAGATTGCTTGTGAGAATGGATCTAAACATTAGAATGGAATGTATGTAATCAGTTAGTGATGGATTTGGATGCGGAGATTCCGGCACGCGGTCGGAGATTTATGTGCGTTCCGGCGATTGGGAAGGTCCGTAGATCTCTTTGCCTCTTGTCTCTCCTGTGAGATGGAATTATCCCAACCCTAGGGCTCCCTTATTTTATATAGACAAGTCCCAAAGAGTCACACTTACTAGAGACTTCTTCGCCAAGAAACCCACATCCACTAATCCTATTGGAAATCTTATTAGTGGGACCATATCAAGTCTTACATTAAGTGGGATTGTATTATCTATTGGCAACAGTGTAACGCCTCATACACATACAATATCATCCATGTGTATAGTGTGAGCCTTTTAATGGGTTGAGGCCCATCAGAAATAAAACCGTGAGGCCAGTGAGCTAAAGCGGACAATATCATGCATGTGTAAGGGGTGGGGCGTTACAAACAGCCTTGTTTGATCTGATATGAGACCTGTGACATATGGGCCACACGATTTCTTACGGTTAGTATTCTTCAGATGTCCTAATGGGTTCATTTTTAATGGACAGTTTTAGTCGATTCTGGATTTGGATGCTCGTGTTAACTCTTTGTTTTATTCACACATTCTGATCATGAATCAAAATTTGGTTTTAGCTAAGGCTCTCCATCCATTAAAAAAACCTAAGGAGTGTATAGATCATTAGATCTACTTTAGTAGTCAATCATTAGATCTACTTCTTTTCCTTTTTTTTTTTTTGGGTAAAATCATTAGATCTACTTGATGAGGGTTTAAAAGTAGGACCAAAAGGTTTGGTGTTGAGCTTTCGCCCATTAAAAGCCTCATACCTTAATAAAACAATGACCTCAGTTCAATCAAATCCACCTTTCGGCCCCAACTCTCTGGCAGAGTATCCCCAACTATTTTACCAAAAAAAATCCCCCAATTATTTTAAGAGTGATGGTGTTTTTTTTTTTTTTTTTGTTAAAAAAAAGAGTGAAGGTATAGATCTCAAAAATATGGCCAACTCATACAAAATAGTAAAATTGGAATGAATTCAGATAAAACAAAAATCCTCTTTCAGATCATTGTAGAAGAAAGACAAAACTGAGTTTTTATCCCCTTGTGCCCTAAACCACCTTTAAGAGCTTGTTTGTTTGCCTTAGATTACATAGTTAAACAAACTACAAGGATACAAGGTGAGGAAGGAAGGAAATAAGGTGGAGATGTAGATTAGACATTGACTTTTTTAGGTATTTAATTACTAGGGTGATGGCTCATGAGTATTTATTTCCTACCTTCCCTTCATTCAGTTTCCTCAAAAATATAAACCATATGAATGCATGCGTTTAAAATAGAAAGCTAAACAGTTTTCTCAAAATAAATTCTAACAAAGTCACCTTTCATCTACAGATGGTTATCATGGTTAAGAATAATTCATGCTTCCGTGGTCTCCCATGGATTATTAACCTATTCATCCGATATTTTAAGGATAGTTTATATTTTTTCTTTCTATCATCCCTTTATGATTTAGGATTATAAGTTGGTACCTTGTATTTCTTACTTTTATTCTCTTGTTTAATTTTGTTGTTCTGCTTTAGAATGATTTATTCATCACAAAAGTCAACATCAATGCACACTGACTTATTATATAATTTTGTTAAATCAAATGCATGTCTACTTCAAAAAAGAAGAGGCCATTAACCTACTTTAAGGGCCCTTCAAAATCCAATGAAATGTATATTAAAAGGAATCAAATTGAAGAAACAAAAGGAGAAGAACCATAAATGATAATTAAATGATCTCCTTTTTAATAGCAAGTAAATTAGGAGAAAATAAAAAATAAATACCTAACTATCACTCTAGTAAATCAAATCTCAGGAAAATTACATCCCATCTACATTTCCACCCTATATGATTCACTGTCACCTCTTTTATAATCATAACCCATTTTACCTTGAATTTCAAGGAGTTAAATCCCATGCAAACAAAGGGGATCTTGTTAGAAAATAAATCTTTGGGTTTTTAAACCCTTTGTGGAATCAATCCAATAATACTATAAACATTTAATCTAAATCAATAGAGAAGTAAGATGGTACCTGACTGTGCCATCTTGAAAGTCTGATCCAACAGAAGGTTGGTCTTCAATGGGGAATCACAACTCTCTTGTGCTTTGTCTTTTCTTCTCCGGTAAGTGATGGTTGCAGAGAAACTACGGTAGTCAAGAGAGTTACCCGGGTTGCCTTTTATAGGCCCTGATTCTCTCCTTCCATCAAGAAGAGAAATGATTCTTTAATTGTCCCTTAATGTTAGCATTTAATGGAAATATGTAAATACCTCTTATTGACCATAAATGGAATATTAGTGGGAGAGAACCGTTTCTTATAATAAGAGTTGTGGCCATGTGGGCCAGCCCTATAAACGATCCAACATTCTCCCACTTGGTCCATATGACCACAAAAAATAAAATAAACAAAAATTTCGGAAAAACTAATTTCGAAAAACGACCTTGACCGGTGATCACCATTTGAAAAAATACTTGCCATCAAAGCTTTCATGCTAAGTCTTTAATTTATGACTAAATAAATCTGATAACGTGAACTATGGCGGTTACATGCCTTTAACGGTGTGTTTCCTTCCATAATTACAACATTAGCATTATTACTTAACATAATCCTTAATAAGGGTGAAATAGGATGATTATCATGGCGATCCTATTTTATTGGGTACAATAATGCCATTTTTCTTTAATTTTCTCACTTTATACACTTCAATCACATGTGACAATAATTTCAATAAAGTAAGAAAATACGAAATCTTATTTCAGTTATAAATATGACAGTGTCTTTACATATCTTCAACAAGGCAGTTCAATCAGGCCCATATTTCTAACATGCTCTTTATAGTCCTTTGACGCCAATGCCTTTGTTAAAGGATCTGCTACCATGAGGCTTGTTGGGATCCCAACGATAGACACTAACTGATCTCGTACCTTTTCTTTTAGTACAAGGTATTTTACTTCCAGAAATTTTGATTTGCTGGAAACCTTGTCATTCTGAGCAAATCTTCTTGCAGCATCATTATCACCATAAATCTTCAAGGGCTCAGAAATGGTGTTCATAACACGTAATCCTGAGATAAAATCACGCATCCATAAAGCATGACCTGTGGCTTCAAAGCTTGCCACGTATTCAGCATCAAATGTGGATGGAGTCACTAAAGTTTGTTTTGCACTTCTCCATGAAACTGCCCCGCCAGCTAACAGGAAGATGTATCCTGAAGTCGACTTTCTTGTATCGAGGCAACCAGCAAAATCAGCATCCGAATAACCGATCACTTCCAAGTGATCGGACCTTCTGTAAGAGAGCATGTGATTTCTAGTGCCACTAAGGTATCGCAAAACTTTCTTAACTCCTACCCAATGTGCCATTCCCGGATCACTTTGATATCTACTAAGCATGCCAACTGCAAAACTGATATCGGGTCTAGTGCATGTTTGTGCATACATTAAACATCCGATTGCAGCCGCATAAGGACAAGTTTCCATCTGTTGCCTTTCAATTTCATTTCTTGGACATTGTTCTTTACTAAACTTGTCACCTTTTGTCATAGGTACATTTTGTGCCTTACACCCTTCCATACGAAATCTCTTAAGTACATTTCTAATATAGGCTTCCTGTGATAAACCAAGTAATCCTCGAGATCTATTTCGATAAATCTCGATTCCTATTACAAAGGTCGCTTCACCCATATCTTTCATATCAAAATTGTTCTTAAGATATTCCTTAGTTTCGTAAATCATTCCAAGATCATTACTAGCCAATAAAATGTCATCGACATATAGGACTAAAATCATAAATCGGCTCCCACTTACCTTGAGATATATACAATGATCAACAGTATTTTCAGTAAAACCAAAAGATGTAATTATGCGATTGAACTTTAAATACCATTGTCTGGAAGCCTGTTTAAGACCATATATCGATTTCTTTAATTTACAAACTAGTTTATTTTCATTCTCTTTCACGAAACCTTCAGGTTGTTCCATATACACTTCTTCTTCTAGATCTCCATTTAAGAACGCTGTTTTGACGTCCATTTGATGTAGCTCTAAGTTGAAGTGAGCTACAATTGCCATAACAATTCTAAATGAGTCCTTTTTAGACACTGGAGAGTAGGTTTCATGATATTCTATACCTTCTCTCTGAGTAAAACCTTTGGCCACGAGTCGGGCCTTCAACCGTTCAACTTTCCCTTTGGAATCCCTTTTGGTCTTAAAGACCCATTTACAGCCAACGGCCTTAGAACCCTTGGGTAGTTCAACGATATCCCAAACTTCATTTGTGGCCATTGATTCTAACTCATCATTCATGGCATCTAACCATTTATCGGAATTCTCATTTTTAATGGCTTCCTTAAACGTCTTAGGATCTTCTTTAATACCAATATCAGATTCCTCCAAATACACTACATAGTCATCCGGAATAGCAGGTTTTCTCATTCGAGTTGACCTTCTTAACATTTCCGGATCGGGTTCATTGATGCTTTGTTGTTGTGTATTTTGAAGTGGATCATTATTTTGTGCAGGGAGTGTCTCAATGATCGGATTTTGTAAATTGTGTGGTTGTTGTTCCTCTTGATAATCATTAACTATGATATCAAGTGGGACAACAACTCCACTTTGTTCAATAAGCGACTCTTGTGGCTCCCTTATTTCATTGTAAGTCACAATTCTATTATGATCACTCCCACTTTTCTCATGATCCTCTAAAAATTTGGCATTTCCAGATTCAACAATCCTAGTTGTATGGGTCGGACAGTAAAACCTATACCCTTTAGACCTATCCGGATAACCAATGAAATATCCACTGATTGTTTTAGGGTCTAATTTTCTTTCTTGTGGGTTAAAAATTCTCACTTCAGATGGACAACCCCATATTCGAAAATGATTTAAGCTGGGCTTCCTACCAGTCCACAACTCGAAAGGAGTTTTGGGAACTGCTTTCGTAGGAACGCGATTCAATACATACATTGCCATCTTTAGTGCCTCTCCCCACATTGAATCGGGTAAGTTGGTGTTACTAACCATACTCCGTACCATATCCATTAACGTTCTATTCCTTCTTTCGGCTACACCATTTTGTTGAGGTGTGCCCGGCATTGTATACTGTGCTACAATACCTTCCATTTCTAGGAATCTAGCAAACGGGCCCGGGTTACGACCCGATTCAGAATATCTTCCATAATACTCACCACCTCTATCGGATCTCACTACTTTAATTTTCTTGTCTAATTGCTTTTCTACTTCTGCTTTGAATATTTTGAAAACTTTCAAAGCATCAGATTTTTCTTTAATCAAATAGACATATCCAAATCGTGAAAAATCATCTATAAAGGTGATAAAGTATTCCTCTCCCGTAAAACATGGAACATGAATTTTACCACAAATATCTGTATGAATAATTTCTAAGGGTGCAGAACTCCTTGTGGCACTTTTCTTGTTTGTATTGATTTGTTTTCCTTTTATACAGTCAATACAAACACCATAATCGGTGAAATCAAGATTGGGCAATAAACCATCAGTCACCAATCTTTTTATTCTCTGTTTAGAGATATGCCCTAATCTTTTGTGCCATAGCCTTGATGAGTTCTCATTTAGTGACCCTCTTTTTATGCCTATGTACATTCCACAATTAATGTGAGGTGTGTGTAAAGTTTGTTCATATATAGAATCTAGCTTTAATCTATACAAACCATCACACATATAACCATTTCCAATCAAAATATTATTGCTAAAAATATGCATAATACCATGTCCAAAGTCAAAATTAAACTTATTACAATCAAGTCTGGAAACTGAAATCAAATTTCTAGAAATATCAGGAACCAAGAAAGTATTATCTAAATCCAGGACATGACCAGTGTCAAGCACCAGTCTATAAGTGCCTACGGCTTCGACTCTTGATTCCTTTTTATTCCCCATCGTAATGGTTTTCTCGCTATCATTTGGAGTCCGCCTTGAAAGGAATCCCTGCACACAACCAGATACATGAATGGTTGCTCCAGAGTCGACCCACCAAGAATTTGATGGGATATTAGCTAAGTTGGTTTCTTGACATACAAAAGATAGATTTGTACCTCTCTTTTCAAACCAGCCTTTACGCTTTAGGCAATCTTTCTTAAAATGTCCAGTCTTTCCACAGAAAAAACATTTCTTTTGTGCACCTTTCTCTTTCTTGTTGGGCTTTGCATCCTGAACATTGGCTTTCTTTTTACCTTTTCCTTTTCCTTTGGACTTGTTATGAGAGACAAAATTAACAATTAGTTGTCCCTCAGCCTTAAGCCTCCTTTCTTCTTGATCAGCTTTTGCGATCAACTCATTCAATGACCACGGAGTTGAACTTTGGTTGTAAGCTACTTTAAATGGGCCAAACTCGGGAGGAAGAGAATTGAAAATGAATTGCACCAAATATTTTTCAGACACGGTCATATCAACTTCCTTTAATTTAGAAGCGATATTTGTCATTGTAAATATGTGCTCTCTTACTCCCAATGTTCCATTATATTTTATGCTTGTAAGACGGCTAATCAAGGATGCACCTAGAGCTTTATCAGTTATTTGAAACTGAACTTTTATAGCTTCTAGTAAGTCCTTTGCATTTTCTTTTGCTTCCATGGAACCTCTAATGGTCCTCGAAATTGAGTTTGTAATAATTCTTATCACAACCTTATTAGCCTTAATCCATTTATTATAGGTAGCCATTTCATCAACTGAGCTCGCATCCGTGGGCATTGTTGGCTTAGGCTCATCCAAAGCCATATCAAGGTCCAAATAAGTAATAGCTAACAATAACATGTCCAGCCATTCAATAAAGTTTGATCCATCTAGTATGGGTATATTCCCTAAAGTCGAAAGTGATGCCATGGAATTTGTAACTGAAGAAAAATAAATAAATAACATTAAGTTATGTGATGCTTTGAATTTTTCTACGCAATATACTGAAATTTAAAAGTGATATGTACATCATTGGAAAACCACCTTTGGGTTGGAAAAACAATATGTAAATATATTACTTTTTCTTTGATTAATATGACCATGTTTATAATATGTGATGCGATTGTATTGAATTTATTCCTTTGGGTATAAATCAAATACAAGCATAATACATTTATTAACCATGTCATATTCCAATTTTAAATTATGGACAATCGTACCTTTGGGCTTGATTGAACCATTTCCTAAATAAAATTGAAATTTTAAGTGTTGTCATATCCTTAACTCAATTTAGAAAATTAAACAATTATCTATAATTGGGTCGCTTTGGCGGCTACCATGTTAAGAAATTGTTAAATTCTTTAAATTGATAACAACAATTAAGTGATGAAGTTAGTTCATTCGGTCATTAAGTGTGATGAACCAATCAATTAAGTTATTGGTTCATATGCACCATTATATAATTTTCGAATAACTTTATTATATCACATTTAAGTTGATTAGGCATCATTTTATAGATCAATGGTCAAAAATTATAATTAATTGATTATTGATCAATGCCTAATATCTTTAATTGATTCATCATAATCATACATCTATCCAATCCAAGAAATAAGTAACTCTAAATATTACACCATAGTGAGCATATCTTAATATTAACAATAAAATAGATCTTTGATTTTGCTAAATAAGTTATCAATTTGCAGCGGAAGTATTAAAAAAAAATAAACATAATGTTAAAATAAAATATGCTCTAATTTAGAGTGATTAAGCAGTCCATCAGATCTGTCCAAGTGATAGATCTCAATGCCATCAATACACAGAAGAAAACGGATCGTCGATCCATGTTCAGATGTGTCTTTTATGATCAAAATAAGATCTGGACCGTTTATTATTGACCAATTTGTTCAATTCTGAAATTGATCAATGAATTCAGAATGTTATTTATGGCCAATACTATCAATTTAACGGCTATGATCGGATTGAATAAATAATATATAAGAATAATTAGAATTAAACTTTAATGATCAATCTTATTTGATCTAGACCAATCAATGCCCAATAAAAAATTTCAGAATTCAATTAGACCCTATTATGTCTGATAGAATGATTTGATGGTAAAAAATATCATTTGAATAATCAAAAACATCAATCATACTATTAATATACAATTTCATAATTCAGGGTCAAATTCTAAACTTTAATTTGGGTCACTTTTAAAGCTTATTTTGGTCAATTGATTGTATAAATATATACCGTCTAACAAGTGGGTTCAACTGAAAAATTTTCTCTAAAACTGAAATGGGCTTAGTGGGCCCTTAACGGGTCAGGCCAAACCACAACTGGCCCAAACCAGAACCTGACCCAGCCCATAAACAATCCAGCTTGGGCAGCCAGGCCGGGCCAGTAAGGTCAGGTTGACCCGACCTGCTGGCCTGGCCCAGCCACTCAATTATATCATCTCAGTAACTTTTCTGACATACTCTCATGTTATCATTATCATGCTACTGGCATGCCCAAAAATAATAACAGTAACAAACATGAGATGAAAACCTCTGTTGTAATTCTTAAATAAAAAAATAATTTAAATGACAGATAATAAATCTTTTCTACCCATCTCTTCCAGATTGGGTTGGGCACTATAATCCTCATTTCTGAGGCTATCATTATCCAATCAATTGGATACCCTTTATCAAATACCCAAAATTTTCTTTCCTCTGGGTATTTGAGTTTTTTATTCTAATCGAATCCAGTAAGCCCCGATAAAACAATAATAGATCATTGGATTGAAACCAAATGGCTCTGATACCAAATGTTAGAAAATAAATCTTTGGGTTTTTAAACCCTTTGTGGAATCAATCCAATAATACTATAAACATTTAATCTAAATCAATAGAGAAGTAAGATGGTACCTGACTGTGCCATCTTGAAAGTCTGATCCAACAGAAGGTTGGTCTTCAATGGGGAATCACAACTCTCTTGTGCTTTGTCTTTTCTTCTCCGGTAAGTGATGGTTGCAGAGAAACTACGGTAGTCAAGAGAGTTACCCGGGTTGCCTTTTATAGGCCCTGATTCTCTCCTTCCATCAAGAAGAGAAATGATTCTTTAATTGTCCCTTAATGTTAGCATTTAATGGAAATATGTAAATACCTCTTATTGACCATAAATGGAATATTAGTGGGAGAGAACCGTTTCTTATAATAAGAGTTGTGGCCATGTGGGCCAGCCCTATAAACGATCCAACAGATCTAAGTTAAGTGATTTTAGCTATTTATTTACATTAAAAAAAAATAATGAATCATATAGGATAAGCTTTAGGTGATGCCAGTGATGAGATGATATGATGATGATGGGTGAATGAGGTCAGAACAGAAGATTGAAATCCTGTCTAACTCAATTAAATTCACTGATTACTCAAGGGGTCCACTTTCTGTAGAAACATTGAAAATATTTGGAAGAAACTTCCCTCTCAAAAGGTGAGATGGAAGATATCCATTGATCAAAGCATTTATAGTATCCAAAATAGTACTCATACACAATTAGAAAACTTGATAAGAGGCACTTAAAGGAGATAGATTCCTATTAGAACATATTTAGGAAACTTTAAAAACATGCAACTGCTAAGTTATATTGCTAGATGTGGGGCCCACTTTACAAGATTTGAAGAATCTCAAAATATCTTTTCCTCATAACTTTCCAATGTATTAACCTGTGAAGAAGCCTCTATAATGGTAAAAACCTATCAGTCCTACTTAGGTTTGTAGGTTCTACAGACTTCATTGTTTCACATCCTTTTCTATCATAGCACTTGGGCAGATGAGTAATGGACTTCACCTACCTGTTCATTATCTCCCCTGCCCCTCTGTACCCTACACAAGTTTTAATGGAAAAAAGGTTGCAGATCATCACTGTTTAATTTTTTTTTTTTTTTCAACTAATCTTATGGAACAATTTTTAACCTTTAGATGAACAGCCTGAAAATAGACTGCTATAAAGAGAAGAAAATTTGCAAATATCCCTTTCCAAGTTTCAGCTAGACCAAATAAAAAAGTGTGGCCCAATGAGATCTCCTGATTTAGATTACTCACAGCAAGGTATATGCTTACTCTTGAATCAAAGGCCTGGATAAGCTGATCAAGGGGCAGAGAAGTCATATCTCAGAGGCCTTAGAATCATGAATCATGATAGCAATTGAATATACCCTCTTGGAAGATTTAAAATTTAAATCATCTGATCGTGTAGACAGTAGATTCCTCTGACCAAACTTTTACACTGAGTGGTAGCTATTTTTGCTAGCTGTAACCTTGAATGCCAACTTTAGCATTAATATGATGGTCAGGACTACTCAGTGTGTCCATGCTTCTCGGGCAACTCGCCATCATTCACTGGCCATAGACATGATCCATCCAGGCCGTTCAAATGGTGGGCCCCTGTTTTGGTTATGAGTCCTTATGCTCAATTGAATCAAGATCATATAATAATCTTGGAATTAGGTCTCCAGCTTTTGACCTAGGTTGCTAGGTGCTAAAGCTATGTTATGTGTATGTATCATATCATAGAATCTCTGTTGTATTTAAGACAAGGAATTCTTTCCACCTTTCTGTGGCATTTGATATACAGTGGTATCATTTTTTTTTTTTTTGAAGATTCAACCCCTTCATGTGCATTGATCCTCTTGCATTAACACTGATTTTAATTTCATATTGTGCACAACTCACTGTAGAGATATCAAACGGGCCGTGTCGGGCCCCAAATTGAGCCCGCCCGTGCCACGGACGGGCCGGCACGGCTCGGCCCGCCAGGGAAAACCCCTGGCACGGCACGGCCCGCAGTGGGGCGAGCTGGAGCGGGCCGTGCCGGACCGGCCTGCGGGCCAGGCGTGCCTCCTTCTTTTTTCTTTTTTTTTTCCTGATAGAATTACAAACGGGCCAGTTTGATGATTGGGTCGGGTTGGGTTGGCCCGACCTGCGTAATTTGTATATACTTTTAAAAATAAATGTGTATGGGTGAACTTGATCTCACAACCATTAGGATGTAAAAGATAAACATAATCACTAGAACAACTAACTTTTGCATACTAATATTTATTCAATGCATACTAATATTTATTCAAACAATATTAAAACTAGTTAGATGAGGATGAGAACCTAACCACGAATATTAAACTACTAGTTAGATTAGGATGAGAACCTAACCACTTTAGATGATAATGAGAAGCTAACATCTTTTTTTTCCAACTTCTCACTCTTTCATTCAAACAACCTGAAATATAAAAAAATCATATCATGTCCTTTTTTTTACTCATTTTTCAATTGAGATGGCAAACTCAATTTCTATTTTTTGGCTTAATTATCATACTTTAAACGAGAACTTAGCACGGTTAAATATTTCTACCTTTATCAACAATCATTTCAAGTCTTCCAAATGACCCACCATGAAACCACAACCTTGGACTTCATTTTATTTAGATTTGCATCAATTTCTTTATTTTTTAGTTATGGGTTTTTAGTCTTAGTCAATAATTCTCATTATCTTTATCATGGTTATATATTTTTTACTTCTTTTTCCTAGTGTTCATATCAATGTAAATATATGGCTTCATGTGACGTGATCGAGAGTGGAGTTATAGGTACATGTAACGAGATTATATTGAACATAAATGACCGAATTATGAACATATTCATGTGTTTAATTGTGGGCTTTCCAACCTATAAAGAATCTCAACTTCTCAAATGTTCAGGAGTTCTTGAACATAGATGAATTCAGGAAGGGAATTTCATTTGAGATTCTCAAATATCTCTCAAGACAACAAAATTAGTGAAGGCAATGGGGTAAATTTAGTAAAGGTAAGTGTGTCACACCAAAACATTCCCCTTATTACTTCTCCCCAAAAACACATTGCCCCTCATTATTAGTGTGACAAATTTACACTAAAGTCCTACCTTACCAAGTTATATAAGTATTTTTTTTATTAGAAAATGCTTAGGGTTGTTGGTTGGCTGGGAATTAGATTTTTATAAATTAAAAATATATATAAAAAATAGTTTTTTTTGCGGGCCAGGCGGGCCGTGCCTAGTGGGTCGTGCCAGGCGGGCTTGGCGGGCCGCAGGGGCTGGGCTGTTTGTCAGGCGGGCCTGGCGGGCCGTGCCAAATGGGCCAACGGGCCAACGAAGCTCGGCCCAACACGGCCCGCATCATGGGCCGTGCCGTGCCACGGCCCGTTGACTGGCGGGCCGGGCCGGCACGGCCCAGTTGACATCTCTATGCACAAGGTATAGTCGAATAAGATGCCTTAGCAAATAAGGGATGTGAGTGTCAATTGGAGTTAAAGAGCGTGTAAGTTTGAATTTAAAAAAAAAAAAAGAAAAGAAACAAAGAGGGAGGGAGAGAGAATAAGTAAAAGGCTCATATCTTGCATTCTTCTCAACCACAGTCAAACCTCTTTCATTATACGGTGCCTCAATTGTTATGTATTACGGTGGGCTCTACTGAAAAACAGACATGAAAGTTTTTCTATCATCCCTAGTTTAGAACACAAATAATAATAATAATAATGCGGAAGATATTTAATTTTCTACATTATTGGAGTATTTTAAATTTATTTTCCAAAAAGAGATGAAACATACTCTTAGGGTTTTTTGTGTTGGTTAATTCATGAGTTGGACAAAACTCTGGGTTCATTTGAATTTGAATTTTCTATTTATATTAGAATGGATTGTAGCTGAGTTGCCGGAAGACTGAAGAGAAATCTGGCAAGTCCTGGAGCGTGCAAGCCAAAATCCAGAACGTGTGTTTGCTACAGCGAAGGTGCAGCTGGGCCAGGGGCCAAAGACAGGGCTCGCTATAGTGAGCGGGGTGGTGAATGCCCAGTCCGATCCGAACTCTTTTTTAGAGTTTGAGTATGACTTCAATTCTTAATGATTTGCGTTTAGAAGTCTCTTGTACGAATTTAGTGCTATATATTGGGTGATTCTCTCAACCCAAAGACACACAAGAAGTTCATCTCCCTTGTTCTAAGGTGAGAAAATCCTAAGAGAGATTCTCTGTTCTCTAGAGCTATTATTGAGAGATTGGTATGAAGATTTGCTCTAGAAGGTTTAAAGCTCATACTTCTTTATAAAAGATTTGTGCATTTTGGTCTCAATGTGTTGAAGGATGAACAAGCACAGGAAATCGTTGCAACAGGAGAAGTTGTGTAAGAACAACTACAGTCCTTAGGTTGACGTACTAACTAAGATAAAGAACCTGTGAGTATATCTCGTAACTGTTCAATAGCGATTGGTTTTTCTAATCGTGATTTTTCTCTCGGTAAGGGTTTTCACGTTAGATTTGTGTCTGCCTTCTTGTGGTGATTACTTGGTAGATAGTTTTGTTAGTTGTATCTTGTTTGGTTAGTTACATCTGCTATGCATTGGTTATATTGAACTAGCTTACTCATCTCATTCCAGTAACTTTCACATATAAATACTTTATTCCTATATATTAGAGAGAGAATGAGTTTTTAAACTATAAAAAGTAATTTTGCACTATAGATACTAAATACACAAAGGGCTTGTTTGTTCCCAACAAAATACATAGGAATTCAGGGTCAGATGAGCTCCGCCTAAGGATTATTAGAGAGGCGATGTGAAGTGTTAATGATTTGAAGTGAGGGTAAGAATATAAGGTAGCAGTGTAGATGATACCTTTACTTTTCTTTTATTTGAATTACTGGTGTGATGGCTGGGTTTTCATTTCCCATATCTTCCCTTGATTCATTCATTTTCCATTAAAGGGGAGGTTATTTAATGTTCATTTCCATATATATATTCAACTTTGATCCTTGTTTTTAACCACTAATAGCATGAATTGCTATGTATCCAACTCCTTTGTGTTTATGCAAACAAACAACAGTGCATCGTTGTGCAGCCACTTTTATTGGAAAAACGAAGAAAGTGAAAATGCTTTTCTTCAATGAAAAAGAAATTATTTTTTGGTGTAGCCATTTTTCCATAAGAAGAAGCAAAAACATAATAATAATAATAATAAATAAAAACTGCAATTTCTGCGATTCCACGAAAATGCATTTCTAATAGGGGGAAGTCATGTTTGGGAATGGATTTTCCGCATAATGCAAAGAAGGCTGTCCTTGAAACAGGTTTCACAGTGTTCTAGATTATTTGTAAGTATTTTACATATAATCATTCTAATAGTGGGACTAACTTCAATTAACTGTGAAGGGGCAGCATGGTTGGCTCCCGGTTCCTTACCCTTCTTTCTAGGGATTGACCCATGCCTTCCTTCCTACAGTATATATGGAGGCTATCTTTAAAGGGGTCTCTCCCCCATCTTTTTCTGTATGCGGGCTTTCCTTTTTACTTATGTGTTTTTTTTTTTTTTTTTTTTTTTTTTTTTTTTTTTTTTTGTGTGTAGGCTTTTTTTCCATTTAAGTGGACTATCTTTTTGTGTACGTGGGCTTTCATTTGGATCCCAACTCCCTTGGTTGGATTAAAAAATAAAAAATGGGTCCTGTCCATTGGTTGGGTAAAATAAAAAAACCTCCAATTAACCGTTGCCATTGCAAAAAGGAAACAGTGGCATGGTTTAGTTTTCAGAGGCAAGCATTAATGGCGCCTGGCTCGATCGTGAGGATCCAAATGTAGTACTCACTGTAGAGCTGGCAATAATGAATAATGGATCAATGAATGATGTATTCTGCTCCAACGAGAAGGCATCCAAGGACCCGGGTCCTCAGGACCCTGGATTCAGTCCACTCTCAAGACTCAAGAAGGCAAGACCACGATAGGGCGCAGAATCAGATCCACATGGTATAGTGACAGTAATGTGGCCCTTGTTTCCAGTTGCTGCAGATCTTTACAGCTAACTATCCACATCTGTCCCCACCATATTAACGGCTCTGATCATTTACACTAATGCCATGTCCCACCAACACCTCTACGTAGTTTTTTTTTTTTTTTTTTTTTATCTCAGGGAAGAAATTAAACTCCACAATCCTTCAAGTTCCATTTTAGGGATTAACGTTGAATGTGTAAAAAACTGGTTAAGCAGACTATATCTTCTTCGATGGAAATAATAATTTCTCAATCCTCCATGCAAAAGTGTTTTCATGGAATTGTGACGATCTTAGTTTATTTTTTCACCTTTCTTCCACAAAAATCAGCTACATCAAACATAAAATTTGAGTCTGCATACCTTCAGGTAAAGCCTCACGGTGATATAGCGGATTCTGGTTGGTCCACTCACGATCACCATACATATACCTACTCTAAAAAATTCAATTCATAAAAATCTCTCACTTCATAAAAGCGGCCAAAACGCATGCCGTCCAAGAATAAGGTCATATGTGGTTCGTTGGACCCTGGACATATATATTTTTTTCCAATATAATTTATGCTTCTGCACAGGTAATTTGTGACCTTACATTCAATTTCGTTTTAATTGCCTCAACTGTCACCAACCAGCTCTCTTCTATAAGTAAGGACTCCATGCAGACACATTCTCATCTGAATCCCAACGTAGATAGAGAGAGAGAGAGAGAGAGAGAGAGAGAGAGATATGGCTAGGTTTTATTGTGTAATGTTGGTGCTTGCACTGGTCCTTGTTCATACCACTGCTGCGAGGAATGTACCTAGCAGTGAGGTGATCGACACAAGCGCTAAGAAAACCCCAAGTAATGCTGGTCTCAAGGACGGGAAGAACTTCGTCTTCGGCGGCGTCGGTGGCTTTGCTGGTGTTGGTGGTATTGTTGGTCTTCCTCTTGTTGGGATCGGTGGTGTAGGCGGTGGAGTTGGTGGTGTAGCTGGTGGAGGTGGCGGGCTTGGTGGTGGAGTTGGCGGGCTTGGTGGTGGAGTTGGCGGAGTTGGAGGAGGAGCTGGTGGGGTCGGTGGAGTCGGCGGGGTCGGTGGCTGTTGTGGCACCGGTGTTGGTGCTGGGGTCGGCGGTGGTGCCGGAGGTGCCGGTGGAATTCTTCCTTGATTTTGGTTGAGTTGGTAGTATGAGAAGTTGGGTTAGTTTTAGTTTACTTGTTTGGTGGTTATGTAATAGCCCTAATCAATAATGTGTTAATGGTGCTAGTTTTTTAGATTAGTGATGTTTTAAGAATAGTTGTTATGTTTTAATATTTCATGATTTGCTAATGTTGCATTAGTTACGTACTTAACAATGTTTTGAGGAGTTGTCATGTTCTAAGATTTCATGAATCTTCCACACGTAAGTACTCTTCTTTCTCACGTACAATTGGTTACAATGATTTTCTTTTCTGCGGAAGTTGCACAAATGCATACGTTCAGCGGTGTATTTGTACATTCCCTTTTCTCTTCCCTACAAATTTAATGTGTTTGGTGTACACTATTTCATCATATTGAATTGGGGAAAAGTGATATTCTTTCCGTGCAAACAAGAATTTTGAAGTCCGGCCTCTCTCCATTGGGAAACTGTTCGTGCAAATGAAGAAACCGAATACATGCAACAAGTTTTTTTTTCTTCTCATTTCTCCACTTACTAGGATTTCTCATTTTTCATTTTTTCTCTTCATATCCAAAAACCAAAAGGACCCTAGTACTTCACAACTATTGGCATATATAAGTGGTATATCCAAAGTGCATAATCTACATCAATGATACTTAATCAAAAGGGCCCTAGCTAGTTCTTCAGCATGCATGTTTAAGTTGAACGCACAGCTCAATTAGTCATTTCCTTATGCTCCAAAACTCAAAAAGTAACACATCATTAAGATCTTGAGAGTATTTGCAGAAGGTGTTGGCCTGGCCGAACCAGTTTGTTAACGTAGTTGACTATTTTTGACCCTTTGTCTTTGTACTACTTTTGGTCTTTAAACTCCCATTTAATGATATAACTGGGCTACCTGTCCCTTTGGCCTTGTTTATTACAAAATACCAACAAGGCATAAATGTTTTTGAGCACAGGTTCTTTAGTAGTTGCTACAGAGGTATTCAATTTCAGCCGTATCTTTGTCATTAAAAAGGGGAGGGGGGGTTCTGCATCTGCATGTTCATGTGGAGCCTTCTGGTCCAACTGGGGCTAGATCATATATGGATTATGCATTTATCCATATTTTATCACATGAGCCAAAAGTTATTGCATGAACAATTGAGGTAAAAGGAGGAGTTTTAATTTTTTTTTTATTGTCCATTTAATGGTTTCAATTTTAATGCCTAAAAACTTTCAATCCATGGCTTTTGGTAGATGGCTGTTTTAAAAACCCTTGCAGAAATAATTACCTGTGCACAATGCACATGTGCACTGCACTTTTGAATCATCTCCGAGGCGGGACCCACCTCTGGAATTCAGAGTGCATGCCCATGATGCACAGGTGAATAATTTCCCCCTTATTTCCCCCTTCCTTAATTTACTAGGCAGTGAAGCCTATTAATGTACTTCATTTTCTCTAATTAAAAAGAAAATTGTAGAATTGTAGCCATAGCTATAGAATCATTATTTATACCTAAATAGAAAAAACAAATTAGACATGAACTTAGCTACAGATTCAAGTGATCCATTTGGACATTTGTCCACATAGTAGATGCATTTTAGATATATATAGATCTATTTTAATTGGTGACAATTATTTAAAGCAATTAAATCCCTTTCCAGTGTCCCAAACAAAACGAGTGGAAAACCAATAACTCAATGAATGGGGCCCACCTACAAACTTAAACTAATCAAGATTAGAGACTAATCTTGAAATATTTGAGTGAGGCCAAACTTCACTCACTACTAGAAAACAGACCTTTAGCGGCCGCCATTAGCCGTCGCTAAAAGTCACCTGGCGGTCGCTAATACTCTTTAGCGACCGCCTAGCGACCGCTAAGTATCGGCCGTGGAAACTTCGTCGCTAAAACTATTAGCGACTGCGCGACCACCTGTAGCGGCCGCCACTAGCCGTCGCTAAAGGTAAAAATAGCGGTCGCTAAATTTTTTTTTTTTATTTTCTAAATACTGATAAAAACTTTTAGCGGCCGCCATTGGCGGTCGCAAAAGGTAAAAATGGCGGTCGCTAATACTTTTTTTTTTAATTTTTTTAAAAATTTTAAAATTATTAGCGACCGCCAATGGCGGCCGCTAATACTCAATAATTTTTTTAAAAAAGTATTAGCGACCGCCGTTGGCGGTCGCTAATAGTTTTAAAATTTTCAAAAAAAAAATGTGTATCCTTTTTTTTTTTTTTTTTTCGTAAAGGGCATGTTTTAATACCATCAGAACCTACCCAACACACCAAAATAAAAAAACAAAAATTCAAAAGGAAAGAGAGCCATGTACATGACATGCATACATATGATCATTTGCATAATCATTGAAATCCAAAGCCTTACCCAAATGAGTGCAGCCATTTTCAGCCATGACAACATTTAAAAAAATTTCTAATGTAACAGATTTCTCGAAATTTCGGCATAGTCTCCCCTGTACGTGTGACATTTTATTTTTTTTACAACCTGCTGAGTACCTGTATATGACAAAAAAAACACTTCATATAAACAACCCAATGCCCCAACACACTACACCCTCTGTTCCCTACGTACGTACTCATCTTGTGCAACCTTGTGATTGTGACAATGAGCACCTTCCACCTGTACTATAGGCTCATCTTCATTTAGAAAATTTAAGTCAAACCTATGGACTTACATTTCATATTACCATTCTAGAATGTACATTTACGTTTCTTATTTAGCTTGGACTTTCAGAAATCATCAAATCACCAACAGTTTTGCTAGTTGTGATAATTTTTGTAGCATCCCTGATAAAAATAATATATTAATATTTTTTCTAGCACCTTTGATATTAAACTTGCTACTAAGCCTTGCATAATCATATGTTACATTGATATATGTTGTACTCCTTAGTCCTTAGTAAAGCTAAAGTCAAGCCTCCCAAATTATAAGTTTACAACACTTCAATGATTTGCAAGCATTTCAGTTCAAATTGAAAAGGCAGGATGATCCAAACCATTAGGAGGAACACCAAAACATACATGCATAATTGTACAGTGAAAGTAGCTTAAACATATTACTATATTAGAGCATTATGGACACACATAATGTATTACCTAATAATTAAGAGAACAAAAATGAATGCCAATTAGGAACTCCTTTTAGGATGTGTAAATAACTATTCCCAGAGAAACCACGGATGTGCATTGTGCACAAAAAAGCTTTAGTCTAACCCACATTGATAATATGATAATCCACTAATTAAATTTCCCATGTCAACATGAGTAAGCTAGGGTATTAGCATTATCAAGTTCCAAGTTATAAAATAATATGTTCATGTACTAAAGTTAAACCATACAGATATGATGGACAGCAAACGACACTGGAGGGTGCATGCTTGCAAAAAAAAAAAAACAGAATAGTTGACATTTGTAAGCTTCCATTCTCATTAAATTAAGCATATGGATCTCAAATTACTGATTGACTGCTATTTAGTCAAAATAGTAAGAGTTAGTAATTTAATTGCTTACTGAAGCTCTAATAAAGGAGACCGTTTAAAGGTACCTTCCAAGTTCCAACAGTGCCATTCATTTTAGAAAGCTAGAGGAATGGTCCTGTTCAAGAAAGAAAAGTAAAATACAGACTAAATTGGAGAAAGGGTAGAAATCTTACAGGGTCGGTTCATAATTCGAATTAAGCAGGTCTCCACTGCAAGATTCACATAGTGAACCATAGTTATGCCGACGTTGTTGATTGAGCTGTGAGTGAAGATCAGCAACTTTTTGCTTCAAATTAATCACATATGCTTCAGCAAGAGCAATTTGCTCCAGCTCTCCCCTCGTCTTGAGCAGAAGTAGAACTATCAATCCCACGTCTAATTGTAATTAGTTCTATAATTCAAAATTTGTTAAATATTGGCATAACAAACCTTGTCATCCACAACAGATGCAATGCATAGTTGTCCCAGGTGTACATTCAGCCCAGCCTCAAATGTTGCTCTCAAATCTCTCTCATTTTGCAACTTCTCCTGTAGCCGCACCACCTAGTTGTCACAATAATTTATCAGAACAAATTTCATGAGGCGCCACTGTACGGACATTTCCTCAAAAAGCAGTTAAAACAGGGAGGCACTCAAAGTTTTTTTTTAATTAATAATATGCAAGCTTTTCCCCAACAGAAGTGCATATTTAAAGACAAACACAAATGTACAGATACACGCGATAAAAAAAAAAGTCTGTATGACAATCTTTATCAAGTATCCTGCAAGGCACATCAAGCGTCAGAAGTCAGAACTCTCAAGGACTGTAAAGAGAAAATAAGCAAACTACAGAGATTAAACCAGCACACCCCACTTTGTGGCGCCCCTTGGACGTATGTTATTGTTAGTCACAAGAGGTCATGGGGATGGAAAGGGTTTGATGTTAATTAGGGATTTGGCCAAGTACCACTTTGTCAACGGCCTCAAAGTTCAATACTTTTGTAAGTGCAATTTTCTCATGATGCTAGGAAAATTAGTCCAAGGGAGAGCAATACTACACCAATCAGAATTTTGCATTGTCTAATCTTAAACTGAATGCCACAAAGCAAACAAGGCAACTTGGATACAAAGGTTAAAGAGAAAGGATATGGCGTAAGAGTGAACCTTATTCCGTCACTTAAAGTCCAGGAACTCAGAAACAGTCATCAATCCGTTCTGTGATCCATGACCTGATAAAAATGAACCAAGAAAATATCATGAGTGAGTGTAATGGCGCAGACCTTTTAAACCACCAGACTAAAACATATTTTCCTAGCTCATAATGACCTCATCTCCTCCCCTCCACTATCCATTCTCCCAACATCAAATCTTACTTCTGAACAACCATGCCCATGAAAGGAATTTACTCTTTACATCCTATCTTGTTATAAATACAACATAAGAACAAGACAGTAATCATTTGACAAAGAAGACAACAAAATAAATTGTGGAACTCAGTATTAGGATGGTCTTTGTGAAAACTGTGCAGTAATTGCATGAAAACAACCAACCGATACATTATTCAACAAGGACAAGAATGTGGTGGTCCATGGAACTAACAGAACAAACCTCATACAAAACTATGACCAGGAAAAAAATAGAGTAAAAAGAGTAATAAACAGACAGTGGCCACAATAAGAACCTGCCTTAGTGATACTTTTCTTCATAATATTCTTGTATCCTTCCTTATGATCTTTCATCTAATCATTCATCTGGCAAAAGTAAATTGGGTGACATCAAAGACTATAGAAATGATACAGGTTTTAAATTTTACATAAGACTAGTTACATGCTTATATTTCTTATAGATTCGCTTGGTTACTATGTCCTTGGATTCATCAAAAAATGTGGGAACTTCTCTTCTTTTAAATCATCTCCTCCCTGCCACAACCCCTACACGGTGGGAACTCATTGTTTTAATAAGCTTTATTTTCATACTCTTCCTATTTGGAGCATATAAGAAGCTCTCTGATTTTCACCACCCACCAAGAGATCAAACAAGATGCGAGCAAATAATTACTATAAAATTTCAATTGCAAACTGCAATTCCCCCATCTCAAGCTGCCACCTTCACTTGTTTATGAGGTTTACCATGCAGTTTCGGTTTGGCCCAACTCAAGCTGCACCCATAGGAGGTGTTCAGATGTCAAGAGGCGGGTTTTATTTTCATTCCATTTATTACATCTGTCCAATTCAATTCATACTTTCATTTGTTTTAATACTTAATTTACAATAAATTGGTTCATGAATGGAATGAATAAATATCTACACATTCAGTGGCTTATGATTCTCAACTAGACATGAAAAGCCATTGACTACTACAAGGTCTGTTACATCATATATATTAGTTGAGTATGAAAACAAAGTATATACACCACAATCAAAGTCAACATTTGTTTTAGTAGTTATCTTTCTTTGGATGCCCATCCATCGTCTACAGGGTTAAAAATAAAAAAAATCATGCTTATGATTCTACTGAGGCCAATGCAGCAGCGGGCACCAACAATGGACCTTGAACAGAGCCCAGACTTTTGGTGAATCAGATTGATCTTGTCGGCCCCAGAACCATCTATTCGTAGTAGACCAATAGGGTTTATGGGGTGGTGGACAAAGAGGTGGGTTATGTTGGACTGCGCGTGGGTGGGGGGGGGGGGGGGGTGGGTGGGGTGGTGGTGGTGGGGGTTCGGGTGTTTGATGGAATGGGGGAAGGTGGTTCGGCTGGTTTAGTGGTCTTGGGTGTAAGGTTTCTGATTTTGGGTCAGGTTGGAAGGGGCTTTTGGTGTCCGTGTGCTCGGAATGGTGAACAAGTTGGGAACGAAAGGGTTCGGTGACTGAGGAGTTGCAGGGATTTGGGGATGGGTTGGGCTGCTCGGTGGTGAGGTATTGCGGAAGAGAAGCCACAATTACATTGAAAATGGCACATGTAAAATCTGTAATCTCTTTTTTAGAGACAAGATTCTGCTGCCAAAACAACAGCTGGGTTTTTTCATATATGAAAATTGGAAGCAACAAGTAACAACCCTTAAATCAAACCCCAACATTACAAAAGAATGTTTGATAAAAAATTAAAAAAATGTTCCCACCACAAAAAGAAGCATCAAAACCCACATCGAAAAAAAAGGAGGAGTTTAAAAACAACTCACCGAGTTAGGCTCTGCAGTCCACAGAGAGAGAGAGATAGGCTTCGTGAATCTAGGTCTTTTCCTCCTTGGCGTCGCACCGGGAGAGAGAGACAAGAGGAGATGGGTGTCGCAGTGAAGAGGTCGCACAGCCTGTTGTCGGAGAGGTCGCGCAGAAGAGATAGAGAGATGAGATGACAACCGGGAGAGACGTGGGCTACCTTCGTCGGAGAGATCGAGCGCCGAGATCCCAACCGGGAGACCAAGTCGTTTGCCTGTATTTACATATCAAATAACCTTGGAATATGGCAGTTGAACATTCATATCATCAACCTAAATTGTCTCATCTTGATGCTTCCTCCTTCCACACATAACCCTTTTCTCCTTTATCAATAAAAATGTAGGGATAAGTTTTATATTTTTTTCTTTTCAAAGAAAACATGCTAATAGCTATTGTCTTTGAGACTACCAACACAATATGTAGGAATCTTTGAAATAGAATATAGATAGGCACCATTATAGGACGCAAAGATATATATTACTATATGCATGTCGAAAGTAGCCCATGCTCTTGAGCCAAGAAACATAGACAAATTCATTGGTTGCATTAAGCATGACCTCAGAGACTCCAAAACCTGTGTATGTGTGTGTGTGTGTGTGTGAGAGAGAGAGAGAGAGAGAGAGAGAGAGAGAGAGCACTTGATTGCTCTCAAACATAGGAACAAACCTATGGCATTGGACCCTTTGATCTCATGTAGCCCCCCACATCAAAGAAAAAGGAGAAGGAATCTCAGCATTATCTGGTTTATAGGGTTTTGGGCTATCCTTTTAGTTGAGGGCATGAAAGGGAAATCCCACTAGGAGGAGGAATCTATGGTTGATGAGGAGGTGGAATCCACTCAGGACCATGACCCATGATGTGAAGAACAAAGATGCATTTGAAGGAAGACAGGAACTTGCCTCCAAGCTATGAAAGCCTTGGTCCTTTAGACGTGGAAAGATGGAGTCCACTAGATATACAACCTATCATTGGTGCATAAACCCAAATAAACTAAGTGTTGTCAGCCCCAATAATTGGTGAGAATGGACCTCCCAAGGCAGCAACTCATCCCTAAGCACTCACAAACCTACTCAATCATCTATGACTTTCTCAATAAAGCTACTCAGATTTTTCCTGGGGTGTAAAGATTGGAATAAGAAGGAGGTGATGATTTGTTCCACAATGCATTTTTGGGCAGAGATTGAAGCTAGAAGAACCCCAATTGGTGAAACAACATACTTTTACCACCACAAATCATTATGATTACTCAATCCATGCCCTTGTGATTGCAACAATGAGCACTTTCCAACTGCACACTGAGCTCTTGTCAATCATAACCAAAACCGATCACCTATGGCCTATTTGTAAGCATAGAATGCACATGACTTCATAGTCAAATGAGCTCCACATAAGGGTTATTAAAAAGGTAAAGGTAAAGGATATAAGGTAGCAATCTAAATGGGACCTTGACTTTTGTAGGATTTGAATTGATAGGATGAAGGCTGGGTATCATTTCCCATCCTCCCTTCTTCAATTTCCATTTGAGGGGAGGTTATTTCATTGTCATTTTTTGGATATTCACCTTTGATTCTTCATTTGTAACCACTTACAGATATACAAAGTCTTTGGATTCCTTAGGCATCTAATTACATGAAACAAACAGGCTATGAATGTTAACATTTCCCTGACAACAATCGCTCATCCATCCCACCATTCTAACATAAAACTCAATTCACTGAACACAACATGTTTTAATAAAAGATGAGACCAAAAGTGCTATTCAAAGAACTTTGCCTGCGAAAACAAGACTAAGGAAAGCATGGAAAAGAGCAGAAAAAAAATTACCTGCAAGTCAAAAAAACCCAGAAGTGGATTTCTCCTTCTGACAAGTAGCAAGAGTCGATGGTCGGTTTGGAAAGGGAGGAATGTCGCGGCAACTGCACAGATTCAAGCGAATCCGGTCTAGATTCCGACGAACAGGATCTTGGGGCGGGAGGGCAAAGTGCAGAGCGAGAGAGAGAGGGAGGGAGGGAGGGAGAGAGAGAGAGAAAGAGAGAGGGAGGGAGGGAGAGAGAGAACCGGCGCGCGAGAAACACAGTGCAGAGCGAGAGGGAGAGACAGGGAGGGAGAGAGAGAGAAATAGAGAGGCAGAGCGAGAGGGAGTGAGGGAGAGAGAGAAATAGAGAGAGGGCTCGAGGGGGAGAGAGATCGAGGGGTGGCTCCGGCGCAGGCGCTGGGGGTTGAGTGCAGAGCGACAGGGAGAGGGAGTGAGGGAGATAGAGAGAGAAATAGAGCGAGGGAGGGAGAGGGAGAGGGAGGGAGGGAGAGAACCGGTGGCAGCTCCGGCGAAGGCGCGCTCCTGCAGAATCGTCGGGAGTGCGGCGGTAGTGCAGATCGCGGGAGAGGGGATTGCAGAACGCGGGAGGGGAAAAGGGAAAAAAAAAGTGGGAAGAGGAGGGTTTCGAGCGGGGTTATATGAGGTTCCAGCGACCGCCGTAAGCGGTCGCAAAAGGCCCTTATGGCGGTCGCTAATAGTCCCATTTGCGACCGCCACAAGCGGCCGCCCGCTTTCTCAGCCGCCAATACTCACTTTTCTACTAGTGACTTCAATTAAAGTTGTGCATATTGTAAATTGAGTTTACTTTGAATTTTACTAATGATTCACTGAAGGTTTTGTTTTCAAACTCATATTTATATAAGCCAATTAACGGTGGCTCAACTTTGATTCAAGAAAGCCTGTTATTTTGAATGGCGAATATTCGTGTGAGAACTCCTCTCGCCACATTACAATGAGAACTTTTAGCGGGCCACCTTATGGTCCATCCAAAATTTTCACACACAGGACTCACCCTTATAGTCAATGAGCCATGGGATCGATTTACACTCACCGAATGGTTGATTTTTTTTAAATATAAAGTCGTTAAACTTGGGGCCATGAATCAAATAGTTAAAGGCATGGATTGACCCTATTATCAAAGTATTGGTTGGGGCCGGCCTTGAATAATTTGAGGGGTTTAAACGTCTTACTCTTTCTTATATCCAATTTTTCCAACTTCATGACTGAGATTTAGATAATGTCACCAGAGTCGCTTGACCTTCTTCCCATGAAATCATGGGATCTGGGGCAAAAAAGTTAAAGAAAGAATGTTAACCAAAGTCAAGCGACTATGATGATATTATCTTAATTTCAATCATGAAATTGAAAAAAAAAACTAGATTTAAGGAGGGCTAATTAATATGTCAAAACCCCATAATTTCATATAAGAATTTTTTAAGAACTTAAAATATTATATAATACTTCTTAAGTTATCCAAACACATACTTTTTATGTGAGCACATTATTTTCTTAAGTAGTAGATCATACAATATAATCTTCTCCAAATCAAACTAAAATTACCCCGGCATTATGAAAGTTCATTCATTTTTAAAAAGGAGAAAAAGTTAAATTAACTACTCATTTCTTTAAAATGAGAAAAATCAGTAGTTGCTAACTTTCTTTCCTAAAAGAATATCCTAACTCGAGCCCGTCCTGAATTTAAAACTTGTGGCCGTTTAATATTTGGGTTAGGTTTCCATTAAGTATAGAAAGCTTGAAGTCCAACCCAGCCCAGCCCAAATAAACACTACAACAAAATACAGTTTTGCCAACGCAGTCACCGCGTCTGGAAAGGTAGGTTTTGCGTCGGCAAAGGATTTCCCAACGCATTTCAGTACGTCGGCCGCGCGTCGGCAATTATGTGTAGCCAAATCCATAGCCGACGCTGTTTTAACTGCGTCGGCAGATCCCTATACAATTACCAACGCACTGCAGCGTCGTCCAATACGTCGACAAAAAGATGTGCGTCGGCAAAAGTACTGTTTTCCTGATTCGAAAGCCATATTTGCCAACGCAATACCAGCGTCGGCAAAATAAACGCCGACGCTGGCAGTGCGTTGGGAATTCATAGTAATGGCCGACATTGGTAGTGCGTTGGGAATTCATAGCAATGGCCGACGCTGGCAGTGCGTTGGGAATTCATAGTAATAGTCGACGCTGTCAGTGCGTTGGGAATTCATAGTAATGGCCAACGCTGGCAGTGCGTTGGGAATTCCCGGTAATGGGCAACACTACTAATGCGTTGGGAGGCCGACGCACATATCACGTCGAGAAAGGTTGTAATACTTTTTCTTTTTTGCAACAAACACTGGTGCGTCGGGAAATATTTTTTTTTTTTAAATATATATATTTGTATTTTTTCCTGTATATATACCACAAATAAAAATCTGAATACATGTTCAAACCAACAAACTTAATGCACAAACCAATTTAAAATAGATTCATCAATAATTCCAAAAAAATATCCACAACCAAATATCCGACATCCATAAACCAAAATAAACCCATAAATCTCTAGAATATACAAATATTACTACTTCATCATTTTCAAAAGATTCTAACATCCACAAATGTCTGTGACCAAAATAAACAAGGTAGATCGCTAAGAGTATGCAGCCAGCACGATAAAATCCAAAACCAATCTGCAAAACAAAAAACGAACACCATCAGATACAAGTTTAATAAACTTCCTACACAAGAGGATTTTGAGATCTAACATCAGAACACAAGAGTTTTCATTCCATTTTCAAAGTCCACTTTTTGATGTTATATATGATTCATAAGTTTCTTATTGTTATTTTTCTTCGGCTAGTAAAAGATGAAGAGAAATGAAGGAAGCTCCCTGACTTAACTAATTCAGAAAGGAAAAAAACTAAGCCAAAGTCCATTGTAGTGATCAATGATTTAGGATCCAATAATTCTTCTTGTGCCTTGTTACTTCCCATGCTACACTGGGCCTGACACAGCAGGTTAGATTTGTAATGGAATTATGGCTCTTCTTAGTCATTTTTATGGAAAAGAGTTTGAAGATTCTAGAACTGTTGGAATAAGCCATCAAATGTGTTGGTTGTTGACTCATTTTTTTTTTTTTTTTGGATTTAATATGCCATACAGATTCACCCTTCATACTGTAATAACGTAAATAAGGCTAGGCCAAGGAAGATGAGACTTGCTAATCAGGAGAATAAACTATAGTAAGATTGTTAATAAGCTTCAGAGTTAAGTGCTGATTTACAAGGAGGAAAGACCAATCCATTTTAATGATGGCATGTGGGATTTGAAGTTCCCTCTGGTGAACCAACTGTAAAGTAACTAAGCCAAGCAAACAAAGTTAAATCCATCCCTAAACAAGAAAGAATACAGGTCATAAACATAGCAATGGCCAATGAGAAAGGTTTAAGCATTATCAAACAAATTGGTCTCTGAAGTGTGAACCACGTGACACAATTATGTACACTTTTGTTGGTGTGATGCGCAAGAACCAACATGACTGTTTGAATGATTGAGAAAAGGTAGCGAAAACAGATGGACAAGACTGTCCACTGTACAAATTTTGATTCTGGAGAGTTTCTCTTCAGCTTTTCTGTTCACACTTACACCTCAGAGGGAGACTTTCATAGTATTCTACAGCACTGTAACGCTTTATAATTAACAGCAGACGTCATAAGAGTATGCCAATCCACACATTGCTGATTTTGGGACTTGTGTGAAGCATCACCCAACAATAGCTCTCATCATTGAGTTATTACATTATTTGGATCTACTCATTGAGCTTTGCGACTATTACCATTATTGTTTCAAGGTTTTGATGGTGTGCATTTGAACAGTGGTGATTTTCTAGTCAGTATGAGTTTGCTAACCCTGAATGATATTTTTATGCTAGTTAAGGTTCTAACCATTGGTTGATGGTAATCCTGTAAACTCTTAAAAAAGTAAACCATGATATGTCATACAGATGAATGCGTTAACAGATTCAATGAGAACAACTTAAAATATATTCCAGACCCAACAACCAGTAATCTTTTTTACTTCTGTTGGATATGTGTTAGGTCAGTGAACATTGGTCAATGAGTTTTACATTAAAATTAATGTTTAAAGAACGAACAGAGGCCATGGCTATAAGAAAAAAATGAAAATACTTGAAAGACCTTACCTGGTTGGTTGTTGATAATGTATAAGTTACCACACATAACATGCCCGCCTTTATTGCCTACATACAAAAGTTGATAAGCTTTTATCAGCCATAGTTCCCTTTTATTAGTACTTTGAATATTACTTGAACGGTGAAATTATGACTTAAGAACAACATAGAATAAAAAACAAGAAGAAATGTTCCACTGGATTTTCATTTCCATGCCCCTGTTAGGAAACAATATCAGACAGGGAGAAATATCTCCAATCCACCACAATTTCACCCATCATTGGGTCAATCACCAATCTCTAGGTTTTCTTTTGTGGATATATCAGTAGAAGAAATTGCTCCTCTCAATGTGTCATCCTATCATTCCAGCAAAGAGCTTCTTTAGTAAGATGAAAGATCAGAACACATGCATGCATACAAGTTTAAGTCTAGAATTTATTCAAAGTAATGAAAAAGGCAATGGCACTTGCTTGAATTCGAAGATAGTTACTGCCTGATCGGAGAGCCTGGAAAACTACAGAAATATGGATGTCCACCATGTCACCACTCGCTTGAATAAATGAATCTATTAATGGAGTGTTACCCTTGCTGGCCATCCATCCAAGAATGCCCCACTTCCTTGCCTTCTCTGCACTGTATTTCTCTTCTTCCTTCCTTGCCCAGTTCCCAATGAGATAACTAAGAATCTACCATAATCCATTGGTTTGATTGGAAAGAAGTCTGTATTCTCCTTAAAACACCTCCCGCGTCACTTCGCTCATTGCAACCAATGCCTGAAACCATGGTTACATAATTACTAAAACTCTTTATTTGCCTTTTTAGTCTTGTGAAAAGTGATGAATGTATGCATTAGTATCATGTTTCTGAATCAACTATTTCACCACTAGCTATTTAAATTTTTTTTTTGTTTCGCTTGAATAGATTGCAGTGTACAAGATGGTCAAGGTAATTAATTCAATTCAACTTGACAAATTCATTTGAATTGTGTATTCCCAAAACAACATAACTAATTATGGTTTAGGGTTTGTTTGTTTAATTGGTATTCACCTCCTAGGATATCTAAGAAATTATGAGTTTCCACCATAGGCTCTAAAAGTAAAGAATTAAAGGTGAAGATCTAATGTGGGGATGTTATATAATTCCATTTTGACAGAAAATGATTATATCCACCTGTTGCCCTAGCTAGCAAATTAAATCTTAAGAAAAGAGATGGTCCCATCTTGATCACCACCTTAGACCCTTCACTCCTCACCTCTTTAAAACTCTTCTGAGAAACCCTCTATAATTAGAGCTAAAAAAAGATGGTTTCGCTGGAGTTTTTAGTGCTTTTGTTATGGAATAAAATATGGTTTTCCAGGGCATTGTAATGGGTTGAGGGTGAATTTCATATTGTTCGGTGGGGTAGTCCCCCTTTTTTTTGGGAGAATTTAACATATTCTTACTTACCTTCCAAAATATATTTCATCTGCCTTAGCTGGTAATCGTATGGGAAAACTAGTCATTTCCCGGATTGCAATAGTAAAATGACAATATATTGTAACAACTTTAATTTATTACTTGGATAGTTGTTCCTCATAAACTGCTAACTTTAGAATGGACTAATTGAAAATTGAGACAAAGGAATTCAATAAAGCCTCTTAAGAGAATACGGTAGTAAAATGACTTTATCTCAGTCTTACTAACTTGGGACCATGTATGCCTGTAGTATTCTGTCTCTCTCTCAAAAGCCTCTTAAGACACTTTTTTTTTTTTTGCAAACCGGGGGTATCCAAGGCCTCTTAGAGCACCTGACTAAATCCCCCGAGGTGGTACTGGTGGCCTCCCCCTATTTCCACTCACAGGGTTCGTCGGGCTAGATCAAAACTATAGCACAAAAGATTGGAGATATATTGATGATATATAAATTTGGTTTGAGAACGAACCTCCAAGGTGGAGAAAATGGTGGGTTGGAGTTGCTTGATATCGAAGGCAGGGATAACTGCATTTGTCAAGGTCTGGTGCAATCGTGTCTGTCCTAATGTTTTCCCTATAATTGCATGAAGATACTTGCCATCATATTTGGGACCAGCTACTGCTTTGACTATATATATTTCTGTCAAGGTCTGGGGCTCCTGTCTTGATCTGACCCTGTTTCACCACAAGCAAATATGAATAATAAAACTAGAAACCACCATGATGATTGCTGAAGTGGGGAAAAAAAACAATAAATGGGCAGGATGGATGGAGATTAAATGAAGAGGATAAAGGATGGATCTTATTTTTATTTTCTCACCGTAGCCAAGCCTACTGAAAGGTCTGCAATGAAAGTATCCTCTGTTTCATCACTGCATCCAGCAAACAAAACTGAGTTAGCATTGCTGTCAAATGATGATGCAACTGACTTCTTTTTTTTTTTTTTCCTCCATTGGAGTAATGGTCTGGGATGCTCCTTCAACTTGAGGACCCAAGGAACAATCCTTGAGAAGATGCGTAACATAGCTAACACTAGAATATGTTAGAATCTAAGAGATTCTATAATAAATGAACCCATCCACCGTGGCTCTGAACCAAGTTTTAATGGATACACTATAGGCAAACAAACTATCTAAATTCAGCCTGGTATTTGTTGTTCCATTAAAGGCCTAGTCAAAACTAGTTACTTCAATCTACATCTCAACTTATCTCCTAACCTGATTGGAGTCGACAGTGATGCATCTCACAACATGAGGTCCACTGTTGCAATTGGACAGCAGCCAGCAGGTCAAAAGAAAAAAAAATTGTAGATGAGAACTCAGTCTAGGAAAAATAATCATGGAAAAATAATATGAAAAAAACCCCAAAAATCAGATGAAAACAAGCTCCATCATTGTAGGTTAGAATTTTCAATCTGACACAGTAAGCGATGGACTACTTGCAAAGAACAAAGGCCCATGAATGCTCATCTATCCGATGAAGTCCTTGAAAACAACAAGACTAAATATCATCACTTTATTCCAAATCTTACACAAATGTATTTATACTGTTTTTTATACAAGAAAAGAATGAAATCTATTTACAATTGTCGAATTTCACAAAAATTAAATTGCATGAGCAGAAGAAAAGTACCCTGCAAGTGGGAAAAAGAAAGGCATAAAACCATTAGAAGCAAGGTATAAAAACCATCAGAAGCTAAGCACAATCATCATATTAAAAACAACACACTTTATTACAGATATTCTTCTATACCAAGTGGCGGTTTATATTCATGAACTGAAAAGTTTCACTCATACTTATGAATCTCAACTCCCAACAGAGAAGGAAACATGGTATGAAACTTCACTAACATCAACAAAGTTTATATTAAAATCAATCATGCTCTTAAGAGGTAGATGTGAAAATTTCAGATGACAAGACAGTAGGGATAACGATAGAAGTATACAGCAAATCAACAAGGGAAGGAAAAAAAACTTACAACAATGAGTTTCCCTGCATTTTCTGGCCTCTTTGCAATCTTAATTGCAGCAGCAACTGCCGCTCCAGAAGATTTACCAACCTGGAATCAAATGCCCCTCCATCATTATCATTAGGAAAAAGTAAGGAACATGCATGCAATACAAATGATCACCATCATCATTATCAAGCCTTATCCCATGAATTTGGGTCTAATTTTGTGAGTTCTACTCAGTCATCCCTGTTCGGTGCTATGTACTGTCACTCCATGCACTTCAAAAGATAATATGCTAAAAATATAGTAATTTTTCTAAACGTTCATAGGAACTCAATAACTTCATTCAGAAGCAAAGCAAAGTGTTGAACTTGTTATGACAACATCATTAATGAGAGATGAAGAAGATTAACCACTCACCAACAACCCTTCTTTCAGAGCAAGAAGCTTTACAGTTTCAATAGCTTCATCACTTGAGACCTGGGCAAGGGCACCAACATGGCAATTTTATAAGAGGTTAGTAGACTCACAATTCTAACATCTATAGCATGAAAGAACTAACGAGCAAAGGAGAAAAGAAATGTGTGTTAAATAGCACAAATGGTACCCATTACTTTTTCATGGATTCTCTAAGATGCTGATAAACAAGAGGAAAATTACATAATAACCAACTGGTGCAAGTTTCTATCAAGAAGAGGGCCCATAATTGGGCATGGCTCTTGCGTGTACATAATAACCAACTGCTCTGCTTTTCTTCCCATTTATTTCTCTGTTCTGCTTCTCTCTCTCGTTTTTTGTCACAATGGTAGATTAGAACACCATGGATTAACAACAACCCATGTAATTAACATCTCCATTTTCCCATTTCCATATCCCAAACACCAATTAGTATGCCATCAAAACAAACCTAACTAAAATCAGGTAATGTAACAAAGAATATCATAAACAAAAAGCCCTAATCAAAACAACCCTAACCCTAACCATGAAACAGAAAATCAAACAAACATAACTGTGAACCCAAACTTCTGTGTGCAGTGCCTAAAATAATGAAGGGCGAGAGGGAGAGAGGCGCGACATACTCAAACATTAAAAACGAGGAAGGCAGAGAGGGAGAGTGAGGGAGAGAGAGGCGACAGAGAGAGATTTACCTGAAGATCGCCATACTCATAGACGTCCGACCAGAACCGCGAGAGAACTTCATGCAATCGAAGGACGAAGGGTCTGAGGTCGAAGAAGAAGGTAGGTTGAAAGACGAAAGGAAGACCGAAGTTGGGGTTTTTTTTTTCCACCCTTTTTGATATGGGGCGCTCCTTTTAGACATGTGGGGGCGTGGGCCATGGGCCCAATACCATTTCAAGGAGAATCTCAAAATCGATCTGGGGGCGTCACGATCACTTGGGTCTGCCCCAGACGAGTGGGACCCACCCACAAAAGTTCCCGGCCAGCATACTCCGCCAGAATTTAAAAAAATAAAATAAAATAAAATAAAATGAAAGAGGCATAGAGAGTTGAGAATAAATCAAAGCGATTCAAACGGTGTGCTCATATTATTTTAGGAAAAAAGAATTTTACTAAATGGGGATTTCCAATAGGCAAAATAATTGGCAACCAATGTATTTTCCACAACTTTTGCCAACGCAGACTACTTGTGTCGGTAAAAATAGCAATTCTCTGTGACTTTTGCCAACGCAGTCCAAATATGCATTGGAAATAAGACTTTTACCAACGCAAATTTTCACTGCGTCGGCAAATAGTGTCGGAAAAGGTTTTCCACGGATTTTGCCAACGCGAAATTACTTGCATCGGTACAAGTAGCAATTCTCTATTACTTTTGCCAACCCATATTTTCACTGCGTCGGGAAATAGTGTCGGGAAAGGTTTTCCACAGCTTTTGCCAACGCGGTCTTACTTGCGTCGGTAAAAGTAGCAATTCCCTATGACTTTTGCCAACACGGTCTTACTTGCGTCGGTACAAGTAACAATTCTCTGTGACTTTTGCCAACGCATATTTTCACTGCGTCGGAAAATAGTGTCGGGAAAGATTTTCCACAACTTTTGCCAACGCGGTCTTACTTGCGTCGGTAAAAGTAGCAAATCTCTGTGACTTTTGCCAACGCAAATTCTCACTGCGTCGGAAAATAGTGTCGGGAAAAGTCAGTTTGTCATAAATGGGGCTTTGCAGATGCAACTCGTGCGTTGGCAATGATGCGAATAAAAACTCAAAGCTTTCCCAACGCACACTTGTGCGTCGCTAGTAGGCAAGATAATTGCCAACGCAGTATTGCGTCGCTATTAGAAAAACACGCGTTGGCAAAACTTTCCCTCTCTTTTGGAGGAGTTTTTTGTTGGCGCCAATGTGGTTTTCACAGCTTTTGCCAACGCGGTCTTACTTGCGTTGGTAAAAGTATCAATTTTTATGACTTTTGCCGACGCAGTCCAAATATGCGTTGGAAATTAGACTTTTACCGACGCAAATTTTCACTGCGTCGGCAAATAGCGTCGAGAAAAGTGCAGTTTGTTGTAGTGAAATATTGCTTAAAGCTTGGTTCGGCTTGACTTGATTGACTGTATGGGGGGCTCAACATGAGCCTTTGGGTGTAGCTCATCTTGTGCTTGGGTTGAATGTAAGCTTGTGCCTAGATATAGGGGCGGAACCAAGATTTCATCTCCGGGGGGCCAAAACTTGAATAATTTTTATTTCACAAATTATTATAACTATCATATCTTTAAGTTTTCTTTCGACATAGTTGTAAGTTCAAGCATATAAAATATATTACGATTCAAGACTAAATTTTACATGAAAATTAAAATCATTTACACTGTTGTTATGGTGAATAAATGAAAGACCAACCATTTATACTTGTTGCATCTTATATTGATATTTCTCAATTTATATGACAAGCCCAACCCCAAACTCACCTTGAAGACATTTCTCAGCAAAAAAAACCCAAATCTCATGAAAAAAGCAATCTTTCTAAGACAATGACACGTCAATTTCTACTAATTTCAATGGTTGATCTAATATAAAAAAAGGTTAAGAGTCGAAGAGTCAAGAGTCGAAGACGAAAGCTATAACAAAGTAAAAACCACATAAAAAAAACTCCAAACTCAACTGCATTCAAACATAAAAGAGCTGATGTCTGATGAGATGATAAAAAAATCGACCGTACCGAATATAGATTTTAGAGGATTTTACGGGAAAAATCTCAAATTTAGCAATTGCTCGGGAAGGGACTCCACAGATTGTGTAGCACAAATTCGGTTTTCCCATTAGTTTTTTTATATATTTTCCTGTACTTTTTTATGAGCTTTCTGGGAGAAGCTGTCGTCGCTCTCCGCATACTATATATTCGCTATCGTCTCCATTTTTCATACTTTCTTTCATTCCGATCATTTTCTTCACAACCTGCTACCAATCGAACCCAATCACAGCAACCAAAAGCACCTGGTTTCTCCTTCTCAGTTCTCTTCTTCTCCGATCGAAGCTTCTGCAAATACGGTGAACCCAGCAACCACTTCTTCCCCGGGCATGGTGAACCCAAAGAAACTAGGAACAAACCTCTGTTTCTGCCAAAGTGAACAATCAGATTCTTTGCTGGTCTGACCTCTACAAGTCTTTGTTCCGATCGAACTCATATTTTCTGCAAGACCTTGTTCCAATCGAACTCGTGTTTCTCTCATTCTCTGTGCCTTTAAAACTAAGAAACCTATGGCCCACTGCAACTTTGAAAATGCATATCCTTCTTTGGCAAAACTACTTCTTCCAATGGCGACTAGGCAGGGACGATCTGCTGTCCCTCCAGGATCTCTAGACCGCAAGACCGATCAAATCGATCAGAATCAATCGTGGCCTTCTGAGATTCAATCTAAATCTCCTTTGATCACACGGCACAATCCAAGCCCTCTCTTCGATATCAACTCCCAAAAACCTGGGGGAGGGGGGGTTTGGGGGGGGGGCGCATTTGGTGATGTTAAATGGATTTTTCAAAGCCAGGGGGGCCCTAGTGTAGTTCCGCCCCTGCAAATCACATATCATGAGATGACACTAACCAGGGGCGGAACCAAGATTTCATCTCCGGGGTGGCCAAAACTTGAATAATTTGTATTTCACGAATTATTATAATTATCATATCTTTAAGTTTTCTTTCGACATAGATGTAAGTTCAAGCATATAAAATATATCACGATTCAAGACAACATTTTACATGAAAATTAAAATCATTTACACTGTTGTTATGGTGAATAAATGAAAGACCAACCATTTATACTTGTTGCATCTTATATTGATATTTCTCAATTTATATGACAAGCCCAACCCCAAACTCACCTTGAAGACATTTCACAGAGGTAAAACCCAAATCTCATGAAAAAAGCAATCTTTCTAAGACAATGACACGTCAATTTCTGCTAATTTCAATGGTTGATCTAATATACAAAAAGGTTAAGAGTCGAAGAGTCAAGAGTCGAAGACGAAAGCTATAACAAAGTAAAAACCACATAAAAAAAACTCCAAACTCAACTGCATTCAAACATAAAAGAGCTGATGTCTGATGAGATGATAAAAAAATCGACCGTACCGAAAATAGATTTTAGAGGATTTTCTGGGAAAAATCTCAAATTTAGCAATTGCTCGGGAAGGGACTCCACAGATTGTGTAGCACAAATTCGGTTTTCCCATTAGTTTTTTTTATATATTTTCCTGTACTTTTTTATGAGCTTTCTGGGAGAAGCTGTCGTCGCTCTCCGCATACTATATATTCGCTATCGTCTCCATTTTTCATACTTTCTTTCATTCCGATCATTTTCTTCACAACCTGCTACCAATCGAACCCAGTCACAGCAACCAAAAGCACCTGGTTTTCTCCTTCTCAGTTCTCTTCTTCTCCGATCGAAGCTTCTGCAAATACGGTGAACCCAGCAACCACTTCTTCCCCGGGCACGGTGAGCCCAAAGAAACTAGGAACAAACCTCTGTTTCTGCCAAAGTGAACAATCAGATTCCTTGCTGGTCCCACCTCTACAAGTCCCTGTTCTGATCGAACTCATATTTTCTGCAAAACCTTGTTCCGATCGAACTCGTGTTTCTCTCCTTATCTGTGCCTCTAAAACTCAGAAACCTATGGCCCATTGCAACTTTGAAAATACAGATCCTTCTTTGGCAGAACTACTTCTTCCAATGGCGACTAGGCAGCGACGATCTGCTGTGCCTCCAGGATCTCTAGACGGCTAGACCGATCAAATCGATCAGAATCAATCGTGGCCTTCTGAGATTCAATCTGAATCTCCTTTGATCACGCGGCACAATCCAAGCCCTCTCTTCGATATCAACTCCCAAAAACCTGGGGTTGGGGGGGGGGGGGGGGGGGGGGCCATTTGGTGATGTTAAATGGATTTTACAAAGCCAGGGGGGGCCGGGGTTGGGGGGGGGGGGGGGGGGGGGGGGGGGGGGGGGGGCATTTGGTGATGTTAAATGGATTTTACAAAGCCAGGGGGGGCCAGGGTCCCCCCGGGCCCTAGTGTAGTTCCGCCCCTGCATATCACATATAATGAGGTGACACTAACCAGGGGCAGAACCAAGATTTCATCTCCGGGGTGGCCAAAACTTGAATAATTTTTATTTCACGAATTATTATAACTATCATATCTTTAAGTTTTCTTTCGACATAGTTGTAAGTTCAAGCATATAAAATATATTACGATTCAAGACTAAATTTTACATGAAAATTAAAATCATTTACACTGTTGTTATGGTGAATAAATGAAAGACCAACCATTTATACTTGTTGCATCTTATATTGATATTTCTCAATTTATATGACAAACCCAACCCCAAACTCACCTTGAAGACATTTCTCAGCAAAAAAAACCCAAATCTCATGAAAAAAGCAATCTTTCTAAGACAATGACACGTCAATTTCTACTAATTTCAATGGTTGATCTAATAAAAAATATGTTAAGAGTCGAAGACGAAAGCTATAACAAAGTAAAAACCACATAAAAAAAACTCCAAACTCAACTGCATTCGAACATAAAAGAGCTGATTTCTGATGAGATGATAAAAAAATCGACCGTACCGAAAATAGATTTAAGAGGATTTTGCGGGAAAAATCTCAAATTTAGCAACTGCTCGGGAAGGGACTCCACAGATTGTGTAGCACAAATTCGGTTTTCCCATTAGTTTTTTTTTATATATTTTCCTGTACTTTTTTATGAGCTTTCTGGGAGAAGCTGCCGTCGCTCTCCGCATACAATATATTCGCTATCGTCTCCATTTTTCATACTTTCTTTCATTCCGATCATTTTCTTCACAACCTGCTACCAATCGAACCCAGACACAGCAACCAAAAGCACCTGGTTTCTCCTTCTCAGTTTTCTTCTTCTCCGATCGAAGCTTCTGCAAATACGGTGAACCCAGCAACCACTTCTTCCCCGAGCACGGTGAACCCAAAGAAACTAGGAACAAACCTCTGTTTCTGCCAAAGTGAACAATCAGATTCCTTGTTGGTCCGACCTCTACAAGTCCCTGTTCCGATCGAACTCATATTTTCTGCAAGACCTTGTTCCGATCGAACTCGTGTTTCTCTCCTTCTCTGTGCCTCTAAAACTCAGAAACCTATGGCCCACTGCAACTTTGAAAATGCAGATCCTTCTTTGGCAGAACTACTTCTTCCAATGGCGACTAGACAGCGACGATCTGCTGTGCCTCCAGGATCTCTAGACGGCTAGACCGATCAAATCGATCAGAATCAATCGTGGCCTTCTGAGATTCAATCTGAATCTCCTTTGATCACGCGGCACAATCCAAGCCCTCTCTTCGACATCAACTCCCAAAAACCTGGGGGAGGGGGGGGGCATTTTGGTGATGTTAAATGGATTTTTCAAAGCCAGGGGGGGCCAGGGCCCCCCTGGGCCCTAGTGTAGTTCCGCCCCTGCATATCACATATCATGAGATGACACTAAGTACTAGGGGCAGAACCAAGATTTCATCTCCGGGGTGGCCAAAACTTGAATAATTTTTATTTCACGAATTATTATAACTATCATATCTTTAAGTTTTCTTTCGACAAAGTTGTAAGTTCAAGCATATAAAATATATTAGGATTCAAGACTAAATTTTACATGAAAATTAAAATCATTTACACTGTTGTTATGGTGAATAAATGAAAGACCAACTATTTATACTTGTTGCATCTTATATTGATATTTCTCAATTTATATGACAAGCCCTACCCCAAACTCACCTTGAAGTCTTTTCTCAGCAAAAAAAAACCCAAATCTCATGAAAAAAGCAATCTTTCTAAGACAATGGCACGTCAATTTCTACTAATTTCAATGGTCGATCTAATAAAAAAAAAGTTAAGAGCCGAAGAGTCAAGAGTCGAAGACAAAAGCTATAACAATGTAAAACCAAAATAAAAACACTCCAAACTCAACTGCATTCGAACATAAAGAGCTGATGTCTGATGAGATGATAAAAAAATCGACCGTACCGAAAATAGATTTTAGAGGATTTTGCGGGAAAAATCTCAAATTTAGCAATTGCTCGGAAAGGGACTCCATAGATTGTGTAGCACAAATTCGGTTTTCCCATTAGGTTTTTTTATATATTTTCCTGTACTTTTTTATGAGCTTTCTGGGAAAAGCTGTCGTCGCTCTCCGCATACTATATATTCGCTATCGTCTCCATTTTTCATACTTTATTTCATTCCGATCATTTTATTCACAACCTGCTACCAATCGAACCCAGTCACAGCAACCAAAAGCACCTGGTTTCTCCTTCTCAGTTCTCTTCTTCTCCGATCGAAGCTTCTGCAAATACGGTGAACCCAGCAACCACTTCTTCCCCGAGCACGGTGAACCCAAAGAAACTAGGAACAAACCTCTGTTTCTGCCAAAGTGAACAATCAGATTCCTTGTTGGTCCGACCTCTACAAGTCCCTGTTCCGATCGAACTCATATTTTCTGCAAGACCTTGTTCCGATCGAACTCGTGTTTCTCTCCTTCTCTGTGCCTCTAAAACTCAGAAACCTATGGCCCACTGCAACTTTGAAAATGCAGATCCTTCTTTGGCAGAACTACTTCTTCCAATGGCGACTAGACAGCGACGATCTGCTGTGCCTCCAGGATCTCTAGACGGCTAGACCGATCAAATCGATCAGAATCAATCGTGGCCTTCTGAGATTCAATCTGAATCTCCTTTGATCACGCGGCACAATCCAAGCCCTCTCTTCGACATCAACTCCCAAAAACCTGGGGGAGGGGGGGGCATTTTGGTGATGTTAAATGGATTTTTCAAAGCCAGGGGGGGCCAGGGCCCCCCTGGGCCCTAGTGTAGTTCCGCCCCTGCATATCACATACCATGAGATGACACTAAGTACTAGGGGCAGAACCAAGATTTCATCTCCGGGGTGGCCAAAACTTGAATAATTTTTATTTCACGAATTATTATAACTATCATATCTTTAAGTTTTCTTTCGACATTGTTATAAGTTCAAGCATATAAAATATATCACGATTCAAGATAACATTTTACATGAAAATTAAAATCATTTACACTGTTGTTATGGTGAATAAATGAAAGACCAACCATTTATACTTGTTGCATCTTATATTGATATTTCTCAATTTATATGACAAGCCCAACCCCAAACTCACCTTGAAGACATTTCACAGAGGTAAAACCCAAATCTCATGAAAAAAGCAATCTTTCTAAGACAATGACACGTCAATTTCTACTAATTTCAATGGTTGATCTAATATACAAAAAGGTTAAGAGTCGAAGAGTCAAGAGTCGAAGACGAAAGCTATAACAAAGTAAAAACCACATAAAAAAAACTCCAAACTCAACTACATTCGAACATAAAAGAGCTGATTTCTGATGAGATGATAAAAAAAATCGATCGTACCGAAAATAGATTTAAGAGGATTTTGCGGGAAAAATCTCAAATTTAGCAACTGCTCGGGAAGGGATTCCACAGATTGTGTAGCACAAATTCGGTTTTCCCATTAGTTTTTTTTTATATATTTTCCTGTACTTTTTTATGAGCTTTCTGAGAGAAGCTGTCGTCGCTCTCCGCATATTATATATTCGCTATCGTCTCCATTTTTCATACTTTCTTTCATTCCGATCATTTTCTTCACAACCTGCTACCAATCGAACCCAGTCACAGCAACCAAAAGCACCTGGTTTTTCCTTCTCAGTTCTCTTCTTCTCCGATCGAATGCAAATACGATGAACCCAGCAACCACTTCTTCCCTGGGCACAGTGAACCCAAAGAAACTAGGAACAGACCTCTGCTTCTGCCAAAGTGAACAATCAGATTCCTTGCTGGTCCGACCTGTACAAGTCCCTGTTCCGATCGAACTCATATTTTCTGCAAGACCTTGTTCCGATCGAACTCGTGTTTCTCTCCTTCTCTGTGCCTCTAAAACTCAGAAACCTATGGCCCACTGCAACTTTTAAAATGCAGATCCTTCTTTGGCAGAACTACTTCTTCCAATGGCGACTAGACTGCGACGATCTGCTGTGCCTCCAGGATCTCTAGACGGCTAGACCGATCAAATCGATCAGAATCAATCGTGGCCTTCTGAGATTCAATCTGAATCTCCTTTGATCACGCGGCACAATCCAAGCCCTCTCTTCGACATCAACTCCCAAAAACCTGGGGGAGGGGGGGGGCATTTTGGTGATGTTAAATGGATTTTTCAAAGCCAGGCCCCCCGGGCCCTAGTGTAGTTCCGCCCCTGCCTAGATATACTTCGGCTTGGCCCGACTTGGACCATGAACATCCCTACACAATCGAGCCTCAAGAAGCCCTGCTAGACCCTCAAAATTAAAGGTACCAAGCCCTGCTAGACCTTCAAAAAACCCGCAAAAAACTAAGAGCTTCTCTTTTATTTAAATTTCCCGAAGGCCAAGCTTGGTCAAATTTTTGCACACCTACTAATTTGAGGGCCAGGTTTACCCGACTCAACCTTCTTAGTTTCTTATATATATATATATGGATTTATTGGAGCATAATTCTGATGTGGGTTCTTGTGTGATTCTTATATAATTTTTTTTATATGATTTTCATGTAAATAAGCCATGCATGATTCTTATGTGTTTTTTTAATGGCAGTTGCTCCATATATGAATTTATTTGAGCATATTTGTCGGTTTACTTGAGCAGGATTGTTACACTCCGACCCGAACTAATCAAGTTTAGTGCTAATTAATCGTGTTTTAACTAATTTAATTATTCTAAATTACTAATTATGGTGATTAGTGTTAATTAGTCCTTATAGGTTGAGTTGGTTGAGTCCTGAGTCTGAGTTAGGTGAGTTGGAACCTGCAGTTTGACTCGGTTGGGTAGAGTCAAGGGCTTTTTCATAATTATCGATTTTCTTATTTTGCATCATTTGCATATCATCTTGGCGTCATCGCATATATCCTGTAGAGCACAACGATTTTCGTATTTAACTATACTTCATTCGGTCAACCATTGAATGAGTGGGCTATCATTTGACTTAAAATGAAAATATACATCTCTAGTGGACTTTATTGCAAAAAGGGTAACCTTATCCCTTTTAAGTACTTTACTCGTATTTACTTCGGGCCTAAAATGGAACCTCTCCACCATTTCATTGCTTTTCTCTCCATTCTCATTCTTCCTCATCAAATCATCATTGAGAGTGGTTGCATGTGGATTTAGAAACAAGGAGTGTGGCCCTCTTCATCTTCTCCACTTTCTTCATCTCCTCTTCTTAGTTGTTGACAAGAACCCACCTCCTTCATCCCCTACTCTTGCCAAATTCGGATTTCTTGTTAAGGTAAGAGTAAAACCCTTTTTGGTTTATGTTTTTGAGTTGCATTAGAGTCAAGAGACTCATGTTTAATTATATTACATGACCATTCATTAGCATTTCTTCATGTGGATTGCTTGTTAGGGTTTGATATTGGGGCTTTTGGGTGTATTGAGCAAGGAGTAGAGATAGGAGTTAAGAAGCACTATTTTGAGGCAAGTATAAGCATAAATTCGGACTTACATGTTGTTATTTGCACTTGATTCGAATGAAATTCTTTCTCAATGATTCTAATTTCTTAATGAATGAATGGATTGTATGGATTTATGATTTTTATATGATGAATGGAATGGGGGAGTTATAAGTTGTGAATAGGAGCACGGAGACCCCATTGTGCAGGTTCTTGTGGTGGAAGGGAGTTGGTAAATGAATGAGAGAAGAAATTTCGAAATTTCAAAATCAGGAATTCTGGAGCATTCGCTAGAGCGAACTTGAGTATTCGCTCGAGCGAACCTCCCCTCTGAACGTACGTTTGAACGATCAAATGGGTCGCCCGAGCGAACACCTTTCTGGATGGGGTCCGCTCGAGCGAACCTGAAGCAGTAGACTGCGCTTCTTTTGACCCAATTATAGGGTGAATTATCACCCTTAATCCATCATAAACTACCCTAATCATCCCTATTAGATAATTAAGGTGCATACCCCCGTTCCATAGGAAATTAGGATCCCTAAGACCCTTATGACCTAATAATGGAACCATTAACCTCATTAACTGGTCCAGTGGGCATTCTTCAGTCTAGCACTATGCAAAAAAAGGTTAGTTTTGAAACTCAACGTATTTCTCATAAATATTGGCACCTAACGAGGTAGTAGTACGTTGATATTTCAAAAATACCTTGTATTGGACGGTGAGAGACTATGAGTAATAGTTTAGAATTAGCTAGTAAAATGTCTTGAATCCTCTGAATCTAATGCATTTCATATTGAAGTTAAATTCCTTATTGATATCAAAGCCTGGTTAATTAATTGGTTGCATTGCTAGTATCAATTATGATTCGACTATCTATCTTCCAATTTGTAGTTTTAATTGCTGCATAACTGTTTCGGTATTCGTTGGAATGTGGAATTGAGTTAAGTATTCGTATATATGAGATTACTATTCGATTCGATTATGAACAATTCAAATTAATCTACCCAAATTCGATTATTATTCGATTCAATCAAGTCGGCACTACTTAACTTCAACCCTGTGATACCCGACGGGGTTGAACTTGATTTAGTTATTCGAGACTACTGCAGTAAGTCGTCTGGAGTATCCGGAACTCCAAAATTGGGTAGCCAGCTAGCCTTTGGTCGGGCTGCTGGTGACATCCCAACTAGATTCGCTCTCCATCGAGAGGATGAGCTTAATGTAGTAGCCATTTCGTATGTATATTCTTCATTTGATTCAAAAAGCATGAGTTATTCTATTTTGGCACAATGGCTTAGTTATTACTTTATATTGACCTATTGTGATCAATTGTCATTTAATTTCTCTTGAAGCATTATGTAATTCCTCATTAATGCCCGTGCTTGTCATTTCGTCATATTTGAGGTACTACTCTTAGTGTCACAGACGCAGGTGCAGCTCCCGGCTTTGAGGGGGCGCAGGCGGGAGAGGAGGAGACCGAGGAGGTTCCTCCAGGACTAGAGGAGTTGCCGGACAATGGGCCAAAGTAGATACTCCTCCATTGGAGATAGGGGTGTACACGGATCAGATTGGTGTGGATTGGGCCAAATCCGTTATCAATGGATTGACGGATTTGGAATCCGTCACCAATCCGTTGCTGTTAAAATCCGATTTGATCCGATCCGTGGAAGACCGGATCGTATTGGATCGGATTAATCCGTTCAATCTAATTTTAAAAGAAAATTATCAAATATGTTATAAAAAATTACATTTTGACCCCTTAGTTTTTTTTTCTTATTTTAAATTTAGACATCTTAATTTATATTTAAACCCCTTATATTTTTTATTTATATTTAATGCCAACGGATCGGATCGGATTGAATCCGCGGATTGAGGGTGAAATCCGCCATCGATCCGTTGCTAACGGATTACAAAATTTTCAAGCCGTCACCAATCCGTTTACCTTCTGATTGGATAAAAATCCGCGGATCGGATCGGATCGGATTTCCGGATCGACGGATTTTTTGTGCACCCCTAATTGGAGAGCGCCTTGTATATTTTGAGAGCTTACAGTTAGAGTGTGACTAGCCCCTTTTTGTGTGGGTCACACTTAGCTTTACAGTTATACTTTTGTTTATACTTATGGTATAGTTGTGCATGGTACTTTTATAAACCCTCTTTTGTAAAATCAATGTACATAATTGTGTAATTCTTTTGTATTGAACTTGAACGTTTAATTGGACCGGATGGGAAATGACACTTGTTGTGTATGTAATTACAGTTTATGCTATACTTTTAAATGTTATTGACAGATTCTAGTAAGCTAGACTCACAAGTGGAAAAAGTTATTTTTCTCCTTCATGTGTTGTATTTGACTCGAGACATGTACAATGTCACGGGAGTACGTGTGTCTCACCTCGGGGATTACCCTAGGCCAGGGTGATTCAGGACCGGGATGTGACAAGGATTCTCATGTGGGTTCTTATTTAAAAATTTTACATAATTGTTATGTAATTTTCATATGATGCTTATGTCTTTTTTTTTTTCAATGGCTTATCTACGTATACATAGTTGTTCTATATGCTGATTTAGTTTCAACATATCTGTGGGTTCCTTGAGCATGATTGTTATGTGATTTTTTCGTGGGTCATTAGTAACATGAGATTACTTATCTTTACTTATTGGGTCTAATGTTTAGCCTCACATTTAGATTCAATTATGATGGTTCACCTCTTGGGTGAACTACAACCTTAAAAACAAAGTGCAACAAACTCCCAATCGCATGATAAAGGGAAAATTATGAGGCAATATTTTTCTATAAGATTCATTTGTTTGTTCTATATTTAATTGATGAGAATTAAATTCAATGCATTGTAAAGATCTTAGATAAGGACAATTAAAGTGGGGTTTACTGACCCTGTTGGTGTCAATGTTGGTCCCAGCCTAACACCTGTCCCAACCCGCGAGGCTAGGTTAAGTAGGGCCGATAAATTCCCGACCTTAACCCAACCCATATAACCTGCATTATATACGGGCCAGTCACAGGTTAAAAAAACTTATCCACATTTAAATGGGTTGGATTAGGGTCAACTGTTCAACCCACATAACTTGCATAAACTATTCTCTGTGTAGGGTAAAGGTTGACCTGCATATCTAAATTCATTTAAACAATTTGGTGATTTATATAAATGAGCAAGGCTCCTCTAAGCTCGAGCTTAGGGAGAAAATTTGGTAAGCTCGTTCTTGTGGGGCCCACCTTTGGTTCATCCAAATGAACAAAACACATGATCCGCTTAAATTACACATGTCCACCAATTTTCGGTAAAATCCGAATTTACTAGACCGTTGGATTGACTATATATCAATCCAAATGGATTGTTGAGCATTAAACTCTTGGGCCTGTATGGAGATGATAGAAATTACGGTTGTGACTGATTTATTGCAGGGAGGAAGATCCTAGGGAGTCCTTGAAATCCCCCACCCCCATCCGGCCATCCCCATGTGGGTCCCCAAGTGGGCTCCACCACACACTTGAGCTTACCTTATTTTAAGCTCGAGCTTATGGGAGCCTTGCTCTTATATAAAATAAGCTAAGGAGCATGTGTCAGGCTTGTTTCAGCTCAACTCAAATATACCTTTTAAATTTGAAAAAGGAATGGGGACTGGGCCAAAATTCTATAGCTTGTTTCGGCTCAACTCAAATATACCTTTTAAATTTGAAAAAGGAATGGGGATTGGGCCAAAATTCTATAACTTGGATCGGGTTAAATGGGTTGACTCACAATTGTTTTTCCTATCAGAGGGTTTTCAACTCTTTGGGTTGGACTAATCCCTCCGGGGCCAGAGGGAAGTCAGGTAAATTCTTCTATAGCCCTAGTGTGGCAGTGCAGTTTCGAACCTACAACATCCGAGTGCAAACCGTGGTCTTAGGCCAACTGAGCTATCCCTTGGGGTTGGATCGACTCACATTAAATGCATGTTATATAGATCATGCTAAATTGACCAGCATCGAGTGTGGGTTGAAGCTACTTAACCTATTTTTATATATGGGCAAAATATGGTAGACACCCATCGTCAACCCAACCCATTTTGTCCCAACCCCACTTGCCACCAGTCTCGTTAAGACCCTAGGTAGTGCAGGCCCTTGATGGATTTAATTACTCTAGTCGTACCCGTCCGCATCCCACGTATTTTGTGGGTAGGGCTTGGACAACCCAAGGCCCAACCCAGCCATTCGACAACTCTAAGGGCCCCACTCTCGATTTATGGTATGCGAAATGCTAATCTCCCCAACCCTCTAAAAACGGCGAGAAGGAAGGTTTTACGTTTCTGCATAGCCTCTTCGCTAGGGTTTTAGGGTTTCCCCCTCCCTCCCCCACCAAAACATCCATCCGCTGCAGAAGAAGAAGAATCGAACCGAATCGAATCCATGGACAGGTATCAGAGAGTCGAGAAGCCCCGCCCCGAAACGGCTATCAACGAGAATGAGATCCGTATCACCACCCAAGGCCTCATCAGGAACTACATCACCTATGCTTCAACTCTCCTTCAGGTCTATCTCTTTCTCTCTCCCTCTCTCTCTTTGGGTTTTTATGCTTTTGGTTATTTGATTTGATTTGATATCCATCCCCCCTTTTCATGCTATTGGTGTTTTCAATTTGTATGTGATTCTTGTAGGGATTAATGATATGGTTATCTGTTTTATGTCTGTGAATGTGTTTTATCTTTCTCTTTTTGCCTATTCTTTTTGTTTGTATGTTGGAGTAGTTACTGATATGGGTCTTGATGAATGTTATGAGATGTGGGTTTTCTTTATGTGTAGAATGATATTTTCATCTGAACTGGTTTCAGCTTTGTGCAAAATACTTTTATGCAATTTTAGAGGTAGGTGTTCCTTAGCACTGTGAATGAAATTTAAGTTCAAATATGGAAAATGCTACATGGGTTGCCTTTTTTTCCATGTTTGGTGCTCCTTTCATGATCAAATGCCTTTAGGATGCGTTTGTGCGTCCCCACTCCCGGCTGATTTTCATTTCCTCTTTAGGGAGGAATCCTGCATAAATCGAAATCGTCTCCTGCAGGGGAATCAGCTCATTTATTTCTTTCTCTGCGTGGAAAAAGTGTCTCACCAAACTATGGAAAAGTAGACTGCTCAGAAAATAAGGGAGTTTTCCTCTATGGGGCGGAATCCTCTAGTTGCATTGTTATAGGCTTAGTACTTCCTTATATTTTTTGGTTTCCTTAACAACAAATTTTTTTGGTAATTTTCTATTCTTTTCTACTGTTTCTATAGCAATAACCTTTGGACATCTAAATTCCACCACCAAGTTTTCTTATTCTTATGACTCTTTGTACCTCTTCAGCTCTTCAATTACCTTTTTGGCAACTTGTTTAATTCAATTAGCCATTTGATCCACACTTCATTGAACTTCATAGCCAATCCTGATATCCTTGCTTTAATATTCTTTCTTTGAATATTAACGATTTTCCCACCGCTCGACACATGATGAAATTTATAGTCCAAATCCATTTGCCTTGCTTTAGTACCCTTTGGATATTGGCAATGTTTTCCCTTTAAAAGCACGCCACCTTTTTCTTGATCGATTTCTTACTCACTACCTATTTTACTTTCATCAACAATATCCAAAACCAATAAGCCTTTTTTTTCTCATGATAATATCAATAACTTATTTTGCATTATTAGACTCTCCTGGCTGGGACAGATCTATGTAGGGGCAAGGAGGGGCAATTGCCAACTCAATTTTTTGAAAATCTCACATGGGATGAACTCTTTTAAAAAAAATTCTATGGTTAGTTTTGTCTTTTTTCTATGTTTGCCCCTACTCACTTTTTGCTACAATCAAGTAATAAAATTACAAGAGAACCTCGGGTAAGAACTGTCTTTTTATTGCTTCAAAAGTATCATCTTTAGACAAGACGTTGGCTCTCCTTACAGGGCAAGTTTATCTTCTCTTCTTTGAACTCATTTGAGTTAGTTCTCAAATATAGAAATATAGGGAATTCTTCAACCCATTTGCCTTTTGTTTCTTTTTTTCTTTTTTGTTGCTTGAGTTAAATTAATGCCTCTTTGATGAGTATATATATATATATATATTTTGAATGTTCCTCTTGGTGAGTATATTTAAATGCATATATTAATTTTTTCCTCTTCGATGAGTATATTTAAATGCATATACTATTTTTTTCTTCATATCTTGTGTATTTTTGTCAAATACAGTTACTTGTTATCCATTTTTTCTTTATTTTATGTTGTGAGTTTTTTTTTATGCCATGCTATTTAAATCTGCCAAAATTATTGATTTGGATTAGATTGGATTGAAAATCTAGGGCTATGTAAATGAATAGTTAGATTGACACTAATGATGACCCACTAGATCAAATGAAGGTAATCTTTATGATACATCCAATTTTATTACTTATAAATTCCATTATTTACCACTTGTGGCCCTCCCTCTTATTATAGGTTACATTGTCAACAAAAGAGTGCGATGAATGGACTACCTCCTATTGATTCTTTTGCATATCCAAAAATCACTATTATATGTGGACTTATAGGTCTCCTCGAATCCATCATAGGGCTAACACAATTATAATCCAGACCGTTCAAAATGAATACCGTCCCTTCTAATGATATATTCTAAATCTCATATCAATAGGAGTGGGGCCTACCGTCCGATTGAGCACATGATTGATTGTGTTTAGTAAAACATCGTACAAAAAATGTAGTTTTACACAAATTAAAAATAAAAAAGAAAAAATGGTAAAAAAAAGGGTCACTAATTGTCATTCGTGATTGACAAACGTTGATGTAATTGAAAGGGCTAATTCATCATCATCAAAGCCTTGTCTCAACTATGTTGGGGTTGGCTACTTGTAATTGAAAGGGCTAATTGATTTGCAAATATTTATGTCAATACAACTTGTTACTTTTTTAATATATCTTTTCTTTATTGAAAGTTTTAATTCTTTTTTGCCCCCTCTGGAAGAAATTTTACGGCTCTGTCACTATCTGTTGGGACTACTCTACAGACTACAGCACTTGCAGATTAATTGTATATGTTGTACACTTTTTTGAAGATTAATTGTATATGTTGTACACTTTTAAGTGTTCTGCATACCAATCATTCAAAACAGAAGGAAGTGTTATGCTTACCAATCATTTAAAACAGAAGTGTTTTGCTTACCCCCATCCATTGACAAAATCAATAGCCTATGTTGTGGTATTAGACTCTTTGGATGACCTACAATCCTTGTAAGTTAACTGTATATGCTTTACACTTGTATGTTTTATTCATTCCCAATCCATCATCAAGTTATTTGCCATTTCACAGATGGCATGGATAGGAATGGACGGATTGGTGAATATACATATATTCTTCTTATCTGCAATATTTTTTTTTTTAATTTTTATTAAAATCTTATGGTTCATTTTGACCCCTAGAATGATTTGCACATGATTTATAATTTTCAGAACCTTAGTAACATGATTGTTAAAGCGAGCAATAAGAATATGTGCATGGTTTGCTATGAAACAGAAATGAAGATGCATGATGGGGAAACAAGAAAAGCTAAAGGGGAAATTCAATTCAAAGACTGACAAAGCTGATGCAGTGATGCTCTTGGAAATTGAGACTGGCAGTCAGCTAGCCATCACTGCAATCAATTACGGCACACAGCCGGCCAAACTAATTACCTATTAGGGCCCTCGTAGCAACTACTCAATAAAAGACTGTGCATGGTTGCACTAGTCTTCTCAATAGTGTACAGGTCAATTATTATTATTTTTATATCTCAGTGTATCCCCACCTTTGGCAGGACTAATCCCTGGGCCCCACGCCTGCACCCTCACAGACGGGGACGGTTAACGCCCGGGGGAATCGATGCCAAGACTTCTGGGGAGCAAACCCAATGTCCTAAGTCCTAACCACCGAACCAACACCCGGTTGGGTGTGTACAGATCATATTTCTCTCATCGTTTATTGGTTTTTTTCCCATCTCTCTCTCTCTCTCTATATATATATATATATTAGACGTTTTTGTTGTTTAGAGTTGAATTATGGGCAAACAAGAAATGACAAGGAGCTAAAGAGCATGTAGGTTTGATGCATATGCTTGCATGGGTCTGGATTTACAAGATGAACATAAGAATAACTACATGAGAGGAAATTTATGCGTTGCCCCAGTAGAGAAGAGGATATTAAGAAACATAGTTTGATGATTTTGGTATGTATAAGGAGGTTCAGGATTGGCCTTCATATATTGTATTGAAGCATTGTGAGTTAAAGGAACCAAGGGAAGAGGCATACCCGTAAAAACCTACAATGAAGTGGTGAGTAGATAAAATTCTATATCATTAAGTAATGAAGAACATGGCTATAAATTTGGTTGAGTGGAAAAGTAGAACTCAAAGCCAATCCCAGATGGATGATAGGATAAGGTTTCAATCGTTTTGCTTATCCCTGGAAATTCATCCACTGCACTAATATTAGCTTCCCATGTCTTCACTTTGTGCTGATTTTGTAAAAGAGTGAATTTTACATTATGTTTTTTCCCTTTGTTCTTATGATACTAAGCATATGGTGTATTTGCACTATTCTTATAGAATTTTTTTTATTTATGACTTGCGTCAGTGAGATCTTTTTGTGTCTGTTCTTGAGTGGGATTGTTTGCAACTCTATTGATTTGACGAACCTTTCTTTCAGGAAAAACAAGCGCGAGAGGTTGTCTTAAAGGCAATGGGACAGGCAATTAGCAAGACTGTGGCTATTGCTGAGATTATAAAGGTTGGTTTTAGCATATGTTCTTGTTACCTTTTTTTATGTTATATCATTGCTTATGTGAAATGATTTTCCTATTAACTTCAAAAAAACAGAAGAGGATCCCTGGGTTGCATCAAGATACTGCCATCAGTTCAATAAGCATAACAGACGTATGGGAACCCATTGAAGAGGGTCTTGTTCCGTATGTCTCTAGCTGTTCCTCTTTTCATTTTCACTTTGAACTTTGAAGTACATCACATTAGTAAGCATGATTTCCATCTCTTACAAATTGAATCATTGTGATTCATGCAGTTTGGAGATGACTCGCCATGTTTCGATGATTTCAATCTCTCTCTCATTTAGAGAGCTAAACAAGAACTCTCCTGGGTAATTTCTAGATATTTTGAAGTCTATTATCACTATTTATTATGATTGTCATGGTTGTGAACAAAATCACATGGGCTTCCTTGGATGGACTCGCCATCGATTCTTTTCTGTTTGACCCCTAATGTTGACATGTTTATTAAAAGTATGGTTGAAATGGAATTTTGATTGTATTATCAGGTACCAGGCTCCAATCCATATAGAGCAGGCAAGGCCACCATATCAATATCAGCAGCAGCCCCGGCAACAGCCTCAGTATCAGCAACAGCCCCAGGCCCAGCAGCAGCAGCAGCAACCCAAGCAAGCACCTGGTCCAGTAGCTGTTGCCAATGAAGGTATGTCGTGATGATTCATAAAGTATTTCTGCTCATTGAAATAGTGTTGTTTTATAGAATGACTCAGCTGTATTCTAAAGATTCATATGTCCGAGGGCGTGGCCGAGGGCGAGGAAGAGGAAGAGGTTGGGGCAGAGGAGGATATGGTAACAACCAAAGATATGTCAACAATCAAGGTTATGGTAACAATCAAGGGTATGGAAACAATCAAGGGTATGGAAACAATCAAAGATTTGACAACAATCAAGGATATGGCTACAAGCAAAGATATGGCAACAATCAAGGATATGGCAATGATCAAGGTATGAGATGTTCACAGTTTCCTCGTTTTACTTTCAGATACTAATTCTCTACATTCTGTAGAAAATGGCGGGTGGAACTGGAATCGAGGTGGTGGCAGCGGCGGCGGCGGACGAGGCAGAGGCTGGGGTTATCGTGGTAAGTTCCAGGACATGCCATCTTATGCAAACTTTATAATTTCATATGCACTTGGATGTATAGATGTATGGAGCTAGGAAGCCTGGTATCCATGTCTTTTCTATAAAAACACAAACAAGCACTGGTTATATGATACTTAGAGTTTATTATTGTATTATTTATTCAAGGGCTTCAGAGTTTAATGGTTATGCATGCATTTATAATAACTGTTAAATTTTGAGGCCTTAAATGGATGGTTATGATTACTGATATTCGGACCACTTCAATTCTCTAATCTTTGCTAGAGCCTTCCAACTCTACTGTACCGGTGTACTTTGATGCATGTCAAGGAATTGGGTGGGATAGAATGTTTGACTTGTACTTGGGGTGGGCTGAATTCGGTACGATCTAATGATTGCATTATTTATTCAAGGGCTTCAAAGTTTAATGGTTATGCATGCACTTGTAATAACTGTTAAATTTTGAGGCCTTAAATGGATGGTTATAATTACTGATAGTTGGACCACTTCAATTCACTAATCTTTGCTAGAGCCTTCCGACTCTACTGTACCAATATGATCGGTGCACATTGAGTTGGGCCCTACTGAAGGGTGTTCCGGAGTCCCGACACTACTTTTTGGCCTTTTGCAACTGTTTCTTTGCTCAATTTTTCTCTAATGTATATTCTTCTATACCTTTATGGACTAGTTGAATTTTATCAGATTTATTCCTAAATAAGGGCTCTTATTATCATGTGTTTGGATAATCTGCTGACTTACTTTGAATTTGGCAGTTTTCTTTACCACAACCAGTTACAGGTATCAATGAGTATGCATATATCTATACATACATAGCTACTGAATATTAATGTATCTTATGGATAGATCAATTAGTTCAAGTTCCAATTTACCCACTTGGATCTTTTAATTATATATTTTTTTTTTTTGAGCAGTAGATCTTTTAATGTGTATGCATGTAATTATCATCAGATGCGCACACACTTAACACTATTTGTGAGAATGTACTGATCATCTGTTTGATTGTTTTGTACATAAACAGGCACTGGTGGATATGAAAGAGGCAGAGGGGGAGGAGGTGGGAGGGGCTATGGTCGAGGTCGTGGAAGGATGGGAGGGCGTGGGAGAGGCAACCAAGTCTAGGTTGAGAAATGGGGGTGCTGGCTGGGGCGCGCTTTGGTTTTTAATATGGGAAAAAAAATGTTCATGGACTTTTGAGCATCAACTGTGGCTTATTCTCTAGAGTTGAATCACAGTTGTTTCTTCTTTCTCTGTTATATTGCGGATGTGGGCGAGCTTTGTTGGTTTGTTACTTACGCCCAAAAGTAGCAGATGTTAGGCGTTTCTGTAATTCATTCCATATGTTTTTTTTTTTTCACACCCAGCTGTCAATCCCTTGCAATTTCCCTCCATGTATCTATATCCATTCTTCATAGTGTTATTATACCTTCAAACTCTGGGTTCTTCTTCCCTTTTATTTTGTGGTGTAGGTCTCATCATCCCTCCATTAAAGTGGAGACAACAGAATATATATCATGGGACCTAAGCATGATAATTTTTTAAAACTTGATAAACCAAGTGTTGTGTGCTCTTCCAAAATGGAGGGTGGGTGAGTCATTGGATGATTTCTTCTCTCTGATGAATCCTCACCTCTATAAAGAAAAGACTGCAATTCATTTAACACTGGCATGCCATGTGTTCTGATGGACGGTCAGTGACAAGCAGGTTGGGCCCTTGATGGGCCAAGTGGTTATGGCTAATGGGCCTAGTGGATGGTCCAGATTCAGGATTATGTAGATGGGGTCATGCCCGGGTCCATTGACAGCCCTACTGCTTTTCTGATGATGGAGTTTTGTTCATTGATTATCCTCTATTGGCTTATTAAAATATAGATGTTAGGAGGGTCTCCTGGAAGATTAGGAATTTAGTGTTATTCAATCGACCCGATGGTATGTCATTATATATGAAATCCCACCAACACTTGAGAAATAGAAATGGGGGAATAAAAGTAAAAGATAACATAAAAAGTTCATAAAAGATTATATGAATCCAGATTTTAGGCTGTGTATGTGGTCATTGTATTACAAAAATTTGACATAAACACTGTTAATTTTTATCTCATGGCTAGTAGCCCTACTGCAAACGATATTGAAGAAAAAAGGGGGAAGAAACAAGTTAGCTTAGCCTTCTGATCCTGTGATAGCTTAAAAAGAAAGTGAGTTTATACATTAGCTACCTGAAAGTAATTTACCTTGTTGGACTTTATTAGTCATTTGATTGGAGGAGTGAATGATGGTAAATATGAAAGCTAAAGGAAAATCTGCAGCCCTTGTCTCGAATAAAGAAGGAGAGTTGTTTCAGATAAGTGATGCCCATTAGCCTCATCAAATGAGGAGCTTTTGGACCTAAGATTTGCAAAAACAATCATGTCCATTAGACATTTTCCATTATCCATTATAAGGCAGTGTAATGTTGACATGGCAGCTTTTGAACTATTAAAATAATAGAGGTGCAAGTCCTTCTTCAAAAGGCGCCTTTTTTGTATTAAAATAACTTATGTTCTTAGATACTGGCATCAAGTTGAGTCTCTTTTGTTTTTAAGAAGAAGTCCTGCCACGAATGTAAATATTAAGGATTGTAATTTGTTAAATGATAATATAAATTAATTATAAGACAATGTTTAAAAAAAGATAATGAATTGGCAATTAGAATTAAATGTTATTTTTTAACTCCAAATTACAACCACTATCCGTGTCCCTAACCACCTGTAAACAACACGACTACCCTGTATTACACATCCCTAATCAACTGAGCAAGAGCCGGAATAATTAAATGTGTGACTATTACCAAAGCAAAAGTCAACTTTCTTGAACTATAAAAAAAAAAAATTAAAAATGAAAAAAGAAAGGGATGTGGCCGCAACATAACTTTTCCATCTAAACCTTTTGTGTTATCAACTTTTAAGCTTTTTGTAGAATAAATAAAAATGAGAATTTTGTAGAAATCATTGTGACGAAATGACATTAAAAGTAGCTACTAAAACCCATAATGCCAAAACTAACAATTGTACAAATATAATTAGATGGGCCCAAGAAAGTTTAAAAATGAGCTCAGAATCGCAGGAAATCAACCATTTAATATGGTTTGATAACGTGAAGGGGAACCCTTTCACAATTTTGCTAGACTCCTCACAGCTCATGTTCAAGTATTAGAGGTTCTGCAATATATAAAGGCAGTATATGTGGTAGTGTGGGACTTAATGATCAGACTGCAGGCCAAGGACTAACTTCATTTTAGAAAATTTAAAGATACTATCCAAGTTTTGGCCTAATCAGGAATCACATGCCTTTATCTTTTAATGCTTTCACTCTCAACAATTTCATCGTACTCTTGTGGAGCTATATCTAGAATTAATTAAACCCCCTCACACTCACTAATCATATCATCCTAAGAACTGGCTTCTTCTCCAGCTTGGTACTCAACAACCTGACACTTACCATGGATGAAAACCGTGAGATCGGTCAACTCCAAAAACTGATACTGTCGCAGTCCATCACAATCATTACGGCATGATTTTTTTTTTCCAAAAAAAACCCTGTGAAAATATCTAAAGAATTCAAAATATTAGAAAATGATATTTTTTTTCCATTTGCAACAATTATAAAGTAAAATGTCAGCCTCCCTAAATCATTATACATTGTATCGCTAACTCGCTGCTCTATCTTTCGATATTAAGTGTTAACTATGCTCACTATGAAACACTCGACTTTATTTAATATTTTATTCACATATCTAATAAGTGATCAATTTGAAAACATGCCTATTGGAATTTTGTTGAGGGCCGATCAATCTTAATATATATATTTTTAAATTTATATAAAGCTGACCTATTATTGGAGTAAAATTGGTGGCGGGTTGATTCAAGAGAGACATTTATTTTAATTGGTTAGATTCTTCATGAGTAGGCCACATTAGGCAGCACAAATGAAAAAGAAAAAGAAAAAGAAAAAAAAACTCCAAGTATGAGTTCTAAAATTTTGTTGACCCTACAATGGCTCACATATCTGGATCACCCAGAAAAAATCGAACCTTCATGCATAGGATCTAACCGAATTTCAATATAGTAGGAGATTGTAGGGGAAGGAAAACTGAAAGAGGAGGAGAATGAGCATCAACAGCAAGTGAGCCAAGGAGCACCTGGAGAAATCTTGAAGACCAATGAAATTTAAGAAGTGCTAGTTTTCACCTGGCTATCTGGGGTTCAAATCCGGAACCTTTCCTCATTCGATGTTGTGATACCTCAGTAGAAATCTACTTCTCTCATCAAAGGGCTCCCTACCTCACTCGAAGTTTACTCCCCCTATATATATATTTCAATTTGAATACCTCCTCTCTTTCTATATATCTGTAATTCCATTTCGTCAATCAAAAACTCTAAATGGACAAACTTTTCAAAATGAGATGTGCCGGATCCGGGCAGGAAAAATCCGTCCACATAGAACGGTTGTTCTTCAATACCCCACTCTCTCTTGTTTTTTCAATTGTTTTACTTTCTTCAACATGGATGGTGACGTCTACTTTCTATGCTCTCCTTCTGTCCTTCTCTTTCTTTTAAAAAGGAGGGTAATTTAGAGTTTATCTTCACATCCTGTCTTCATCATCATCCAAGTGGACCCCACAAGAGAGGCGTTTTCTAGTTTTTTTAGATGATGCAAGCGAATTAAAAAAACAATAAGTCCATGTAGCCCGCTGGACCTCATGTTTATTTGATTAAGAAAGAAACAGCCCGCCCTCTGTGTGTCATCTTGCCGCGTGAAATTTTCGTGACGATAAAAGAAACCAAACAAATGCCCTAAAAGAGGAGAAACCGCCAGATCGCTCATCTCTCTCTCTCTCTCTCGCGCGCGCGCGATTCTCCTCCCTCTCCATCGCTGCGCCTCGGCATCCGACCTGAATTAGCAGCATCATATATCTCTCTCTCGCGCGCTCGGATCCCTCTCCCCATCGCAGCGTCTCCCTCTCGGATTTGGTACCCCCATCGCAACAGCGCCCACGCCTCCACAATTCAGGTTGGGGTTTTTTTTCCATTGCTTTGTGTGAATATTCAAAGCATCTATTGTTGTTTGTTGTTGTTGATGATGATGATGATGAAGAAACTGCTGATTTGATTTTTTTTTTCTTATTTTCTGATTGTTGCAAGATTCTTATGTTGTGGTAATCTTTTTGGGTGCTTGCTGGATTTACTAGACACACAAACACCTCATGCCCAAGTCTTCACCCCAGAAATCCAAGGGTGTTCTTCTGCATGCAGACAGATGCACGCACAGTCACTAATCAGGTCTATGATGTTCTAGTAGCAGTGTTAATCGTTTTGTAACTTGAAGAAGTGGATATGAGTCTTTAATTGGCTAAGAAAACTTGGATATGAGAACGTTTCCAGGCACAATTATTTTGATGGAACATTTGACAATTATACCAACAAGAATAATATGTGGTAACGATGAGGTTTTTGGTTTCTGCCATTGATAACTTTGAAATCAGAAAATAATCTTTGTTTACAGCATGATAACCTCTACAGTACAGTCATTCTTTTCTTTTCTTTTTTTTGGCAGGACAGTACAAATCCTCTTTTACGCATGAAGGCAGCCACCAACATTCAGCAAGTTTGAAAGCAAAAACCTCTGTTTCTTGATTGATTAATCAATGGGTAAAGAACCAGCAATCATCAGAGACAAGAACCTAATGAGATCATGGTCAAGGTCCATGAGATCCCAAGGCAAAACCATAGCCCTGGTCCCAACCATGGGGTACCTCCACCAAGGCCACCTCTCCCTCATCCAAGAAGCCAAGAACCATGCCCATGTAACTGTAGTCTCCATCTATATAAACCCTGGACAGTTCTCTCCCTCTGAAGACCTTGCTACATACCCATCTGACTTCCAACGAGACCTTCAGAAGGTGAAGGAAGCTGGTGTCGATGCTGTTTTCCACCCCCAGAATCTGTACCATTACGAAACTGACACTAAAATGACAAGTGGACCTGTTGGAAATTTGGGGTTTGATGATGGAAAAGATCAGAAACTGGGCTCTTCCAGTAAAGATGAAGAAGACCCAAGTGGGGCTTTTGGGAATTTGGACGGGAATGTGGTTCTGGGAAAAGAAGGGGACAGCACAGGTGGGTCTTTTGGAAATTCGGGTTTTAATGGTGGGAATGGGAGAAAGGTGGTGTCTTGTATTGAGGAGGAGGGTGGGGGATTAGGGCATGAGACTTGGATTAGAGTTGAGAAGTTGGAGAGGGAATTGTGTGGGAAAAGTAGGCCCGTGTGCTTTAGAGGGGTGGCTACTGTTGTGTCCAAGCTGTTCAATATTGTGGAGCCTGATGTTGCCCTCTTTGGGAAGAAAGATTATCAGCAATGGCGCATCATTCAGAGAATGGTAAACACTTTCTAAGCTGTCCATTGTTTCCTTTCTATTTGTTTGTGGAATGAAATTGGATTGATATTGAAAGTTTACAAATTGAATGAGAAATAAACGAATCTGAGTATAGGCATTGTTGATTCATGTAATGGCATAGTGAGATGATGATGATTAATTATGAGAGTTCATGTAATTAAGTTGACATGTGTTAACTTTCATAGGGATATAACTCTTTACTTTAACTGCTCTTACCAATTCCTTTCTTAAAAAAAAAAAATTTATTTTCTCCTTGGGAGGATTTCATTGCAATTCCTTATTCTACTAAAGCATCTGTTATCTCATTACAGTTCTATAAACATGGTTAAAAACCAGGGTCATCATCTGAACACAACTCCCATGTCTCTCTTTACTGGAAAACCAATCTCCACAGTCCACCGCCTGCCTTCTTTACTCCACAGCATTCTTTGAATTGCCTTCTATTACTAAAATACATTTGAGCCTGTCTTTGAAAATCTTTCATGCTGCGTGATTTGCTATGACCTCCACCTAATTAGACTCCATTTTAGCCAGACCCAAGAATGTGATAAATTTGTCCCCTTTAATTTTAAAGTTTTATCTCTTGGCTTTAACATTTGACCCCACATAGTTTAGCTGTGATTAGTGGCGGACCCAAAATTCTCGTTTGAAGGGAAACAGATGGTGGTCATAATGTTACTTTCATCATTATTTTGTCATTTGACATGGGCTATCTGGCCCATAGCCCCTTTTGAGGTTTTTTTCCAGGTCCAATGGGGCAACTGCACCCAAATCCCAACACCTGGGTCTGCCCTGGCTCTTATGATGATGATGATATAGATTGTTCTATGAGAATATATGTTTATATGATTATGAGTTTTCAATATGTTTTCCTTTATTTTAGTTGATATTAATTTTAAAAATCAATTAATTAATTCACCTACCTGATTGACCTGCTGAATCCCCTCTGACTGGCCGAGACTGGTCAACCCATTGGGTTGGACAACTATGGGTTGAGCCAAATATCTTTGGAAATGGTTATTTACCCTTTTGTTTTTTCAATTTTATTCTTCTCTGTGTTCTGTCCAAGTTTATATTCAATCTAAACAATGATACCTTGGTTGGTACAAACATAGCAAACATTCTTAAAACTTACCAACCATTATACTAACATACTGTTTATATGAATCTTCAACTTCTCTGTATCATGTGCTCGTATTGACCTTCTTAATATATCATGTATAAACAAGACTAACACTGTGACGTTTTGATATTATATATATTATTTTATATTATTTTATTATTATTATTTAATTGATTGTATATTAATTAAATACGCGATTAGTCTAAGTGGTGACCACGCTAGACTTAGGTTTGGTGAGTTAGGCTTGTTGAATAGGTGTCTTGACCCATAGTTAACCCGGGCCCAATTAATTGGTATAATTCTTTTCTAATCAAAACTCTTATCTTTTTAGAAAAGAAACTCTATTATTTTTAGACTTTAAGTCAGATTACAATTCCTATTCCTATTTTCTTATTTATACACCACACCTTTTATTTTCACACACAATTCTCTCTCTTCCAATTTTTCTCGGTGATAGCACATTGGGCTTTGGCAATAGAGATTCTAGACCGTCTCCACCAACCGCTCATCTCAGGCAAGTACTTAACCATAATTTGTAGATTTAATACTTGTGATCTTCCTTGATTTGCGTGTTGGTGCATGTAGAAATCCTTTGATGCCCTTTTCATATGATAATGTTAATATGTTATTTTGCTTTGTAATGAGATCGGAGATATTGGGGTTGGATTCCACTCAAATCCACCCAAGGCCAATGAACGAACAGACTTGTAACAGGTTGCCAGACATGGAACCGTGAGAATCTGTTTTTGTGTATTGACTGCAGGACCCACCGGACGACTTGATCATGGATCAGGGCCGACCCTTTGTCCATACTTGGCTGGGCGACCTTGTAGGAGTGTTTATTTGTGGGCAGGGCCCAGTGGGACCCACTACCTATGCACCCTGATGTGTCAGGCGTGATGCCCATTGTTCTGTAGGGCGGGTTCTGTGTTAAGTGAGGAGGCGGTTTTGGGGAAAACGTGAAAAATAAGAATAAATATTCAATTTCCTGTGTTTAATGCAACACAAGCTCCCAAATATGGACCCACAAAAATTTCGAAACATGGTGAGTCATAATAAAACATTTGCGGAAGCATTAAATCAATTGGTATCAATATTAAAAATCAAACCAACACATAACTAGTTGGATATTTAAGGTTAAAGTTTCCAAAACAATTTAAACAAAATAACTAAATAAAATTAGGTTCATTATGAATAGTTTGCTACTAAAATAGTCTCTATGAGGAAAGTCACTCCCGTGCGGACTCAGACAGCTTCGTAGCCATCATCGGCACTCCACTCAAGTTCATTAACTGGCTCAAACGCTTGAAACGTTTGACCCTCCTCCGTCTCCTCGGCAGGGTAGGGTTCGGTACCTATGCACCAATAAACAAAGTAAACAGCAAGCACGAAATCATAATTTATAAATAAAACACAAAAACAATGTGAGTAATGACAGGTAATGATTATAAGAGAATAACAATATGATAATGACGAAAAGAACGTATAACCTAAATCCAGTCTACACAATAGAGCAATACAATAATCACACAGAAGCAATGCCACTGTTTTGAGTGGTCAGCCCTAACTATCTCAATCACGTCGGTGGTCATAGACCGATCAATAATCCGGAATACCGGTCAATCAATCAATTCGGATATTACAGTATCCGCACACATCGGTGATCAGCCGTCCAATTACAACTGCAGTCGTTCAATTATGACCCAATCGCTTGTACATATATATATCATAATAAAATAAACCTAGTGATTTGTAAAGCTCTGACATAGAAACCTAAGTCAAAGTGAAAGGCTGGTTGCATAACAATCCACAATCAATATCGATAAATCATTCGAATAAATCTCTACAATTTCTCAATCGCTTGCCAAGCCACATCACGGTCTATATCCAATCAATATAGGGTATGCAGCTAATAGACCAACATCAATCTCAATCATGTATGCAAACCCGAAGGTCAAGGAATAATCACAAGCCAATCCTAAGGTCAAACATAAGGTCTCGTACCCAACAACCACAAGAATCTCTAATAGATAAAATATCAACGCATCCTTTCACAATTAATGGTGCATAGACCCAATTAAGGGTTTTCCAATAAAGATGGGTTGAACTAGAATCTATTAGGATTTCTCCGAGGTCATACCAGGCACTAAAACCCATGTTAGTAAGATACCGTTTGCCCGGACGATATTTACTCGGTCCAATGATCCGATTAATAAGATAGAAAAATATAATTTAACACTTTTAAAAACCAAAGATATTTTTAATATTAATTTACAAGTTATAATGATAAATCACAATCTTAATTTATAATTATAGAAAATCTAAGGATTCCATTGAAAATATTTTCCATATTCAAAATAGCCAGAGGAGATAGTTTGGATTTATAAAATAACCAAGGCCCTTTTTCCAAATTCTCATATACACTCAAGGGGTAGGTTAAATAAATATTCTAACATAAAGGATTCTGGCACATTGTCACATGGGATTCCCTCATCCAAAGTACATCCATGTCCTCACCATCCTATCTCATCCAAAGTACATCCATGTCCTTAGTGTCCTCTCTCATATTTTAAGTCAAAACCGTCCCTGCCCACTGCCCACTTCATTACAGATCGAACCCGGTCATGCTTCACGCGTAGTGTATAAGGGAACTTTGGCAGTGAGCCCCACTGATCAAAATCGAGATCGCCCCCATGAGAAAATGTCGCCCAGCCCTGTACGGGTAGATTACCGGACTAGATCTGATCAGATCTCCCCACGGGCCCCACATCAAGATTAAATAAAAGAAAGCAAATAGAGTAAATCAAAACTTAGGCATAAAAGGGGTTTCTACATGCATCAAAACTTGAATCAACGGGAAACACAAGCATTAAATTTACAAATTATGGTTAAGCACTTGCCTGAGGTCCGCTGTTGACGGAGACGGTCTAGAATCTCTATTGCCAAAGCCCAAGGTGCTTCCCCAGAGAAAAATTAGAAGAGAGAATTGTGTGTGAAAATAAAAGAGTGTGGTGTAATATAAATAGAGAATAGGAATTGTAATCTGACTTAAAGTCTAAAAATAATAGAGTTTGTTTTCTAAAAAGATAAGAGTTTGGATTAGAAAAGAATTATACCCATTAAACTGGGCCCGGATTAACTATGGGTCAAAACAAACCTAACTCACCAAACTTAAGTCTAGCGTGGTCCCCACTTATACTAATCGTGTATTTAACTAAAATATAATCCATTGCATAATAATAATAAAATATATAAATATATGAAAACGTCACAGGACCTGTTTTGAACTTGAGTGGGTATTGAAAATTAAATAATAAAAGGAGACTCCATGTTAGAATGGTTTGACCTGTACATGAATTAAAAAGAAAAACAAAAGGCACTAGGGAGGGACACATGTGCAGAACGTTGGATTACTTTTGATGTTTCTTTTTATGGACTTAGTCATGTGGTGAGGCCAAGGGGAGTGACCTGATGAAGAATTCGGACCATAGATCTATTAGTGGGGTCCTGGGTTGTTTTATACACCTTTGACTATTTTGAATGTGGAAAATATTTTAAATGGAATCCTTAGGTTTTCTAAAATTATAAACTAAGATTGTTATTTATCATTATTATTTGTAAATTAATTTTAAATGATATCTTTGGTTTTTAATGTGTTAAAATTATATTTTTATACTTTATTAATTGGATCTTTGGACCAAGTAAATACCGTCCGGGCATACGGTATATTACTAACGTGGGGTTTAGTACCTTGTATGACCTCGGGGACATCCTAATGGATATGAGCTCAACCCATCTTTATTGGAAAACCCTTAATTGGGTCTATGCACCATTGATTGAGAAGGGATGTGTTGATCTTTTATCTATTTAGAGATTACTGTGGTTGTTGGGTACGGGACCTTATGTTTGACCTTAGGATTGGCTTGTGATTATTCTTTTGACATTCGAGTTTGCATATATGACTGTGATTGATGTTGATTTATTAGTTGCATACCCTATATGGATTGGATATGGACCGTGATGTGGCTTGGTATTTGATTGAGATATTATGGAGGTTTATTCAAATGATTTGATTGGTATTCGATTGTGGATTATTGTGCAGCCAGCCCTTCACTTTGACTTAGATTTCTGTGTCAGAGCTTTACAAGATCATTAGGTCTATTCTACTATGATATGTATATATATATATATGTATATTGATTGGGTCATATTCGAACGACTGCAGTTGTAATTGGACGGCTGATCACCGATGTGTGCGGACACTGTAATATCCGAATTTCGAACCGGTTTATCCGGCCTACGATTACGAACCGATTTATGACCGCCGGCCTTCGAACGGGTTTTCCCGCTTTATAGTTAGGGCTAACCACCCAAAGCAGTTGCATTGCTTCTGTGTGATTATTGTATTGCTCTATTGTGTAGATTGGATTTAAGATATACGTTCTTTTCGTCATTGTCACATTGTTATTCTCTTATGATCATTACCTGTCATTACTCACTTTGTTCTTGTGTTTTATTTATGAATTATGCTTTCGTGCTTGCTGTTTACTTTGTTTATTGGTGCATAGGTACGAATCCCTACCCTACCAAGGAGACGGTGGAGGGTCAAACGTTTCAAGCGTTTGAGGCAGTTGACGAACCTGAGTGGAGAGCCGATGATGGCCAAAGAGCCGTCTGAGTCTGCGCCGGAGTGACTTTTATCATAGAGACTATTTTAGTATCAAACTATTCATAACGAACCTAATTTTATTTAGTTATTTTGTTTAAGATATTTTGGAAACTTTAACCTTAAATATTCAACTAGTTATGTGTTGGTTTGATTTTTTTAATATTGATACCAATTGATTTAATGCTTCCGCAAATGTTTTATTATGACTCGCCATGTTTCGAAATTTTTGTGGGTCCATATTTGGGAGCTTGTGTTGCATTAAACACAGGAAATTGAATATTTATTCTTATTTTTTACGTTTTCCCCTGGTTGTATTTTGGGGACGTGACAGTTCAATTTCCTGTGTTTAATGCAACACAAGCTCCCAAATATGGACCCACAAAAATTTCGAAACATGGTGAGTCATAATAAAACATTTGCGGAAGCATTAAATCAATTGGTATCAATATTAAAAAAATCAAACCAACTCATAACTAGTTGAATATTTAAGGTTAAAGGTTCCAAAATATCTTAAACAAAATACCTAAATAAAATTAGGTTCGTTATGAATAGTTTGATACTAAAATAGTCTCTATGATAAAAGTCACTCCGGCGCAGACTCAGACGACTCTTTGGCCATCATCGGCTCTCCACTCAGGTTCGTCAACTGCCTCAAACGCTTGAAACGTTTGACCCTCCACCGTCTCCTTGGTGGGGTAGGGATTCGTACCTATGTACCAATAAACAAAGTAAACAGCAAGCACGAAAGCATAATTCATAAATAAAACACAAGAACAAAGTGAGTAATGACAGATAATGATCATAAGAGAATAACAATGTGACAATGACGAAAAGAACGTATATCTTAAATCCAATCTACACAATAGAGCAATACAATAATCACACAGAAGCAATGCAACTGCTTTGGGTGGTTAGCCCTAACTATAAAGCGGGAAAACCCGTTCGAAGGCCGGCGGTCATAAACCGGTTCGTAATTGTAGGCCGGATAAACCGGTTCGAAATTCGGATATTACAGTGTCCGCACACATCGGTGATCAGCCGTCCAATTACAACTGCAGTCGTTCGAATATGACCCAATCAATATACATATATATATATACATATCATAGTAGAATAGACCTAATGATCTTGTAAAGCTCTGACACAGAAATCTAAGTCAAAGTGAAGGGCTGGCTGCACAATAATCCACAATCGAATACCAATCAAATCATTCGAATAAACCTCCATAATATCTCAATCAAATACCAAGCCACATCACGGTCCATATCCAATCCATATAGGGTATGCAACTAATAAATCAACATCAATCACAGTCATATATGCAAACCCGAATGTCAAAAGAATAATCACAAGCCAATCCTAAGGTCAAACATAAGGTCTCGTACCCAACAACCACAGTAATCTCTAAATAGATAAAAGATCAACACATCCCTTCTCAATCAATGGTGCATAGACCCAATTAAGGGTTTTCCAATAAAGATGGGTTGAGCTCATATCCATTAGGATGTCCCCGAGGTCATACAAGGTACTAAACCCCACGTTAGTAATATACCGTATGCCCGGACGGTATTTACTTGGTCCAAAGATCCAATTAATAAAGTATAAAAATATAATTTAACACATTAAAAACCAAAGATATCATTTAAAATTAATTTACAAATAATAATGATAAATAACAATCTTAGTTTATAATTTTAGAAAACCTAAGGATTCCATTTAAAATATTTTCCACATTCAAAATAGTCAAAGGTGTATAAAACAACCCAGGACCCCACTAATAGATCTATGGTCCGAATTCTTCATCAGGTCACTCCCCTTGGCCTCACCACATGACTAAGTCCATAAAAAGAAACATCAAAAGTAATCCAACGTTCTGCACATGTGTCCCTCCCTAGTGCCTTTTGTTTTTCTTTTTAATTCATGTACAGGTCAAACCATTCTAACATGGAGTCTCCTTTTATTATTTAATTTTCAATACCCACTCAAGTTCAAAACAGGTCCTGTACATGTGGAGACTCCCTTCTCCCAATATATTCAGGTCCAAAACCGCCTCCTCACTTAACACAGAACCCGCCCTACAGAACAATGGGCATCACGCCTGACACATCAGGGTGCATAGGTAGTGGGTCCCACTGGGCCCTGCCCACAAATAAACACTCCTACAAGGTCGCCCAGCCAAGTATGGACAAAGGGTCGGCCCTGATCCATGATCAAGTCGTCCGGTGGGTCCTGCAGTCAATACACAAAAACAGATTCTCACGGTTCCATGTCCGGCAACCTGTTACAAGTCTGTTCGTTCATTGGCCTTGGGTGGATTTGAGTGGAATCCAACCCCAATATCTCCGATCTCATTACAAAGCAAAATAACATATTAACATTATCATATGAAAAGGGCATCAAAGGATTTCTACATGCACCAACACGCAAATCAAGGAAGATCACAAGTATTAAATCTACAAATTATGGTTAAGTACTTGCCTGAGATGAGCGGTTGGTGGAGACGGTCTAGAATCTCTATTGCCAAAGCCCAATGTGCTATCACCGAGAAAAATTGGAAGAGAGAGAATTGTGTGTGAAAATAAAAATAAAAGGTGTGGTGTATAAATGAAAATAGGAATAGGAATTGTAATCTGACTTAAAGTCTAAAAATAATAGAGTTTCTTTTCTAAAAAGATAAGAGTTTTGATTAGAAAAGAATTATACCAATTAATTGGGCCCGGGTTAACTATGGGTCAAGACACCTATTCAACAAGCCTAACTCACCAAACCTAAGTCTAGCGTGGTCACCATTTAGACTAATCGCGTATTTAATTAATATACAATCAATTAAATAATAATAATAAAATAATATATATAGTATCAAAACGTCACAAACACTGCTATAAAACTCTCTGATATAGCATGGAGTAGCTTTTTGCTAAGTTATTTAAATGATTAATCGTTAATATTATGTATGGTTAAGTGATTTGTAGTGCTTTTCTAAAAGCAATTGTCAATTTGAACCCATCTGATTTAGCAATGTCAAGAAGTCATCTAATGCCTTATCTAGAATATTTGATGATTTCTTTCTATTGCATACACAGATTGATGTTAATGGAAAACTAACAATAAATTTCATCACTATGAAAAAACTAACTGTGAAATTCTATTGTTTTCTCTCCCCAACAAGCTATGGATAGTGATCTGTTAATTGCTCGGCCAGCCTCTGATACTAACTGAAAATATTACTATCTGCTCGTGTTGGACATTCTCTATGGTTTTTAAGATTTTCTACTTTGATACTAATTCCATTTCCTTTTACTTGATCTCAGCACTTTCTTTACGTCTTCATACATTTTTTAAGCTTTTAGCATCTATAATTTTACTGTTGATGTAGGGTGTTTCAAGAGTGAATAACTTTTGGTTTATGCATAAGGCTACTCATTGATTGATACTGTTCTCAGGTCCGTGACCTCGACTTTGGCATAAGTGTGATTGGTTCAGAAATAGTTCGTGATGCTGATGGCCTAGCGTTGAGCTCACGGAATGTACATCTCTCACCTGAGGAGCGAGAAAAGGTTTGTTCAATACTTCCAAGCTTTATCAATTATCATCTTCTTATATGCGTATTCAGCACTTTGTCTTCATTGCTGGATTCATTTTCCTTATTTCTACACATAAAAGCCACTTCACTGTTCTGGTTTGGAGTATTTTCTTAAATCCTATATGTATGCAGTTCTCATCATTTTATCAGAATTATTGGTTCCTAACGGCTGCAATTTCTTGTTGCCTAGGCATTATCAATAATTAAGTCACTGTCAAAAGCTAAATTTGCTGCACAAAATGGTCAAGTTTCTTGCAGAGAATTGAGAAATTTAGTAATCCAAGCAATAGTTGAAGCTGGTGGTAGAATTGATTATGCTGAGGTAAGGTCTCTAATCTCATTTTGTTCTTCAGCGTTTATTTGTTGACAACTAAAATAAAAAAGTCGATTCTAGTGTGTATACTTCTATTTAATCATTTTTACCAAAATTAAATACATCCATGTATGTTATGTATGCTCTTAAATCAATCCAGTGTATATGCTCTTAAGACCCTGCTGCAAATATTTAGAGAAGCATAGTCTTTAGCACCCTCAATCAAGACAGTGCATATTCATGACATGAGAAGAAGCCTGGGTGGATTAAAGATGATGCAATAGAATGACCAAAATTGATGATACTAACATAAATCTGCTTATGAAGCTGAGGGATTAGTCTACCAACACTCGTTACCATGATATATTAGTAAGCTGCCCATCCTTTTATTTATTCATTCATTCATTTTTGCTGTCTTTTTTAGCATTTAACAGAGTTTACTTTTAAAACAACTGTGTTGGATGGAAACCCCATGTCAGAGAAGTGTACACTAATTGACATTACTGTTAGGAAAAGTAATTGATTATCTAATTTTCTTGTTTTCTAGTAGATTCATTCACTACTTTTTAAGTTCAGATATATTGTTCTTTTTTTTTTTAATACTTTCTGCTGTATTGCTAGTTGTGCAGATAAATTTTATGTGTAAATGATGCATCTAAGATTGGTAAAATTATTCATTATGTATGTATATATCATGTATATATGTATCCATAGTTTTGAGAATTTCTCATATTATATATATTTATATATATAAAAATGTATCCATCTATCTACATGGGTAGGTAGGCATATTGGCTTTTTAGGTCCCTTTGATTCTGCATGTCTATATCCTTTTCCCTGCAACACACACAGCTCTGCAACCTAGCATTTTTCTTCTGTAAAAAACAAAAAATGAATATAAGCTAAAGAGGGCAATTTCATATGGTCATCTTTCTTGCAGATTGTGGACCAAGAAAGTCTGGACACAGTGGAAGAGATAAGAAGTCCTGTGGTGTTTTGTGTGGCTGCTTGGTTTGGAAAGGTTAGGCTTATCGACAATATTGAAATCAATATACAATAAAGTCCCTAAATCTTGTGCACAGCCTGTTCTTGAGAGGACCTTAGTAGCACGAAGCGGGAGAGGGAGCGGGGACGGGGGAGCGGATGATCACAGAAGTGTGGGAGCGCCGTCGGGAGCGTTCAGGAAAAATTATGAATATTTTTATGTTTTTTTAATATAGTTAAATGTCAAACAGAAAATATCATTCTACCTCTTAAATTGCAAAACATCAAAAATTTTATAATTTTTATATGTGATTCTAACTGTTCACTGTATCTTAGTTGCACAAAGGGGGGCGAGCGGTATCGGTTCTGGTGGATTATAGGAGCTCCTCTTTCGGGACGGGAAACGTTTAGGAATAATACATGAAAATATGTAATACAAGTAAACATTATTATGCGTCATTCATATCAATTGCAAAAATTGTCATAGTGATTAAGTAATATTATGGTTATATTAAGTAATTGAGCAAATTTAAGTTGATATTTTTCTAATGTCTTATCATTACTTAATTTTTTCTCTTGGTATCTTCTATATTTGTTTCTTTTGGGATTTATATGCCTAAGAGTTTCTATCTTAGTTGGGAGCGGGTTCCTTTCTCAATGGGAGCGAGGTTTCTATGATGGGGGCGCGGGAGCGAGGTTCCGAGGTGGGAGCGCCACCCATATAGGAGTTTCCTGCAACTAAGGAGAGGACAAAGAAAAGAGAATTTACATATACAACAAAATTCATTCATGGTTGAAGGAAAGGCCAGAACAAGCATTTTAAATCCAAATCTTGAGATTTCTCATACACAAATACTTTGTAAGCTCTCAATTTCTTGTTTACTATATATATATATATATATATTCATGCACTTACTAATATGACATTCATATTTATTGGTTTAAATTGCATAAGATTGTCGGCAACATGCATTTGGCATCTGTTTCAAGGGGAAAAGAAAACACTCATATGGCGTCTTGTTATGAAATGATCTGGTGAATTTTTCTTTAGAATGCATTTAGCTTGACATTTTTCTTAACTGAGAAAAAGGCCCTGATTTTCTAAATGTGTGATTCCTTTACTAAGAACGAATAACTTAAATCAAGAAGTAATTCCTCTCCTAAGAAAGTATACTGCCACATGCCAGATTCTTTCACATTCTTCCCCACATTGCTTCCTTCTCGTGTCAATCCCTGATGTTTGTCCCTTTATTCTATAAATTTTAGTTCAACGGCATTGTAACCAGCTTATTTATACAGAACTCTTACTTTGTCACCAGCTTACCTTCATTGGAAAAGGTCCTATGCATTTTACAAGAACAAGAGGTTTTCACCTGCGGCTCCCTTGCATGAAAATGCATCTCTTGTGCTAATGTAGAAGTGGGCCCCCCTGAATTAACATACGGAGTCTTCATGCAGGAGAGTCATGAAAAATTCACTTTACAAGAACTACCTGGCTGAACCAACTATTAGAGGAAAAATCATTTTGCTAGGATTTGGTGTGCTTCTCTCAGGGGGAACCATTTGCCATGAAAATCTCAAAAATTGACTATAGAAGTAACTATACCTACGAAGACGAGTACCAAAAATCTTGAGGGAGCTGACTACTCACTGCATGGTTCGGGGTGGATGCGGCATTCTCTTATATTCTGATTAGTATATAATACCTTTGGGCACATTTGAAAACAGCTGAACCTTCTATATATATATATATATATTTTTTTTTTTTTTTCTGTGGACATATCGGGTAACTTTTACAAGCCCTGGAATCCATAATTTTTTTTCAGTACAGTAATGGAGAAAGAGATGAAAGAAAGGACAAATTTTTTTCTCTAACTGGTCACTTCCACTCAGGACAATACTCAAAGAAGTGCATTTTGGCTGATGCTTCTTCGTGACATATTCTGTGAGATTTTCTGCAAATATTGGACGTACAAATGTGACCTTTTATTCCAAAAAGGTATATCCATTTGTTCTTTAAGGGCTTGTTTGTTTGCATGAAATTGCATACATAGAAATTTATGGTCAAATAGGCTCCGACAAAGGATGATTTAATAGCTGAGAGGTGTAGTATATATACAAGGTAACTTTAAGTAGGATTTAAATGACTATGGTGATGGCTGGGCATTCATTTTCCATGTTCCCTTGGTTCATTTTTCACAATTTTAACCACTTTTGCAATAGAAGTCTTAAGAATTACTATATATTCAATTAATGAAACAAAAGGGCCTTAGAGGCTTGTTTGTTTGCTCGGTCGCAGGGTTTCACAAATGGCCATCAAACGCATCCATCACTCAGTAAATTCAAATATTAGAAAAGATTCCCATCTACATCCCCACCTCTTTAATATTTTCACTAAAATATTGCAAGAAAATAATGATACTATCTTAATAAAAAAGGAAAATGGAAAAATCTAGAAATAATTATATTGTATTTATATGTTATTATTGATTCTTCTCTAAAATAAGTTGTTTTATGTGACATTTCCATGATAATATCCTGAGAATGATCCCCAGATTTGAATGATTTGTGAGTTGTGTCAGTGCTTGAAACAGAAGGCTTCCGGTTGTCATTAGGATTTATTCTATATGGGTCTTGCACTGCAATCATTTGCTGCAACAGCATACATTAGGCACCTATATTCCAACCATAGTCTGCATAAATATTTACTATTATTACTACTATTTCTTCTTATCATGATAATAATTATTGTTGTTGTTGGGGCAACAACTCTTTATGTTGATGATGGTGATAGTGATTGCTCTGTACTTATCATTATTACAGTACAGCTCTCCAATAAATTATGGAGATGAGCCCACACACCTAGATCTGAACTTCTAAAAACACTAGATTGACTATTTTACTCCAGTTGGAACAGTTTCTGATGTTGAATTGATCACAAGTTTTCATGCATGGTTAATTTCATTTGCATTCTCCAAACTGAACTAATTGCGAGTGAAACATGTGATCAGGCTAGTGTCATGTGGCAAAAGCGAACATGGTCTTGAGCAGTTTTAATCATGGAAGGTGGGGATCAGTCTCCACCTACTTAAGAGATGTACTTCGATTAGATATAGTGAATACACCAGAAAGTTCCCCACCGCGGATGGCACAGTGAGATCAATTGTAGCCAATCCCAGCTCGATGAGAAAAAGGATAAGATGATAAGAGTGATGACGTTGATGATGGTCGGATGAACCCTTCTTTGGGGCTGGAATCATGCCCAAAAATCACTTCGATGAAGGTGGTGTTCACCATTGGATAGAAACAGCAGGGATACTGCAGAGGTTTATGGGATTGCACGCTGATGTGTCTATACTGCACATTTCATTATATAATGATATTTTACTATCATCACCATGGTTGAAAATAAATGCAGTTTACAGTGCTTCAAGAATTTTTTTTTATTCCAAAAATGAAAATTACTTTTTTTTTATTAAGGTGCCTAATGAAATAGTAAATACCGCAGCTCAGAAAATTGGTATTTGTTTATATACACAAGCTCCTATTGATAGGTTTAATTGACCATGTTGATTTTTTTTTTTTCTTCTTTGGTACCCAAGATCTCCATAGAAACCATAGGAGAAGCCCTCGGGTGATGGAAGGAGACCTTCCTCGCGTGAATTCTTCAAAGTTGATCCCTATTGGCACACTAGAGCACCTCTCTTTCTCTCTCCATCAAGGAAGGATAGATAGTTTTAGTAAATATAGCAATATTAGTGAGAAATTTTACATTTCCAATAAATGCCCTATTTTATTCTTAGAAATTAAAATTGTTATGCAAAAAAAATCACAATGACATCAGATAAAACGAGAACTTGGAATATCAAAAATCATTGTTACCGTTTCACTTGATTTTAAAATTGATCTATCTTCTGCAAAAACTTTTCTGGTAATATCTTTGAAAAGTAACAAAATTTCAGGCTACAATCTTCTACAGGGGGCAGGGGCTTGCTTGGAGCACCTGGTGGTTGATCTAACGCATGCTGCATGCAACGCCTTTTGATTTATTTATAACTTGCGCTTAAAAGATTTAACAAGAGCAATCCTTTCCCATGCCTTTTGCCCAGCAAGCAACAACCAAATACCGATCATGAGCTACTCCTGTGCAGCAACAGTGCAAGTGCAACGATGGGGACTTTTATCAGTCAGTATATTATATTGTTCAAGTCACACTCAGGAGGATTGGATAATATCAGTTGGTGTGATTGACATAAAGTTAAAAACCCCATCTGTAGTGCCCCATCTCCACCCATCCTCGAAGTTATCTTCGAATCGAAGGTCTAACCAGTGGAATGGGATGGTCCTGACTCCTATTTCCCTTGAATTAAACGTTGGACCATCGCTGGCGCCGTGGCATGTCACATTCAAACAGCTGCTGCACAATGCGACAATGTGCTAGGCTTGGCTGCCTGAAACTCCACGCATCCTCATTGGAAATCCCAATAGGCCTTGACATTTGACAACAACAATAAAATGGTTGGAGTTCTTGTGCTGGTACTCACCCACCCCAGAGTTCAATAACTATACCCTTCTCATGGATGGATGGATGGGTCGATGTCCTAACATACACTGGTGGTCAGCACATGTTCCTGCTGCAACAAACCCATTGGTTCGGTTTAGCATTTTCACCTGTTGTAGACGAACTACCATCTTCACACTGACACAACCAGATGCACGACAATGACCCAGCAACCCTCCCATAGGTGGGAATCGTATGGTTAATTTGGCAGAGCTAGGATGGGTGGTGGGCCTGTAAATAAAATTTGTCCGCAGTAAACAGCCTAAAGGCCGCAATTAAACAGTTACAATAATTCTATTGGTGGTTTTTTTTTTTTTTTTAAGCGATTGTATGTAAAACAAAAAACTACATTTATGAAGCTGATGAATTCCACTCGATAAAAGCTCCAAACATCTAAGGAGACTTGCTCATGTAGAAGGAATTCATGCATACAATCTATACACACGCAATATGATATACAAATACAAATTTCACTCCCACCCCCAAAAACAATTGAAAAGATACAAAGAACAAAAGAAGATTCAATTCACGAATGAAGAGTGATAAAAGACCAGACTAGTTCTGGCCAGAGATATAATAAAAAGCAATAAGAGTCACCCCAGGGGGTTTCATCAACATTTGAAGCCACGGCAAACAGAGAGGATTATAATGAGAATCAAAGCAATGATGATACCCAAAACAATCAGCTTTATCTTCATATTCTGCAGCCACATCTTCCTCCTCATCTGTTGCCCTCCTGTCCGGAAATCTTGTGCCTACAATAATGAGGAACCACATGGATCAACTGGATGGACAACAAATCCCTGGAAAACTTCTACAGCAACTAAATTCTGACTGTATATGGGGAGGAAATGACAACCTGAAGGCAGGAGACTAAGTTCTAATAATTTTCTTACCATTTTGAAGGTAGGAATAAATTAGGTAATCATCATTCTAACTCTTTAACTCCAGATCTTTCTCCCTTTAGAATCCCAGTCCATTGGTTCACCACCCCCCCCCCCCCCCACATTCTTTTCTTTTATGAGTTTTTTTTTTCCCGAAAAGAAAAGGGACCTTCCACATGGGGTCCACATCCACTTCAGTATAATTCATCCCATTTATAGCTACTTGCTTCACATTATTAATCTTTAACTACTCTTTTTTTACACTTAATAATATTTTACTAGTTTTATAACAAACCTGAGTAAAAGCTCAAACATACTTAATTTGGTACTTGACAAATACCAAACTAGGAGATCCTGATATTTTGAAACAGGTTATGCATTTGTAGTATATATCATGTTTTAAACCACACTTGAGCAGAAAAGATATATTCATGTTATATCCACCAGGGTCATTTCTGTGTCTGGGTCTCCCAGCTACCAAGTCCCCACCAGGGTCATTGCTGTGTCTGGGTCTGCCAGCTACCAAGTCCCCACCAGGGTCATTGCTGTGTCTGGGTCTGCCAGCTACCAAGTCCACTCAGACTTCCACCCATCAAATCCAAATCAAATTTAAGTCTTTAAACCCTTCATAGTAAAGAAGGTCCACCAACCTGGGAACGAAGATTCTCTGTTTTTTCTACAAGAAGTACATTTTTCTCACCACGGTCAAGGACCTGCACAGACGATGAGAGTTCAGTGCAGTTTGAATAAATTAAAAAATTAATAAATGCATATACTTCCATGACACATTTTTAATTTCAGCAATTTACACCAAGGAGAGGTGGAATATTCAAATGTATTTAAAGGTAGCCTCAAAAATAGGAGGAGAAAGGTCTTACCTTCTCTATATTTTCCATCATCACTCCTTTGACTTCTGAAACTTGAGCCTTCACCTTTGCAAGTTTGTTGATCTCCTCTAGATGGTCCACACAGTATTGCATGTGTTCCTTGAGTTTTGAGCTGAAATGTTTATAATAATTTGATGCGTAAGCGATAATATGAATATATATTTTCTTTTTGTTATCTTCCATTTTATTTTATTTTTTTGGAGAGTTGAAAGAACAATTACCCGAACTCTTTGTTGAGGCCATTAGCAACAGCAGTTGCAGCTTTCCCTCCCCCATATCTCTTGTTAAAATCATCCTTGACCCGCTCCAAGAAGGCAATCGGAACTTGTCTGTCAACCGACTCAACTGCGACTACACAGTAGGCTGCAACATCCAACCATAACAACTTTCAATGACCACATAAAAGGAAAACATCCCCGACAACCCATTCAAGGTAAGGTAAGGTAATAAACCAATAAATACCAAAACACAACTCAAAATCAATAAAAACATATAAAAGGAATCCTCAACTGCTACAGAATTACAAAAGCAAATACAAAAGTGCAATATCTTTCTTTTCTACCCCCTTCCATACACCTTTGATCATTAAGATTTACAAAAAGGACGAACAAAACAGTTGACATTCTCTGGCTTAGAATGTGATAAGAAACAAGTTCATAAATTGAAATTTTGATTTCTCAGAATGAAATACCACAGATGCTATAATCTTTTAAGCTACATTAGAAAAAAAGAAAAAGAAAAGGAAAAAAGAAAACGCTATGTGCTATATCTCATGGTAAAATTATGAAGCTAAATTGAGCTCATGCACTGGGGACTTATTTTACAATCAAATCCTCTAGAATGTAACCCAACCGCTAAGAATCTATAAAGTGAGCAAAAGCCCAAAACTCATGACAACAAACACTAGTCTCAAGGTACATTCTCACTGTAGAGAAGCCGAATGTTAACAACTATATGAAAGTGGAGCATTATTCATTTTCAAATCCACATTATCAATCTATATCCTAATTTAAAAAAAAAAAAAAAAACCTCCTTTGGAGCAACGTAACTTACTATATGAGACCATATAGGCATCCACAAGCCACTACCAAATTCAGTGATTGACGGCCTCAGAAATTCAAGAATCACATTTCCATTGATCTTGGGTTCAGAATAAAGAACAAAAATATTTTTTCAAAAAAAGGTTATACCCCCAATTCCAAGATTTATGCCTATAAATTAAGCTAAAAGATGAATGCATGGAGTTCCATCTCCAACATCTCATATAAGTAACAAAGGATAATCTGAACTCTGGCATTTTCAATCTACATCGATAATTATGCACCATCCCTAACTCCTGAAAGCCATCATAAGCAAATTTCCCACCAAATTAATATGCCAAATGGAACATCAATGAGTTGTTTGATCTGTAGTTTTGCTATCAGAGAGTGGTAAAGCCCATCCAGGATTTGAAAACCTGGAAACAACAAGTAATTAATATCTTCAATAATGACTTCTATATCCAGGCGAATAGAGATATGTTCGAAAGTCAAGTAAACAGCCTGATATAGAAATATACTATTTTATGGAAGCCTTCTAGATTCACAATCACAGAAGGAAAACTCAACCTATGTATTCTGATAACAACTAAGCCAATCTGATAAAAGATCATCACCTAATCCAAGGCTTCTAACTATTTCATGATGATGATGGGATTAGTTATCATAGATTTTTTTCGATCGAATAACTAAACATCCAGATTCCAGCATTCTCCAAGACCTGAAACAGACACCGAGTTGCATAGATTGACTCATTCATAAAAAAAAAAAAAAAAAGCACAGATCTGCTGAAGGAAAATACAGATCAGATGAATCTAGACCCAAAGATCACCAGAAACGAAGATGCAAAAAACAGAACAGAACAACAGCTAAACCGATAAAAACCTAGATTCAACCACAAATCAAACAAGAGAGGAATCTACCACAAACAATAAAATCAAAAGTCAGAAGGAAGTAGCGCCCTGTAGCGCTAAAAAGAAGAAGTAAACATCAAAACAATCGCTAATCCAATCAGAACCTACACTAACAGATGAAGCAAAAAGACATCTACCACAAGAAAATCGCAAATCAACGAAACGTAGCACCACAGATCCAAAAAAAAATAAGAGAAAAACGCAGAAATCAAAGGAGAATGAGAGATAAAGAGGATTACTGAAGCCGTCTTCAACGAGGTAGTTGTAGGTGTGAGAATCGCAGCTGTGGGTGAACTTGTTGTTGCTAGCAGGAAGCTTTTGGAGGCATTGAGCAGCGATGCTGGTGAAATTTCCAGTAAACTCGGTGTATTCGGCGAGGATCACGGTCCCGCGAGCGACGAAGCTGTAGATCAGCGATTGCTGCCCCATCTATTCACGCTCTTTTTCTTATATGAAAGCCGAAAAAAACCCTAGCTAGGGTTTGATTTGGGATTTGGAGATTGAAAAAGAAGAAGAGATCGTACGAGAGAAGCTGCTGCTTGACTGCTTCTTCCTCTTCTTCGTCCTTTTTTTGGTTTTCGGTGTTCGGGTTTTACGGAGGGAAATGTAGGGGCGAGTGTCGTATTTATGGGTTGAAGAGGAGGGTAGAATGGGAAGAGAGAAGAGAGAAGAGAGAAGAGAGAAGAGAGGGAGAGCGCTTCCTTGAAATTGAAGGGGAGTCGAGGGGAAATCTCGAATCTGTCTGTTTTGATTTTGATTGCGTTGGTGGGAACGACAGTTTTCGGACGTGGAATTATCGGATTTGGGTTTTGGGCGGGTCAGATTGGACTCGACCAAAGAGACATAGGCCACCAGGTCATTGGGCTTGCCGGCCCTCCTCGGATGTTTGAGTTTGTCCTCATCAAAATCTTATCCCGACTATATTTTGAACTACATTAATTTTATTTTAACATTTCAATCTATGATGAGTCATATCCTAAGTAAGTTGTATGCCTTTAAATCAACATTTCTTATTTTCATCCATGTCCTTTTTCGACCTACCATATTTTCTTGCTTAACTATGGATATTGATGCAGAGATAAAAAACTTTTTCTCACCATTATGGACTTGTATTTGGCATTTCCAAATCCTCTATGAGTACACACTCATTTATTACCTATTGATGTTATCCTTGAATAGAATTTTCTCTCACGTGATCCTTTGGAAGAATGCATCCAGACAATCAACAAAGATGGGTCCACTGAATTTCCAGTAGACCCTGTGTGACAAATGACACCCATGTACAATGTCCAGTGTGCAAGTTTGCATGAGAAAATCATCCATCTCTCCTTTTTTAGGTGCCTAGTTTAGGGGCTGAAAATCCAGCCCTCGTGAAAAAAAGTAGACCTCGAATGAAGTAGAACAACTCTGGGCGAGGAGAGGTGACTATTCAGATTTAAACCGTGGGCAGTCAGGTAAGAACCAACGCCTCTTACCATTGGAGTAAGAGGGTGTTATTGAAAATCGTCCTACCTTGAATGCTGCAAAATATGCTCTCTAATTTTATATCTACAGAGGTATTTTCAAAGAGTGTTAAGACCATTTCTAACTTAAGAACGTTTCAATTTATGGCGTCCAGCGTGACAAAGCATTTATTCTATAATGACTTTGAAGAGGTTTGAAAGTCTCTCGTGACCTACCTGCCTGCATCAAGAGAGAGGTATGGGAGAGGCTTGGCCTGAAAAATGGACAAAGAAAAAAAAAAAAAATAACAAGTCCAAACCAAAACAATGTCAGGAACATTCTGCTCAGAGACAGCTCATAACATTGTTTTACAGTCGTAATTCAATTCAGACCTGAGCCTGATCGCTCGTAGCAAGTATGAAAACGCCACGGCACAATGCACAATGCAGCGCAAATGCTACGGTGAAGTATTTTAAAAATCACGCGGAAAGGGAAACGTGCATTCTTTGTCCAGGCCTTATATTTGGGCGATCTTGAACATGGTTCGATCGATGTAACCTATGAACATGACTGGATAGCTCGTTCTTATTCCATTTGCTTGCTGAGTTGACTCATTGACCTGAAAGTCAAATTTCTAATTTTCCAAACTATTTAGGGTGGTCGCTAGCCATGCCCACATTTGGACAGAGTACTGCTCAACCTGTTAAATGTCACTTATGCCAATTAATTAATATAGGGCTTAGGAAACAACAACAATATATAATAACAATCATTTATAACTTCCTACTCCAATGATTGTTACGCATTTAGGTAAGCCAAGCACAAGATAAGGGCGTATTTGGCTGAGCTTTTTAAAAGTCGAAGGTATGTTCCTATTATTAGCTTATAAAAGCTATTTTTCTGATATTGTTTTTTAGTAGATAAAATGTTTTTTGGTTAAGTGTGATTTTTATATTTGCTTTTTAAAAGCAAAAGCATTGGGGATTGTTTGTTTAGGTCATTTAAAAGAAATAATATATATAACAACTAAATCAAATAGCACATCAAAAAAATATAAAAAGTAATCACATACTATAAAGGACCCTTGCATGTAAGTTGGAACCAATTCTTATTCAAAAGTAAACTAAAAAAACTTACACATTTCACATGTTTTTAGATTTTTTTCTACCTCGAAATGAACTATTGATTTAGGAGCTGAGTTACAAATGTGAGTTGCTCGAAAGAAGAGGGCCATGCTCTCCTACCGACGGTTTCTAAAGACCGTCATGTGGATGGCATTGTGGGAGAGGTGGGGAATCCGAAGAATTGGATTTGACCTACTTATGTACAAAATTTCAAGTTCATCAGCTTATATCTCTTGATCCGTAACCCTCAAATTTAATAATTTTATAATACATTAATTTTATATAATTTCAATCTCACTTTTCTGTCCTATTAGGGTTGGTGCAACAAACCTTTATCTTATGACACTTGAGTGGGGTGGGAGTAATAGTATAAGAGGAGTTGGATGGATAGCAGGGACCTCAGGTGGAAACCACATGGATGTCAAGACATCATTATATTATTCTCATTTTCACTACAACAAAATGCACTATTGGTGACACCCTTTGGTGACAAAAAATCAATGTTGTCACGGAATGCACACAACGGTGACAAAAAAAATTTTTGCTTGTCACGAGAAATCTTTAGCTTAGGTGCCAAATAGAGAGGAGATTTGGTGACAAAAAAATTTGTCACCAAAAGATCCAATAGATTTGGTGGCAAAAATTTTTTGTCACCAATGCAATGGCCTAATTTTTACCCTCTCCCGCCTCCACAGCCACGTTTTCCCTCTCCTAAGCCCAAAATCCCCAAATCTCCCCATCACCGAACCCATCTCTTCCTTCTTTTCTTTTTCTTCATTTTCCCCCAAATCCATCTATTCATCATCGAACCCTCCCTTCTTCTTCTTTATTTTCCCCAAATCCAAGCCCCTCTTTTCATCTCCTTCTCTCAATCTCTTCATTATCTGATAACTGCAAGTTCCAACCCACTCCATTCCAAACCCATCTCTCCATCCAACGGCTACAAGTCCCAGCGGAGCCATCTTCTTCTTTTTTGGGGTTTTCTCTATTCCCATTTCTTTCTTTCCCTCCCTCCCTCTCCAGACCTTTCATCTCCATCGTCGTCCTCTCATCCCTTTCTATCTCTCCCTCCCTCTCCAGACCTCTCCCAGGCGCACCACAGCCTCCTCCGACACCACCATCAAGATCATCGGAGTCAGCAGCGGCGGCGGCGGCCGACAGCAGCACCTCGCCACCCTCTCCGGCCACCAGGGCCCGGCCCCGTCTGGCAGGTCGCCTGGGCCCACCCCAAGTTCTGATCCATCCTCGCCTCCTGCTCCTACGACGACCGCCCCCAACGACTGGTCCCAGGCCCACCTCCTCACCGACCACAAATCCTCCATCAACTCCATCTCCTGGTCCCCACACGACCTCGGCCTCTGCCTCGCATGCGGCTCCTCCGACGGCAACATCTCCGTCTCCATCTTCTTCCTCCCTGCACAGACCTCTCCATCACCATCAGCTGAGGCCGATCCTCTATCCCCATCAGCTGAGGCCGATCCATGCAACCCATTATCCTTCTCCTTCCACCATTCATCAGAAGACCACCCCATCCCTCACCTCTGCGTCTCCCTCGGCATCTCTCTCGGTGTGCCACCTCCTCTGTCTCTCTAGCATCTCCCGGTACAAATATTTTCGCCGGAGAGGAAGGGTGAGTTTTTGTTGCTCTCCTCGTCATACTTGGGCGAATCCTTGTTAGATTTGGGCGGGTATCTTTGTTGTAGAACAAAGGCAGAGAAAAGGAGAAGAAGATGTTAGGGTTTCGAACGATCATGCAATTTCTGCTTGTTGCGATGACTCTGCAAATCGCAGCTTGCATTGAGTTCTTTAAACCCTTCAATGTAAGCTACGATCACAGAGCTCTGATCAGCGATGGGAAGCGTCGGATGCTCATCTCGTCTGGAATCCATTACCCTCGTGCCACGCCCGAGGTATCAAATCACACCAAAGCTATTTTCTTTTAATTCATGTGGATTGATGATGTTAGAGCAATTTTGAGGATGGAAAGTGTAATTTGAGATAGAGAGATGTTTGAATTGGGTGGTGTAATTGGATGCACCATTGACTACTGAGTTGAGCAGAAGAGAAATAGATTCATCCTCTGTATAGGTAGGTATTGTTGGATTGCTCCATCTTCAATTTGCTTTGCTGTGGTAGATGTTAGATCATGATATTTGGAATCCAGCTTTGGGCGTTTTAGGTCACAAGGGCTGGGGTCTTTCCCCCCCTTCCTTTTTCATTTCATTATTTCCCTCTTGTTTTTTTTGTTCTTGTTGCTTCAGGTGAGGCGGGGGGAAAGTGAAGAGTAGACCGTTGGCAAGGTGGATAAGTGGAAAGGAAGGGAGGAAAGGGCCAGGTATGTGTGTTTCATTCTCATTCTATTTCTTATGTTCTTTCTTATCTTTCTCTTCTTTTTTTTTTCTTCTTCTTCTTTTGAATCCCATTGCTGCCATTTCAGGTGGGAATCGTGCAAGCAGCAGGGAGAATGAAGGGAGCTTAGCTTTGGCCCATGTATGTGGGTTTCATTCCCTTTTTCCATCTCCCATTCTTTCTCTATTTTTTTTTTTTTTGAACCCTGCTGTTGTTGTTTGCAGGTGGAGACTGAGTGGGCTGAGGGGAAGAGGGAGGAGAGAGAGGGCCAGGTATGTGGGTCTACTCCCTTCCTATTTCTATTCTCTGTTCTCTCTTTCTCTTTTTTTTTTTGGTTTAATAATGATTATTGGCTTTTATTCTTGGGTTTGTTTTTGTTTCTTATTTGGCTGATGGGTTTATCTGGGTTTTAGTTTTTTGCTTTGGCTTTCTTGTCTTATCTTGTCTGATCAGGTAAATGAGCTTGAATTTATCCTTTGGAGTGTTTGATGCTCTTTTTTCTAGATGGATGATTGAATGTGAGGTTTCCCTAATTCTTTATACAATGTAGAATCTAGTTTGGAAATACATATAACTTTTCAAGTCACTTTTGACAGTTCCAAATTTGAGTAAATATCATAAACGTCTGGTACAAAGGAGTTTGCTAGACTCCCTGCTTCTTCTCATCTGCTGTATGGAGAAGTTGAATTGAGAGTTGTGGCATCCTCTTAGGTTGTATGAAACTGATTTCTCTGTCTTGGTGATTCACTCACCAGGGTTACAGAGAAAGTTAATGACAGGTGGGAAGTTCTTGTAAGCCTGAGTGATGGGCACTTCCAACAGGTACTCATGAGTATTAATATGCTTCTATCAAATGTTCCAACAAGATAAACTTAGATTCTGCTGAATTCATCACATTATTGGTGAAAAATGGGCACAGGGCCAGCAAGAAACTATGGATCCATAAAGGCTTCATATATAGAGTTAATGAATTGTATTAACATATTGCTTTAGTCATTGATTGCAATGGCCCAAAAGTAGCATAGAGGATAAAAGGACAATAAATTAGAGGGTTCCAATTTATTTCCCTCTTTCACACAAAAACAAACACCATTAGCCACTGCAAACAACATGTGAAGGATGATGTTAGACTGACTCATGAACATAGCATTCTTTATCCTTTAGCAAAGAAAAGTTCCTCCTGTTGCACGTTAGAATAGAAAGAGAGTAGACCATGTTGGGAGAACTCGATCATTGCTTGGCATACGTGAGAATTCATATCTATTTCCAGTTAAAAGGGATACTCGATCATTGCTTGGCTTGGTAAGTTGTTATATTATTTTCAAGAATTAAGTCTTGTAATATAAATAGGCGCTATTTTCTTTATTTGAGAAAAAACTTGGTCCTTTAAATCAACACATTCAATTAGTTAATATGAGTGCTATATTGTATTTTTTCCCCTTTGCTTTCATCTTTGACTCTTTCAAGTATATTTTCTGCTACTTCCTTATTTTATAATTTCTAACAATCTTGAGATGTTATATGTGGGCGTGATTCTGAACTTGCAAAGCTATTAATGGAGGATGATCCGACACCTTTTATAAGTGTAATATTTCTTCACTTCTGATTTCTCATGTATTCAAGTGTAATATAAAATAGTCCCCAATTTCTGACATTGATGCATTGGATGCTATACAATGAATTAAGAGAAACAACAACAAATCCCATCAGAACAGAAACAACCACAATAGGGCTGCACAGAACCGGACCGCAGACCGGACCGGACCACAAAACCAGACCGGACCGGACCGGATTTGCGGTCTTGGTGGTCCAAATCCGGTCCGGTCCGCATTTATTAAAATAAATTTTTTTTAATTTTTTTTTCATAATCTTTGAGCCCATGAGGCATGAGCCTAGCACCCATTTGTAAAACCCATCATTCATTCATTTGACATTTGCCTACTTTTTAGATGTGAGGTGAAAATGAAAAAAAAAAAAACAAAAAAAAATGGAAAAAAAATGAAAAGAAAAAAAAAATGGAAACCGGTCCGGACCACTTTAAGTGGTCCAACCGGACCGGTTTGGACCGGACCGGACCGGACCGGACCGCTTATAAGTGGCCCGGTCTGGTCCTTCATTTTGGGCCGGACCGGAAATCCGGTCGATCACCCCTAAGCCACAATATGATACATTATGGCATGGTCTACTTATTGATGACTAATGAAGTTAGCTCCAAAAGTTAGGAATATGGCTATTCACCACCTGATTGTGGGCTGTTATTGAAGTTCTATGCTCACCATAGATCCAGTTTGCTCTTGAAAATTCTAGATGGAGAGGTTTGACACTTCAAGTCAAATGATATGACATAGTTTGGTGATGCAATTTCTTTCAGATTTTTATTTCATACAACTGAATGTCAGTGAACTAAAAGTGTTACTAACTTCCGTTACTTTTCATTTGTAACGCAATTGTGTCAACGTATAATAACCGTTACTATTTTTTTTTGTAACGCCCGTAGATCCGTTACAAATCTATTATTATGGTGTAGTGTGTTAATGACCTGTGTGCTTGTTAGTAATTTGGTATGCAGGCTTACTTCTCAAGTTATAATTCTTTGATAACAGGTAGTATGCTTCCCTGGGGGCGGTTTTTGAACATTTTGTTTGGACCTTCCAATGGTGTTTAATGGTAAATAACTTTTGTGGATGTGTATTTGATGGCTTTAGTAAATTTTGGTTGATGTCATGATTGATTACAATGGCCCCTTTGCCCTGCAGGTTCCTCCTTTTGATCCAATCAAACCTTTGCTTGGTCTTTCACATATCAAGACTCTGACTTTGTCGAGTGAATATCTCGAGGTATAGTTTCATTCCTAGTTATAATAAGTAAATGCAATATATCGTCATTCTTCAAAAAATGAAAAAAAAAAGTTCTCAATAAGTAAATGCATGCAATATATATAGTATAGATGTCACATTTATGTACAGGGAAGAAAGCTCCAAATTCTAGTGTTAAATAATTACATTTTTTTGTTGCGATTTTATACAGGTAGGTAACTATCAAGATGGAGTTACTTTTTGGCAGTTAACCAAGATGACGAAGATGGAGTTGAAGACTTTTTGGCAGTTAACCAAGATGATCACCGAGATGCATGGAGTTACTTGTTTTGAATTATTTTTGTAATTAATTTGAACCGACACACCTTGTATGGTTGTTTTGTAGTTATGTTAAAGCTATTAACTTTGAAGTGTTTATTGTTGAATGATGAATATTTTGAAGGGTTGTGAACTTGGATATTAGAATGTTGACTTGTTGGATATTTGATTTGAATGATAGTTTGCATCTTTTGTGGTATAAGTTTTGTTAATGGGTGTATCTGGATATAAATATTTGAAACTTTGTAAGCAGGTGTGAAATGATAATTTGGGTGGCACAAATATTTTGATTGTATTTTTTTGTGACAAAAAGAGTATGTCACCATTGAGTGTCAACCTGGTAATATTATTGGTGACACTCATTTGGTTGTCAAGAAAAATACTTTTAGTGACAATTTTTGTCACAAAAGATATCTTTTCTATGACACCTGTACTTTTGTCACCATTGCTTTTAGTGACACCCTACTATGTCACGGAAAATCTTTCTTCCGTGACACCATGTTTTTGTCACCGTTGACATCATTTCGTGACAAGTGCACAAATTTTGTCACCATTGACTTTTAGTGTCATGGATACAATGACACCCCATCCCGTGTCACCAAAGATAATAGGTGATAAAAAAATGGGCCTTTGGTGACATTTTTTCATGTCACCAAAGGTGTTTTTTGTTGTAGTGAATTTGCATTATTTTCTTTCTCATAATATAAAATATGTTATTAGCGTGTTAGAAATGTTGGCTTGTGGGCTTGTGCCCCCATACTTGATGGCCACAAAAGAGCCTTAAACTCGTTGATTTAGTCCGCTGAAAATGTATTCACTTCCTCTCTTTTTTCTCATGAACGTTGCAATGAATCCGGAGACCCGTTTCCTCGATAAAACTGCATTCGATCATTGGTAAAAAGGACCCCTTTGATTCATGGGCTTGATATATAAAAGGCAAGCAGAAAAAAAAAAGAACTCAATTGATAAACTAACTTTCTCTGTGATCCCCAGCCTCGCGGCATCATCTCTGATTCTACTACTAGTTCACTTTCAAGGAATAAAACTTGGGGCATTAATTTTTTAATTTAGGAAAAAAACTCAACAACATTCTAAAATCTTTGTTAGTTTTAAATAAAGAGTCTAATGTTTTGATTATTTAAAAAAAGTTGAGAAGTTTTCCAAACTTTTTTCAAACAAGTCCTGTATGATGAAATGACCCGCCACCAATCATTTTTTAACTTTTTTAAATAATGATGAAAATACCTAAGTACCTTTTAGAAAGTAGGGTTTTTTTCCCCTTCCCAACCCACATTTTCCTCCTCTTCGCGAACAACAAGCTAGTAGCGCTTGCGAGATGGGTATAATGATGAACTTAGCGGGATGCTCCCTCTAGTATATGTGAAGGTAGGGGTGTACACGGATCGGATTGGTGCGGATTGGGCCAAATCCGTCACCAATCCGTTACCAACGGATTGACGGATTTGGAATCCGTCACCAATCCGTTGCTGTTAAAATCCGATCCGATCCGATCCGTGGAGGACCGGATCGGATCGGATTAATCCGTTCACTCTAATTTTAAAAGAAAAATATCAAATATGTTATTAAAAAATTACATTTTGACCCCTTAATTTTTTTTTTCTTATTTTAAATTTAGACATCTTAATTTATATTTAGACCCCTTATATTTTTTTTATTTATATTTAATACCAACGGATCGGATCGGATTGAATCCGCGGATTGAGGGTGAAATCCGCCACCGATCCGTTGCTAACAGATTACAAAATTTTCAATCCGTCACCAATCCGTTTACCTTCGGATCGGATAAAAATCCACGGATCGGATCGGATCGGATCGGATTTCCGGATCGACGGATTTTTTGTACACCCCTATGTGAAGGGGAATGAGCTAGAGGAGTGAGAGAACTAGGAATGAGCAGGAAGAAAATGAGAAACCCCTTCTTTCCTAGAAGATATAAGAAGGGCATATGGTGGACTGGTGGAGTCATTTAGCGGAGATGACCTATTTTCAAAAAAGATCAACATATAAGCATATTACAATTGTTGAACAACCATCGTATTTATAATAAATATATTTTTCAGCCTCATTTATTTTGAAGCCATTAGAAAGAATAACCTCATCAAATTTCATATGCCACTGTTTAGGTGCTTGTTTTAGTCCATATAAGGACTTTATTAATTTACACACCTTTCGCTCTTGTCCTTTAATGACATATCCTTCTGGTTGATCCATATAAATTTCCTCTTCCAAATCTCCATTTAGAAAAGCAGTTTTTACATCCATCTGATGTATTATCAAATTATGAATAGCAGCAATAGCAATCAAGATTCTAATAGAACTGAATCTAGACACAGGTAAATAAGTATCAAAAAGGTCTATTCCCTCTTTTTGTCTAAAGCCTTTGGCTACTAGCCTGGCTTTATATTTCTCTATTGACCCATCAGGCCTAAGTTTTTTTTTTTAGAACCCATCTGCACCCTAAAGGTTTAGTACTTAAAGGTAAGTCAGTTAATTTCCATGTATTATTTGCTAAAATGGATTCAATCTCATCATCTAATGCTTCTTTCCAAAAAATAGCATCATGTGCAGTCATAGCCTCCTGAAAAGTAGATGGATCTTCCTCTAATAGATAGGTTTCAAAGTCTGGACCAAAACTAGTAGCAGTCCTTACTCTCTTACTCCTTCTAGGTTGTGATTCTTCTTCCTCATGAGTTTCTAGAACTCTTTTGGATGAAGAAGGTTCTGAGGTAAACTTAGTCTTAAAAGGAAAAGAGTCTTCAAAAAAGTCTGCATCTCTAGACTCAACTAAGGTTAGATCTTCTAATTTCATGAATCTGTAGGCAGCACTATCTTGTGCATAGCCAATGAAAACACACTCCCATGAGTGGGGTCCTAATTTAGGCCTTTTTGGATCTACTATCCTGACATGTGCTAAACACCCCCAAACTTTAAAATATCTAAGATTAGGCTTTCTTCCTTCCCAAATCTCAAAGGGCGTTCTATTAGTCTTAGAATGTAAAACTCTATTTAAAATATAACAAGCAATCAACAAAGCTTCACCCCACAAATTTTTAGGACTACCAGATGCTATTAACATAGAGTTAACCATTTCAATCAAAGTCCTATTTTTTTCTTTCTGCTATTCCATTTTGTTGAGGTGTATAAGGGGCAGTACAAGTTCTCTTAATTCCTTTAGATTCACAAAAATTTTAAAAATCTTTTGAGGTGTATTCACCACCTCTATCACTTCGAAATAACACAACGGTTTTATTCAATTTATTTTCAACTTCAGTTATATAAATTTGAAATTTAGATAGTGCTTCATCCTTGGTTCTTAATAAGTATACATAAGTATATCTAGAACAGTCATCAATAAAGGTAATAAAATAATATTTACCACCTCTAGTCATAGTATTACTTAGATCACATATATCAGAATGAACTAGTTAAAGTAATGTAGATTCCCTTTCTACATGTTTAAATGGTTTACGAGTAATTTTTGATTGAGAACATATTACACATTTCTTATGATCATCTTCATATTTATCAATTAGTCCATCATTACTCATATTTTTCATAGTTCTGAAATTAATATGACATAATCTACCATGACAATTCATTAACTGAAGCAATGATATAAGCAGAAGAAGATGCAATATTATTATTGACAATATTCAATTTAAACATATTCTCACATGCATAACCCTTACCGACAAATACACCTTTCTTGGTGATTATAAACTGGTCGGATTCTATTACCTATTTAAATCCGGCCTTATTCATAAGATAACCAGACACAAGATTTTTTCTCAATTCTGGTGCATGGAACACGTTCAGCAATGTTACTGTCTTCCCGGAAGTGAACTGAAGTTCAACATTCCCTTTATCGATTACTTGTGTAGTAACGGTAGTTCACAAAGTGAGCTTACAGTCATCTTTAACCTTTTTATAGGTCTTGAAGACACCTCTCTCAAAAGTGACATGGGTGGTTACACTAGTGTCAATCTACCATCCTTCACTCTTTCCTGTGCTGACAGCATTTACCTCAGAACTAACAGCAACAAACTGTTATGCTTCAGTAACATTAGCTTGAGGCTTGGTGGTGTGAGATTGTTGTGGACATTTCTTTCAGTGACGACATTCTCTTGCAAAGTGTCCCGGCTTGCCACAAACAAAGCAACTGCCTTTAGCCTGTGGCTTGACAGTCCCTTGATTTTTACTGAACCTTTTGTTCTGATTTTGCTTCGGATTCTTTTTCTTAAAGGAAGGATTAAATTGCTTATTCATGCCTAGATGTTGATCAAACTTCCCTTTCTTTTCAGCATCAACTTGGGGTTTGGATTCAGCTAAGGTAATTTTACCACCATTCTCAGCTAAATCCTTTTGATCACTGTTCCGGGCTTCTTCCTCAATTCTCAAATAGCACTGAAGGCGCTCCAAAGAATAATCCTTTCTTTTGTGTCGAAGGGATTTTTGTATGTCCTTCCAAGTGATTGGTAATTTTTCAATAATTGTCGCCACTTGGAATTGTTTATCAATTCGGATCCCTTCTTTAACAATTTCATTAACAATGGTTTGTAGATCATGAACTTGAGGAAGAATGGGCTTATCATCTACCATCTTGAAATTCAGATAGCGACCAACTGCATACTTCTTAGCCCCAGACTCTTCTGTTTTATATTTTTTATCAAGGGCTTTCCAGAGGTCCTTAGCAGATTGTGCTTCTGAATACATATTGTATATGTTGTCTGCTACCAGGTTCAGAATATGGCTTTTGCACAGGTAATCATGCTCTTTCCATTTCTTTCGTGCATATAAGCCGCCTAGTCCTTCTTCACGATCAGGGCATGATTTGGTGAGGGCATAAGCAATTTTCAAAGATGTCAGCAGAAATAAAACTTTCTGCTGCCAACGTCGAAAATTTGATCCATCAAAATTGTCCAACCGAACTAGGTCCTGATGCATGAACTTGACAGCGGAAGTAGTCATATTAGTCCTAAAATTGTTGGAATCGCTATAGAATGTAACTGCTGTCAAATCAGAATGTAAAATGAAACAATAGTACCCGAGTGTTGATGACTGCAACTGTGATTTGTTGGCCGAAGTCGAAGAGCAGCTATGGCAGCAGATAAGTAACAGAGGCATGTTTGATGACGCTCTCTTTAGGACGAGTTCTGCCCTTAGGATAAAATCCAGGTGCGAAGGTTCTTGGCAAAACCGCCCCCAGGATACAACGGCCTTCCTTGATTTAGGTCTGGTCGCAACGCAGCCCGAAAGAGAAGACTCCTTTTTGAATGCTCAATACTCACAGGGAAAACAGTAAAGAGAGGAAGAAAAAAATAATTTTTTCTGTGTATTTTGAGAATGGAAGACTCCTAATTTATATTGTGATTAGAGACCGCTGGGTCATTAATCCTCATTAAGTCACAACGTTAAAACACATTAAAATAGCGATTAAAATCGATTTAATGCTCAACGTTTAAAAACATTAAATCAACGATTAAACAGTGTGGTCAACGGTCATGCCCAGCTGCCGAGACGGACATGCCAAACTGCCGAGCTCAGCCATGATGGCAGCTATCATGCTGAGCCCGGTCATCATGATTGAGTCTGAGACCGAGACCAAAATGGTTCTGAGTTCGGCCATGCTAATTTCGGGACCGAAATGATTTTATCTATACGTGTCCTTCTAGGCCAACTAGCCTGGATTTGCACCCCCCTGTGCGCGATATATATGCAGAATGCGCGTCGCGGACGCACGCCCCGTTAAACGTTTTCCGGACCCAGGACTTCGGGTCAAGCCTGGCTCGCGTGCGCGCATAGGGCCCATGGCAAAAGCCTACAATAGTTGTTAAAGTGTAAAGGAATGGAAACACTTATAAACCATCTTCAAAAGTTGAACTTTAGCAATGTGGGATGGATTGTTTCCAATAGCCTACACTACCCATAAAGCAAAAAGTACTAAAGGACAAAACACCTTTTACAAAGAACACCTTAAGAATGTTTTGAAACACAAAAAAAACCAACAATGAAGAGCTTGTTTTGAATTATAAAGCTCCTTTTTCAAATTGAGGATCTGAACCTCCTTTAATATTCTTTGAACATACAAAGAGAACAGTCACAACTTTGATTAAGATAAATTTCCACAACCCTGAACTATTGGGGCTAAAAGTTAATCATGTCAATGTTTCTAAGAGGGAAACCTACAACTCAATCAATGAAATATATGATTCAGTTGAAGTTGGTCTGATGGGTGGTAATTCATTTTTTTTTTTTGTCGAGCTTTGCTGTCAACATGATATATTGTCATCTAGTGAAGAAGGACCCCACTCTCCTGCGGACGGTCCGCACAGCGATGACCATGTGGACCATCAGTTTTTTGACACCCATCCAAATAAGATTGATCATTCAATCGAGGAAAAAGAAATGACACCTTATGAAATTGTTAAACTTAAAAGACTATAGATTAAAGGGTTAGGATAAATAATCTAATGAACTTACAATTTTGCACCCACGTACATAAATCACATTCAAACCTTCTACTTTCTCATCTCTCTCATGATTGTTGGGGTCACTTAAAAGTCTTTCCGCAAGAGCACAACGTAATTAAAGAAATTCAATAATAAAATATTATAGAAATATTTTTCAAACTCCTCCTCCTCTCCTCACTTAAGCGCCGGTGGTGCTCGCAATAATGTGATAACCATTTCTTATATAGGGCCCATTTGGGGACACCTAATTCTTTATGGCAAGGGAGGCTTGAATCATCATTTCAACCACTTATTCAACAAGCAACAAATTTTCACCGTCCAAAAAGAGTATACTGTCGATCAAACAATTCAATCCATTTGGTTGGGTGCCAAAATCAGGATGGGTAGCTATTGGGTGTGGGTTTAGGGGATTTGGGTTTCCTATTTTGTGGCCCACTTAATAGATCACCAGGTGGGCCCATTCTCTCATGGTGGGATATTAATAACGAGTGGTTAGGAAAGACGGTATTGGACTCCAGACCTCCTTTCCCTCTAAAAGATAAAAAGCTCAACTTTTCTATACAAAAGTTAAAAATCTCATAACCCACTTATATTTTATTCACTCTCTACTTTACTTTATTTTTATTTTACTGTAAAATTACAAAATGATGCCCTTTTTAAGTAAGGGGGTGTTTGGATAAAAGAAGAATATAATATCACCAAATTTAAATATTGTAAGATTTCATTATTACATAATAAAACAATGTCATATTATAATATTGCATCACTTATGGTGTTTGACAATTTCTACAAATTTCAATATACCTTGAAGTGTTTGGCAATTTATAAGATTTTTAGTAGATGATGCACGGAAATAAGAAATGAATAGAGAAACCGGGATGATTGGCTCAATGAGAACCCACTAACTAGTAGTCATACTAGAGTGATTTAATATTGGTAACTATGGTAGGGTCCATCTAATTAGAAAATCATTAGACTAAATGTTAAAACCCACAAGTAATGTATTTTAATCAATGTGGGTCCACCAAATGTTAATAACCATAATGTAATACATCCAATGGTAATTATAAACAAGAGGCCTATCGAGTGTTAAACATCATTGAAGAATTCATTTATGAAAAATAAATGTGGGACCTATTTGATGTTAACAATTATATTAACCAAGCTAATTATAGTAATCACTAGGGGCCATTAATGTTGGTAATCATGGTAGAAATTGTCTAATGTGATATTTGTAGGACCCACCTAATATTAGTAACCAAGAAAGAAACTATGTAATTATGATAGGGCTATGGGACCCACATAAAATTTATGAACACTAAAGAGCCCATTTAATTGAGAGTCATAGTAGGATTCCTATAGAAACCATCAATATTGGAAAAATGTACTGGGCCACCATAGTAGGAGTTTCTCATAAAACTCCACTCTTATTTGCAAATAGGGTATATTAGCCAAAAGTCCAACAGATTGGTCTTGTAAGGCCTTCAGTCGAACAACTTTTCCACTAAGGCCTATAGTCCATATAGTTGGACATATTTCTGCGAGGGGTCCCTAGATACGCCACATCACATATTTACATGACATTCTTTGTCCCGGAGAACCCCCTTTGGAAGAAAAAGATCGTCGATCCTCGCATGTTGCTGCACCATCTGTCGTTTCTCTTTTTGACTTATGTGGGTACAAAAGACAACTTGTTTTTATCTTTAATGCCATTAAAGGAGTGTTACTTGGTCTTCCCCCATCTCTTTCTCATTCTATATCTTTGTTGAAAGTCATTCCAGTAGGTTCAACTAGCAAAACCCCGTGCTATGCACGGACCACGAAACCACCAAATGCACATACTGATATGAATTATTTTTAATAAATTTATTAATTAGTAAACTTGTGAGTCCTTTTTTTTTTGTTGCTAATTTGATCTTTATGTTTTTTTCCAAATGTTTTATTCTTTAGGTGAGGCATGAATTGATTAAGAAATATCAAATGATCATAGACCTAACAAATTGACCTAATATATTTAAGCGGGACCAAGATGAATGGGGTCCATCATCTCTATTCTAACCGTTCATAAAATCATATGATGCGGGCTGGGACCCATGAATTGATTGATAAAGATCAAATGATCAAATGATCATAGACCTCACAAATTGACCAAACCTAACATATTTAAGTCCCAGATGAATGGGGTCCACCATATCTATTCTAACTGTCCATAAAATCATATTATACGGGATGAGACCCATGAATTGATTAAGAAAGATCAAAGGATCAAATGATCATAGACCTAACAAATTGACCAAATATTTTTAAGTGAAACCTAGATAAATGGGGTCCACCATCTTTATTCTAACCGTCTAAAAATCAAATGATGCGGGCCGGGACCCATGAATTGATTGATATAAATGTAGCACATCTGGTGTGTTGGCTTATTTAGGGATCTCGTGGAGAGATTTTAGGCTTTTGAGTGGAAGATGATTCTTCATGGAGAGATTTTAGGTCTTTTGAGTGTGTAATAGATATAGAGATTTTAGGGATAAGGGCAACTCCGGATATGGCATTGCAAAAAGTTTGAGGTTGCGCCAAGTGTCTTTATGTGAGGAAGAGTACATCCCTTTAGTAATATAGATGTGCTGAAAGTCATTCAAGGAGTGCTACTTGTTTTCGAAATGAAGTAGGAGTAGAAGCAGATCCGGTCTTCTTGATTGGCATAGGTGGGCTGCACTGATCAAGGGAACCTAGACAAGATCTCTGGTTTGCGTCATTGCCTAGGAATAAGGAATACGGACATAGAGGATCGGGTTTCATTTTTTCTTGCTTGCTGTGTACCAGAGACAACCGCTACAACAAGAAAAAGGTGGGCTATGTGTGTGAATAAGATTACCGTTGCCGGAGAAGAAGATCGGAGGATCACTGGTACCTGCACTGCCCATCGCCAAACGCCATGCTCGAATTCATAGCTAATCTCACCAGTTTGAAGTTCTATACATAATAGAACGCAAGGAAGCAAACAACTATTCACTGAGCTTTTGACAAATTTATCTGAGTTTTCGGTAAATTTATCTGAGTTTTTTATACATTTGTTTAAGTTTCTAATAAATTTATTTGAGTTTTTGAAAATTTTATCTGAGTTTTTGATCAATTTATCTGAGCTTTTGGCAAATTTGTTTAAGTTTTTGATAAATTTAACTGAGTTTTTGATAAATTTATCTGAGTTTTTTTACAAATTTATTTGTGTTTTTTGAAATCTATTTGTGTCTTTTGAAATTCATTTGTGTCTTTTCAAGTTTATTTACTTTTTTTGAAATAAATTTAACTAAGTTTTGGAAAAACTACTTGATTTTTTGGCAAGTTTTTCTGAAATTTGGAAAGTTGGTTTATCTTAGTTTTGGCAAATGTATTAGCGTTTTGTGAAATTTATTTTTATTTTTTAATTTTATTTGGATCTTTTGAAATTTATTTGCGTCTTATGAAATTTATTTGGATCTCTTGAAATTTATTTGCGTCTTTTTAACTGCGTTCTTTTGGAATTTATTGTGTTTTTTGAGATTATTGTATTTTTTAAAATTTATTTGTATTTATTTATATTTTTTATATTTTTTTATAATTGATTTGAAAATCTCATTATTGGTATTTCATTAATTGCGGCCAATTAAATGGTAGTCAACCATTATTAATGTCATATCCCACTAATTATGAGTTATGATTTAAAGAAAGGATAAATTAGATATTTTAGGTCTTCAAATTTGAAAAAATGACCTTTCACACTATGAAAAAAAAATTATGGATCTAAGTCCATAAAGTAGAATGTTAAGGGATTTCTCGCCGAATGCCCTTTGCAAATACTCTTGACCCTTGTTTTGGTTAGTTTTTTTAACGAAATAATTATAATATGAAGTTTTTTTATAAGAAAGTAAGATATTATAAAATACTTTCTAAATTATCTAAACATCTAAATTTTAAGTGACTATATTTCATTCTAATATAGAAGATAATATAGCAAAATATTTACCTTTCCACACACCCCTTACAAAAGAAAACTAAAAACTGTAGCTTTGGAACTGTAAAAAAGGCATTCGGCAGGCTCGACTCCAAACTCCCTCTCTCAAGTCTCAAAAGACCAGAGCCTTCGTTTGATCCTGCGTTGTTTTGTGGTTTGGCAGAAGGAAGCAAGGGAAGGAATGGCTGCGAAGCAAATGGAAGAGATCCAAAGGAAATTAGCATTACTGAATTACCCTCGCGCAAATGCCCCTTCTCAATCCCTCCTTTTCGCCGGCATGGAGAGATACGCTCTTCTCGAATGGCTCTTCTTCAGGTACTCTATCTGTTTCCACTCCTTTCCAGAAGATCAGATCGGATCTATTCTTTCATAAAACCATTACTTTCTCTAGGGCTTTGAATCCCTTCTTTTCTTTTTTCTCTTTCTTATGCACTTCTTTATGCTGCTTGTTTCTAGACTTTGTGTGTTGTAAGCACACATCTTACACAATTATAGAATTGAGTTGAAAATAGAGTGAATTGAAGCAGTCATTGTGGAATTTCCACTTGAAGATTCTAGTACTGGACTTAATTCATGTGATGGGTGTGTTGCTGCTTTGCTTGCTTAGATGGTTGATCAACTTTCTAATAAAAATTGTTGTTTTGGGTTTTTGATTTTTGTCTCTTGAATTGAAAAAAGTCAATTTCTTTTGACTTCTCTCCATTTAATTTTATGGGGGTTAAAGATAAGATGATATTTGAATTTGAAATGCGTTTGGCTGTTTCATTTAAGCTTTTATCTGATACAAGAAAGCTTGTTAGTTGAAATTTATGCGTAATTCTCCTAGAAAAGTGGAATTTTCCTGATATTATTTCCTGCCAATATTGATATTAGGACATTGGCTTTTGGGTTGTCTCCTTGCAGTGTTTTAAGCAGAGAAATTTTTTTTCTTGATTTTTGGGAATGTACTTGCAGTGGATTTACCGAAAGTAGACAGTTATGGGGGAACATTTATTTTGCTTGTATCACTGTAAGAAGCAAAAAAAAAAAAAAAAAAAAAAAAGCCTATGGAAATGTATTTTCCTTTTCCATCTGGTGGAAGTGGATGAGATTTTTTAGTAAGCTGTGTTAGGCAGTTTTTGATCGTGAGAGGAGGAACTGGGGAGCTATCGACGAGAAGGTTTCGTTGGACGAGTAACAATTTTTTTTTTTTGAGATGATAAGGGGTCATTTCCAATTGCAAGTTAAATTAATTTTACAACCAGAAAGGAAATGCTTGCACAAGATCCAAACTCCTCTTTGATACTACTTAACAGTGGTCAAGATGGCAGTTGCTACTGACTCCCTGCTTGCCATCTGTGCGCAGGTTGACCATAGCAGATGTGACCCCAAGAGATCTGTCCTTTCGAGTATTTCTAGAAAAAAAACAAAAAGATTGGAGAAGTGCAAAAATAGAAACCAGAAATCAGGTCTCCCCCCACTGTGAATATTCAGTTGCTGCTCATTCTGCAGTGTAGATGGCATAGGAGGTTTCACTTGAAATGCCTCAGATGGAATTTTTATTAAAAATGTTGGTATCGACCGGCAGATGTATGGTATGGAGATGATATCCAGAATTGCTAAAGACAAACCATTGGCTCATAAGTTCCCATTTTGAAATGTGATTGTTCTGCACTTGGATTGCAGCAATTTTACTGTTAGCTTGAAGCAAAGATGATCCATCCTTACTCAAACATGGCCAATCTTGTGTGTCACCTTTCCTTGTTCGATGAACAGCCGTTGATATAAAGGTTCAAAAGATTAACAACTTTAACTTAGGTGGTTTAATCCAACAGTGATTATTCACTTATGTTTGTTGACATAAGTTTTAGTGTGCTCCCATCTGTGGGGACCATCTTGATCTGCTAAATCACAGAGGTTGGTTGAATTTCTTTCTTCTTCTTCTTCTTCTTTTTTTTTTTTTCTTTTTTTCTTTTTCCTTTCTTTGGCTTGGGATTGGGTGGTTGGTTAGGGAACTGTTGTACTTTGTGGAAATTAGATTGCTGTTGGTCTAAAATCCACCCTGGTTGGATTATGACAACCATTGGTTCTAGTGCCCAAAAGATGTAAAGGTGAAAAGTTTAAGTTGATTCAATCCCATGGTGACACTAACACTGAATATTTTCCCAACAAAAGAATGACTTATGTGTCCATCATTCATGCCACTTTTATGCTTAATGCAAATAGGATTTATCAAACTCTTATTTCTCAATGTAAATCTGTGTGTTTTACAGGCTTTTAGGTGACAAGTCCCCATTCACCCAACAAAATTTACAAGGTGATGGCATGGATCGTGATGAAGAGACAGCCAGGATACAATGTAATTTTGTTCTTACATAATTCCATTTATTTCATATGATTTTTTTCTTCAAGTATGATGAACTAATCATTCTAAGTCATTTTGATAGTCATAGTTATTTGTTGAACAATTGCATAGTTGCTTATCTATTATGTTTTCAGTACAATATTATAGTAGCTATCTCGTTTAAGGACATAATCCAAAGCCTTTGAACTCAACTCAGGCTTTATGAGGTGGGTTGTTTGACTTTCTTAGATGATCAATCTACCGTAGAACCTTTTCACCTTTATAGCGACTATTACTTTAAGAGATTATCTAAATGTTATTCACATCTCCTACAAGCAATATGTTGCAATGGAGACTGATTGTAGTGATAAGTGAGCAAGAGTTGGCTAGGGCATCTTTTGGAAGTGGCAAGCAACATAGACACCTGTTTGCTGCTAAAAATAGGCAAAAGTTTCCACCCATCCAAGAATGGATGTGTATTAGAACTTAGAAGGTAACCAAAAACACTTTGACTGTTGAAATATCAGTATTTTTAGAGGAAAAAGGTGCTTACTAGATATTATGAAGGGAATAAGGATCTCTTGGAATGTAGGTGCTTTGACAAGGAAAAGTGTTGGCAACTACTATGGTGGGAACAATGATTAAATTGCTTGCTCGAAAGAGACCAAGTGTAGGGTGGAGAAGGCTACAATAATGCAAAGCTAGTGAACCATTGCAACCAGGTCCATGGCCCATGGCCACTTGTGGGACCACGAAAGTCCAAGGATTTTGTTTCTTATTTTATTAACGAGTTGTAATTAGGACCAACTTTCTGATTGCAGTAGCATTCTTTTATTTAGTTTCCTAGCTTGGTGAGTATTTGCCTTCCTAGTTTGATTAGCATTGTAGAAGATTGGAAGACAGTTCAGAAGATTTAATAAGATTTTTTTTTTCTTAAGAGGACTTTTCCCCTTATGTATCATTGAGACTTGTTTATGTGCCTAGGCACTTTCAGATCCAAACCCTTACTAGGGTTTGCATCACACAGTACTTGGAGAAGGGTTTGGTAGAACTATTTGCAAATCCTATCTTCTCAATCTCCAAATCATAAGTTGGAAAAAGCCACTGCCGAATGAACTAATGAAAACCCTTCTAATCAAATAGAAAATCTTTTCAAAGATTCCAGATCTCTCCAACGCCATCGAAAAGGAGCAGGCCTTAAGATCATCTCAAATGTGTGAAAGCAAACTGGGGTCAGATTGCCGGAAATACCTATTTCATTATGGTAGATGTGCCTGGCATTCTCGTACATGAAACACATGAATATGTGAATATAACACTTTCAATTTTCAAGTGCTGACGAATCATAATGGTCATCATATGTGCAAAACATGATGTGCATGAAAATGAAAACTACTTTCAAGTACTTGTGGGATTAGGCTGTATCACTATATTAAGAATTATCTGTTGGATGGAATCAACTGCTCATACAAATCTTATACAAAGGTGCGGTGTTTTTTTTTTTTTTTTTCCTTGCAGCGGATCATTTCCACAAAATGCACAAACAGACATGTAAACGGATCAAGTATATATACCGTTGGCAATCTCCTGGTCAGTGTTGCCCTTGGAGCAACACCTCGTGGGGTCCCACTTCTGGGCCTACCTTGTGGTGTGTCCACCCCCTCAAATGAAAGATCCCCTTTGTATGGCCAGGCAACTGAACACCATGTAGACTGGCCTCATAATTGGATATGAGATTGAGGGGTTTTTTTTGTAAAGATATAGGTCAGCTCGACCTAATGGGTCAGCCCACAACCCATGTATTGGGCCAGCCCACAAGTCAAAAGATTATATGAGTTGTCTTATGATTGTACAACTAATAGTAGATATTAGTGTTTTTTTTTTTTTTGTGGGCTGACCCATTAGGTCGATCTGACCTATATCTTTACATTTTTATCATTGATTTTCCATAGCCCATATCTCGATCATGATAGATCCATTGGATCTAAAAATGCAATCCCTTATTTAAACTTGGACAAAATTATGTTGGTATTGGTCCTAGGCTCCTATGGTTCAAAATTGTCCAAATCATATCCATTGGATAAAGTGGGATGGGTGCAAAAAATTGCATGGTCAATTGGAGGGCCTTCACAACTGAGGCAATTGTCAAATTTGGGTTGGTGCTAATTCACTTGAGGGTAGTGGGTATGAGGGGCTTAGGTTGGTCACAGGAGGGGAAATGTGGGCTCCATAGGCTGGAATGTTCCCAAGCTAGGAACAGTCTGGTTATCGTAGATGTATATTTATGAAGGGATGATGATGATGCTGATCAAGTGTTCTGGATGTTTTTCTTTCTCCTACTTTTTGTATCCAAGTTTTTCTAGACAGTGACAAAACCTAAAAATATAGGCTCTTTTTTTTTTTCCCAAAGACATGCTTATCCGTTTTGTTTCTTTGATGTTCAGGTCCACCAGACTGGCACCTATATTTTTAGGTTTTGTCACTGTCTAAAGATTTTCTGTTATTTAAAATAAGTTGACTGATTGTTTTGTACAGTTGTTCACAAAACTGTAAGGCCTCCATTGGCAAATAACAATTCCTGTTCTTTTCAGATTTGGCTGAGATAGCAAAGTTTTTAGGTATTACATCTACAATTGATACGGAAGCCATACAAGTGAGTTGTTTATTCTATATTATTTGTTCTTTGTAGCCTTTGAAATTCAACTGTCGTGGATACTTTTTCCATTTTCTGAATTGAAGTTTAACTGCATTTAATTTGGCATTTGGCACTGGGGACAAATTTGATGATAGATGAAAGATCAATGACTAACAAAGCTTAGATTTTTCGTTAGGATGTTTCATTTAGCATCACCTTACTCCTATTGGAGGCTGGTTAACTTGGTGATGGTTGATCTCTTGAGAGTCACTAAACTTGTTGAATATTCAAATGCCATGGGCTTTGAAAGTTGGGTTGTGGGTCATATGTGGAAGTGGAACTCATCCGCAGCTTCAGTGCATATCTTTAAAGATAACCTGTAAATGATTTAAACTGGGTAATGGACGTTTATTTGATTTCATGGATCTAGCAGCGATACAGGAATTAATTGACAAGTTCGTTCATTTTCCTAATGATAATTTCAAACTCTAATGCCATCTAATTACAGGGGCGAGGTAGCTATGAAGATCGCTCGGAAATGCTTCGTCTAATTGTAGATCTTGTGGAGGCTAGCTGCTATGCTGATAATCCAGAGTGGAGGTTGGCCAGATTTCTTAGCTTACATTTTCCGTGATATGTCATTCTTCTTTAATATTTCAAATGACTTTAATGTTGCCTGGAGTTCATAATTACACTTGCTGTTGTATTTCGGGTGTACTGTCTCATTGTTTTGGATTCTGAAAATAAATTATTTGCTTATTTATTACCATTAAACAAGATTTATTTGCTTATTTATTTTTGGCACCCCTGCATTTTGTTGTGCTTAGTGTTGATGAGCAGGTAGCAAAGGACATACAATTGCTAGATTCTATTGCTGAGAAGCAAGCTCAAATTTTTTCTGAAGAATGCAAGTTGTTTCCTGCAGATGTCCAGATTCAGTCCATATATCCACTGTAAGCGCCTTTTTATTTCTCTCTTGACTATGGAATAAAAATGCTGTTTGAGATTCACATGCAACAAGCATTTTTCTTTCTCATAGTTCTCATAGTACAGCCTCTCTATTTTTATTTGTTTTGCAGTATGCACAGCTTTGTGAGTTTCGAGTTTGCTATGCTACTTCTGTACTATTTGCTAATATTTTCCAGTTCTGCTTTGTGTTCCTTGATTACTTATGTATATTGCTTTGATTTCAAATGATTTGTTGGGATACTTGTAAATTTCATGGTTATTTTTTCCTGAAAGGTATGCTGACTTGAAGCCACAACCTTTTGGTTGCGACAATGAGCATCAAGCACCTTCCTACTGGGGCATTTGACCACGCAAGGATACAAATTGTCACTACACATTGCCAAGACACCTCTGTAGGCCCCATTTACTTCTGTAATTCCATTTGGATTTCCAGAGTTCAGAGGTCACTCATCTCTTAAAAGTTATTCAGGCCCTTTTTGACATAGTGGATCAGTGCACATGATGGGCAGAGAACCAAATTGGAAGCAATGAGGAGGAAGAGAAAAGAGGGGGAGAGAATGTGGGTGGTGGGAGAGGAGATCATTCATCTCTTAAAAGTTATTCAAGCCCTTTCTAACAAAGTGGATGGCCTTGATCCCATCCAAGAATATGGGGCAGGAGATGTTATTAGGTTTCCCTTTATCTGTGATGAATATGATACCTAAGGCAATCATGACACCAAATTGATTTTGGTGGAAAGTAAGAAGATTGAGGAGGACCCCAGTCATTAAAGTTAGATCGTTCACGTTGAACCAGTCTTGACAGAATTTTCAATCCCATCTTTGTGTTGAAAGTTGGGACAGTATCACCCACTGGTAAAAGATAATCAAGATAAGGATCAAATTGGTTGATTACATCATCAGTGTTCCTGGAAAGAACTTTTGAAGGCAGTCTTATGGTTGAAACAGTTGATTCATGGTCTTTTCAGATGGGAAAGAAGACTGTAATTGATCTAACAGTTCGATTGAATATTCAACTGAATTTAAAGGTTCAATTGACGGTGCAATCTAAATACTAAGTTGAGGTTCAAAAGAATCCATGATCAATGGTGGATACTCCCCCCACCTTCAGAGTGCAGAGTGAATGATCTAATGTGAGAGTGTCTTAAAGATGATTACCACAATCATCACATCTTTAATTAGGGTGGAAAAGGGATGTGTTATCACCATCAAGGAACTTGGGGACCATTCTTTCTGAATCATAGCAAGTTGATGCAATTAATGAGTGTGTTCCATTTCTTTTATTGAGGCTACTGCAGGAACTTCTTTGTTGTAATCTTTACTCTTTAGGCCTCATGTAGGAGGGTGTCTTTTCTAATTTGGCTCCTTTTTTATTCAGAGAAAAATAGTCTATTGCAGATACTATTTATCTTCCCCTACATTCTTTATAAAGTTTACCTGGCATTCTGTTTAAATTAGCAGTATCAGTTAGCTTAGTTTCTGCCACTTTCGTGGGCCAGTGCTAGTTGAAGGTGATTCAGTCAATGTAATGGCTTGGGTGATTGGTAAAGAAAATGGTCCTTGACGTTGATTCTATATCATTAGTCAAATTAAAGCTTTAGCCACTCAAACAAATGCGAAGTTTCATCGTGTGAGAAAGGAACTTAATTCACTTGCTGATGCATTGTCAAAAGCAGGTCTTGAAAAGGGGAGAGTATATCGGTAGAATTTGGTTTAAATTCAGTCTTGTGTGGGTCTTTGAATTTTATCATGTAGTGGATTATTCTCTTGATGGGTTGCCCTTGCTTTTTTGTAAATATTGTAGTTTATATTTATAAAATTTGTTATCTTTTTTTTTAAATACCATTCTAATGTTGGTTTCTCAAGCCCTAGTATGTCTAAATCTTCTTTTTTTAAAGTAGCAGCTTTTCAGTTATAGTAGTTCACCCTTGAAGAGTTACATTAGCAATAAAATACGGACGAAAATGGTGATAGGTTTTGGGGAGTTTATTATTAGAAGGAAAGTCAATGATGTATGCGTCTTTAAAGGTATAGAGAAGTGTAGGTCAACATCGTGAGTTTGCCACTCCTTTTGTTATCCCTTTTTTTGATCTTGTATTGTTAGGGACTGTTTGCATGTCTGGATGTTGAAATCATGTCATTTAGATCCTGAGTTGCATGACAAGGTCATTAAACAACTAATTTATTTTCTAAGTTATTTTTTTGAGAATATTATTGTGGTAATAACTCCCTTTTCCTTTAATTTCAGGCCAGATGTATCTGAACTGGAGTTGAAGCTATCAGAGCATTCAAAGAAGCTCTCAAGTTTACAACAGATGGTTCAGGACTTGTCATCAAAGGTTTGTTCCAAGTCGATGGTCTTCTTAGCACCTGAGAGTCTTGGATTTCTTGGATTACTAAGTACATCTACATCTTGATAGAGACGCTCCTTGTGCTCTAATATAATGTTCAAAAGTTATTTTTCTTGCTTTTGTTGTTTACTCAAAGCTGATAAGTTGCAACTAGTTGGTTTCCACATTCCAAAACTGTTAATATTGACAAAGCACAAAGCATTGCTGAACATAGTTTTGAAAATCGGAATTGTATTGCAAATCGTTCATACCCATGAATCGAATCGAATTGAATTGTGAATCGTATAGCGAATCTTAGGATTTTTTTTTCTAATAAAAATAAAAAATATAAAAAAAAACAGATAAAAAAGTAGGTATTCATAACCATCTATTTTCCCATTTATAGTAGTATAAATACAATGAAAAATAAGTCTATCATACAATTATATCAAAACATCATGACATATATTAACCATCAATCTTACACAGTAGGATATCTCTTGAAGTTAAGAAAGTGTTCATAAAAAAAAAACAAAAAAGATTTAAAAAAAAGAACATATAGACCAGCACCATACGTATAATCGAACGCTTTAATTAAATGCATGTTCTTTATTCATCTCTGAAACCTCTCCAAAGCCGCAAAAACTCTTAAGAGATTTCATTAACTACTAAATGACTTTTTAAAAGTAAAAATACTAAAAGAAACAGAGAATAAAGAAAGAAAAAAATTAAAAGATTGTTAATATTAACTTATCGATTGTAGCTATTCTCCCACAGCTGAATCACTTGAATCGTAAGATTCGATGAAATGAGTATTGAATCGTAAGATTCACACATGAAACCTAAAATTATTATGTAAATGGGATTCGTTGCATGGATATGAATCGTTTTTCTTAGGATTCGGGATACGAATCGGGATTTGGGATATGAATCATAGGATTTTGATAACTATGTTACTGAAAACTATTTTTCCTTAGCTTTCACTTTTTGGACTTTCTGGAGGTGGCATGCCACACTTATCTATTTATTGGGTTGGAATTAATTGCATAAAGGGTAAATCCTTCGGTCACATCCATAGTTTTTTCAATAGTTCATTTTTACGAACTCATCGGCATTTAGGACCATGGCCGTTGGCATCCATTCTAGGGGCCTTGAGTATGAAGCCCATATATGGATATGGGTACATATGTGGGGATTCAACTTTGCAGTTTTGGAAATCCAAGACACTGATTTGGATACAACTATTCTGTCTATACCATGAGATTTCATATTTTATATTAAGGTTTTTTGTTGTATATGTGTTTTGTGTGTGCAACACATGTGTGAAGCCAAATCCCCTTTATTTGCTTTTTCCTCTTGTACTTTTCTTTATTTTATTTTTACTCTCTTTTAGCTATTTTGATGTGAGCCATTGGATTGAGTCAATCCAATGGTTGTAGAGCTTCTTTCTTTTAAGAAAACTGAAGAGAGAAGTGAGGGTGCATTCTATTGCATTCTTTGGTAGAGAGAGTGTAGAGATTGGAATAAGAGGCAAGAGAAGAGTTTCTCCAAGAAGACCAAGAGAAATGGGAGAAAAGAAAGCTTTGAAAGCTTGTAGCTTGCAAGTGAGTTCTTATACCTTCACTTGATAGTTGGCTTGTAATCTCCATTAACAGTATAGAGAAAGCTTTTCATTGCTCTCCCGTAGGTCACACATTGTGACCGAACCACGTAAATCTTGTGTCTTTCTTTTCTTGTTTTATTTCTCTACATGACGGTGGTTTGATGTATGTTTTCCTTAGTTGCATTGCTACAACATTTGGTTGGTGATTGGTATTGGAGAATCACATTGCCAACTAAGTGTTTGTAGAAACTCTCCAACAACAATTGGTATCAGAGTTTGGGTTATTGCTTCACAAGTGAGTGAGAAAATGGAAATTTGTTGATTTAATACATTTTAGGCAATGGAGTTTGATAAATTAAATGATAGTAATTGGCCCATATGGAAGATTGTGATGGAGGATTTCCTTGTTGGGAAAGAGTTGGATCAACCACTTAAAGGGAAGGAATCCCAACCCAAAGAAATGGATGACATGGTGTGGGATGCCCTTGATAGAACATGCTTGGCTGCCATTAGGCCTTGCATTTCTCCTTCAATTTTATTTGATGTTTTCCAATGCAAGACCTCTTTTGAATTATGGCAGAGTTTGCAACAATCTTATGAGCCGGTGCTAACAAAATGCATGCTATGAAGTGATTATTTCTCTTGAAGATGAAAGAAGGCACTACAATTTGAAAGCATGTGAATGAGTTCAATTCTATTTCGACACAATTGAGATCTTTAAAGATCAATCTTTGATGAGGAAGTGTTGTGTTTTCTTTTGTTGGGTTCTCTACCTCCTAGTTGGGATACTCTTGTCATTATGGTGTCAAATACTATTGGAAACAAGTTTAAATTGCAAGATGTTATTGCTTCATTGGCGAATGAAGGAACAAGAAAGGCATCGTCACAATTGTCTGATAAGTCTAGCCAGGCTTTGGTAATTGGGGATAGAGGAAGGTCACAACATGGAGACCAATCTTCTGGATTTAATAGGGGTAGATCTCAAAGCAAAGGAAGGTCAAAGTCACAAGGAAGAAAAGTGACTTCTTGGTATTGCAAGAAGGATGGGCATACAAGAAAAGATTGTTGGACTTTAAAAAACAAGCAAAAGAACAAAGGCAAAATTGACAATTGATGCAGGCCAGACAATAGGTTAGCCAACCCATTGGGTCCAGTCCATAAGCCCAAGGGGACATCCATTTTTAGTTAGGAAATATTATTTAGTAGTTTGGTTTGTTTATGATTAATATTAGTTAGTTTCCTTTTTATTTTAGATATGATTCATATATTAGGAAATATAGTTGCTTAGGGATCAAGCCAACTCCTTTATAAAAAGATGTTAGGCCTCATTGCAATGGACATGCTTATTATTAATTAATCTTTTGAGTTATGAGAGTTTTCTCTTCAGTTATGGTGTTTTCTCTTCTTGTGAGGTTGCCCTAGTGTCTGAAATCCATCTTTGGATTCGATCAATCCTTCGGGAGATTGATCTATTGTTCGATCGTGGATCTTGGCTGCGTCACATGGTGATTTAGATGAAGAAATTTATATGTCTCAACCTGAAGGTTTTGTGGACAAAACTAATCCCAATTCCCAACTTGGTTTGCAAGTTGAAAAAGGGGTTGTATGGATTGAGGCAAGCATCCAGATAGTGCTACAAGAAATTTGACAACTTCATGCAAGATGAATGTTATATTAAGTGTGAATCTGATCATTTCGTATATGTCAAGGGATTTGCATATGACACAACTTTATTGTTTTATTGCTTTCTGTTGATGATATGTTGATCGCAAGCAATGATGTGAATGAAGTCAAGAGCTTGAAGCTGCATATGTCTAAATGCTTTGCTACAAAGGATATTGGACCACCCAAGAAGATCCTAGGCATGAAAATTGAAAGGGATAAAAAGCATGGTAAGCTTTGGTTAAGTCAATGTCAATACATTTCTAAAGTACTTGAGCGTTCAATATGAATGATTGTAAACCTGTTTCCACACCATTGTATGATCGTTTTAAGTTGTACAAACAAGACTCTCCAAAGAATAAGGCAGACATAATCAAGATGCATAATGTTCCGTATACTTCTGCAGTGGGTAGTTTAATGAATGCTATGGTCTGTACAAGGCCTGATATTGCTCATGCAGTGGGAGTTGTTTCACGATATATGTCCAATTTAGGATGGGAACATTGGCAAGCAATAAAGTGGATTCTTCCATATTTGAAGGGGACACGGGATGTATGCTAATGCTTTGGAGGTTTGTCATTGGAAGTTGTTGGTTTTGTGGATGCTGATTATGCAATTGTTGTTGGGGAATTTCTACACACACTGGGTAGGCAATGTGATTCTCCAACACCAACCAAATGCTATGGCAATGCAACTAAGGAAAACATACATCAAACCACCATCATGTAGAGAAATAAAACAAGACAAGCTTCACACAAGACACAAGATTTACGTGGTTCGGTCATAATGTGTGACCTACATCCACGAGAGAGCAATGCAAAGCTTTCTCTATACCTTTAATGGATATTAAAGTGAAGCTATAAGAACCCACTTACAAGTTACAAGCTTTCAAAGCTTTCTTTCCTCCCCTTTCTCTTGGTCTTCTTGGAGAAACTCTTCTCTTGCCTCTTCTTCCAATCTCTACACTCTTTCTACCAAAGATTGCTAAGGAATGCATTAGAATACACCCTCACTGTTCTCTTAGGGTTTTCTTAAACGAAAGAAGCTCTACAACCATTGGATTGACTCAATCCAATGGCTCACATCAAAAGAGTTAAAGGAGAGAGTAAAAATAAAATAAATAAAAGTACAAGGGGGAAAAAGTAAATAAATGAGATTTGGCTTCAAACGTGTTTCGCGCGCACACACTACACATATACAACAGCTTTTGTACAAAGTATTAAAAAAAATTTCTTTAAGAGATTTCTTAATTAATGAAATTATCATTGTATACATTCCTTCATAACATTTTTTGTCTAGAAAAGTAAGATAATTAATAAAACTATATGAAAAATGGACTTAGTATAGTATGGAATGCTAAGCCTGTACACAGGAGTACCAGTGCAGTATCAAGTATCAATTTGAGTGCCGTACTGGTCCGACACAGATATGTGGGACATGTACCAGTGTCCCAGTATCATAGGCCTTGACTGTGTGGCCCCTTTTGACCACCCAAAACTAAAACTCGCATGTGTTCTGCTGATGTTTGTTGAATGAATTGAACTGAGAAGGGCCACATTCGTCCTGCTCATCCTCTAGGAGGTTGAAGTATCTGTGGTGTTATTTCAGCAGCACTCCATGGTTGTGCTAGGGAGTGGCTTGTCCTCTCCATTAGAGCCTAAGAGGTGCTGAACACTAGCTATTTTCTTCTTGCTTATAGTTTTAAGTATCAGTGAGCATTACTTTTGTGTTTTCAAGTGATGGTGACAAGGAGTTGATAGTGAAATAACTCCATCTGTTTATAATGAATATTCCACCTTAATGATCAGCAAGGTATTTTCCAGGATATCTGTTGACGTGCAGGCACTCTTTTTTTTTTTATTGTTTTTATCCTTACCAATAGTATGATTGGAACCAATAGATACTCTAGTTTTGTTCAATATTTATATCCACAATGGACAGGCTTGTATGAAGCAATTTTTTATATCAACAGTGGCCTGTGGGCCCCACTTGATTCATGCAATATTTATTTATTTATTTTGGGTGGGGTGGGGGATGTTGGGGTTTGGGAATTGGAGATGTCTGTATGGCCTGGCTTTCGGCGAAAATGGGGGCCATTTCATCCTTGATTAAAGGGTACTCAAAGCTAGGCAATTTTCAGCCTTTATGGAAGTGCATATTTCGTGTTTTATGTATGATCAATATGACAGTGCATATAGGTTGATTGAGTGTTAAATTGGGTTGTGTGCCTTTTTTTTTTAATCTTTGGGGTGGGTTGTATTGTTGTTGTAATCATGAGTGAAGTGGCAGGATTGTTCCTAGGTGGCTTCAGGTTGTCCTCGAAGGCCTGGCTGTTAATTTGGCAATAGATGTCAGGCTTCTCTTGATCATTCTGCTTGTGCACATATCAGGAAATCTCAAAGTTGTACTTGCACACCTGCATTCAGTTTCATGCTCACTTTCACAGCTTGTAGTGGTCCAGTGGCATGATACTTGACTGTCAGCATTGCCAACAATGTGTGTATCCTGCAGACACCTCCAACTAGGGGACCATGTCAGAATTGAATGTAGGAGTATGTGCTTGTTTACGTCTCACAAATTTTAAGTTCTTGACATTGAGCAGTTGATGTTTCCACATGAAATGGGTATGGATATAGGAAAGATAGCTCATGCACAAATATCATATATTACACATGAATTGAGTAGGTTCCATTTGTTTATGTTCATGAGCCTCTTTTTATAGATTTTATTTGGAGACAGGGTTTCTTCATGAACAAAATTAACTATCAATTAGATTTCTTGGTCATGTAGGTTTTCCGTTATCTACCTGTTATTTATTTATTTGGGTGCTTCTTGTGTGTAGTATGAGTACAACCCAGATGAGGAGTACGGAGAGGCGGAGTCAAAGCTGCGTGCACAACTTGAATCTTTTCTAGAAACTGCAAGGTCATTCAACACGATTTACACCAAGGTGGTAACATACTTGCAGTTTGATTTATATACTGTTAAGGATGTTTCATTTTACTATGATCGGCAATTATTAGCAAATGAGTTTTTTTCGGAAAATACCTTTCATAAGTTGCAACAATGGATTGAAATGCAAAATCATTAATTTGATGTAGTTTCTACATTCCTGAGAACCCATCTGTTAAAACAGGATGTTGATTTCTAATGCATCAGGATGCCTATAGTGTCCTTATGCAACTAGTCTACTTCAAGTGGAGCCCATGGTTCGTGGTCCACGGTTGGTTTGCTCTAAATCCCTTCTAGCTTTGAAGAACCTTGCAAATCTATGGCCTTTTTCCCATGTGTGTTTTGTTTTCTCTTAATCGCCTATTTGTAGGCCACTCATCCTATGGGCCTATTTGGATAGGCAAAAAATAGAGTAGAGTGAAGTTAAATGGGCCCTAACAGTCTAAAATTTCAACTCTACCCCGTTTGGATGAGTCTAGCCCAATAGATGAAGTAATGTTGTGAGTCACATGTACTCCATTTCACTTCAACTCTAAATACTAACATTTCCTTGAGTAAAAATGGATTCTACTCCAAACCTTAACTTCGAAATAAGCATCCAAATGGAGTGAAGTGAAGTACTCTACTTTAACTTCAACCCACTTCTCTTCACTCCACTCCACATGTGAAATCCACTTCATTTTACTCCACTCCTCATTTATCCAAACAGGCCCTAAAGTTAGGATGTTTTGGTAAGAGACTTTCGGTGGTTCTGTAATCGACAGTGGGTTGCATTGGATCAACAGTTTGGAGCTTTGAACTATCAGTGCCACCAGTACAGACTTGTGCATCTGTACACCACTTGCATTCTGATGGATCAGGTCTCTGTAATTACTTGTGAATGGTGGAAGAGAAACAATGCATCTTCTTTGAAATGGCCGCACCTGACAAATGAAGGCAGTTGGAATATTTCCCAGCATAGATCCAGCTAGTTATTTCGTGAATTTTTAAATTGGATGTTGGGATAGGCATTGATCAAATTCGATAAGAAAACAAGCTTCACCATTCAAAAAGAGGTCTTATGAAGTGTTACAATGCATTCTGATGCAACAAAAATTTGGAGAGAACTATACCAAACGGGCATTTTTTTTCCTTCTGAAGTTGGTATGCGAAGTAACAAAGCAGAAAGAACAAAGAGATGTCCCCAGCTGTAGATCAGGCGGTTAAGGACATCATGTAGTTTAGGGAGTGCGTGATTTTGAGCTTTTTCATAAAGCAAAAAAAAAAAAAAAAAAAAAAGAAAAGGAAGGAAGCAAAAGAGATCTTGTGATTTAGAGAAAAGCAAAGTTTTTCTTGACCTTGAGGCCAAAACTAATCTAAAATTTCATTGACTGCAATCATAAGTGTTGGTCACAATGTTACAAAAAGATATTTTATAGCAAAAAGTGAGCCCCCTCTACAAATAAACTCTTAATTCTTTTAAATATCTTCGAACCATTCCTTATTATTGTTATCAAGTTAATGAAATTAATAAACTTTCTTGACAATGTTATAGGTACAATTTTGAGGACCAGAATGGTGAAATCTTGCAAGACCTGTAGAAAATATAGTTGTTCTTAACAGTTTTCTCCATTCTCAATGAAGGATAAAAGTTGAAAAAACTGACTCTTTAAATTTGTACTATAGACAGTTTTCTCCACCTTTTTCTTCAGCCAAACAACCCGAAGTTATACATTCTGAAAGCCTGTCTTATACATTTGTACTAACAGTAAGGTTGATGCCTTTGGGTTTTGTTCTCTTACATGGTCCAAATGAAGTGAATACTATTATGTTTTGGAGAATGTGTTGGTCAATTTTAACAGTATTTTATAATTCCCATGTCTTGTTGAACTCATTTGCACAGATCATGGAAGTTTCTTTTCTGTTTGCTTCCATAATGGATGGCAGGGTAATCTTAAGGTCATCGGGATTCAGGAGAGCAGATCAGAGATTGAACCCTATACCTCCTCTATGGAGGAGGGTTTGCCTATCCAAAGTAGCTAGACGTTGTTGGATTTGGAGCCTAGATCTGTGTAATTATGGGTCTAGGATAGTTATCTTTGTATTTGTGGTTGGAAATAAGAATTTTTACTAACCTTTGATTAGCCTTGGCTGTTTAACCTGAACACCCTGTGAGACATCTTTATTATTTCTCCTCACACTTTTAAATGAAAATGCTAAGGGATATTACCTTTTGTTTTTTCACTTGAATGGTTACTATGGTAACATGAATCTAACCTGCAACCTTGTGGTTACAACAACGAGCACATTCCAATTGTGCTATGGGCTTTTATCTATGATACCCGAATACTTCAAATGGGCAACAAATCGATACTTTACTTTTTGTGTAAAACTTGTGTTTGTGCCATATTCATGGCATGTGTCCCTGCCATATCCAGGCATCATAGGCTCTTATTTATTTTGTGATGCTCAAGAATGGTTTCACTTGATTTTTTTTTTGTTATTTATCTGTTTATCTTTCTTTCCTTTTTGTAGGAAATTCGCCCTTGGACACATATGATGGAGGTACCACAATTGCATGGATTTGGCCCTGCCGCCAACCGCTTGTTGGAGGCTTATAAAACGCTTTTGAAGGTATGGAGTCCATGCCTCCATGGTCCATTTTTTCGTGCTATTTTTTTCTTTCTGTTCCTTTTTCCTTTAACAAAATCATATTCTTGTCCTTCTGAAATATAGATTTATGGTACATAATTTGATTAGACTGCAGCACACCCCCTTGCATAATCTTACAGAAAAAAATATGAAAGATGTGTGTAACCTTAAAAAACCTGCTCATAAGAAAAACTTACCTAAAAAAAATCTAGTGTTGCTAAGCGTACATGCATGTAGGTCAAAGCTATCTACACAATGCTACAAACGTACTAATGTTTCACTTGTGGGAGATCCAAGCTGTCCAGCTGATAAGCCTCATTGTTTACGAGTCCTTCCATCTCATGAGGTCGCTAGTCTACGTAAGGGGGTGGTTGGATGCAAGTCAAGGTATCCACATTTGGTGTACACATGTGGATCATCTGTTGATTTTCAGTTCGGAGAACATATGCAATGTTGCCCTGATGGACGGCTTTGATTTCACACAAGTGCAATGCATGGTACTTTGTAACATATATGTAAGTAGGCTTTTCAGACTGGGAAGATCATCACTCCTTTCCAGAGTTTGCATTATTAGTGTGCTTTTATTACCAATGACCTTGATGTTTTTACACATACCACCTCTGGAAAGTGATCTTTGCTTACTTTTGAGCAGTTGACTAGGAAATGACGATTGTGAATTCCCTGGAATTTACATCTCAACACTGTTTTTTGCCTTGACAGTTTTTGTGGAACTTAAGGAATCTGCGAGATTCGCATGCAGCTGTGTCTGTTGGATCTGAGTCGACAGAACCATCTTCTGTAACAAGAATAATAGCTGAATGTGAGTCTGCATTAACATTTCTGAATCGTGATCTTGGGATCCTTTCTGCATCTGTTGCACGAGAAAGAGGAGAAAGGGCGCATGGGCATATTATGGAGTAGAATTCAGCAACAACTTTGTATGGCTTTATCAAGCATTCATTTATAGAAATGACCAATACATTGTTCATTTTTGCGAAAACAGGTGGGCAATGTCTTGTGATTTTTTTTTTTTATTATAAATTTATCCGGAAATTGTTTGAAAAGCCGTTGGTCTTGAGGCAGTTTGTAAAAATATCTCGGATTACTGGAAATATTCTGGCTGGCATTTGTTTGACTGGAAATTAACAAATACCTGTTGTATTATCTGTAACATCATTTTCTTGCCATGAACAATCTGAATTTAGTGGCTTGCGTTTGTGGAATGGTTGGAACCATCAAAAGGGTTTCTAGTCAATGACCTACCCATGCTTAGGGGTGAGCAAAAACCGAACCGACCGATTTACCAAACCGAACCGTAGCCGAAATTTAATTTCGGTTCGGTTATTTCGGGTAATTCGGTCCAGTTTGGGTAAATTTCCTGGCAAATTCGGTTATATAATTTCGGTTCGGTTAATGATCTTATTTAACCGATTAACCGATTAACCGAAATATATGCAATTTTGTTTTGAATATTTTTATTACCCATTACCCAACCTACTAAATATTTTTAGACTTGTTAGTTGGAGTGTTGTTTATGGTTATTGTCTATTTGTGTAATTGTGTTTAATGTATTTTCAAGCACTTCTATGATATATCATTTATGGATAATGGATTTATGGGCCAATTATTAAGCCCAATTTCATAAATGAAATGTATATAATATAGCAATCTAGTTCTAAATTTTAAAAAACTTGGGCAATTATTAAGTCCAACAAAATGCATCACATTAACCGAACCGACCGAAAACCGAACCTAAATAATTCGGTTCGGCTCGGTTCGGTTAAAAATTTTACAAAACAAAAAATCGATTCGGTTCGGTTAATACATTAAAGTGGTCAAAAAATCGGTTTGGTCAAAAAATTTTAAAATAACCGACCGATTAACCGATTGCTCACCCCTACATGCTATAACTGTGAGTTTAGCAGTTCTGAGAATAGGAAGATGAGGTAGTCAAAACAAAAAAAATATGTTGTGCCATAGTGTGCCATAGATTCTGATATGTGGTGGAAGCTGTAGAACAAGAACAATGAAAAAGAATTGACAAGATAAACCACATATGATCATTTCATCTTTCAAATAGTCCTGTTTTTCTTTCTCTGCTCAGAAATGGTTTTCATTTTGGATGAAATTGGGATGAATCCTCTCATCAAAGCTCTGCATGCAAAATTTTAAGTAAAAATGTGGCCATTAAACACCTAAACTCAACTTTATATTAATACGATTAAAATATGCGCGTATATGGATGGCCATGATATGTACATGTTGGATCAAGGTGGGTCCCATGTAGGTCAGAACAAGCTTGAGAACAGCTTGAACTCGGCTTGAAAATTGAACAAGCCACCTTGATCCGTTCAAGTGAGCTGAGCTGAGCCGACTTCAGCTAGGGTTGGCTTAAATTGAGCTTGGCTCGACGATATTGATTTGATCTCGAGTGTGAGCTTAGGCTTATTTCTAATCATCCCCAACCAATCAAACTTGAGTTCGGCTATAATAATGCTTACTGAGTTTAAGCTCAAGTCAAACCTTGATACAACACATTATCACCAAGCCACCGTTTACATGAACACTGTTAGGGCTCTATGATGCAGGGTCTACTTTTGGTTATCAAAAATCAAGAGGATCAAAGAGATTGAAGGCCGATACATAGATAGGAACAAAATCAAACTATAGGAACAAAATCAAACTATGTAAATCTTAGTAGGTAAATATTTAATGTCTTAAAATGATCTACAATGAAAGAATATCATCATTCCATCCATTGATTCAAAAATCATTAACAAAATTAAGTTTAACGTATCATATTTTAAATATACTTAGCAGCACACTCAAATCAAATTGATTTTTTTTAAATCTAAACTAATAATATTATCTTATTCATCAAAAACCTAATATTTTGCACTACCACCCTGGGGCCACAGAGAAATTTTACCCGGCTTTCTCTCTTGAGCCCGTGGGAATTATTCTGATCCAAAGGGCTAGGACACCCTACATTATAAGAAAGAAAAAGAAATTGTACTAAGAGTAAACTAAAAATATACATACTCTGAGGCACATGGGGCATCTTGATGATCCAAGCCCAGTCAAGCTTCTTAACAAGCAGAGATAGCAAGGCTTGGCTTGACAATAGCTTGAGATTGTCTCATGAGATAGCAAGGCTTGGCTTGACATTCCTATTTCTAAGTGCCGAGCCTGACTGGCATGATGAACCGAGTTCGACCGAAATGGGCACCTTCACTGGACTGGTTAGATGAAAAATGGGGGCAATGGTTAAAACCGATCAAAATTTGTTAATCCCAGTAAACACTGGTCAAAACCATTAAAAACAAATGGATGAATTGGTGGAACCCACAATTGATGTTTTCAATTTTTTTAATTTTATTTTTCTGTCATGCCAGGGTTATAAACCTGATGGCTGAACAAGGTTGGACAGAACCAGACACCAGTACAACCTCTGGTCTACTTTTTAAACATTGCTTGAGAGAAAATAACCAATTTCTCATGTAAATGTAGAACAAACGATAAATATATTAATTTATCTGATTACCCATTTTTAAACTGATTTTTTTTTTCGGCCTAGTGACCAGGAGTTGTAAAGAAAGCCACCACTTCAGGGTTCCAACCCTCGACGGAGCTGTGGGAGGCGGGTGTGCTATCCATAGTCATACTCTGAGATATACCATTTTTAACTGATATGTTAGGATAGTACTTTACAGATGGATAAGGGTGATCATCAAAAATTATAAAAATATAATGAATAACAAACTAAAAAAAAATAAATCAACGGGGTAGTTAAGGGCCAACAATAGTTAAAGAATACAAATGATTAAAATACAATGAATACTACATTTTTAATGGTTGTCATCGTTTACCAAGAAAATATAGAAAAAAAAATGATCATCAAAATTTAATAATTAATATATTAATATAGTTAACATGGTATCAGAGCGTCTTATTTTACTTTCGTTCTAATACCATGCTAATATTTTAATATGCTAATCATTTTGATTAATACTAAGTTACTTCTTACTAAAATAGGTTAAGAGTATTTTGTTCATAATCGATATGGGAAGCGGCCCTTCAAAGCAAACAGGTCAATAGCCACAATACATGGGGAATAATGGCCATTGATTTGATGGGCTGGACCCTCCAACGAGTGCATTTTGTACCATGGAAATCTATCAAGACTTAAGTACGGCATTTTACCTCTAGGATAAGAGGCGCCTGCTCTTACCGGCCTTGTCTTGTGTTTAAAATCGGACGGGCATCTTTTCTTATCCGAGGCTGTGATACCTCATCGGATGTCAACTTCCCTTACCAGAGGGCCCCCTACCTCACAGGATGTTAACATTGATCGATCTGTTAAAGAGCTGAAGAGTGAAGGATATAAGATCACGATGTAGATGGAACATTTTGCTGCTTTGGAATTTTATTTTCGAAGGTGGTGGTTGACAAACATCTATAATAATGGATCTACACTTGTTTTTCTTTTTCATTGTAGTCATTTGAGGCAGAAATGGGTTCTTCTTTGCAGTTGCATTTCCACAGTTTTGCTGATTTCCTTATACAAGACTTCTTGGTTCCATATTTTTTCTCTATCTGATGTGGTACGCTTAGGTAGCGTTTGGTTCGCTATAATAAAGGTCGGAATGGAATTGTCATTCCAACGGAATGGTCATTACAGCGTTTGGTTCGCAAAAAATTGACAGGATGACCATTACCCCCGGAATCCCATTCCCTTATGTAGAGGAATAACCATTCCATTAGGGATGTGAATGAATAACCATTCTATTCCTTTCTACTTTTTGTTGCGATCAAAATACCCTTATTTCACATCTACCACTATTATAAAAGAGAAGAACTTATGTAGACCCCACCTATATAATAATAATACAATCTATACATTATTATTATTATTATTGTTATTATTATAATAAGATTATAAAAGAGAAGAACTTTTGTAGGCCCCATCTATATAATAATATAATTTATACATTATTATTATTATAATAATAATAAGATTATAAAGAAGAACTTGTGTGGGCCCCACCTATATAATAATAATATAATATATACATTATTATTATTATTATTATAAAGGAGAAGAACTTGTGTGGGCCCACTATATAATAATAATATAATCTATACATTATTATTATTATAAGATTATAAAGGAGAAGAACTTGTGTGGGCCCCACTTATATAATAATAATATAATCTATACTTTATTATTATTATTATAAGATTATAAAGGAGAAGAACTTGTGTGGGCCCCACTTATATAATAATAATATAATTTATACATTATTATTATTATAAAGGAGAAGAACTTGTGTAGATCCCACCTATATAATAATAATATAATCTATATCTATTATTATTATTATAATAATAAGATTATAAAGGAGAAGAACTTGTGTGGCCCCCACCTATATAATAATATAATCTATATACTATTATATATTATTATAATAAGATTATAAAGGAGAAGAACTTGTGTGGGCCCCACCTGAACTTGTGTGGGCCCCACCTATTAATAATAATATAATTTATATATTATTATTATTATTAAGAACAAAATGACAACTTGTGTGGGCCCCATTTAGATAATAATAATATAATCTATATATTATTACTCTTCTAAAAGAGAAGAACTTGTGTGGGCCCCACCTATAGAATAATAATATCATCCATACATCATCTAATATGGGTATTTTGGTCATACTTATGTAAAATTTATTCAATTCCGGGCATCATTCCCGCGTACCAAACACATTAACATGAATCAGTGGGTTGATTCCTCCAGCGTACCAAACGCTGGAATGGTAATGACTATTCCCGCCTCATTCCATTCCAGACTCATTCTGATCTCCATTCCATTCCCGCCTACAACCATTTCAGCAAACCAAACGCTGCCTTAGTGCCAAGAGTCATTTTGGATAAGGGTTAGCATCAACATATATAAAAAAACACAACGAAGAATATATTATTACATCAACATGGTTTTTAAGGGGTGATCAATATTTAAAAAATACAGATTATTAAAATATATCTTAAGGGCATGCTTAGATGCCTTCTCAGTAGTGTAGTGAGCGTGGGGTACATAGATAGGCCTCCTTATGGATAACTCGTCAAATCATCCTGACCCTTCATTTAATAGTCTTAATATTTATAAAAAAATATAATGAATAATATATTAATTTATTAACATGGTATCAGAGCAATTTACTTTATTATTACTCCAATATCATGTCAATGTTTTAATATACTAATCATTCCACTTAACTAATAAGTTACTTCTTACTAATATCAAAGGAAGATTACCCTGTCTTAATCGATGTGGGACAGGGAAAGATATGTACTAACAAGTAACAAATATTTGGTGTGCCCCACTTTGATCAACTGCTCTTCATCACAATGGGCTCTTAAAAGCTTACAGCAGGTCACTAGCCACAGTCAAAGTGGATAAATCGCCACAGATTTTAGATGGGCTGGACCTACAACGAATTATTTTTGTACCATGGAAAACTACCAGGACTTGCTTACCTTTTTCTTTTTAACTTATTTTGTTATGCTGCTACACTACATATCATGGGAGTCTTTGCTATGGATGTAGAAATAAGGTATAATCATATCTATAATAATGCTTATGTATGGAGCATGGATCAATTGAAATCGAGGGAAACTTTGTTTGCATCGAATTGTATATATAGGAATTCATCATGGTCATATGGTCTCCAACAAATAATTATTTTAGAGGTAAAAGGTGAATTATATATATAAGGTGATTTAGACGGGACCTTTACTTTCTTGGAATTTGATTTACAAAGGCGATGGCTACTGGCTAGGATTTCCATCTCACTTATTCTTTTTCCATCGAAAGGAGATAATTGCGGCTATTTATAGATCTTCACCTTTGTTTCTTTATCTTTTTGTAGTAACCTTGGGATAATGGTTATACATTCATTCCATGTGGACTATGCAGCAGGTGAGGTATTTTGTCATCCCACATTTTAACTTCTTTGAAATCACAATAGTTTCCCAATCCCACATTTTAACTTCTTTGAAATCACAATAGTTTCCTAGAGACATTCAATATATAATGTAGACATTTTGTTCGGTGGTGTCCCAATAGACCTTGGGTGAGGTAATTGAGTCCTCTTTAGAAAGCAAATTATAAATCTCCCTGAAATCCTTTATCCCCTGGTACTTTGTAGCCCACTTGTAATGAGGAGAATTGAATCATCAAATAGAAGAAAAAAAAGTTCTAATATTAGATTTGATGGGGTTTCAACCATAAAAGGAAAAAACCCTTCAAAAATAGGCGTATACCGTTGTAAGTGGCGAGCACACGGTATTCTTTAGTAAAAGGCGAAAGAATAGTTCGCTCTGTGCTCACCACACGGCTGCGTGCGTTTCAATGCTTTGCTGATTCCATTTTATTAAGGTCTTCTGGGTTCTCGTTTCTCGTTTCAATCCGATGTGGGAGTCTTGGTGCTGAAAGGCATTTTGAATAAAACAGTAATCATTTTAGTACTAATCTTACACACAAGACTGTAACCATGTCTAAAAAGCATGTCTTGCTAGTTCCTACTAAGAAGAATGTTGGATAAAAATTGCTTTGGTAAAATTTAACGTTTATAAGAATGATTTTAATGTTTTCTCTAATCTGATTTGAATTCAGAAGCCTTTTATATTATCATTTCGATGTCACTTTATAATTGTTTTCACAATTCTGTAAATTGCTGTTGAAGTTATTTTTCGTGAGGATGATTTGGGAATGGATTCCTTATATAAGGATGGTGTACATTATCCTGATTGATTCATTCATTCTATACAAGTGGAGATCACTTGTTCTGTTATCTAGATCATTGGTCTAATTTGGCCCAATCATGAATGATGAGAGATGTTTCAGAAGTCACTGGGATTGGACTATTTGTAGTTTTTTTCCTTAATGGATGTTGCGTTTCTCCTTAACCACTATTTTGCTCCAAACCACTCATATGAAATAGTTGTAGGAGGATCAAGGTTACTAAGGGAAGGAACCCTCCAACAAGTAGCTATTAAGTGCTGAGCCCCCAAAACACTCCCCCAGCTAGAGATGTCAAATGGGCACGACAGTCAACGTGCAAGGAACGACACGACTGGCATGGCCCGCGACAGTCCCAGGCTTGTTGGCACGATTGAGGCACGGCATGGCACGACACGACAAACTGTGCAAATCAATCATATTTTGTGTATTTTGATCATTTTACCCCTCCAATCTTAGTATTCTACTTTCTTTTATATTTTTTTATTATCTGCAAAAATTATAAAGATTTCGAAGGTAATCCTGTTGGAAATTCTTCAATAGAAAATATCCAAATGATTCTCTTATAAGTGGAGTAGTTCGAGTTTAACTGAACCACCTAAATCTATATGTCATACTCTTCTTTGTGTGTATCTTTTAAAAAAAAAATTTAGCCTAAAATACTAAAAATGGAAGCACGACACATTAAAAGCCCAACACAAAATCCCAACACAAATGGCATTGCCCATGTTGAGGCATGTCGTGTCGACATCTCTACCCACACCCACTCCTTTTAATCTACTTTTATTAGGTTTCCGCACCAGATAGAATGGACTTAAACCCTAGGAAGCCTTCCTAGTATGAGTCAATATCAATCCTTGGTTATAATGTTGATGGTAAAAGGGATTAAGGTAGGGGTGTAAGTAGTTATCAAAGTGTAAACAAAAGTAAGATTAATATCCCTACAACCATCCTATATTGCTATGCATGTGGAAATAAGGTTTTTTTTTTTTTTTTTGTAGGGGCATTCGGCGACGGGTCTCTGAACATGTCACCTTCTTACCTTAGGTCCACAATCTTTTTTCATAGTGTGATAGGTCATTTTTTCAAATTTGAACACCTAAAATGTCTAATTTATCATTTCTTCATAATCATATCCCAAGATTCAAAATCATATTCCACGATTAGTCGGATATGCCATTAATAATGGTCAACTACCATTTAATTGGCCAAATAAATTTAAAAAGATCCAAATAAATTTCAAAATTCAAAAATAAATTTCAAAATACATAATAAAATTAAAAAATACAAATAAATTAGAAAAATACAAATAAAATCGAAATAAAGCAAATAAATTTCATAAAATGAAATAATTTCAAAAAAATATCAAATAAATTTCATAAATAACGCAGAGAAATTTAAAAAGACACGAATAAATTTCAAAAAATATAAATAAATTTCAAAAGTTGAAAATCAATTTAAAAAGATGCAAATAAATTTCAAAAAATATAAATAAATTTCAAAAGATGAAAATAAATTTCAAAAGATCCAAATAAATTTCAAAAAATGTAAATAAATTTCAAAAGAAGCAAATAAATTTTAAAAGATGTAAATAAAATTAAAAAATACAAATAAATTTAAAAAACGCAAATACATTTGCCGAAACTAAGATAAACCAATTTTTTAAATTTTAAAAAAATTGCCATAAACTCAAATAAATTTGTCAAAAACTCAGTTAGATTTGTCTAGAACTCAGATAAATTTATTACAGAACTCAGATAAATTAGCCAAACTCAGATAAATTTACGCAAAACTCAGATAAATTTGCGCAAAACTCAAATAAATTTGACAAAAAATGAAAAAAACTCAGATAAATTTGTTAAAACTCAGATAAACTTGATAAAAACTTAGCTAAATTTCACAAAAACTCATATATATTTGTCAAGAACGTTATAACAGCCCTACCGCCTTTCTTCTCTGGCAAAAAACTCAGATAAATTTGTTAGAACTCAGATAAATTTATTTCAGAACTCAGATAAATTTGAGCAAAAACTTAAATAAATTTGACAAAAAATGAAAAACTTAGATAAATTTTATAGAAATTCATATAACTTTGTTAAAACTCAAATAAATTTGAGAAAAACTTAGATAAATTTCACAAAAACTCAGATAAATTTCATAAAAACTCAAATAGATCTGTAAAAATGATATAATAGCCCTGTTGCCTTCCTCACGTGACGCTGACGTCAGCGGCTGCTGGAGTGGGCTTCTCCCTTCACGGGTCAGGCGGAACTGACCCAATCCGACCTGATCTGGTCTGGTTTGTAGGCTGGGCTTCATGGGTCAGGTGGAACTGACCCAAACCGAAATTGGAACCAAACCCAAATACTGTCTTCTCCTTCAATCGTTCTGTTCTGCAACAGAACCAAGACAGACGCTGCGGGAGTCTTCTACCTCCCCGGCGATGGCACGGCAGGAGCGGGACGGCGGCGGAAGACTCCGGCGACACGCAGTCAACGGCGGCCAGTAGCAGCAGCGGGGATGCTGGCACAATGAGGACGACAGCAGCAAGGCGGACTCCAGACTGATTCCGGCTGCGCATGCTCTAATCTCTTGGGAAGATATGCGCAGGTGACAGCAGCGACGCGAAAAGGGTCTTCTCTGTCTTCTCCGGTTCCAGCGATGAGAAGCGACGAGCCCTTCTCTAATCTGTCGTGGTGACCGCTCTTTCGGTTCCGGCGATGGGCGAATCCAGATCCTACTCGCTGCTTCTCTCTGGCTGGCAGAAACGGGATCCTCTGTTATGGGTGATCAGTCTGGATTAGCTTTTTTGCATAGACGAGAAGATCGGATCTGTGACGAAGACGATCTCTGGTTCATACTTCTCTGATTATCTGCAACTCAGTCTGGAACAACAACAATACTGTTATTTGTCGGCAATGGCTCAAAGATTTGAGGATTTTAGAGAATCTCTACTTAAAATGAGGAGGGGAACGGAAGATTTCAAATTTTAAAATTTTAAAATTTCATGCCTAATCAATTGAAAGGGCAATTCAGTCATGGAAATTGTACCTAGGGACCTCTCGCTGCAAATAGTCTAGCTGCGTGGACCATAGGCCTTAAAATTTTTTTCCTTGGACTGGAGGCTGGAAACATTGACTTATAGGGACCTTTCGCTAATTTTGCCTTTTTTTTAACGGTGCATGTGGAAATTATGTATAGCCTTGTCTTATAACCAAACCATGCTATGCATGCAGTAACTTGTGCTCCCAATGGATCAATTGACACAAAGGGCTTCTTTGATTGAAAGAATTGAATACATAGGAATTTATGGTCAAATGAACTCCAATAAAAGAATATTAAAAATGTAAAGGTGAAAGATATAAAACTATGCAGATGAGAGCTATAGTTTCTTGGAATTTGATTTACTAAAGTGATGACTGACAATTCTTCATCTAGTTTATTCGTTTTCCATTGAAAGGAGATTGTTTTAATTGTCATTTATGGATCATCACCTTTGTTTTTGTTCATGGCAGTCACTTTATGTTACGCCTGTGGCCCCCCTTGTAGAAGGGCATTGGGTCCGCCCCCCCTTAGAGAAAGGGTGGGAGAAAATCTAATAGAAAGGACTGGGCATGCAGTGGTATAGTCCCACATGAAACGTGCTAGTCTTCATCCTAGATGTATATGTGTGTGACCTGACCTTATTTTCACGTGAGGCCTTTTAAAACTGTGCGGTAAGATTGGGTTGAAACCCTATTAGCAAAAGTAGATAACATCATGTGGACAACGGGCCCGGGTCATTATAGATGGTAATTAGGGATGCCTAGAGAGAAGGAGTCCTGATCCTGGGTATATATATATGTGTGATGTGACCTTATCTATATGCTTTTAAAATCATGCGGTAAGATTGAGTTGAAACCCTTTGAGCCAAAGTGTTTACATTAAAATATGTAGGAGTTGAATGCATATTATTTTATTTGTAAGTAGTTAAAAATAAAGAGTATAGGTCAATTTTAAAAAATGGGCATCAAATAACTTTTTCATTTGTGGAAATAGGATCAAGATTAAATGAATAGCAAGCCACAACCCTTAGTTATTCATTTCTTATATTTCCTTGATTCTATTTCAATAAAAGGAAATGTCATTTGATGCTCATTTCTTTGGTCTTGGTTTTTAACCACTTATGATATAAATCCTATGTTCCTATGTATTTAATTCTCATGTATTGTTGATTAACAACCCGAAGTGCAAGGTTGCCACGCAACATTTTCCCGGTGAGTACGGGACTGATCCACGGAGAGTGTGAAGCACTTTAACTTGAACCTGTCCTATAAAAAATTTAAAACTACCCTAAAAAAAAGCTATACAAACCCAGTCGATCTACTAATCTGAAAAACTAATTACAGCAATCAAAACTTTAAAAATAACCAAAGTTAGAAATCGTAAACTAGTAAATTGCATCACCATAAGAAGAGTTTGTAAAAAACCAATTGCAGAAATTTAAGTAAAAATCAGAAAAACAGAATTTAGAAATAGAAAATTCAGAATATGGATCTTGTAATTCAAGAGTCCAGATCCGTTGTTCCAAGTATTAAAAATGCGTACAGTGTTGATTCAATCCCTCTCATAAGGATGAACCAAGATGTGAGTTCAAGATTGTTAATTGGTGAGGAATCTCACACGACTCAAGGCTCCAACAATATCTTTTCATATCTTAGAGGTCCTAAGGCATTCTATATAACTGGAAGAAACAAAAAATCCTAGAAAACTTGGATAATGAAAAATAAATTTAACAATCATAGAAACAACACACACCTTTCACTGAAATTAACACATGTTAAACCACACCTTTCACTGAAATTAACACATGTTAAACCGTAGTCTGCTTCAAAAAAACCAAGGGTCCACCCTCAGAATCCTAGTCATAATTTTACATTTTCTAATCTCAAGATTAAAAATAATTACAATTTTTTTTAATATAAATTAAATAATGAGATGAAAACAATTTCTTTTAATATAAATTAAATAATAAGACAAACAATCTTTTTTAATAGAGGATTTTACCTGAAAAATCCTTTAAGACTTGTCAATAGCCAAAAGCACCATGAACATCTTATAATGACCACAGTAGTCTCAAAAGCCTAATTTGGTTTTTTTTTTTCTTTTCTTCTCTGAGCTGGGATATCCCTGCTCCTTTCCCTTAAACAAAACCCAAAACCCAAAACCCATATCAGATCGAGGAAAGTGACCTCCGTTTCCTCTCCCATATCAGATCGAGGAAGGAAGGAAGAACCGAACCCTAACCCTAAAACGAAGAAGATGCAAATCTTCTAGAACATGAGCTTTTTCCACATTCAGATTCTTATATTTTCGAAAGATGGGTTTTAAGGATTGAATCTAGAGTTCCCAGCTGGAATTTGGGGTTTTTCTTATTACAAAGTAAAGGGGTTTTCTAGGATCTGCAAGGATTAAAAAGTTATTGTGCTTGGATTCATCATTTTGAGGGGAGATTTCGGTCTTTTTCATCTGGGTTAAGATTAGAACTCCTACAGTTGCAGAAATCAGATTCCAGAATATGAGGAAGAAGAAGACAGTGCACGCCCAAATTAGTGATGTGAACAGGGATATCCCTGCTTTTGTTAGTGCTGTGAGCGGGGATATCCCCGCCCACCAGAGTACTGTGGGTGCTGTCTCTCAAGGACTGGTTTCAGTTTTGGACGGGGATATCCCCGCCCACCATAGTACTGTGGGTGTTGTCTCTCAAAGACTGGTTTCAGTTGGGACGGGGATATCCCTGCCCAAATTAGTGCTGTGAACAGGGATATCCCTGCCTCTGTTAGTGCTGTGAGCGGGGATATCCCCGCCCACCAGAGTATTGTCTCTCTCAAGGTGGTTTCAGTTGGGACGGGGAGCTTGACCGTTTTCTTCTTGTGCTTGATCTTCTTGGGCTTGGTGTAGGTCTTCTTCTTCCTCTTCTTGGCCATGCAGCCGCGGAGGCAGAGGACGAGGTGGAGGGTGCTCTCTTTCTGGATGTTGTAGTCGGCGAGGGTCCGGCCATCCTCGAACTGTTTTCCGGTGAAGATCAGGCGCTGCTGGTCCGGGGGAATGTCCACCTTGTTCTGAATCTTGGATTTCACATTGTCGATGGTGTCAGAGGATTCGATTTCTAGGGTTATGGTTTTGCCTGTTAGGGTTTTGACGAAGATCTGCATCTTCTTCATTTTAGGGTTAGGGTTCAGTTCTTCCTTCCTTCTTCAATCTGATATGGGAGAGGATGAATTTTTGGATTTTGGATTTTTTTTAAGGGAAATGAGCAGGGATATCCCCGCTCAGCGCTAAAAGTTAAAAAAAATACCCAACAGGGCCTTTGGGACTATTGTGGTCTTTATGAGAAATTGATGGTGCTTTTGGCTTTTAACAAGTCTTGAAGGATTTTTAGGTAAAATCCTCTTTTTAATATAAATTAATTAACGAGACCAAATCAATTTTCTAAGCACAAATCCATAAGATCTATAAATAATTTAATTAAGTTTGGTGGGGTTTGAACCTTAAAAAGGAAAAAACCCTCAAAAAATAAGCGTATGCCGCTTTGAGTGGCGAGCACACGGTATTCTTTAGTAAAAGGCGAAAGAATAGTTCGCTATGTGCTCACCACGCGGCTGCGTGATTTTTCCTTCCTCTACTGATTCCATTTTATTAAAATCTTCTGGGTTACGTCTCATGTTTCTATCCGATGTGGGAATCTTCGTCTTATGTCTTGCACTGGAAATCCAATTTGGCACCTGCTTGTTGCTGACGTGTTATTGTTCTTGGGACCGACAAACCATATTCTGGTCACCTGGTCTCTCTCCCTCTCCAATTGGGTCCAGAGTGGAAAAGGACTAGGCCTCATGCTTTTCTCCTTGTTTACATGTTCTTTTTTTTTTTAAGTATTCAAGATCTCACACACTCACCCAATTGAACTGATTAAATAGAACTCAATTTCAAATGGGCTTCAACAAAAGATTATTAATAAAAGAACTTAACAGGTAAATGATAAAAGGTAGAGATGTAGATGTGACTTTCCTATGATGTGAATTGGTAGGCTAATGATAGGTACGATTGGCAAACGGGTTGAGTTTGGCTAAATGGGTCAGACTCATTTATTAAATAAATTTTTTTTTATAATGCAGAATTCCCAGTCCTTTGGGCCAGAATAAATTTATTAAACATATTAGATGGACTTAATCCGCATTCAACTCATTTATTAAATGTAGTAGAAACTCCTAATCCACTCCCGCTATAGGTCAACCCGACCCGACCTACATTAACCCGCATAACCATTGTGGGTTACTACGGGTTGAGTTGACTCAAACAACTTGCACCTAAACCTAAATTTATTAACAAGAGTCCTTTAAGGTTTTAACCATACTTAAAGTTTAAATTAGACTCAAACCGATAAGTTAATTAATAAAAATGAGGTAAGATCTAAATGAGCAATCCCTAACTTTCTAAATCTTATTTGTGCAATTTAAAACCTATCATGATAGGCAATATGAACATGCTCTATTTGTGTTACAACAAGCCTAACATTATTTTCTTCTTATAGGATCTTAAATTAGACTTAAGCCCAACTGATATTGGGTTCAAAATTTAGCCCTACACCTAGATCATGATACTATAATTCACCCTTTCTCTTTAACTTGTGCCGGATTGTGGAGAAAATAATACGGAAACTAGCATGAACTCAGCCATTATTTGATTATTTTTTATTTTTCTTTTTATCGTATCGATTGTATTTTCTTCATATCCACAATCCTCATAAGAGAGAAGAGCACACAAATATTCTTAAGTAAGCTAACAAAGGGTCTACTATACAATGAGTATACTATATATATATATATATATATTTTTAAATAGTGACTATAGAAATAGAATAGAAAAACCAATAGAAATAAAATAAAGTTCTCATAAAACTAAAAAAACATTATATCAAAATAAAAAGATACACTCTATAAAATTAAGTATCGAACATAAGTTTTAGCTATAAGAAAAGGGACAAACGGGTTATGCGGGTTAAACGGGTTGATCCTAACCCAATCCGTTTAAATGCGGGTTAGGAAAGCTTGACCCGCAACCGACCAGTATATCATACGGTTCGGGTTGTGCAGGTTATATGCGGGTCGGGTCGATCCGGATTAACAGGTCATATTGGCTTTTGCCAGCTCTAAACTGACATCATTCTCATTTCCCTTTTATTCATTTTTCATGAAAAGGAGATATTTGATTGCCATTTTTGAATATTCATAGAAAAATTCAGTTTTAACCGTTTTTAAAAAAGTAAGTCATAGTGTTCCAGTGAATTCAATTACATGAAACAAATGGTCTCTAAACTTCATCTCACATGATAATTACTTTTATAAATTTTAAAAGTATACATATCAAGAATTTACGGTATTATTATTATTGAATAAAAAAAGAAAAAAAAAACTTCAAGTTTAAATACTAAAGTTGCCTACTCTACTATATTAAAGAGGATGGTTTTGGATTCAATTTTGATTGTCAGTTATAATTTTAACAGGAAGTTACATTACTTTTTTTTTTTCAAAACGTTGCATGTTCTCTCCCACTCCTATCTCATGCAATTAACTGCTTTATTTCTTTATCAAAACCACTTATCTGCTCTCCACTTTTACTGTTCTTTTCTTTCTTCTTTAGTAAAAACTCTGTTTTCATCCAAACTCTTCCATCCCCTTTCTACACCAATTCTCATTCCTTTCTACTCCAATTATCCTATTTCCTTTCTACCCCACTAGCTCTTGGATTACATAAACAAACATATGCTCATAATCTCTTTTTTTCTTTTATTTTCTGTCTAAAAACTACGATCTTTTTAATACATGAATATTTAAATTGCAATGTTTGCTATATCCGTGCCCCATATTGCCTATATATTATATTGCTTTTCTCCTCACTCGGATGGGTTCACATAAGTTCATTCATTATTTCTCTTACAATATAATTAAAAGGCAATGGACCATAAAACTAATCAAAATAAATTGAGTCTACTCACAATAGTAGTATCAGCTTACCCCCACAGATGTGAGCTTACAGCTGATAGGATATGTAATATGTGGTAGCAAGCTTATCATCGCCCAGGCAGTAAGTTTCCATCCAATTAGACTGATGCACGCTAATAACTTCTTTCTGAATGCAAGTCACATTTCAGCATTAATTGCAATCCCCTACCATTCAAGGCATGGTGATCAGGGCCTGTTTCTTTGTAAGAATTCTTGGAATTCATGTCTGTTGGAATTTGTAGAATTTGAGAAGCAGGAATTTTGAAATGCTACAAATTCTAGCATTCTTAAATTCTCCGTTTCTTTTATACCTAGAATTCTTGCTGGAGAATTTCATGCAACTTGAATTCCACAAATTTCCAATTTCATGAGTATTCGAATCTCTACACATTGCAATGATCTTCATCTCATTCCCATCTTCCTTATCCAACATCTCCATCGTCATCATAGCTTGGAGCCGCTTGCCTCAAAGGAAATCGAGATCACAATGATGCCCCTACAAATCCTCTTGAATTGAATGTTGTATCACAGTTTTGTCCAAAGAGGTTGGATGCATGAATTCTGGGGTTTATTCGGTCTCGATGTAAGAGGAGATGAATTTCTTGTACAAGCATTGAGGAGGATGGTAGGGTTTTGAAAGATGTCAGATGAAAATGAAATTGAGATTAGATCAAAAGAAAGGTGTGGATTTGGGGGTTTTGGGTTTCATGGAACCAGATATATGAAAGGAGTGGAAAGAAAGAAGATAACCAGATCTGATTTTTTTTTAGAGGTGCAGCGAAGAAGATGACCTTCCATCGTCAGAGAGAGCCGGAGTTCTAAGGAAGCCTCCCGGAATGCCAGAATTTGTAAATGCTGGAGCAAGGGCTAGCATTTGGGAATTCCACTTTTTTGGAATTCCAAAATGCTGCTTGCCTCAAATGCTGCGAATTCTAGTAAATAAACATAGAATTTCTTACTGGAATTCAGGAATTCACAGACAGCCTGAATTCCTATCAGAAATGTTGATCGGATGGCAATGGATCAGTGGCAAGTAGAGATGGTGGTGAGTGGATGATCCAAATGTAAATCAAGTTTACTCACTAACAAAAACAAAAAAAAGAAGTGTTGTCCATTCCAGCACTGGTTCAATTGTAAGATTATGTTTCGATGTCATTGATTGATACATCAGAAATATAAACTGTGTTTTTACCAGCTTCATTGGCTTAAATTGATTCAAAACAATAACTTGGTCTGGATCATCCAATGCTCTTGTTCAAGCCAAACCTGGTTCAATTGGAAACACTCCGCGCCATTGCCTACTTAACTTCGTTAATGACCACAAATTATAATTTATGAATGAATAAGGAAAACATTTATTTTCAGTCACTGAATATGTTTAAACACAATTAGGGCTGTCAAAGGGCCGGGCCCTGGGTAAGCCATTACCCTATCCTCATATATGCGGGCCGGGCTTAGATAAAGCTAAAGCCCTCGGTGGGCCTACAATACCGAAGCCCTTACAATACTCTCAAGGGTCAAGGTCAGGCTAAGGCCGAAAGAAATGATTTTTTTTAATATTATATTATATATAATAATTTTCTAAACCACGATACTAACTCTCCTTTATTTAAGCAAATGACTTGTGCAATGCAAAAGTCAATCTTTTTATGCCACTTAAAAGAATATACAAAATAAGTTACATTGTCTTAATATAAAAATATCATTTAGGATTAAATAAAATAAGCTAATTTGGTAGTATTATGACATGAAATCAAAACATGGAAGTCACTATTATATTAAAGACCTTAGTACACAATAGTAGTTATATAGTTTAAGTAATATGCATGATTTTATTTGTTGTCAAGCTATTATTAAGATTGTTGTAATTGAGATTTTGCTGGTTGTAGCCTACCGGTGCATGATGTACAACAATTTTTTTTTTTTTATAAATCAATATTAAGGGACATCAAAGCCTATTTCAAAAGTCTCATCAATAGATTTAAATAGGCAATAGACCTTCTCCAAATAAATTATTTAGTACGCGTGGTTAAAGTATACAATAGACTACTCTTGAATTAGCATTAATCATAATTTGTAATTCTTTGAAACATCACCATTGGTTTTTATAACAAAGAAATTAAACCTTAAGTACCTTGGATGAATGACGCAGATGATTTGATGCATCTGAACATAGGTCAGAGTTACAAACTTTAACTCAAGATGTGTAGTCCACTTGAATGAAACAACAAAAGTACAGAGAAAAAGATATGGTTATCCATCGTGTGTTAGTGGCTAAAGCTAACCCCACTCAATAATGATGCATCCATCTAAGCTCTCAAACTACAACAATTTACATTAATAGTGAAAATTAATCTAATTAGTGACAACTTAAAATCCCTTTTCTTTGAACAATATGGCTGTATTGAGTAAACGTAGAATCAAACTTAGGGGGCAATATTGTGATTTATGAGGATATCCATAAAAAAAAGATTTACGTAAGATTATTGTTGCTTTGAAAAATATTATCTTTCTGTCATTAATGCTAATTAGAAGGGGTTCTTTATAATTTTTCGGTAAAAATCACTATATATATATATTATTATACATATTATTTATTGAATATTTTTTTTTATAATAAATAAGGAAAGTATTCAAGTGCATCCATCCCTCACCCATCTTTGGAAAGTTTCAAGTACAAAAAGGGAGTGTCAAGTACATACGACTCCCCTTTTTGTACTTGACACATCCATCCCTCACCATTTTTGGTGAGGGACACCCCCCTTTAAAAAGTGTCAAGTACAAAAAGGGGAGTCCTATGTACTTGACACTCTCCTTTTGTATTTGAAACTTTCCAAAGATGGGTGTCCCTCACCAAAAATGGTGAGGGATGGATGCACTTGAATACTTCCCTTATTTATTTTATATCTTCAGAAAAAGGGACGGGCCAGCTAAGTCAATCCTAACTCGACATTCAAGGTCGCGGGCTTTTCAAAATTAGGCCATACTCTACCCTCAAGTTTTAGAACAAAAAGAAGAGCCCTCACTTTGCAGCCCGAGCCAAGCCGGGCCTCCTCATCAAAGTGTCGGATTGACAGCCCTAACACAACGCATTAGATAGATAATATAATATCAAGAACAAGGATAGTAAAGAAATACAGAATAGAGAATAGATTATTCTTTACCAACAAAAAAACTAATCATGAGTTACAATAACCAACATAAACTTAAATTTATTCTAAGAAGGAATTTTTCCTACATGAGAAATTTTAAATCAAATCGATCAATTTTTCTATGCCCACTAATTTCTTTCATTTCTGGTTCTATGGGGCTCAGAAATTCAGCTTTACTTGCTCACAAATTTGTCTTTGCTTTAATCCCTGCAGTGACCCGCCTTGTTACAGATCGCATAGTCACAAACTCCTCAGCAGCAGATGGATGGATGCCCACCTATCAAATAGAAATATTTTTTGGTTACTGATGGATGGATGCCCACAACTCTAGATTGATATATATTTTAGTTAATATATATATATATATATATTACCAAATGAGATGGATATATATGGGGAGAGCTACAAAACGCCCTGGGTGTTTTGTGAAGCAAAAACGCCCCATGTTTAGAGGGGTGTAAACGCCCCTTTTTGACATGCGGAGTTTTTGAGAATTCCCCTATATATATAATAAATGAAGAGCAGATTGAAAATGGGAGTTTTAAATCTAAAGTAGGAATCTAATCATGTCCCAAGACAAGAAAATCAGAATATTCCGTTTTATCTAATCTGGTTGTTCAAAGCCATTTTTAGATTAGTAATTAGACAAAATAATGGCAACAATTCGTACACATCATCATGCAAGGGAGCCATGCAGTTAGACGTGAAATCTCTAATAAGTTGATTTCACAGGTTTGATCCCACCTCAAATATCTCAATAGTTCTCTTTAAGGGGCTTGAGCACAAGGTGGATATTTGAGGGTTGTAGCCTGAAATAACGTAGCTGCCACATAGTCCCCATCTTTTGCATTAATCCATCCACATATACCCAGTATGCAAATCGGTCTAAGAAGGTGGGTTTTACATGCTACATGTCCCTATGCTTTCTCCATCCCCATGTTTTTTCACATTAATATACATCTAGAGAAAGATACTGTGGGAGAAGAAGGTCCACTTACTGTGCTATCAAATTGTGCCTTTGTAGCTCCACACTTGAGAGCAACAGCTATACCCTGTCAACAGCACCCAAAATGATTTTAGATTACTCTTAAAAACACACAGCTTTGAAAAAACAAGCAACAGCAATACCCCATGACTTTCTTTGGTTATTGACATAATTGGTCAAAGAAAGACCCAAACCAGAACAGCAGTCCTCAATAACTCTCTGTCTCTATCCCAGGACCCTACTAGTGGGAGTAGGGTTACCAAATGCTGCTGTAGTCACGTTGCTGTAAAATGATAAACTAAAGCTATTTCAAGGGTACTGTCATCTAGTAACTATAAGAGGTACCTGCATGATTTCAGGTGCATCTGGACCACACATGGACGCCCCAAGAACTTTATCAGTTTCAGAATCAACTACAAGCTTCATAGCTGTCTTTTCTTGCCTCCTGAAAGGATGTAAAATAAAGTTATAATTGAAAGTGTGGTTGAAAAAGAAAGAATGCTTTCAAAAGAGAAAAATAACTAAGAACTGAAATGTTAATATAACTAAAGGAATGACAGTAGTTGGCATCTTCAGTCATGAAGCACAGTATATTGGTGAACCAACGCCACAAACTCATGACCAAACATGCCATAATTAAGGTTTGATAGAGGTAATGGGTGAATCAATAGTGATGGAAAACACCTAGGCTGCAATGGTTGTTAGAGATCTTGGATGGGGTACAATTTACCAAAGGCTACAACAATATGATGATGAATCTCTAATAGGAACTGTGACGTGAGCATGAACTGGGAACTGTAACCTGTGTATTTTTCCACATCCAAACAGCAACTGCACTACTGGTGAACTCGCATCTTTAGTTGACACTGATTTAGAAGGCATTTTCCTTTTTTCATTTACAAATATCCACCAAATCTTTCAGAGAAAACTTCTTAAGGAGCAGAAATTTCCTAATAGCGATTTGGTGAAATCCCTAGCGTGCACATTTTATTGGAAGCTCTTATACCAATTTGATACAAGGATGACAAACACTAGCTAAAATGTTTTGATCTACTCCCACAACCACAGATTTTAGCATGCAAAAGAAGATGACAAAAATTTACAAAGATAACAGGTGCAAATCAAATTTAGATTCCGGTCAAGATTCTTTCAAACAATAAACACAACTGATCAGATTATGTATCAAATTCTGCAAGAAAAATACTAATACGACTTACCAAATTAAGTCATTGAATGCATTTCTCCTTCAACACAATCCACGACATCAATGGAAAGAAATAAAGAAAAAATGGTCTAAATCGGGTCAAGACCAAGCCTTGATCTCACATCCCACTTGAGATGGTAGGCTCCTATCCCATGATAGGACCCCATGTCTGAAAAAGACAGGAAACTCTCGCACAAGCACTTAAAACAATATTTCATCCAATAATTACATCCTAAACAATCATGACTTTTGAAGCCTTGATTACCATGCTTTAATAATTTAGAGCTTCTATCTAACCAAGCAATGAAGAAACAAAATAGAAAGTCCTACTTTATCTCCACTCATTTAAAAGAAGTTATAATTAAAAAAAAGGGAAGCGATTTTGTGCAAACATTAGTCCACATACTACCTTATGTGCCCATATTGCACGTGCGCTACATTAATCTATGACTATGAGGAACTTCAAAATTCAAATGTGATTCACAATGAAACAGAGCAAATAAGAAAAATCAATAAAATATTATAATTCATTGTAGCATTTCAGTGAGCAAGCAGAAACTCTTACCCAGAAATAGTGTTCTTCATTGGATTAAACGTTGATGTAAAAATCAAAATATCCCCATTCGCTTGCTCTATGGCCTGTTGCTCACTGAGGCCCACAACAGATAGGGGCGGTACACTAACCCAGCAAAGATGGGCATTTCATATCATGATCAGAAAATGAATCAAAATAAAACAAATGCTCTACATATACAGCAGTAGATACAAGTATATAAAAAACTTGTGTCCAAGAAAGAAAGAATTTTATTACCAGAACACAGCATAAGGTATAAAATTGTAGTCAGGTTTACTTGGTTGTCCACCAAAAACAGTTTTCTGCAAACAGGGCAGATGAACCACACCCAATGGATTTTCACCTTTCGTCAGACTTAAGACTAAAGAAGAGAGTTTCAAGTTAGATGCGGGCAGCCTGAGAAGTTTTAAATGATCCACTTACTGAGAAGCAGGTTCCCTCCATTAAGGCCACAGGAGTAAGATTCATTCGGTTTGTCACATCTCCCACAGCCCATATGCTGGGGACAGTTGTTCGAGAGTATTCATCTACCTGAAGAAGCAAGACTCATTTTCAAAAGCTGCACATGATCTTGTTATGAACTTATGACACCTACGATTGGCTACTTCATGTTAACATGGTCTTGCTCCAATATTGATTGTATGGACAGTATAATCCAATATAAAACAATGTTATAAGTAAAAGTAAGTAAAGAGCTTCCAAAACAGATGAGCTATAATTATCAACTAAATTTTTCCGAGTCAAGTAAAATGGTTCCAATCATGAGTGCAAAAAGGAAAAATTTAAGGAAAAGCAAGTGACCTTAACAGCGCCTGTTTGATCAAGTTCAACACCTACAGCTTCTAAGTTCAACCTTTTTGTGTTTGGAGATCGGCCTGAAATTACAAGATAGAAATGGAGACAATGTAAGAAATGCTTTCAATAATATCAAATGATTTTGATACTTCAAAGAGAAGAAGGTAGTTAAAGCTCAAAATAAGGTGAATGATAGTTATCCCAATATAAACCACATATCAGTCCAAAACTATATGACATATGTTAATGTGGTATCAGTGCATATCCCAAAGATATCAGTAAAATATAGACCATATCGGCTATTATGTCAGCTGATACAGCTGAGAATTTCAGAATATTGGCTGACAAGCCTGTGCAAGGGATGTTTTCCCTTTTTGCCCTCTTTAAGGCTGAAATTTGTGAGAAATTGAAGAGTTAGGTAATTTCTACCTTCTCAATCGTCCAATGTAATTAGGCATTCAGAATCTAGACTAATGATTGGTTTATCAAAACCGACAAAAGATAACAGGTGCTTGGCATAGTTTTGTCACATAAGAAAACTTTGCATTAAAAAAATGCACTGCCAAACATCGCAAAACAACAAAAATCACAGCATCTGCTAGAAGTCTACAAAGCCAAAAACCATTTCTAAAAAAGATTTTAGCGCAAAACAACAAAAACCGTGATGTTTACTAAACCTTTACTTTACTACACATGTAAACAAACATGCGAGTAATTGAAAACCTTGCATATTTTGTAGTTTTAGCTTTCATGCCCTTAAATAATATTCATGACTAATTACAGTGTTAAGTTTTAGAAAAATACAATCAGGATGCAATGTATGAGAAACACTAATTTACACAATCCAAGCCAATAACAAAAGCACACAATTCGTACAAAGTCCAAAATATTTGAGCTGGACTGGAAAATACCAGTAGCAAACAGTACAGCATCTGCAGTCAATTCTTCCCCACGATCTGTGACAACCCGTATGCCATCTTCTGCTTTCACCAACTACAGTAGATAAGAAATGTTACGAGTTGAAAGTTAACCAAACAAGAGAAAATATAGAAATAATAATAAAAAATGATGAATAAGTAAACATGATCTCCTATACGATTCAAGATACCTCTGTCAAATTTGTCTGCGGATGCAACTTAATTCCCCTCCCCTCCAGATTCCTCGCAACTACTGCCCTCATTTCATCATCAAAACCTCTGTAATATAACATTAAAGAGATTAGTGCTCAGAGAAATTCGGACTTTTCTGTAATCCTAAAAAATATGGGCAGCCTTGTAATATAGGAAAAGTGGTGTCATTTGTAATGCTCGAAATTTAATAAAAAGTATATAAAGGTGTGGTCACCCAGCCCTAGGCACCACAACTATGAGATTTTTTTATTTTATTTTGAATAGTTATATAATTAGTTTCCCTCAATTTAGTTTACTTTCTCGATGTTTCTCCTTTAGGCCTTTCTAGACCTCAAGCGAGAAAACCCTAGAAATCATCATAATAGAAAAAATAACAATTAGAACCTGCAGCACATGTGGAAAGCAAATTCATTCAGCACAATGAGAGATAACAACAGAGTAATCTTTTTTTTTTTTTTTGAAAAAAAAATGATAACAGTAAATATAATCCAAACCTTCCTTCAATGTCTTTTTTACTCGGTTCCTACGTCTCATTGTGCCGAATCGACTTTAAAAAAGACAGTTTTGAGAAACAATTAATCTATAAACACTAAGAGGCATTTGGAAACTCTAAAAATAAGCTCTTATTTTATGATTTAGAGCTTATTTGCATATTAGAGCGCTTGGTAAACCTCTAATTGCATTTCTATTTTTAGAGATTATTTATAAATTAGAGCTTTTGAGCTATAAAAAAATAAGCTAAGGGCGGTTGCTTTGTTTTTTACACTTTTTTTAGCTAGCAGATGGAGTGGACAATGTGAAATTACAAAGCACATTGGACGAAAATGACCTCATAAAAATTTCAAAATGACACAAACGGTGGGTTCTATATTGTAATTTTTAAAACATGTAAATTAGAACTTAAAAGTTAGAGCTTTTATTTTAGACCTTAATCTAATTAGCTCTTAATAATTAGATTAGAGTTTCCAAATGACCCCTAAGATCTAAAAATAATAATGAGTTCGACACTAGGATTAATTTAATCATGCACAGTAAACAAATGGATAAGAAATTAGTTAATAACCCAGATATTAAGCATCGTGGTAACTGTTATATAAAATCCCTCCCCACTCCCCCACCCACCAATAAAAAAAACCCATTTACACTTTTGATTCCTTTTTGTCAACATCATACTCTCTCTGCTTCTCCAGCAAATAACTAACCGACTCCAGCACTAAAGATCCTTCCTCCTCCCGCTCCTGCTTCATAACACTAAGGATCCCCTTTGGTAATTGCCCTCTCTCATAACTAAGCTATGTTCAAGTATGCTAAGAATGTAAATTCCCATGCAAACAAAGCTTTCAAGTTTCATGTTATGTGCGCAGGGGGGGAAAAGAAAAAAAAAAAAGCTGAAACAAGCATACAGAGTGGTCCTTAAAGGGACCACCTTTCTTTTATTATAGCCATTAGTTTAATGGAGGAATTTAACCAAGTGATAGTGCAAAGATGCCCTTGTGTCCCTTTAAAGTGCAAACAAGTGTGTAGAATTGCATCAGTGCAGCATGAGGAAGCCTCTAAAAGATGGATATCATAGCAATGAAAAGTATCATAATGGTCATCAATGAACCTGAACTTTAAGAAAAATGATAAAAAAAAAAAAGTGACAATGCAAAAAACCTTAGGTACAACCTCAATGGAAGTTCCTTTCGGTAAAACAGATCCACACTGACACCCATCCCACACCATATTGAAGCAAATTCAAGAGCAATGTACCTATATAAGATGAGGACATGTCACTGTCAATGAAACCAATGAGAGCCAACCTTACAGGAAAAAAAACAAATAGATCATGCCCTACCCTCCACCAAATATCACTGCACGTTTAGGTAACTCATCCAAACTCAAAGCTTCATCAGATGTGATAGCCAACTCCTGAAAGTAATATTAGAGGTGAAATGATATACAAGAAAAAAGAAAATGATAGAACTAAATCGTTCAGTTTTGTACACCACCAAAATGCATCGACATTCCTATAAAATAGCACACATAAGTTAGGGCAGGTACATAAACTGATAATAGATTTGTGTCCACAGCCCAACAAAATGAGGAAGTACCAAGTCAATACCCCTTAATGAAAATAAACGATGACACCCTCTTATTATGTCACGCATCAAAAGAACAAGTCAAGTCTCTCCGAGCCATCCCAAAATGTTGAGATTGTTGCTGGCCTAAAGCTGGATATGAAGATAAGTGCCCTCCCAGGTTAGATTTGGAGGATCATTTAGTTCAGACCTTCACAATATAAGTAGGCTACACAAATGAGTACCTCCCTTCTAAGTATCTTGGCCTCCGACATGGTGCCAACAGCTTCCTAAATTAAATTTTAGGATAGCAAAAGCTTTCAAATTGAAAAAGGCTCTCATTATCAGAATTAGTAGGGGTTATTCTGGGATAGGGGGCCTATCAAATTTCGAATCCAAAGGACTTAAGATGATGGGAGATATGCGTAACCCAACTCCTTCCCCATCCCCTCCCCACACTACACACATGACCCAGAAAAAAAAAAAACCCAAAATCAATGTGAAATAATTTCATATGCGGGGAGACGTGATTCAAAGGTGGGCCCCACATCATATAGAAGGCATTCTTTGAGATGATAAAGGCCAAATTCTTCTTTCCTTTTCAAGCGCAGTACGAATGCAAAACTGAAACAATGTTGAGATTTTGGCTTTTTTAGAAGCCTCGAGGTCCTACTAGCCCTTGTTTCATAATTTTGGTAGTCATGGAAAGTGACTCCCCCAATGCAATATCTTTGGTAACAAGTGGAAATCGAGGTCCATGGAAATTTCAATTTTACCTGAACAAGGTCAAGTTCATTTATTCAGGTGGAATTTCATTACATTGGTCAATCAGGTAATGATGTGGTTGATAGTCTAGCCAAAAAAGGGGTGGATAGAGAAGCTTGGCTTCTTTGGTTGACTTGAAGTTGTAATTTTCTTTTTTCTTTTTCTCGAGGGTAGGGTAAGGTATAATGCTCTTATACCCCCTTTTTTTTTTGGTTTCAGCCCAGTTTTATTAAATTGATGTTTTAGTTTGCAATACAAGTTATCAATTAACGATGAAGAAAATAAATAATAAGCTCATGTCAAATGCCACCTCCCAGGTTGCCACTAACTAAGAAAAGTTGCATTCACTTCCTTGATAGACCAGATCCCTAAACCACCTTCACTCGTCGGCTTGGAAACTTGATCCCAATTCACTAAATCTTTTTCCCATTTTTCTCTCATGCCATTCCAAAAGTAAGTCATGCTAGATCCTCCCAATTCTCTCGACTACTCTTCTCAAGCATCAAAAGCCGAGAGAAAATTATTTGTGTTCATTTTAATACAAAACAGTAAATGATTGATCACATATGAGCATCAAGGACAGGAACGAACTATGATAAGCACGAAGGCAAAAATAAAAATAAATAAATAAATAATCAAATTATCCAATACAAAGGCTTGTAAATATGTAACATTCATTAAAAATATATATGGTAGGACCATTATTGGTGGGATCTTAAGAGGAATCAATTCTATAACACCACGTTAATGTAAATGTAAAAGTCAAAGCATCTAGCAGGATTTTGGATTTTGGAAAAAAGGAAAAGAGAACATATGATCCCATAGCATCAGTATTATCCTCATCATCATCGAAGACTTACCACATCTAAGACAGTAAAATTGCATATGATGCCACAAAGCAGAACCTATATTAATTATGACAATCAAGTTCTATTGAGATATTTTACCTGCCCTGGAATTGGCGGACGTTGAGCTCGACTGCCTGTTGCAATCAAGATATGTTTTGCTGAATAACGACGCTTGGTACCATCTGGCTGTGTGAGCTCAACTCCATGAGGATCAACTACCTTACCCTCGCCTTCAAATAATGTTACACCAGCATTTGACAATAACCGCTTGTATATTCCATTTAATCTGGTTATTTCCTGTGTCTACAACAACATGAAAAATTGTATATGTCACCACACCAAACAATCCAGAAAATAAAATAATGATGATGTAATGGTTAACAGAATCAAGAACACATGAAGATCAGAAATTACTGAATAATATTTTGCTGTGTCTCCTTTGGAGATTGAACCTACATTTATAGGTAAACACATCCCTTTAATCAAGGGCCTAAGATAGGAAACAACTAATTACATCAATTTGGGTTCTAAGTTAGGAAGGAAAGCTAATTACATCAATTAGTAAATCTAACTTAGGAAAGCAATTAAAAGAATGAGATATGTACAACTGTATCTACTATTGACTCAATCTAAAACCACGTGAGATGATCTGGGCCTATAGATGAGCTGGGCCTTGGGCCTATTTAACACCCCCCCTCAAATTGATGCGGGAGAATCAACAAGCATCAATTTGCCAACCAAGAACTGATGTCGAGGGCGCGGAAGACCTTTAGTGAGAATATCAGCAAGTTGAAGTTCAGTGGAGACATGAGGAAGGCTGATGACATCACGTTTAAACTCATTACGTATGAAGTGACAATCAACCTCAATGTGTTTAGTGCGTTCATGAAAAATCGGATTTTCAGTAATCCGAATGGCACTAGTATTATCAGCATGGAGGGGGGTAGCGCCTTCTGGTGGAAAACCAATCTCAGAGAGCAGACCGCGTAGCCAAAGAATTTCGGAGCAGGCAGCAGACATGGCTCTGTACTCAGCCTCGGTAGAGGATTTGGAAACTGTTCCTTGTTTCTTGCATTTCCAAGAAATGAGACTATCACCTAAAAACATACACCATCCTGTCGTCGATCTGCGAGTATCCGGACAGCCAGCCCAATCAGCATCAGAATAAGCTTTGAGAGAAAGAGGATTGTTGGATGGAAAAAACAGCCCACGAGTCGGTGTGCGAATCAGATAACGAATGATGCGACGAACAGCAGCCAGATGGAGGTGACGAGGAGCAGTCATGAACTGACTCATCAGATTGACCGCATAAGAGATATCAGGACGAGTGATCGTGAGGTAGATCAAGCTACCAACTAGCTGACGATATGCAGTAGGATCGGAAAGAAGAGCACCCTCTTCTCTGCTGAGTTTGACATTTATTTCGACTGGCGTATCTACCGGGGCAGAGGTAGTAAGGCCAGCTAAGTCAATGAGATCAACAATGTATTTGTGTTGATTGAGAACTATTCCTGTAGGCGATTGATGAACTTCAAGACCGAGGAAATAGTGTAGAGGGCCGAGATCCTTCATGTGAAATGTCTTACTAAGAGAAGCTTGGAGCTCCTGAATCATTTCCGCATTAGGACCAGTAATGACGATGTCATCAACATAGACAAGTAGTACAGTGATCCCGGATGGAGCATGATGTAGAAACATAGAAGGATCATACGAGCTCGGATGAAAATCCAAGCGGAGAAGAGCAGCTTGAAATTTCTCAAACCATGCACGAGGAGCTTGCTTCAGACCATAGAGGGAGCGGCGAAGTTTGGCAACCATACCCTTTTCGGAGGAGCATCCCTGAGGCAAGCGCATATAGACATCTTCTTTGAGATCACCATGTAGAAACGCATTCTTGACATCCATTTGATATAGAGGCCAAGACTGGGATGCAGCAACAGCAAGAATTGTACGTACGGTAGTCATTTTGGCAACTGGAGCAAAAGTTTCCTCATAATCAATGCCATATTCCTGCCGATTTCCAAGAGCAACCAGACGCGCCTTATAGCGATCTAAAGTGCCATCTGATTTGAGCTTGAGAGAAAAAACCCACTTACAACCAATAGGTTTGACACCTAAAGGAAGCGGGACAACGTCCCACGTCTGATTTTGCTCTAATGCATCTAGTTCATCTTGCATAGCCTGATTCCAACATTCATCCTGCACAGCTTGAGAATAGGATTGGGGAACGGAAGAAGAAGATAAAGTGGCCATTAAAGAAGTATGTGAAAACCCATAACGAGCTGGTGGTACCGAAAGACGAGTGGAGCGACGCAATGAAGGATGTCCAGAGGTATCAAGTGCCGGGGGTGGATCAGATGCCAGAGGAAGATCAAGAGGGGGATCCCTGGTAGGCGCTTCTCTGTTCCTTCGATGATACACAAAATTTTGATTAAATCGAACAATTGATGGGTTGTCAGAAAAACCAGGTAAAGACACAAAAGAAGGTGAGGAGGAGGGAGAAGGATCAATATGTTTTTGAAAAAAATATTGTTGTTCAAAGAAAACGACATTCCTAGAGGTACGTAAACGACGAATGTGAGGATCATAACAAAGGAACCCTTTCTGGAAGGGTGCATATCCTAAAAAAGCACACTGGGCAGATTGTTTGGTTAGTTTTGTTCTCTCAGAAGGAGGCAAATGCACAAAACAAATGGAGCCAAAAACATGAAGATCATCATAAGTTGGAGAGATCTTATACAATCGGTAATATGGACTTTGATTCTCAATGGAAGTTGATGGCATACGATTAATTAGATGAGTCGCCGTAGCCAATGCCTCAACCCAGAAACGGGTAGGAACCGATGATTCAAGAAGAAGGGAACGAGTGACATCAAGGAGATGTCTATTTTTCCTTTCAGCAATTCCATTCTGCTGGGGAGTATAAGGACAAGTTTTTTGAGAAATAATGCCTTTGTGTTGCAAAAACCGTTGAAAATCTGAGGATACATATTCCCCGCCGGAATCAGATCGCAAGATTTTAATGCAAGTGGAAAATTGATTCTCAACATAAGCGAGAAAAATTTTAAAAACATTAAAAACATCAGATTTTGAATGGAGAAAATATACCCATGTGAACCGACTAAAATCATCAATGAAAGTCACAAAATATTTATAGTTAGCATGGGAAAGGGCTGGAGCAATTCCCCATACATCACTATGAACTAAATCAAAGCATTGAGTGGTGTGGGAAGTAGAGATAGGGAACGGAAGAGTTTTGCTCTTTCCCATTTTACAAGTAGCACAATCAAAAGGCACACAAGTAGATAAACCACTAGATTTATTTAATAAACCAGAATTTAACATAAGGGATAAAGCCTTGGAATGAGGATGTCCCAGTCTATTATGCCACAAACGGCAATTATCGCTAAGAGAAAAACAAAACATATTATTGTCAAATTGAGTCCTAGAAAATTTAGAAAAATCCAGTGGAAATAAGCGTCCACACTTAGGTCCCCTCGCGATCTCCTTCCCTGACATCTGATCCTGCACAACACAACCGGTAGAAGAAAACGAAATGTTACAATTATTTTCAACAAGCTGCCCGACTGACAAAAGATTTGAAGTTAGATTGGGACACAGATAAACATTTTTCAACGGAATGGGACCAGGAATGTCACCAACAGCAGTGATGGGAACCTGGTCCCCGTTAGCAGTTTGTATTTGAAGATGGCCATTGTATTTGTGCATATTTGAGAGTGGGGCACGGGAAGACGTCATATGATTAGATGCCCCGGAGTCAAGGAACCAAGTAGATGATGGAGGGGATGTACCTGATAAACCAAATGCAGAAAGAGCATTGACGATCATTTGTTGGACCAATTCAGGAGTGAGAGAAGATGAGGGCCCAGGCTGTGAGGATGCTGATGTAGGAGCAGGCATATCCGAAGAAGCAACATAGGCATGTGGAGTCGGAGACTGTGGAGTCTGATACTGCGGAGATGGACGTTGTGGGCGGCGGCGGCATTCAGAGATGATATGTCCCGACTTTTTACAGTAACGGCAGACCTTCTGTTTGCATTGAGATGCAAGATGTCCAAATTTTTGACAACTGTAGCATTGAGTTTGCTCAGATCATGAGGCGGAGGTTGAGAAGCTTTGTTTGCCGAGAAAGCGACCGAATAGGTCTCAGTTTTTTGTTGAGCAATATGAGCCGAGGTCGTAAGGCGCTGTTCTTCACGTAAGAGTTCATTCAAGCAAACATCCAATGAAGGTAGGGGTGTCCGATTCATCAGGGCTGAGCGGACAATTTCATATTCATTGCGCAGTTTCATCAAAAACTGATCGCGCTGACTAGAGGCCTGATGGTCTTGGATCACTGTTAAAACATTGTCATCTACATCCGCATACTTAATACTCTCATATTCTGACCACAGAGTACGAAATCCAGAATAGTAGTCTTGTACCGACATTGTCCCTTGAGCATACTCAGCAATCGCACATTCAAGATGATACTGACGTGCAGAGTTAGTTTGGTGATATACCTTCTTCAAGTACCCCCACATGGCTTTCGAGGTAGAGTAAGGCTTGAGATTCATTATCAGATGAGGCTCGACAGATCCCAGAATCCAGGATTTGATTTTGGCATCTTTAGTGTGCCAAGAGGAGATCTTCTTTTCATCCTCAGTGGGTTTAGGGTCAGCACCAGAAACAAAACCCCACAATTCCTTAGCTTCTAGGTAGGTTTGGAATTGAAAAGACCACGCAGGATAATTCTGTCCCGTAAATTTGATCAAAGTGACCTCAGATTTTTCCATCTCAATGTTAGATTGAAAATTTCTGATGATAAACAGTAATCAAATCAAGTAACAGTTGTATAAAAACTGTTTCGGTGTGCAGATGGTAAGATCCAACGATGCAGAGAATAAAAAACCCAATTCGGACGATGAACAGTGAAAAATATGCCTCAGACGACCCAGGCTGAAGTTCCAGATCCTATACGTGGGCCCCACAGAGGGATCTGGATGCTGATTGGATGTGTGATCCAAGAAGGCACAATATTTTCGCACCTATTGGAACAGGTTTGACCTGATTCCGCTGATTATCCAAGAATCTGGACGGTCTTGATTGAAACTAGATGCATTTTTTGAAAAACCACGAGAATGATCAGAGAGACTACCTGGAGGTGTTGAAAAATCCTGAAAAAATCGCCAATATTCCTAGAAACATCAGGCGACTATGTCTGTGTAGTCTGTGGAGACTGATCTGATGATCAGGGGTGGGCCACCAAGATGAAGGCACTGTCGCAGATGGTGAATCGCTGGAATTCCTTGATCAGATCCCTTGATCTGTTCTCTGCCCTAGAGAGAGATTTATTCCTCTCTGTATACCTTGATTTCTTTGAAAGAAGAGAAACTAGATGATCATGAACCTGGGTGCTCTGATACCATAACAAAATCAAGAACACATGAAGATAAGAAATTACTGAATAATATTTTGCTGTGTCTCCTTTGGAGATCGAACCTACATTTATAGGTAAACACATCCCTTTAATCAAGGGCCTAAGATAGGAAACAACTAATTACATCAATTTGGGTTCTAAGTTAGGAAGGAAAGCTAATTACATCAATTAGTAAATCTAACTTAGGAAAGCAATTAAAAGAATGAGATATGTACAACTGTATCTACTATTGACTCAATCTAAAACCACGTGAGATGATCTGGGCCTATAGATGAGCTGGGCCTTGGGCCTATTTAACAATGGTGATGACGATGATGATGAAGATGATAAAAACATCAAGAGAAGTAACATCAGAACTCACACAAGTGTGAGAAACCCATAAATTAGATGAAAATGAAAGAAATCCATCCAGCCTAATGAACTGAAATTACATGCAGAATAAGTGAATGTACCATTCATAAGTTGAGTGATCCTTTCCCATTTGAGATTTCAGCATTTGACAAGGGTTCCCCCGTAAACATTGCAATTTCCTATGAACTTGCCCTTTTTTTCTTCTTTGGTTGATCGACAGGTGTTATTGATTTATACAGTTCCTAGTATCCTTGGTCAGAACTATTAATGGATCCATCATTGATGTTACTTCTTAGCTTAGTACTATAGAAATCAATTAGAATTTTAGTACCATCGGCTCTCTCTCTCTCTCTCTCTCTCTCTCTCTCTCTCTCTCTCTCTCTCTCTCTCTCTCTCTCTCTCTCTCTCTCTCTCTCTCTCTCTCTCTCTCTCTCTCTCTCTCTCTCTCTCTCTCTCCACATACTAAGTGGACGCTCATTGAATGAGAACAAGGAATGCAATAAGGTCAGTGCATTGGGTCGGCTTAAAAAGTTCTACTAATTATATCAAATATGTCTCAATGGGATAAATTTGAAGCACTTGGAGACTGATAGGTCGCAGATGTAACATTTCGTATATATAGTGTTGTTTATGTTGTTGCCTATTTATGATCGATATGCATTTTACAATACAAATCAGCTCTTATAGAGAAAAATGCACTTTGCACAATATTCTGTTTGCTGATGTTGTACAATATGCTGTATGGCCGACCACTGACGGGTGATGACCAAAATCAGATAAGCAACACCATGGACTACCAACAATAGATGGATTCTACTGCGTAAGAGTAAGATTCAATGAGTACCAGTGTGATTACCAACACTAGAGGTGTTCTAATGTTGGAAACCACAATGGGACACATCTAATGTTGGTACTCGGTCCATGGCTCAATCATTCATGATATTACCACAAAATGATGGCCGTTCACAGTAGGCCCATTAGTATTGAATCTATTGATAGTTGACAGTAACACTATCTAATATTGTCAGTCCAACGGTGGGGTCTGTTTAATGTTGGAATCAAGGTGGGAATCATCTAATACTGGAAATCATGGGTTGACACATCTAATGCTACAAGATCATAACGGCCCCATTTAATGTTGATAATCATGGTGCGACCCATCTATTTTGGACCTTTTAGTGGTCCAAGGTGGAGCACATATAATTTGGAAATCATGATGGGACCAATCTAATTTAGGTACTCATGGTGGCACCCATCAAATGAAGGAAATAGTGGTGGTGTGCATCTAATGTTGATAATAATGGTGGAGACTATCTAATGTTGGATATCTACAGTGAGACAAATCTAATGTTGTAATCACAAAGGAACCCATCTCATGTTGGTAACAATGGCAGAACCCACTAATGTTCCTTGTCCACTGGAGGCATTAAAGAAAGATCCAAAAACGATGCTAGAGATTTATGTCTCTAACTAATGATATTTTTTTGTCTTCTATATGGACAAACATGATTGGATTCTTCATAAAAGAAAAATTACAAAAAATAAAAAATAAAAACAAAAAAAAACATGATTGGTGCCTTTTCTCTATATTGCCACATGCGACATGCCTTGTGGGGTCCCTACCAAACATGTTTTGAAGACAAATGCATTATCGCTATAAGAATATACAGATAGATGGATTTATCTTATGTAGCAAACAGACCCCAAAGGAAAATTAATAGATCACAGATTATAAATTCCATGAACACAAAAAAAAAAAAGAGAGTACACCTGTTAACACTTAACACTAACCTTGTTGTGCAAAAGTTTTTTCCAGTTAAAGTCAACCGGCTCATTAAGTTCCCATCCATAGTTCTTTGCATCCTGTAGATGGAAAAACGTTATGGGATCAATATAATTCCATAAAAGAAAAAAAAAAAAAAAAAACCAAGAAGAAAAAAACAAAGTCGATATTTGGTTTCACATATGGCCCTCTCTCTCTCTCTCTCTCTCTCTCTCTCTCTCTCTCTCTCTCTCTCTCTCTCTCTCTCTCTCTCTCTCTCTCTCTCCCGTGCCTTCTTCCTCTAATCTAATTGTTTGTTTCAAGCATTGAAAAAGGGGACATATACACCATTTCATCTGTTTGTACCTCCTTCGCTGTTATTTTAGCCTGTAAATTTTCCTCTATTTAAAGGTGGCCAAGCCCTATATTCCTATCCAGAAGAAAGAAGCCCTTATAAAAAGGGTGTTGCAATTGGGCTAAATTTAAGAATTGGGTTCAAACAGTAAAGCAGTAAAATTGGATAGAATTGATGGTGGGGCATATGACCACCAACTTAAATGATAGCAATAATAGTAGCAACAACGAAAACACTAAACAATGATAGCTAAAGATTCAATCTCAAAAGCATGTAACATCTAGTTAAATTAAATATAACATTTTTGAAAGATTTCCTCACTAAAAAGTTCGTTGTAGTCGTACCATTAAACCCATCTATATATTCTTTTCTCTATAATCATTATTGGTAATGTGACTTAAATCCACATCCTCAAGGTTGCAATAGTAAGCACCTTCCACTGTGCCACAAGCTCGTCTTAAACCCATGTATAATCCATATTGAAGAAAACTAATATCATTTTAATAATCTCACCTCAAATTCACCTCGAAATGAAGCTCCATACACTAAAATCTTTTTTGGAACACAACCTCGAATGACACACCTACAAAATCATATCACAATGATGGCATCATCACATAGAAGAACTACAAAAGATGCACTGTTCAATTAGTAGAAGCACAGACCACAGACTTGTAGGAACAAGCTTCATTATTGCTAGATTTAAAAGACCAAATATTGATCAATCTACTAAAATTAAATTAAAAAGAAGAGACTATTATTTCGGGATAGACCATTAATTCATTTTATGCATACCATCTTATCCTATGGGCGAAACAAACTCCCTTAAGCGCAACTGAGGAGTAAGACAGCAATACTTAAAATAATGTAACACATCAGTGAAAGGTCTCTATGAGATAAATATAAACAAAGAGCAGTCACTGGGTAAAGAATCATTTGTTAAGTGGCAACAGTGATGGCTTTTGCATTCATTTGTGTGGAATGTTCAGCCCATTTTGTGAAGCGTTCATGATAAGTGTGTCCCTTTCAAGTAAGTGCATTTTGCATACGTAGTATAGCCCTTTTCTTTTTTGATTCATATCTTAACATTTGGATTAGGAATCTCGGTTTGATTAAGAGCTGATCTTCTGAAGGAGATCTCTTTGTGGCTGCATTATTTGAGTGTGGACAGTGAGTAATTAGGAATACCTGTTTCCTTACCCACCCACATGTGCAATTTGAAAATCCTATACCTTTTAGAAGAAAAAAGAAACTAAAGGACACATTTTGTAATGACAGGATTCTGCAATAGAGAAGAAAATTGCTCTAACTTTTCACGAATCTCACATTTCCATCATTTGTTGTAACAGTTTACCATACAGGAAAGGAAAAATTATGAAGTAATTTTTGCTTCCTATGGGGGAGGGTAGGAAAGCAGGATTTTGCCTCTAGAGTGGAAATGGAAACCCAACAAAACGCAGAATCCTCAGTTTATAGAAGGTGTAACGCCACAGGGCCCATCCTACCAAAAGAATGTTTTGATAGTAGATGGTAACCCATGGGTACCTAATCCCATGCTCTAGACTTGGATGTTTCCGATGTGGGACTTGTGCAATCCAAGTATCCCTCGTTTTCTTTGGTGGGTGATGGGCTCACTAGATTTTAACCAGATCTATCACCCTGACAGGGCCCACCGGCTCTCACAGAAGGTGCCCAAAAATTCAAGTGCATGATCTCATCTTCACAAAAATGACAATGAGAAAAAAAAATGCCTATACAAGCTTTTAGTTTATGATCAACTTACGTTCCACCAACTCCTCCAATGACCTCTGAGCTGATTGGATGAAATGGAAGCTCACAAATTGCAACCTTGCATTGTAATTCACAAATTTTGTTAAGGAAAAACTAACCATATTAAGTTGCCAATAAAATGAGAGGAAAATTCATCAAGGTCGTTAAAGGAAAATAAAAAATAAAAAATAAAAAATAAAATAATATCTCAACATGCAAACAAGTATTCTATTACTATAGCATCATACACTATCTATCTCTCATAAATTTTTACTGAGAAAATAAAGTTACGCAAAAGATTACATAAGGATGATGATCCTAGCAAAAGGCGTAAATAAATCAACATCATGGAATATCAAACTACAATGTCAACATGGAAAATGGTTAACAAAAGAGTGATTTCAGGCCTCTTATTTATTTATTTTCTTTTTTATTGGTAGTAAGTCAAGGGTCATCACTAACAGGGGCGGATGAAGGGGGGGGCCCGGGTGGGCTGCAGCCCACCCAAGATTTGGGCCCAAAAAAAAAAATCCACTTTCCCCAAAAAAAAAAAAATTCAGTTTCCCCAAAAAAAAATGTCACTATTACTTTCACAACTTGTAGTCTTAGCTTGCAAGCATGGATTTAAATCCTGTTATTTCTTCTCTAATAAAATATCAGAGGAATTACCCTACCATTGTTGCAGCAGACAGTAATTCTCATAGCTTTGATAAAACTTCATTGTGAGCTGAAAATGAAAAAAAACGAAATAAAAAAAATTAGGAAAAAAAAAAAGTAAAACCGGTCGTCTTATGTATAATGTATTGTATATTGATGATTATTTACTATCTTAGGTTATAATGTCGCATCATCAAGCGCCCAAAAAATCAATAACTCTTCTATCGTTCTATAAGAGAAAAGACAATAAATCTGAAAGTGGCGAAACTTCCACATCTATTCCTGATATTTCAAAGCTTGATGAGGACGAGCGACGTCCTACCAAAGTTCAGGTTGTTGAAATTGAAGGAGTTGAACCTTCTTCTCGAGTCCAAAGAGTCGTAGTTGCACATTCTTCCAAAGCTTAAGAAGTTGCACCTATGGAAGTTGATGTCACTTCTTCATTTGAATGTGATCCGCGTAAACGCATTGCTATATATGAATGCCCGCTTAACAAACATGATGAAGTTTGGGTAGCTTATCTTAGAATGGGACCTTGTCGACCTACTTATGAGAAAGAAAAAGATTATCCGGTGACCATATTTGGAAAGCAAGGCCGACGGTTCAATACTAATTGGTACAAACTATTCCCTTGGCTAGAATATTCACTCCACATGGATAGAGCATATTGTTTTTATTGCTTTCTCTTTGAAACAAATCCTCCGAAGCATCCGGTATTTACCATTGATGGGTTTCAGAATTGGAAGAAAGTTAACAATGGGAAGAAGTGTCCTTTTTTGAAACATGAAGGTGGTCTTTGTTCTCCACATAGGTCGGCGATAATGTATTGTGAGAATCTAATAAAACCTTCTCGACATATAGATAGTGTTTTCAATACACTTTCTAAAGAAGCAATTGCAAATAATCGGTTGCTTCTCCGAAATGTTATTCAATATATTCGGATGCTTGCATTACAAAGGTTTCCTTTTAAAGGACATGATGAATCGAAGAAATCAAAGAATTGTGGAAACTTCATTTCAATGTTCGAGTTTTCAAAAATGTTGAACAAGAAAGTTGCCGAAATAGTAGGTGATTGTCCAGGAAATGCCAAGTATACCTCATATGGTATTCAGAAAACACTTTTGCATATATTTGTAGAAAATGTGAGAAAGAAAATACGCGAAGATGTTGGTGATACAAAGTTTTGTATCCTTGTGGATGAAGCACAAGATAATTCACATAAAGAATAAATGACCATTATTCTACGATTTGTTGATCGTGGTGGTTTTGTTAAAGAAAGGTTTTTGCTATTGCTGGTGTTGAAGACACTTCTCGCGGATTGCATGGTTATTTACATCGAAAGAGAGTTTGCTAATGAAGTCGACATAGAGTTGGTAATAGATGAATTTGATAAGAAGCCACGCAAGTCAAGATTTCACTAGTGTCATGTTTTAACTTTTGTTTGTCTTTTGTCATACTTGTCAAGATTTATTGTGAAGACATTTTTTTGTTGATTTTGAGTAGTATAATAAAAATGATCACTCTTTTGGTATGATGCTTGTAGAAAATGAATTATGAAGATAGTACATAGATAGTTTTTGGTGAACATTGTTGCTATTTTTTATAATTTTTGGTGAGACATTGTTGTTATTTTTTTAGTGTAACTTAAGTGCAGCCCCCCCAGATTAGAAATCCTGGATCCGCCCCTGATCACTAAACCGAAATATTAAAAAGAAATTAAAACATCTAAAAGGAAATGGTATCAGAGCCTTTGGAGCAGAGCAAGACTTGGCTAATGTGGTCCAGATATCACAAGCACCAACCATAACAATGTCATGGATGTACATGAACTGAAATTGTCAAAAACTCAAAATTGGACATGTAAGTCTAAACCCAATATGATGATTCTGAGAGCCAGCATCCCTAGAATAATGACGAGGTTTAATTCAATCATTTCCTTGATTTTCCTCACACCAAAATGTGAGTCACCAAGGGAACAGATCATTAGATTTTATCTGTACCATTTTCCTTGTAGCAGTCCATTTCATTTCCTCAAATGTCTTCTGATCAAATAAGTAGGATTTCTGACTGCTGTGATTTTTAAATTTTGCCCCATCTAAAACAGAGCCACCAGATGGTCATCTTGGATCTAATACATTAAAAAAAAAAAGACTAAACCCCACCTATGGTCAGCCTGCTTTTTTTACCAAACTTCAGCTAAATGTTACCAGAGCACAATCTGCTCAGTCATCTGTAAACAACATGAATTCTGTCTATTGTCTTACCACAATATCTCTTCCTCACAAAAAATGTCATTTTCCTCAACAGTAATCAATAAAGCAAGACATAGTAAATTACCACTAAAGTAAAACAAAGTCAACATCATAGAAAGACCACATTTCAAATTAATAAAATATAAAACATGAACACTGCATATCTTAACAGTGAAGCTATTAAAGATCAATCACTTCTTTCCTTATACCTTAGCTCCAAATCCAGCTGACGTCCTCGACGCCCGAACACCACCGCTGCCAGCACCAATCACAAACAAATCGAAATCGTATTGCGCCGAATCACTCAGCTCACCATCAATAAGCATCTTCCTCGACATTATCACACCACAATTAGATCTTAACCTGCAAAGAAGTCAAAATCAGTGCAACACATAGAAACAAACGGAAATGTCTGCAATCAGATCATATTCTTTCGTATTAGATCCTGAAATCCCGTCAAACTAGATGAGATTTACTGGATTTTCGAGCTGAAAGATGCAAATGAATGAAAATCAGAAATGGTAATGAGATCGAAACAGAATTCGATGAAAAGAATCTTGTAAGAATCAGAGAGAGTTGCTTTGTTTGAAGAAAATCAGATCGTTGGAGGGTATTGATTCGGGGGGTTTTACCTTGGGAAGTGAGAGATCTGAGGGGACGCGTTGGTTCGATTTTGTAGGGTTTGAAGTTAGGGAGGGTTTATGATCGAGAGATGGACACGTTTTAGGGTTTATGAATGGATGGAAGGAGAGTTGCAGAGAGAAGGTAAAAAGCGAGGGAAGAATCGATCGTCTGCTAGTGCTTCTGCGGTCAACTTCAAATACGTATACTTCGTAACGTGAAGAAAATTTAAAATTACATTTCATTATTTTTTTTTTTTCTATTGGAGGGTTCCAATCATTTGGGTTGGACTAATTCTTCTTCGTCTAAAAAAAAGAGGGAAATTAGCGAGAGGTCCCTAATTATTGGGCTATAAAGTCTCCAGTATGGCCTAAAGTCCCTTGCGCATGGATTACTTTGGGCGGTGGTCCCTTAACTTGACACGTCATACTTTTTTATGACTGATTTGCCCTTGCTAGTTGTTTGCATAGTTGTTATGTCCATATAATCCTGGTTTATAGATCGACGTCATCGTCTTTCCGTGCTTACTGGCGAATTTAAATGTCGCAAGATTAGTTCTGGATCAAATTTCAAATTTTGATTTGGAGGGAATGACGATTAATGGAGTTTCGCTTAGAATTTCTCAGTTTCTAGGACAGGTGATTGGTAGTGTGTGAGTATCATTCTTCTTCTTCTTCTTCGTCTTCTTCTTCTTCTTATGACGTTGTTACAGAGCTCATTTCTTGTTAATATGAATTTGTAGATCTGATTGAGCAAACTCAAAATTCATCATTTCAGTGAAATTCTTGAGGTAATGATTAATGTTTTGATCCGAATTTTAATGTAATTAGTTGTTATAATATTTATTTGTGAAAATATTTCTTCTTTTTTTTCTCAGTAATTCTGTTTAGATCTGAATAAAAGTAAACTCGGATTTGATCATTTGAATTAATTTCTTGAGGTATGGATGAATGTTTTGATCTATTTTAGTTTAAGAAGATGTTCTAATCTTGTTTTCTTAAATGGATTGTTATATTATCAGTAGTTTGTTCTAGATGTGATTGAAATCAAACATAGATAAATTCATGTTATTTGAAACTTATATAAATCCATTGTAAAAGTCAGATAAATTTACTCTAAACGCTGATGAATTCATACCAATCACATATAAGGAGTACGAAATTCAGATAAATTATGCGGAAGTGAGATAAATTCACTCCAAAATCTGATGAATTCATATCAATTAGAGATAAGTAACAGCAAATTCAGATAATTTGATGCGAAAGTCAGATAAATTTATTTTAAACTCATATAAATCCATTCTAAAAGTCAGATAAATTCACTTCAAACTCTGATGAATTCATACAACTCACAAATAAGGAACATCAAATTCAGATAAATTGATGCTAAAGTGAGATAAATTTATTTCAAATCCAGTTTAATTGATTCTATAAACAGATAAAATCATTACGAAATTAGTTAAAGTCACCTGTGTTAGATAAACGTGTATCAGATAAATTTGTATCAATTACAGATAAAATGACACGAAATTTATATAGACTGTTGTTAAAGTAATATAGTATTTCAGCTACAAATGTTCATGTTTTTTTATTTTATTTTTATTTTTCGTATGCAGTGTTTGAAATGGCAAAACCAATTATGCTTCTTTGCAAGCTTGGTATGTTCACCAATGTTGTAATTTTGACTGATAGTATGAGAATGGATGATTTGGTTAACCAAATTTGTTGCAAGTGGAAGTCTTTGTTGCCCAACAATGTGTGCTTCACATATGCATTGCCTGGGCATCCAAAGTGTATGCTTGACAATGACAGAGACTTGTTGAGCATGTCTATGTTGGCAGTTTCATTGGGATTGGATCGAGTTGATGTCTTTGTATCAAAATTATCTGAATATGGTAATGAGGACAATGAGGATAATATGGATGATTTTTGTGAAGACAGAATGGCAGTAGTGGAATATGATGCTACAGATGTAGAGACAGATTTGCTTCCACAGTTTTGTTCACATAGGGAGAAGTTTCTTCTTTCTTCAGATTGGATGAATGGTATCAGTCATGTTGGACAGAGATTTGAGGGTGGGGCTTCTGAATTTAGGAACGTGCTGTGCAAATATTCGATTGAGTTGGGATTTGAGTTTGTGTATGTCAAGAATGATAAAGTAAGGATCACAGCTGAATGCTCTCATCGTAAAACCCAGGATTGCATGTGGCGTGTTCACGCATCGATTGAGAAGTCTAGTGGTTTTTTCTTTCTAAGGTCATTTGATAATGAGCATACATGTGGAGCAGCAGTTCGTACATCTAAGAGTAGCCGGATTAGCTCTGAAATTGTTTGTGATTTAATGATGGATCATATTCGAGAGAAGCCAATGACCAGACCCATTGATGTTGTGCATTATTTTCATGTAAACTATGGGCTCACCATTACATACCATCATGCATGGTGGGGGGTTGAAAGGGCAAGGAATAAGCTGTTTGGTGATACATCGCTTTCTTTTGACCATCTTCGCTGGTACATTAATGTTGCTATGGAGACAAATCCAGGCAGTTTGTTTGTTTTAGATTACGATGAATCCACCATGTGCTTCAAGCGTTTGTTTGTTTCATTCAATGCTTCAATTCGTGGATTTAATTATGTTCGCCCGCTGTTGTTTCTAGATGGGACATTTTTGAAGGGCAGGTACAAGGGAAATTTGTTGGCAGCAACAGGGAAGGATGGTAATCAAGGTAAAGTGTCATCTTGTAGATTAAATAATGTTTATATTATCTATTTTTATTTCAGTGCATAGTTAAGGTTGTTGCTTAATTTGATAATAAGTGGTTTCTTGAATGTGGTAGGTCTGTTTCCTCTTGCCTTTGCGGTGGTAGACTCAGAGACTGAGGAAAATTGGAAATGGTTCTTGCGGAATTTGAGGAAAGTAGTTGCATATGACCGCCAAATCACTTTTGTTTCTGACAGGAATGCTGGTCTTGTGGATGGTGTTGCACATGTGTTTCCATTTGCTCATCATGCTTTCTGCCTCCAACATTTGAAAGCAAATTTGAGAGATAAGTTCTCAGGAGGTTACACAAATGAATTTAGAGAAAGGATGGTTTTGTTGCTACGTGAATGTGCCTATTCCCCCACTGTACCTATATTCCATGCAAAGTTGCAGGTATTTAGACATGAAGGTGGTTCGAATGTTGACAGATTTCTTTCCGGACTTTGTCATGATAGGTGGAGCAATGCTTATTTTAAGGGCCATCGGTATGGTGAGATGTGCTCCAATGCTTCAGAGTCTTTCAACTCATGGATTAGAGAAGCGCGTCACCTGCCCATTACGAAGATGGTTGACATGATAAGGGTTCAGATAATGGAGCAGATGGCTAATAGGAGGGAAATGTCTAGCTTATGGAAGGGAGTCATTTGTCCAGACATGGATAAGAGGTTGGAGGCTTCTATCAAGCTTGGTAGGCCATGGAGCGTTAGGCGGTCAAGCGAAACTATTTTTGATGTTCATTCGTACCCGTCAGTCACTGTTGATATTTTCAATCGCATATGTTCTTGCTATCAATGGCAGATTAATGGCTTCCCGTGTGCCCATGCATGTGCTGCTATTCAAAAGTGTGGAAAGGATTTAAACCTTTATGTGGATCGGTATTTTCACATAGAGACATACAGAGATGCATACTCTGAATCTATAATTCCAATCCCAACTGTAGGCAAGCCAGAGACAACAATTGCAGAAGCTGTGATTCTGCCCCCTGTTATGAGGCGTCAACCCGGAACGCCAAAGAAGAAGAGGATCTTGTCAAGAGGTGAGATGACAAGGCAGATAAAATGTGGACGATGCGGGCGGATTGGGAGTCATAATAAAAAGTCCTGCAAGGAGCCTATTGAGTTGCCAGTGACATTAGTTTGAATTTGTCATTTTTTATAATTTGGTGATGATAATGTGTGACTGCCAACATGTATAAAGACCAATTTGGATTTTTTCAGTTGAATAAAATTGCAAAGTATAAGTGTTTCTTTGAAATATTGATATTATCTTTCCTTTTTGTAACGAACTTTACATGGATTTTAGTTGACTTCCAATGCAACAACAGATAAATTTATCAAACTTTCATTCAAAACTCAGATTAATTTCACTGATTTTTATTTAAACTCAGATAAATTTATCTGAGTTTCGTTCAAAAGGAAGATAAATTTGCATGAGTTTCTTTGAAAAGACAGATAAATTTAGCTATATGAAAGTTACAGTTAAATTCTATAAATTCGTAACAAACGTAAACCAATGACAACATGTAAGAAAATGACTTGATATATATAATTCATAAGCGTATTTACATTTACAAACATCTTTCTAACATCTTATATTTGTATCCAAAGAAAAAACAAAAAAATCCCCTACTGTTTGTCATTCTTAAAGTTTTCCTTGTGAACAAAAAAACAAAAAATCAAAAAGAGAGCCCCTTGCTGTTTGTCAGTTTTCATTTAATGCTGATTCCAACATCTTACAATTATCAATTTGAACCAAAAAAACGAAAATCCAAAACAATCCATGATGTTTGTCAGTCTTTTCATTTATGATGCGAACATTTTGGCTTGAAAGTCTTCTATTGTCCAAGTACGGGGCTCATCATGCAAGAACTTGACTGCTAATTCTGCTCTAAAGCTGTTTATGACGCTTTGTGCCAACTTGTTGTTAATTGGTTTGCAACGAGAGATCTGAGCCATGAGGTAGCAGACGATGATGCCACAATCAAGCCTGCAATGTGACATGGTATTGTCAGTTATTCATATTGTTTGGTTGTCTATGGTTTTTTTTTTTTTTTTTTGTGTAATATGGGTTCCTGTTACAATACTTACGATCCGTGTTTTTGCTGTGGTGCTCCTTCTATGCTGATCAATGGCTCATTATATGGCTGTGTTTCCTCAATGTTGACGTAGTTGTAATTTTCTACATACTGTTTCTGTGATCACATCATTTTGATTAGCCACATATATAACAACTTGTGTCAAGCATGATTTAAAGGAAGTTAAAGTGAATGACATGTACCAGTAATTCGGCATCCTTGAAGTAGTGATCAATTGCATTTTTCTCCCTTGGCCTCATGGAGTTGTAGTGCATCCACTGGCCTTGTTTTCGATCAAGTAGTAACAGAGTCCAATGGAATGGTGTTGCATCTTTGTTCCTTCCATTAGAGTTCATTGGAAAGTGGACATATCTATGATTCTGCATTTTGTATGGTGAGATTTGATGATTGAGGATGGTTTCTCTCATATTTTTGTTTTCAGCAGTGAGCATTGTCTGCACAAGTATGGAATTTAAGAGTATTAATGTCATTTAATGAATTCCATTACAGACATTGCAAAAAAGTTATTTGTGTTACCCAGCAAAGGCTACTGATGAAATATGATTTTTCATCCTCCTCCAGACCCTCCTTTCCCAATGTCTTGAGTTCATTTTCAAGGTCTGTTTGCTCTTTGTACAGCATCTGTGTATAACTATCAATTACCTGATGGATTACAGATACATCAGGTTATGTACGTTATAAAACACATGTTATTTAAACATTCAATAAATATACGATATTGTTGTAGTAGGTTTCTTACACTGCTTGATATATCAGCGCCAGATAGGATTGCAATTATGTCCTCATACAACACATTGTTTTCACTTTCTCCGCCCCAAACTGTTGCACTGCAATTGTACATGTGAAATGTTATTAGTTTATGTTTATAATGTTATTGATGACTTGCCAGAGTAATTTATGATGTTAACTTACTTATATCCTTCTGTGTCATATATGAGCTTTAACTTCTTCTTGTCAGCTTCAGTCAACAATTTGGTGATTGGGTTTTTTGGAAGCTTAAATGGTTCCTTCTTCTCTGATTTACTCTTAGCTTTGTTCTGTATTTGCTCATTTATGTCAATAATGTCCTTTGAGCAAGCAACCATTTTATCTCTTGGTACATTCTTTTGCTTCTTAGCCTTCTTCTGTTCTGGCTCTGCAATATTTTTTGCTGCTGCTTCTCGTCTCTTCTTTACTCTTTTGACCATTGATGATGGTTCTGGTACCTTATATGTAATGCACCATTTAAATATTCATATTGAATTGATTGGAGCTTAGTTATAATCATACAATAGTCAGATAAATTTTTATTAAAACATACCCAAAACCTAATAGGAAACTCAGATAAATTCATTACCAAACTCAGATAAATTGAAATATAAGCCACAAATTCATATCCATCTGAGATAAATTCATGTCAATGTCAGATAAATTCGTATCAAAATTAAATAAAATCTTACCAGACCTATGTAAAATCATTTAAGGCTCAGATAAATTCATTTGAATAGTTTGAAATACCTTTTCAGTTTTACTTTTGTTTGTTGGCTGAGGAGGCTGATCCCCCATCATTTGTTTTGCTGTTGGAAGATATATTTTTTCCAAACTCTTTTCAGCCAAATTTATCTCTGTGCTTGCATAAAGAAGTGTAGCTTCTTTTATCTTGTTTTCTAATTCAAAATTTGTTGCCTCAGTTATTGCAAGTTTATATTTCAATGCCTTTAATTCCTCTTCTGCATGTGCAGCTCTTGAAGAATTTCGCTCTGATAGCTGCTGCAGTTGCTTTAGTTGTTCAGTAAGGGAGTTGACTACAAGAGATGAATTCTCGAGCTTGCTTTTGAGGTCGTTGTTCTCTTTTTCTAGATCAGCATTTTCAGTTGTGACCTTCTCGTTTAAAGAAACCGCATCATCTCTTTCTTTGGCCAAGCTGCTTAGCCTTTTTCCCAATTCCATGCTTTCATTTTGTAGATTACAATTTTCTTCTCTTGCTATTTTCAATTCAACTATGATTTTGTCAAGTTGAGCTTGGGAGTCTTGTTTCTTAGTATTGCCTCCTTCAGATTCAGATAGCTTTGTTGTTGGTACTCCAATGAATGATTCACTTATGCTTCCAATTATGTCACTTACAACATTCTCTACAACTTTATCTGTTTTTCCTTTTATTTCTTCATACTGTTCCCACTCTGAAGATAATGTGAGAAACTCAACTCTTTCTTCAGTCCTAGCAATTTCTTCTTGCCCTTCCTTTTCTCTTTGTTCTTCTAATTCAGAAATTAACAACGTTTCTGTTGTTTGGGCCAGATGAAATTGGCTTGGGTCATGTTCTCTTGATGCTGACTGCTCAATTGCTTTAGTAATCTCAACATCATCATTAAGGCCAGGAATATACTGCTCATGTCCTTCTTGTACTATTTCAACAATGTCTTTGTTCTCTGTTTCAGCTTCCTTATTAGTTATTTGATTATCATCAACACTGCTTCTATTCCCATATGTCAGGAAGCATTTCTCTTCATGCAATGTCCTCTCCAATTTACCAACAATTACCTGAAGTGTGAGACACTGTTAATTTATAACAACAAGGCATATAAAATTCAGATAAATGTATCTATACTATCTGTTATATAGCATTACGTGTTTAGAAAAATTCAGATAAAATTACCTGTTTGATATGTAATGTATTCAGTGAATTTTTCTGCAGTGTGTTGTTTAAGCCCTTAAGATCCCACTTCAACAATCTAGGGAATTCACTAGGTTTGAATGGCTCCAACAACGACGTGTGTTCGCATAACCAATACTGTTCAAATGAATATACAATAACTTAGTCAATTTTAATTTATAAATAAATTGGTAAGTTGTAAAATTATAGATGTAAAAAGGATGTTTGTTTATCTTACCGGTAGTGCAAATAGACAGCCAATTACTCTATCTGAACCATCATTTCTGTTGTGAACTGATTGCATGAGAAACTTTGTTATCTCTTCTGTCCATGCATAATTTTTCATTTCAACATAATTCTCAACATAAATGACGTATGGCCATCCTATTGAATTGCCATGTGTTGATAAAAACAACGTCACAAGTATGTAAAGGCATATTAGTCTTGACACATCGGCGACATCAACTTCAGTTGCTCCATTGAGTGCAATATCCAGCTGTTCCTTTATTTTTGGCGCTGATACCCTTGGAATGTTTAAGAATCTTCTTTCTATGAATTCTGATTGTTTCTTCTTTGCATATTTCAAATCTAATGTCTTAGATCCATGTGGTATTCCAAATATTAGAGAGATGTCTTCTGATGTGAACGGGACTTCCAATTTTGAATTTTCCTTCTTCGCTGTTGTATGTGTTTAGAATTTGCATGATGTCTTTATCATATTTTCTGCATCTCTTCTCTGTAACTTTTTGGTTCAATATGGAATTTATAAGAAACCAGAAAGGTGTCTTCTTCAACTCAGCTTTATGTGCAGTGGTTATACTCGTTTTGATGCTATCAAATAGTCTCACTATTGATACCAAGTTTGATCTAAATTGCCAGTGTGGCTTTGCTTGGTTATTCTGCTTTGTGTAATTCTTTATATTTTGATTGCTTTCAGCTGTTGGTGTACATGTACACAGATAATTTAATACAAGATTATTAATATAAATCAATCCAAATCTAATCATAATCTCATATAGATAGAGAGATAAGTCAGATAACTTCATTGATAAGTCAGATAACATATACAAAAACTCAGATAAATTGACCTAAAATAAAGATAATCTCATACAGATAGAGAGATATAAGTCAGATAACTTCATTCCAGAGACACATAACCTATGAAAAAACTCAGATAAATTGACATAAAACACAGATAATCTCATACAGATAGAGAGATAAGTCAGATAACTTCATTGATAAGTCAGATAACCTATACAAAAACTCAGATAAATTGACCTAAACACAGATAATGTCATACAGATAGAGAGATATAAGTCAGATAACTTCATTCAAGAGACAGATAACCTATGAAAAAACTCAGATAAATTGACCTAAAACACAGATAATCTCATACAGATAGAGAGATAAGTCAGATAACTTCATTGATAAGTCAGATAACCTATACAAAAACTCAGATAAATTGACCTAAAATAAAGATAATCTCATACAGATAGAGAGATATAAGTCAGATAACTTCATTCCAGAGACAGATAACCTATGAAAAAACTCAGATAAATTGACATAAAACACAGATAATCTCATACAGATAGAGAGATAAGTCAGATAACTTCATTGATAAGTCAGATAACCTATACAAAAACTCAGATAAATTGACCTAAACACAGATAATGTCATACAGATAGAGAGATATAAGTCAGATAACTTCATTCAAGAGACAGATAACCTATGAAAAAACTCAGATAAATTGATCTAAAACACAAATAATCTCATACAGATAGAGAGATAAGTCAGATAACTTCATTGATAAGTCAGATAACCTATACAAAAACTCAGATAAATTGACCTAAAATAAAGATAATCTCATACAGATAGAGAGATATAAGTCAGATAACTTCATTCCAGAGACACATAACCTATGAAAAACTCAGATAAATTGACATAAAACACAGATAATCTCATACAGATAGAGAGATAAGTCAGATAACTTAATTGATAAGTCAGATAACCTATACAAAAACTCAGATAAATTGACCTAAACACAGATAATGTCATACAGATAGAGAGATATAAGTCAGATAACTTCATTCCAGAGACACATAACCTATGAAAAAACTCAGATAAATTGATCTAAAACACAGATAACCTCTTTGAAAACCAAGTTTAATACATTTCAAATTATTCTCATAGCATTTTATAAGAATCTCAGATACATTCAGAAGAAAATCAGAGCATATCGTGTTACAGTCAGATATTTTCGCTTGGAACCCTAACCCTGTTTAACCGTCATTGATAGCAATTAAAATTCAGATAAAATTATGTATTGTACAGATAAAATCATTTAAAGTCATTTTTAGTTGATATCAGACTAAGACAACTCAGTTAAAAGTCAGATAAAATGATTTCTAAACTCAGGAAACCCTCTCTGTTTGATGATTGACCTTGCTCTTGCTTTGGTTGAACTGTTGATTTCCTTTTCTCTTGATCTTTCGCTTGCTTTTTGCCTTGACTTGAGGTAATCGAGGACTTTGTTCTAGCCATTATCTACAGAGTTGAGTATAAAGCATAGATAAAATCAGAGAAGAACGAAATCAAAGACACTGTTAGGTTGTTAGTTTTTTTTTTTCAGATGAAATTATCTTTTACGACTTCGTTTTTGGAATGGAAGAAGCATTTTATCTGACCTTAAAGTGAAGACAAATCAGATGATCGAGGTCTTCAATTAGTTGATTTTGCTTCTAGGTTTTTCGTCTTCGTCTTCGCTTTTGATTTCGCCTTCGATTTCGGTTTCTGATGAATCGTCTATGATTCGCTGAATTGTTTTGAAGCGGTTTTAAACGAAGCGAAACTTGATGCTGACGTGTCCGGGGGCGTTTTTGTCTTTTTCAGTAGGTCATTTTCATGAAAGGACTTCCGCCGCTACGAAAAAAGTGAGTGGACCTTAAGCTTTAAATGGAAATGATGAGGGACCTACCGCCAAAGCCCCCAAAAAAAAGTCGGATAAACTCTCCTGTAGTTTAGTGATATTTCAGTAACAAGACCCTTCTAAATAAATGCAGGAAACGGACACCCGCATATAGTCATTACATAATTTGCCCGTACTTACAATTTACAAATAAAATAAAATTAAAGTTAAGGATGATATCAATAGTAAATAAAATATAATATGATTATAATGGTATTCTATCTTTAAAGAATCAATAAGAAATCTTTTTAACTTTTTTTATATAAAGAGTGAGTGTTTTTTTATTTTTTAGTAGAAAAAGGATGTTGTTTTATTAATTTTTTTTAAATGTGAAAATTTTGAAGATATATATTTTTGATGTGATCCCTTGTTGAAAATAGAGACTTTACATTATTTTTACTAACTTAGTAAATTGTCAAATGCAGAGAGAAGTAAATAGTTGAATCAACATCTAAGGAATAGTACAGATGGATTGGACCATGGCTTATGAATGGGTGGCTGCGGTTTTAAACTCACGCTCGCCTCTAGGCCCACTTGCCTAGGCAAAAGCCTGATTTATCCGGTGAGAGTTAGAAGCTGAAATAGTCGGTCATCTAAAGTTGGACACCCTTATTAATAAAAATAGAAAGTAGTAAATGATCCAATAAAAAAGAAACAAGAGGGAGGTTGAGACAAAAAGTAGTAAATGACAGAGAAAAATACCTATTGTAACCCATGCCTTGTTGTCATCTTAGTGCCACAAGAAAATAGTTTTTTGACACTTTTTTATAAAAATTAAAGGTCCTTTTGCCATTTTAGTCCGTTAGAAAGTAGGTTTTGACCTTTTCTTGTTAAAAAAGAGATGTTTTTGTTTTTTTGGTAAGCATAAACTTGATTTGACCCTCTCTTTTTTTTTTTTTTTTTCACTCTACTGTGCAAGGAAATTTACCAAACAGGTTAGAAATCAAGTCAATGATTTGAAGTGTTTTCCATATTTAATTTACGAAATATCAGCTTCATCTGTCTTTAATCTGTTAATAACAGCCGTCCATTACATTACTATTATTATTTACTAAAATGGACATGAAGAATCCCAGGCATGCACAGGCCAAGAAGAGTGCAGTGGAAGTGGTCGGACCCACAATTCCTATGAGGGGCATTTAAAACATTTTTTTTTGTTTTGTGGTGGGCCCCACCCCAATCCCCATCTGACGTGAGTCTGCACTCAAAAAGTGTCCCGCGCTCCTTTCCACACGGTGACCGCGACATGGTTGGTTAGTGCCCTGTGTGGCAGCGACGTTACTCTTTTTTTATTGGAATTTCTGCCAGAATTTCATTCCTGGATATGATGTGACAGACTGTCCCTGAAATTTCTGAACTTCATATTTTTTTTCTACAATTTTTGGATTCCAACCACCTTTTGACCTTTGAAAATCCAGGAATTCCACTCCCTATGCATTTTTGTGGAATTCCTAATGCTCAAGCCCAAAGAGGCATTCAGAAATTCCACTTTGTCTGAGAATTCAAGAATTTCTGAAATTCCACCAAAGAAACGGACTCATGTTTTTTGCGTTGCGCCTTTGCTAGCATTTGTGCGTATTTATTTCTTATGGGGTCGTAAATGGATTGGTTTTGGCCCAGATACATGGTGGATTCGGACCTGAATTTGTTAATGAGAAGAGGGATCAGGACTCGGATTCGAACTCTGTTCGAAATCAGTTTCTTGGTTTCGGAATCAAAACCATTAATGACCAAATGGAATCAGAACCGAAACTGGTTCCGGTCTGAAACCTAGTCCGCATCAGGTAGTCTGCATCATGTAGAAAATGATTTAGAAAAAGCTAAATAAATGATTAAAAAAAACTTTTAGGAGATTTTTTTTCAAAAATTAATATTATATGTCAGGTTTCGGGTCCATGGGTTGGAACCAAGGTGGAATCAAACTCGGACCCGTTTAGGTCGCAGCTAAAAAAAAAATGGACCAGACCCGGACCCATTTACTTATATAAACCTAAATAATGATCCAAATCCAGTTATTAACAGGTCGGAACCTCCGTGTAATCGAAGAATCGGTGACCTATTTACATTCCTAATGAATTAATTTCGCTTCCCATATGACACCAAAACAGATAATGCGAGTGCGTTGCTATCCACTTTCCACTGTGGGCCCCGCAATAGGTTGAGTCCACCTCTGAGATCATCCCGGTTCGCTTTAGAAAAGCAAAGGGGACCCACTTATCATCAGTCAAACTCTATCACATGCCTTGCAATGAGCCTTTTATTCATCATATCCAAAACTAATTGAACTGAGATACAAATTCCAATTGCAAAACTGTCGAATTGGAGAAAATTTTGCAAAATTGCACAAAATCCAAAGGTGTTCTTATGATTGGATTTGTAGCTAAAATTTAGGTAACTAATCTCTACTTTAATTTCAAAAGTGTTCTAAATGAATTTTCTAAATGAATCGTATGTATAATTAAAACGGTCAATAGTAAAAATTCGTTACTGTGGATTCAAACCTTTGACAGCCACCTTTCCTCACTGGAGAGTTCCTTCCTCATCAGAAAGGCCACTTTACCTCACCCAAAGTTGAGAGCTATCCCACTTACATGGGTTCAATGGGTCTCCGGCACCATAGCTATTGTGGAAGAAATGGAAAAAAAGTTCAGTAGTTTAGTGCCACTGGGGATGGAATAACCACAGTATCTGACCCACCTGCCACCATCAATGTTTTTTTTATGGGCTGACTGCAAGTCGAGGACACACCACTGCATAAAAATAAATTAACGGGAATTCGTAAAATCACGTGAAACACGTGGATGGATCCTCGAGCTCCCTTACCCAAAGCATAGAAAGAAAATTTTGAGTTTATAATTGTGATCCTCATCAATAATCAGGCCAAACTACCTGTACTAAATCAAAGGCACCTGGGGGCCCACCTAGTTTCATTCCCCCTCCACCTACCTTTGTATGGGGATAGAGGCTTGAATCATCATCCTAGCCACTTGATTAATTACCGACAGATTTTCACCGTCCAAAATGAATACAAGTCAATGCAGCAATTCAGTCCATTTGGATGGATATCAAACCCAAGACCGGTGACTATCATTTAGGGTCACTGTTTAATAGTCTGCTTGGATGGATCATTAGTTGGGGCTCCACCACGGGTTTTGGCACGCGGTGCTCACGTGCTTGGCGGACGAGATTTCCTTAGCCAAAGTGTCCAAACAGTACAATTCAATCCTTAAAATTCTTCAAACTGCTCATTTTTAGAGATCACAACATAAGCAAAATTCAAAAGAACTATACATGAAACTAACGCTAAACTTGTTTTAATTTCTTTAGCATATGATTATAACATCATGCTGAACCATCCTCTGAAGCAGGTTGGACCAAACCATCCCTGCAACAGAAAGCTGGCCTAGTATTTAAAACATACACTTGTACTGTTAGAGAGAGAGAGAGAGAGAGAGAGAGGAGAGAGAGAGAGAGAGAGAGAGAGAGGCCTCCTGGATTCTCAAACTGGTATTAATACAACCCTTCCTCAAACTGGTATTAATACAACCCTTCCTCTTGTGGCTGGTCTACTGTGTTTCAAATGATATATATGTACTCATTACTACAATCTTTTCTCATGTGCATCTTCATCACACTTTTTATCCTCTTGTAAATAACAAAAGCACATTTAACAACTACTTTGTTGAACTCTCTCCAATAATAAAATGACATTAAACAATCACTAAACACTCAAGACTAGCTAATCATCTCCCCTTCACCACCCTAGAAATACATTTACATTTTAATCCAACTATACATAGCTCATCTTGTACATTTATAACTTGAGTTACCACCTTTATTACCTGTGCTTATAGGAAAAACTTCCAAAACCCAGCGGTTTCTTTCCTCTGATGGAGAGTTTTGGAAACCTAAGATTACATTTCATGGCCATTTACGTACAGGATAAATAGCTAAACTGTGTTCCTTAACAATCAGCATTCACAATGAAAGACGGAGTTACTAAAACATCTGCTCTTGGGTGCGATCTTCCTCACCCTGGTCTCAGCATTGAAGGGAGAGGTGTAGATTCGATCCATCATGTTTATTTTGGGGGCCTCAAGAATTGTCTTGGGTAGAGACAAAGACCATTGCATGGCCCAGATAGCAAGTGGACGCATGTAGATTAGAGATCGGTAGTGACCGTCAGTCGTCCATCCTTCTGGTGTCTGGAACCAATACCTACAAACAACAGTCCACAAGTTCAGTGAAATAAAGCAATATAACAAACACACTATTTTCTGGAAGAAATGAGTCGAGACATAAGCAATTTCTTGTTATATAACATAATATAGTCACCAGTTCAACCAGTGGAATGAGCCAAAAAAAAAAAAAAATTCAAATTCACATAGCTTCCCAAAATTAAAGAAACTGCAGGACTAGGACTACATTTACAAGGAAAAATCTACAAAATGAACAGTTAGAATTGTCTGGCCACTATGAACGGTTAGCCATCGCCAGTCCACTGGATGGAAATTCTGGACCACAACATGGCCCACGACATGTGCCACATCATGAAAAAATCATCGATACTGTAGGTCTCATAGTATTAATTAATTTCTATTTAAGCATTCATTTCATCACCAATCCAAATCCTCCAAGTGTCTCACTCAGGCTTAACACGGTTGAGAGAAATGAAACTTTGAAGTAATAATTGGCAACATTCCATAAAAAAGAGGAGGGCATTCATTTTGAGCGATTCAAATCTTTAATAGGTGGGCCCACTATGAAATTTCATTTTTATCTCACTAGGGGAAGCATGAATGAGACAATCAGAGGATCCGGCTCTTTGTCCACATCTCAAATTGACACATGTACAACCATAGAGAAGAGGGGACCACTAATAATATGATCATCTTAACCATCCCACAAAAAAAAATGTGGCTCACTATATCAATTTAGATCCACTAATCAATGGGTCATGAGGTGGATAAGTCATTTTACAAAAGACACATGACCATCAGGAAGATCATTTCAACAGGTGGCCGGCAAATAGACAGTTCAAACTAGAATTAGCCAGTACTTCATGATCACCCAGTAAAACATCCATAGTTCAAAAAGATCATACATCAAAATGGACAGTCAAGGAACAGATAGGCACTTGGCATTGCCAATCACTCTGCACATGCCAATCCTTCCTTTTATACCTTTTCTTTTGGTTCAGCCCCTAAATGGACTTTCAAACCCTGGCCCAACCCCCAGTGAGCTAGGGTGGATGACTATCTTAAACTTTTAGATAGCACAATGACCAATAACTCCCTCTACCCACCAGGGTTAAAACCTACAACTCTCACTTCCAGAGGATTCAATGTCCTTTTACCAGCTGCGCTAAGCAGGTGGTGCTGCAATAATTTCTTTTAGATTTGTATTCATATAATACATGCATGTCAAGGTTAACCTATTAGACACCAACCTACAAGTTAGGTTCTGAAATAGAAGTTCATATCTAAGTCATATATGTTTATACAGTAATAAAATTCTACTACTATTTACTTCCTTAGTCTCACTGTCCATTCTAAAGAAAATCAGCAGTCAGATGGAATTGGTCTTAAACAAAATATCTGAGTTAAAACAGTCCAGTCAATGTAAAACCTTCCTGTTTCAACCAAGACTGTCTTGGCTGACTAATTAGAAATCCGATAGGACATGGAGCCTGGTCAAACTTAAGTAAACCAGCTTAAGTTCTATTAACAAATTTATAAACATTGAAACAATAAACAACAGCTACTCTACAGGACAATGAACTTACCCAAATCCCTCCTCTGACCAGCCGGAGATGAAAATACCCTCTGCTGCAGTAAATGCCTGGTGTTCCATTCCAGAATGAATCATAGTGGCTGCCACGCCGTAGGTAACTCCGGTCCAAATTTCACGCGACTGCATGCAGGACTCATCAACCTTACCAATAGGACTCATACCATTGACAGCACCCATACGCCCTCCTCCCACTTTCATTACATTGAATTCAAACACTTTTTGAAGCGCACTCCTGATTTTCTGTTCATCAAACAAGGGAGGTAGACCAGATGAAGCTGTGTACCACTGCCCAGCCAACTGATCAGCCTGTATAGATTTACTGTTGCTGCTTGACCCACTATCATAGTTAAAATATGATCCATTCCACAGTTTTGATTCAAACACTGGTCTGGCCTTCTGAAATTTACTCATGCACTTGTTGGCGAAGGCCCTGTCGCCAAGGCGATGTGCCATAGCAGCTGCAGCTTGTAAAGCAGCCAGCCACAAGCATCCACAGTATGCGCTGATGCCATGAACAGTCCAAGCATCATATGTCTGATCTGGAAATCCATCATTCTCAATGAGACCGTCGTCATCCCTGTCAAACTGATCCATGTAATCTATGGCAGCACGAACTGCCGGAAAAACATCCCTTCCAAAGGACATATCTCCTGTTGCAGCAAAATCTCTGTATACCTGAAGCACAAATTTCGGGTTCAGATCTTTCCATTTACTCGTATCATGAATGTTATATGCATTCATTTCACGCCAAGGATCATGTGTGCCCAAATCATGTGGAACAGCTCCCGCAACCTTACGTATTCCCCAGTTACCATCAGCCAGAAACTTGATTTTTCTTGTATCCTCATGTAATACGGCATTTGCAAAGTCACGTTGGATACTCAGTTCAATTTTGGGGAACAATATCAGAAGAGCAAAAGAAGCGTAGAAGTGTACATCATATGTACACCACATGATGTATTCAACTCCCTCCAAGTACAGAAACCTCCCAACATTGTCATCATGGTCCAGCAGTTTTGGAAGGCCATTTCTCTTCTCCCGAGGTGAAGATCTAGAAATCATTTTTTCATCATTATCTTTTAATCCATTGATTATAGAATGCTCTGAAACTGAACCAAGCTTTCCATCCACTTTAGTTGAAGTCATTCTCACATCTCCATTTGCTATTTCTGTATATTTGTGGCGACTTCCACCGAAACTTGAGTTCTCATCTGTGGCGGGAGATTCACCATCTGCAATATGGAAGTTTCCATAAATCAATGATCACATGGTTACTCAAATATCCAATGTGGAACATATCCAAAATAATCAAAATAATATAAAACCATATGCTTAAATTTCCCAAAGCCCACACCGTTAAATAATCAGCAGCAGAAATAATTTACTCTGACGAATCCAAGGTCACAGGGTTATTCAAATATTATTTACATTGGCAACAAGCAGAGGCCATGTGATTTAATCTGCATTATAGCATATTGTGATCCTAGAAAACAACATTGTTTTTTCGTGCATACTTCATTAGCAATCTAACAGATTGACACAATGCATTATAAGAAAAGATTAGTACCGATCCAGACTGTCCCTCCAGCAACCAAGAAGTACAGTTCATTAAACAAAGTGAATTTGTACCTGCAAATATAGAACAGGCAACTTTAGTTTTCACTGCACCATGACTAGGTCCAAGAACTGCCAATGAATGACAATAAGGGGAATTGAAAAACAAGATTTTATCAGAAATAGAAGCAGCAGACCAACTTATAATGACAGAAGCAGATAGCATAAAAACTGGCCATCAACATTTTACTGACATGCTTGGAGATGTTTTAAAAACCATACAAACAGTTAAAAAATCTGAAAAACTCTACAATAAACATGGTATAAAGTTTCAACCCACAAACATCAAATATCACATACTCTAAACAGGAAATTAATCCACATATATCAAACTTTAACTGTTATTTCACAGCTACAGAAAGAAATTTTTGTAGGCTTTGATGTGCCAGAATTACCATTCAGGAAGTCTTTCATCTTTGAGGATAGGACTTTGCCATTTCTCAATCTCTTCCTCCCACCATTTGTAATCTGGTCAACATTCCAAATTACATAAGATTCTTTTTCCATTCAAACTAACATAATTGTTAAAACCTAATATTACAGCAACAATTTAGAAACTAAAAAACAAGTAGGAGAGAAAAAATAGAAAGGGAATAAATTTCAACAGAATAGGGTTAAAGCACTCTGGACTTTCAAGATAACTGATAAATTTTGCAAGAAATGTTTGAATAAAAGCCACCCAATTGATATTTTTACATACTCATCAAAGCATCATGGACCAAGTCAGCAGCTGATCTTTCTGAAGTGCCATAGAACTTCGTATACCTCCTGTGGTGAATAAGGAAAATATTAAAAGAAAGCACACCATTAGCTAGAGACATCCAAAAGACCAATACTGGTAGAAGATATCAAGACCTTAATTTCCAAAAATACAAATAAATAAACAAAAAAAGGAGCAAAAGAGTGTTGGTATTTAATATCTAGTAAACATTTATATATTCATATGGTTAATCAATCGATCAAGCCTCATCCCACTAAATAAGATTGGTTTATGAATTATTGTTGTAAGCTCTTCAGTAGTTTTGTTTCAATCTTCCACTTCGTCGCCTCGTTTTTGGTGGATGCAGGATCCACAAATCCGTCTTTTATCTGGTGGAACAAGTGCCCCACCATGGCACATATGCTGCCACTTGTATCACATGAAAAGAACTGCCAAGCTAGCATAACTTGTTCTTGAGTTGGAAGTGTAAATTGTTCTACATAATAATAGAATTAAAGACATAATAATAGACTTAAAGACACTTTGAACATGAATAAATAGCAATCAAGATTCAAGCAGGATAAAAGGATATGAAGGACAATTCATATTTACCTGTGGTAAGTACTTCCCTTCAGAAACTTAACTTTTGGGGATGCCCATGCTAAAGCAAATGCAACAGTACACTTTCCATGAGGTTCAACCCATGCAGATGCTGACACTGCTGCACAAAGGGTGTCACCAGGTGATGATGGAATACTAGGGCCCTCACTGAAATTTTCCCTGTCAAATTGGCCATCCTTGAGCAGAAGATAAAATAAGTTAGAATATGCCAAGGACACAAAGCAAGGCCCATACAAACAGCAAAAAAAATTGCCTTAAAAAATGCTCTGACAAAGTAATCCTTAAGAAGGAAGATTCACGAGCAAAAGAAGTCACTGGGAGGAAAGTAATAATAAATAAACATAACCATACAAATAAGTCACCAAAAGAACAACTGTATATTCTAATCAATTAATAGCTTGCAGAAACAATTACCTTTTCCATTCTTCCCCACATATCCTTGGCTGTGATACGAGTTTCATCCGACAGCCCAAAGTATGGCAAAACAGTCACATTGACATTCTGTGTTTCACATGCAGCAATGGCAAAACTGACGGGAGGGTTATCTTTTGCAGTCCTGCAAGATTGCCACCATATTCAGAGATGTTTTAATGTTCTCATAGGTATTGCAAAAAGTTACTGCCAATTGTAACACACAGGCAATATAATAGCTCTACAGAAATAGAAAAAGAAACTTGGAAGGTATACTTATGCATAACTCTGATCTAGGTTATGAATTGGAAAGGAAAGAAAAACTGTGGGTAAAAACCAAATCTCAAGTCAAAGTTCCAAATATGGCGGGGATGAGGGATAGGAAGCTGGTATGGAATTTTCCAGGACCACAAGATATGACCTAAAGGATATCTGCTAACCAACCGTCATAAAAGAGCAAACAAGGGTTGACAACTTGCTTGTGATGTAGAAGCACACCGGATACTCCATCTTCGCCTCTGCAAAAAGAAAGAGAACAGTCCATCTCAAACTCAAAGACTCCACCATTGAAGGATTGTTTTAACAATACAGCATCATATATATTATATACTAACATGAATGGCTCGTTCACATGACCTCCTGATAGATGTGAGGTTCCCCCAATTGAATTCTGTGACAATGAGAAAAATTATGGATGCAGTAGTAATAATAATAATAATAATAATAACAACAACAATTATAATACTTCTTTAAGAAGAATGAAAACTAAATAGGAGAAATTCACTTACCGCCCATGTGAAGAGCAGACTAACTTTTGCCCTTTCTCTTCCGGTGTTCACCAACTGCATTGAGCAAAAAGCAAGAGAAATTCAGGTAAGTACGACACAGGAGCCAAAACCTCCTAATATATTGTAAATATATAAGCTTATAATCATATTCCTAAACAAAGTCATCATCAACTTTTGGTGCCGGACCACCCAAACAAGCACCAGTGTGGAATCAGCTAGGTGGCCCGATACGTTGATAAGTTACAAACAACAGGTGGTATTAGAGATTCAGTTTGAAAAGGTTCAAGGAGGAATAGCCACAAGATAAGTAAGTGGTGAAAAGACGGGTGAAGGGTTGAGACTTTACACTTCAAAATATAATGATATTGACACAATGGTGACACTTATTTGGCTAATATTTCACATGCTAGATTCAAAATTAAGATCCGTCAGTAGTGGGATGGATGGGTATGAGCTTTATCTTTCATAAGGGCCAACCAGATCTTGATCCATCCAAAAGTGAACATGAAGTACCATGCAGAGTGCAGAGAGAAATGTGCAAGTCAAATATGTCATCTTTAAGACTATAATAGATTTCTGTCCTGTCTAAACTAAGGTGTGAACTCTGTTATAAAAGACAAGAACTAAAAAATCCTAAATTATCAGCAAGTAAAAAGTCATGATTTATCTGCCCAACAAAAAAAGGGAAAGCAAATGCATGACTCCAATGAAAGATAAGGGCACCGCAACTAAAATGGTACACTTGAGGAAAAGGCAGTGAAATATTTTACAAGACAAATCTCTAATTGGTGTATTTTGGAGATCCACTCATGTACAGTTCTAAGGTGTGTTCCCAATATTTTCCTCATCTTTTGCTATGTTACATTATTTTGAAAATCAAGTCAAAATTTTTAGTGGCAGGTGCAATTTCTTCGAGATAGTGCTTATGCAACCAAACTATGAATTTGTTTTCATAACCATTGCCTTAGGAACGGTATCCTTTTCTTTTATGAAAGGCAATCTAACTTGAAGCCATAACCTCATAGTTGTGATAATGGGAATTATATCTTATTTTATCAATATAAAACCATCATCCATGTATCATTTCATCAAGCAGTCATTCAATAATTAACCCTGATAACAGGGAGAAAAGAAGTAACCCAATAATGAACATATCAATAATGCACTTACTTTTTTCATGATAAGAAATAAGTTATTTATTATAAGGCAGTGGATAAAAAGCAAGAAGAGGAAAGATTATTCCTCCAAAATAGATCTACAAGAGGGGAGAACGATCCTCAAACATATGAAAAGGCTCCTACTACCATGATGTCTTTCCCATCCTCTTGATGTTTTAGTTTTTGTTGTTCCTTTAGATTCCACCTCCTGAATTTTTTGAAGTTTGATCAGTGAGATCAACATGCAATGTGTTGCAGTCACAGAAATGGCAACGCGCATTTGTCATGGAATTGGTGAACACTCTTATTTCAAGGAACTAGGAAACGGGGAAGACCATTGAAGACCTTAAAACGAAGCAGCGAGAAAATTTATGATGAATTGTGGAGGTACTGAAAACATGGCTGCAAATAAGGTTGACCAGAAATAAAAGAGCACACAAAGCTCAACCCAAATAGACAGGATAGGGCTAGATAATGATGGTGAACAAGTCCTAAGGGGGTGTTTGGAAATGAGATATGTCAAGAGATTTTGCTATATTATCTCCTAGTTTAGAATATAATCTATTCACCTAAAAATGAGGTGTTTGGGTAACTTATAAAGTAGTATACAATATCTCACTTTCTTCCAAAAAAATTTTATATTAGATTATTCAAGGATAAGCTGAATAAAATAATCTTTTGTTAAAAAATCTTTCCTAAATACAAACGGAGTATTAGTAAAAACCATTGGAGAGTTCATGAACAACCATTAATTATAGTGGCCCACTATATGTTTTAAGATCAATGATTCTTATAGGAGTGCAACTATGACTCCCAATATTATATTGGCCCCATAGTGCTTACAAATTTAATGCGGGCTCCTAGATTACATAGCCCTTGTTAATTATCAATATTAGTTGGATCTTACAAATGTCAAATTAGGGGGCTTTCATCGTGATAACCAACATTAGGCAGGTCCCATATTGCCATAATTAGCTGAGTTCCATATTGATTACCAAGATTAAATTGTGTGATCACAATTATCAGTTTGCCATTATTAAATGGGTCCCACTATTTGATAGCTCCCCTAGTGTTAATATGACTACCAACATCAAATGGGTCCGACAAGGATTTCTCGTAGATGGATTCATGAATGATGTCTGACATTAAATAAGGTTTTACCAAAAAATTTAAAAACTAGAGAGGGGCATTTGTGATAATCACCATTAGATGTATTACACTATGGTTACCAACATTTGACTGACCCACCTTAATTAAACAACAATGCTTGGATCTCATGGTTTTAACATTTAATCCTGTGATTTTTTTTTAACAATAGATGGGTCCTACCATGATTATTAACACTTATGATTACTAATTAGTGTGTCCAACAATGGGTCAATTGATTACTTTCTCTCTTTTTCTTGTTTGGTATATCATCTTGTGAGTGTTTTTTTTTTTTTATTACTTCAAAGGTATATTGTAATTTGTGGAAATCGCCAAACACCATAAATAACACAATATAATAATATGACACTATCTTTTACTATGATAATGAAATCTTACAATATTTAAATTTGTTGATATTATGTTATGCATTTATCCAATCACCCTCTAAAGTTAAACGCAAGTTTGACACTTACAGTATAAACAAACACAGAAGTAGGAAGACTGCTCTCTTGATAATTATGTGGTATGAATGGTGATATTTGGCGGCATGAAATCTTCAGATCTGGGTCGGGTTCTCCTGCAGAAAAGAAGCATAATAATATTATTTTTGAATGTATAATGTTTGAGTGAGCAATGATAGGTGGACCATGGAATGAGGGGAAAGGATAACTATTATTGGAACATATCATCAACAATACCATCGTATATAGTCCACGCCCTTGGAAATAGAGCATGATATGTCGAATGCTGACCACTCAGATTCCAACCCCAAGACGATATACCCTGATCACCAGATTTTCTGAGAAGGAAATTTAAACTCCAATTTATTAACTGTTAGTCTACAATACTGTGTATGACAAGAACAATTACAAATAAACATGACCCATCCCATTTGTAATAAATAATTAAAAATTCTTCACCCTTCATGTTGACCAGGGGCTAAAACCGATGAGTAGGTTCTGTTTCCTCCATCTCGAGATATAAAAATCTGAAATGCCAAAGATGTAAATAAGATCACCAGATCATAGTGAAATGTAGTTTATTGCTTTATAAGAACATAAACCAATTTACATATTGGAACACAGGTTCGTTAAAAGACAAGATAATTCCATGAGAAGTAACAAATGAGACTCCAGATTATTTCAGAAATTGTGGGTATAATTCCAAATATATTTTTCTGTTTTCATGTTCTCCATAATGTCTATACACACAACACACACAATATATATATATATATATAGAGAGAGAGAGAGAGAGAGAGAGAGAGAGAGAGAGAGAGAGAGAGAGAGAGAGAGAGAGAGAGAGAGAGAGAGAGAGATATTTCCATAATAAAAATAAAAAAGATTTTGTGTCAATAGTTTAGCCTGATGGCTCTCTCCAATATTAGTCTAACTGGGATTCAGTCAGTAACTCATACCCCACATCAGTATGTAAGTAAAGACCTATACAGCTCATCAGAAATGGAAATGCATTTATTTATCATCATTATCATCATCATCATCATCATCATCAGAGCCCCCATCAATCTGGGAAAGGCTTAAAGAGTTCTACTCTAAAACTGTAAGCATACATGGATGTAACCAATGCATAAACATGCACACGTGTGTTACTCGCGATTGCATGTACACATGGGAGGCATTAAATCCATGATGAACCAGAACAGCACATAGAGTGTAAATAATAAAAATACACAAGTAAAATGAAGGTCAGAGGCCTACAGAGAACTGATTTGACAGGATGGGAGATGCTTCACATAAACCAGGAATAATTTGCCAGTGTCTGAACTCTCCTCTAAAACCTCTTGATATGCTACCACTTCTGCAAAAGGTACAAAAACTCACATCTCAAATAAAGAATCATAATTAGAACCAACTCATTTAAGATGCAACATTCTTTTTTTTTTTTTCAATTGGTATCAAAGATGGAATATTCACCAGCTACATACCCCATCCCCCCAAGTGGGACACCTTGGGAAGCCGAGGGCTTACAACTTTCACGTGTAAATGGATCAATTGGTGCTTTCTGCAGAAAACATTAGATAATATGAAAAAAACAAGCTATATTTAATATGTCAACTACGCATAGCACATATAACCAGCATTCATCCTAACAGTTTAAAGAAAGACCATTACCCTTCCCTGAGAAGCTTCTTCTCTAACATATGACCATAGACGAACACCAAGACGAACCTAGATCCCAAGATCACATAGCTACTCAGTAAATGAAAATAAAAGGCACATCATAGCTATTACAAAATGAGGCCCTTGTTCGCTGCATCCATCAAATAAGTACTTAAGAAAAGAGTGTTTTACCATCTTCATTGCCTCCATAAATGTTACACTGAATTCTTTTAGTATATTAGCATGGCTGTTTAGTCTCCTCCTCCATGCTTGTTCTGGTGGAGCAGCACTATCAGAGTCCAACTACAAGCATGTCACCAAGCAAAGATTAGAAGTGCACACAAGAATATGGCAATATCAGAAGGCTTGTATAATCCCGAAAACATTGAAAATCCTGAAACTGGCGAAGTTTATGCGATATCAATGTGAAACACCCACCATTCTCTGGTGGAACAGTTAGTTAAATGCCTCATTTAGTTAAATGCCTCATTTAGTTAAATGCCTCACTTATGCTACAGGTTAGAAAACTCATACTTTGACTGTCTTTGCTTAAGTGCCACTGAAAGTATGATGGACAGGATCATGCCATAGCTTCAGAATGGTTCTTCATAGAATTAAAAACATAGAGGAAAAGCAAATAAAAAACGAGGCAATAACAACAAAGCATGTAACATAAAGCTTACTTCTTCTTCTTCTTTCTTTTTCTCCAGTTAATTCAATAGTCGATTGTCTCAGGCTTTCAGCCTTCTTCTTGGCCATTTAAACATTACGATATAGGAAAAATGATATGGAGCATAAAGAAGGATTTTAGTTCCATGTTTTTTTTTTCCCTCACAAAGTAACATACCATGGTCAAGTCGTACAACATGTTTTTGGTCCAAGAAATATGAAGGACTTAAAAATAATAATAACTCGATAGATTACGCCTAAACTCAAAAGCATGTCACAGAAGAAGCAACACGAGCTTTGTTCACTGAATTAGACCAACTGTAGAATCAACTTGGACCGTCTTCTGGGATCTGGCACAATGGTAAAACATTCCTGATGGAAGTCAGGGTTATGGGCTTGAACCTGTTTAGATGGTTACCTCTGTACCTGTACTCCCTATAGGCAGAAAATTTTATCACAAAACAAGCACCTCAAGATCTACTTACCAAACTAGACCAATAGTCAAATCAACTTTGGCCGTCTTCTAGTGCTCGGCACAATAGTAAAACATACCCTCCATTATGGAGGGTGGCCGCATGGGTTCAAACCAAAGTAGGTCATGTTTGTATCCTTATAGATAGTTCACATTGCAAAAGAGCATTGCATAGAAAGGGGAAAAAATTCAATGTGGATTCATATTCTTTAATTGTGTGCCTTTGCTCCTATGTTGTCAATCCTAACTTGAACCTAAAAAACTTACAAACCTGGCACCCTAGCGCTCACCGAGAGCTAGTAATTGAGTATCAAGCCAAAATAAAACCTTACCAATAAAATAGGCAAAGATAATTTCAAAATAAGTAAATAAGCACAAGGGCTTCCAAATAAGTAAATAAGCACAAGGGCCGAGTTTTGGATGCACCCCTGTGCAAGCCTCCACACTCCAATAGTAGATTGATTTCCACCCAAACCACAAATGAAATTGCAACGGGACACCACAGGTACCACACAGATCAGATCCGCCGCATTATCTATGTACTATACATTAGGCAGAAAGCTAATCACAAGTTACAAAACCCAACTAGAACAAATTAACCCCTACCAAAGCACAAACAAACAAACAAATGGGCACACATTGTATAACTCAAGCAACCAAATCACTCTAGAAGAATTTCACACACAAAACCAGAGTTACAGAATTTCAAGGAGAACAGCACAATCTGAAAAAATGACTCACCAACTGCAAGGTTCCCTTGCTGACATACTCCTCGGGAGGCCACGATTGCTTCCGGCAATAGAAAAGATGTCCAGAAACCATCTTTGAGAGATTGGGACGAGCCAAATCTCACATGAAACAATCAGAAACACCCCAAATCATAAAAACTTCGAAACCATCGACAATCAAAGTCTTCTTAAATAGTCCTAAATCATGCTCTGCAAATCAGCAAGCTTCTTCCAAACAAAGATAATTGCAAATCCTCAACCTATTACATACGCAGTTAAACAACTTTCTTACATCAAAGATCAAATCTTTAGATTCTAAAACACCAAAATCTGATAAAAGAAATATCAACTGCAGATCAACGAGTTCGTTGAACTGCAAAAAATCAACTTTCTTCACAACTCTGTATCAGATTCCTCCCGATCCAAAAACTTACACTTCAATTCCCGGAAAATCAGATACATACAAGCATCAAAACCTCAAAATATCACACAAGACTCTCCAAAACTACAGAAATCTAACCACTGTTCTTCAACTTCAAAACTCACATGCCACTCAAACCCCCACTCAATCAACTCCGATTCTCACCCTTTCCAAAACATACAACACTGTACGGATGATGAGTTCTGGATCCTCAAAGTTCTCCAAAACTTCGAGCACATTCAGATCAAACGATCTCAATTCTCATCCAAAACCCTAGTTTCCAGTTCAATTCAAGTAGAGGAAAGATCGAAGGAGACGAGTAGAAGAGAAGATGCCTTCAATCTGATCCAAAAACCTAGTCTTTAACTTCAATTCAAGCAGAGAATGATTGGAGAAGAAGAGAGAGATGCGTTCGATCTAATAAAAACAGCGCGAGGAATCCGAAACCGAAATATCGAAACTGGTAGCGGAACGGGAAAGACAACGATATGGATAATAGAGGGAGGACTCAAGGAGTCGAAATGTATTTGCTTTTCTATGGTGGGAGAGTGTTATGTCGTGTCGTTGGAGGATGGAAAATTTTCGAATAAGGGCTTTGCTTTATTTGCAATAAAAGCCATAGCCTTCAAAACTTTTTAAATTGGAACTAAGTTTTTAAATAAATTATCAATTAAGGACAGAAGCATATTTCCAACAACTTTTCCTCTCAAAATTTTTAGGTATTCAAATCACCCTTCACTGGAACAAAATCAGCTTTCACTTTCTTTATGTTTTTCTTCTTTTCTCTCTCAATATTCTCATTGACAAACGGCGGCAACCAACATTTCCACAACAGCGACATGTAGTTACTATTGAAAGCATGTCATGGCTTTTAACTAAATGATAAGTTACGTATTTAAAAAAAAAGATTTTATCAAAAAAAATAACTTTAAGTGGCCACTGCACCAAACATGAAACTTTAGTCAGTAGTGCACCAAACAGGGAATCTGTACAGAAAAAGTATATTTTTTCACCATTTTTTTTTGTTGCATTCGACCTTCATTTTCTATGTATAACAAGTGAGGGTTACATCCGACCCTGAGCAGGCATAACATCTTCATCTTCTTCCTCGAGTGTCGAGTTTTCGATTAAAGGAAGAGATGATTGGAAGATCTAAGCTAGTAAATTACCAATCGGCCCTAAAAATGTTGTTGGTAGGTTGATCAATTTAAGAAAGATTCGGTCCCTAATAAATGTTGTCGATTAGTTGTGCATCATGTGAACTGCTGGTGCCCTGTTCTTTTCCTCATCTCTGGTTTTCTTGTTGGCAGCATCTTTTATTTTAGGCCATTTAGTATCTTCTTGTATGGGCATGATTTTTCTGGCCCAAAGCACAAATGAGCGTAGATCTTAGCCATTGAATTGCTCCTCCAATCCATTCTTCATTTTCAGCAAAATCTATTTCATGTGATGTTGCACAAAACCATAGCATGCTAGAACTTGGGTTTGAAATTGTAAGAGTTTTTTTCCGAAATGATCCTCTATGAGAAATTTGCCAAAAAATAACTTTAAGTGACAGATCTTCCAGTCCTCTCTTCCTTTAATCGAAAACTCGAACACTCGAGGAAGAATGAAGAAGATAAATAGGTTATGCCTGCTCGGAGTCGAATGTGATTCTTACTTATTATAGCGAAGGTCGCAGTCGACCCTCAATACAAAAAATAAGGTCGAATGCGACTACAAAAAAAATTGGTGAAAAAAGTTATTCTTTCTGTATGAATTCCCTGTTTGGTGCACTACTGGCTAAAGTTTCTTATTTGGTGCAGTGGCCACTTAATTTTTATTTTATTTTGTAAAATCCTCTCAAAAATAAGAGTTACAAAAAAATAACTTTAAATGGATGGTTATCTTTAATTGAGAATTTAATGGAAAACTTAAATCCTTAATTTGAGAAATTTTGAGAGTTGTGTCCTCTTTTGAAATAAGAAGAAAGTTTAAGTCCTAACTTAAAATTTTGCTGACTGCTGACGAGGACTTTTTCGGGTGGGATTACTACAAGAATGAGTTCGGTCGTTGTGGTGCTGCCACGTGGTATTTCAAATCATTGGCATAAAGGTTTCGGCCGATACGTAGCGTACAATTATCAAATGCGTGCGGGGCTTCTAAATCCTAATTCCATCCTCCACGGATTTATATTTGGATTTTGTGCAAATCTTATTCGGGAAATCGAAATCTTTCCCAATATTGTCAAATCAGATTTTTTTCAGTAAGTTTGAATGCAAATAATGGAAAGAAGGGGTTTGTAAGAAAAATAAAGACAATTCTCATTTTAATGGAAAGCTTTGATTGTCTTTGAATACATATGAATTTTTAGGGCTGTTGATGGAGTGGATCATGGTGGGTAGAGCAACCCAAGTTTAAGTCTATTTAGGGCTATTGTATGCATGGGTAATCAGCTTTGATTGTCTTTGAATACATATGAATCTTTAGGGATATTGATGGAGTGGATCATGGTAACCCAAGTATAAGTCTATTTAGGACTATTGAATGCATGGCAATTGAATACATAAGGATTTATGGTCAATGAGCTGTAAAAATAAGGAAAAGAGTGGGGGATAAATGATATAAGATGGGGATGGAGATGTAGACTGAATCTTTACCTTTATTAGGGTGATGGTGGCATCATTATTTTTCATATCCCCTTGATTCGTTTTCTATTACAGGGTACAGGGAAGGTTATTTAATTGCCATTTTTTTTTATATATTTACCTTGGTTTCTTAAATTTTGACTAAACTTTACAAATATAATGTTTGGAAACTCTAGTCTAACTATTAAGATCTATTAGATTAATGTCTAAAATTAAAGTTGAGGGGCTATTCTATTTTTTTTTAAGAGTTTCTTTTTTAGCTAAAACGGATGGAGGTGGATAACGTAAGATTTATGTGGTTTAAATGAAAATAACATCATGGGATTTTCAAAATGACGCAAATGGTGGGATTTAATATTATAATTTTTAAAAGGTGGGGCCTAATTACCACAATTCCTAAAGTGGGCCCGAATCACCTCATGAAATAAGAGCTTTTTTTTTTCATCATCTTGAAAACTTTGAGTTCATTTTCATCGAAAAACACTTGTAGATTTTGCATTTCCACCTCCACCCACTTTAGCTAAAAACCTCTAGAAGAAGGGAACCCCGTTAGGGTTTTTTTTTTTTTTAGTGATAAAAGCTCTAATTTGTAAATGAGCTCTAAAATAGAGAATATATATGGTCTTGAATTGCAAGAGATTCTATTACATGAAACAAGGTTTAAGTCCAAGTTTGACATGGACGAAAATCTCAAGTTCGAACTCACCTGATTAAAAATGTAACAGGTTCAATCCTGTCATTAAAAGTTAAATGTACAATTAAGGATTTGGTCAAAGCCCATTGAAGGTCCATCTTTATTAATTTGATAATCATTTATCATTTCCATTCTCCCTAATAACCATCTTTATTAATTTGATAATCTCATTCAGCCACTCAAACTAATAGGTGGAGATAGGTTTTTTTTCTAAGTTTGACAAAGTAATATATACTGTTGTTATAAGAAAGATAAATTCAACCTGGCTTGACTTCAAATGCAAGTATGAGCTTGACAAAGAGCAGAAAAGGATGAGCCATCCAACATTTTCAATGCTTCTGTCTCATTCAAAAGATGAAGAAAAGTCAAGACCCCAGCTAGACTGCATTTCTCTAAGGAAAAAAGATCAATCCGGATAGTCAAATCTTAAATGGAGAGTGTTTCATTAAAATCAATGACCTTTATAGTCAAACATTTCAATTGTTTGTTTATGAGTCCACTACAATAAACATAACTTGGCCCTGTTTGGTAATTTTATTATAAAATAAAGATAAAGTAGAGTATCAAATCAAAAGGGAATAAAATATAAGTGGGTTATAGTGTGAAATCCTTTTGACTTTCTATATAAGAAAGTAGAGTGTTTTTGTCTTGTAGTGGAAAAACAAAGTTTTTTTTTTTTAAAAAAAGGAGGAAATTTTGAAAAATTGTATTTTTGATGTGATCAATTTTAAAAAAATAAAGACTTTACTTAACTTTTATTAAACTAATAAAGTATCAAATGGGCAGCTAATAGGGCTTTCATATGCCTTCCACTGAGACCCACAAAGGGTTCACTATAGGCATATAGGAATATTGATGTCCATGACATGAGATTTAAGGGAAGGAATTTATTCTATTTTTGTCTGTTGGGAATTGCCACCTTGCTTGCTTCTTCAGAGACGTGGGAGAAGGGCAAAGCAGTTTTAAGGCCAGATGTTGTTTTAAGTTGATTTAGTTTAGTGGTCCTCTTTCTCTATCATGATGAGCTCAAATCAAACCTGTTAGATGTAAAATGACTTTAATCCATTTGCAAAGTGATAAACCAAGATTGAAAAACGGATAAAAGTGTTACTTGTAATTGTGATTAAAAAAACCCCAAGGGGTTATATATAATGTTCTAAAATAGGTTTTTAGATGAGTGGTGCTATTGGCACAACAAATTTTTCTCTCCTCACCACACTAGAAGACAAATTTTTTTTTCCTAAACTACCCTTCCTCCCTCCTCCCTCTCTTCCCTTCCTCCTCCTCCCTCCTTCCTCCCTCTCCCAGCCTCCACCCTCATCCCCCTCCCCTCCCCCTGAGGGAGGCCAGAGGCCAGCCGGCTGGGGCTTCCTCCGCCGGCTGCCGGCCGATCTCCCTCCCCGCCGGCGATTGGGAGGGGAAGGGGGAGGGGGAGGGAGAAGAAGAGTAGGGGAGGGAAGGAGAGGGAGGGAGAGAGGGAGAAGAGGGAAAGAAGAGGGAGAGAGGAAGAAAGAGGGAGAGGGGAGGCTGGGAGAGGAAGGGAAGATGAGGGAGGAGGAGGAAGAAGGAGGAGGAGGGAGAAAGGGGGAGGGGTAGTTTAGGAAATGTTTTTTTTTTTTTCGCGGTGGGAAGAACAAAAATTGTGATGCCAATAGAGCTCCCCTTCTAGATTGAAAAGTCCTTCAATAATATTTAGAAGAAAAGGGTAAAAGGCTGATACTGATTAGATCACAACCATTGATTTTGATGGACAAAAGTTTCAAAAGTTACATATCAACGGTCATGCCAGGAAGCATCAATATGCATCTCATGAGTTTGTCCACTTATGTCTCTATCTATTTGGCTGCAGGAGAGGAAACCTTAGCCACCCAATTGTCCTTTTGGTTTTGACTTGGTGGCTAGAGCCCAAAAGAAAATTTTGGCCGTCTAAAGTCCAATATTGGCTCATTTTTCTACGTAACGGTCAGACAACTCTACTTTGAAAAGTGCAGGCAGTGTTTGAAAACTACATGAGCCAAACACCCAAGTTTGAATTTTAGAAAAGAGCACCTTTACATTGTTTAAACACCAGCCATCACCCTAGCAAGACAATATTCTCCAACTTGTGAATATACCGTGTAATTTGTGGGAGGGACTCACTTGGATGCATTTCTATCATTGTGGGTAGGTAGGATAGATGGAAAGGTCTCTTTATCCAAACTCTTAATTTAACAACATTAAAAGTTGATGGTCTAATAATCATGGAGTTCTTTAGGTTCAATCCAATGGTGAGGGGATGAGAATGTGAGATAAAAATGGCTCAGATGTCGGGTCATGTAGGGATAAGAATGTAAGAGGGGCTGCAGTAATCAAAGGTGAGCCCCAGTAGATGCCATGGTCCCCATAGAAAATTTTAAAAAACCCTTATATATTAGACAAATTTTTAGGGTTTTTTCCCCAATGGTTCCTCAAGAATTCTGCCTTTTTTACATGATGCATATAATAACAAGAGCAAGAGTAAATCAGTGGAAAATGACCTATTTTACACATCACCAATTATTCTGGCAGTGGAATCAAATCCAATTAGGAAATTCCAGTGGCATAAATGTGCAGGACAAGTTGGGTCTATTGATGGTTTAGAAGGCTGGACTGGACCCTCTTGACTGATTGCTCCCATGTGAATATGTGATTTCCATGGCTGAAGTTTGAAAGGTCCACAGTTAGCACCGGACACGGCACTCAGATGTGACAGTGACCCAATAAAGTTTGTATCCTAACCACTCTTTTATCACTGTTAAAAAAAAATGACAATGATTCTCTACAGCAGGGTTCTGTCTCATTTTTTTTCACTTTATTTTTTTGTATAGTGAAAGTTCTTCACTTCTCATTTCCTCTCAATCAAAATTAGGCATTCTAAGATTCAACACATTTGTTTGTTGATTGGACTTTAGCCAGCTGATTTTGAAATCATGATTTATCATTATATGGGGCCTACAAGGGAATGCTGATTGCATTTCCTTCCACAGGTGGATTGCAGTAACAATTTTGTTTAAACTGTGCAAGTGGGTTGCAGCTTCAGTCCACATCCAGAAATGGAATGCATTCAATTCCTGTCTATCCACAGATTAAAATAAGTTGTAACCATTTGATCTGTATCCGGACTATTCTTTGGGAGATGATAATATGATATCATCTCCCGCGGTATGAAACGCCATCTGCTCCAACATGATACTAGGGCTTATATCCAAGATACCAAGGGCCTGTTTATTTGTATTATAATGTATAGAAATTGAATATATAAAATTTATCTCATAAGTAGTTAAAAATAATGATCAAATGTCAATTTTTAAGGGTACATGGGTTCTATGTTTTCAGTTCCTATATATTTTCCCATTCAAAAAAAAAAAAAACTTCTATATATTCTAATTCAAGCAAATAGGCCCTATGGTGACAATCTCTACCTTGCGTTGATGGTTTAAACTGTCGGTTTAGCCCATAAGGACATGGGTTCGTGATATGGCACAAAAAAAAAAAAAAAGGCTCTAAGGTGAGAAGTAGGGTTCCAACCCCTTGTTCTCAGCACCTCAGTTAAAACAGAGGAGTCCCGATCGTCCACGCCTCTTGTTTAGAGAATTCCTGAGTTGAACAAGTGGAACTCAATAGTGATACCTACCTATTGAACCCTCTCAACCTGAATGTGATGTCCTCAAATATTACTCCAATATCATACATTCACCATGTTGTAAGATTGACCAAATCAATTAATTATATTATTCATTATATGATAAATCTTGTATAAATCTTGTAGCTAGCCTACTTTTATTGAAGTAAAATTTAGGAACATCACATAAACAATTAGGGCGTTCATTTGCGAAAAGAAATTTTCAAACATAAATATAAAAGGGTTTTATTTCTCAAAGAAGTATTTTGGAAATTTTGGTAAGACTAAAATAGCTCAACATGAATAAAAAATTATTTTCATAGTTCTCGTAAATTCATACTCAGTGCTTTAAAAGTCAATATTCGAGTCCATATATAGCCTTCCCATTTTCCAGTGGAGCAAAACCAGATCAAGAACTTGGGATTCAAATCTGAACTTAGAATCTTCAATTGCAAAGAGGTTTGACAATTCCCATCTAGACAACCTAACTTTAATGGTGTTTTCAGTAGAAGCTTCTGTTATGACCCAGCAGTAACAGTAACAGTGGCTTCTGAAATGAATATTCAATGGACAATGGCGGTCATCCGAAATCATGCATAAGACCGTACAAATATCATGCTACATGAGTTTCTCTGTCTGCCTACTCATGTCTCATTACCTAATACCAAGATCCAATTACCCCAATTTGAATTTTCAAACACATGATTCTTGCCATTGTCTTTGTCATCACTCAGCCATGAGCAGTAGTTTTTTTAAATAGGTAGGTGTAATGTGTAAAGGGTTTAGAGTAATTAAGTTCTAAAAATAGATGGTGGGTCCACAAGTATGATTTTTGAACTCTAGTGTTTTCTAGGTTAGCTGCGATCTCCTCCTCCTCAAACTCACCATAAAATTTTAAGCTTGTTCGATGGGGCTCATTGATGAAATTCTAAACTGTTTAAAATAAATGTTCTTCTCTTGTATGAGCAGTAAGAAAATCTCAATTTAATAAAAGTTGGATCACTTAATTCTTTCTTAATATTTTACTCACTTGTTTTATAAGTGATCGTTTGGCATGGCCTCAACTCCTATTTTAGTGAAATTTATTGAATGCCCGTATAAGAATTACAATATTATTTCAATAGGCTTGTCTTTTTACAAGTGAGCTATACACAGAAGCCACACAAATTTCTTATGAGCAGCACCTTGTGAGAGAGTGATGACAGATTACTCTCTTTCTTGGCATGCATCATGCTGGCCTTTGGTTGGTAAATTTCATACTTGTACGTTTGGTAAAATCTTCCTTTTTTAGACTTGGTCAGGGTAAGGTACTAAGGTAGGGTTGGGGAAAGGTGGGTGAAGGGAGGTGGTGGTCAATCTTTAGTTATTACTGTTTCATCTAAAATGACACAAACATAGAAAGTCAAGATGGGTTGTCTCACAAATTGAATAGTCAATCATGTGACACCCAAGAGAGGGTAAATCCTTCAACTTAAAAAAAAGGGCTATTTGACAATATCAGGGAAATTTCGTCAAGGATTAATAGCATCATATCTATGTTCAGAGTAGGATGAAATTAGAAGATCTTAGTGTGCATTTAGATGAGGCAAGTATTAGTACAATCTCATAATTGCAACCATCTATTTAATTGCCCCAAAATTTGAAGGGGATATGATATATAAACTACTAAAGTTTGAAGCATCTAAATAGATTGTTGAGACGCATTAACACATGACTCATTGCTAATCCACTTCGAGACTTTCTAATCCTGCCCTCTTGTGATTAGTATGCATCGAGACGGGCCATGGAACAATGTTAGCAAATATAAAATTTTGGAGACAACTTGTAGAATCTTTCTCTTGGGCTAGCTGATCGAGACACCTGCATGCAATAATACTAACATCTCCTAGAGATTTTTTTTTTTTCACAACTTAAATCTCTTCCTGATGTAAGTTGTTTTGTAGTGATATAATGATGTTAAAAAAAGTTAAACCAGAAAGGGGTAGTGGGGCAGTTGGCTAGTGTGTAGGTCTCATAGCAAGAGAAATGTTGAGGTTGAGAGTTGGAACCTCTCTCAAATTTTCTTTGCATTTCAGAAGACTAGCTGATATCTGCAAGTAGAATTATGTACAAGATGTCCTTTTTCTTGGTGTCCCCAAGTCCCAAAAGATTGGTTGCTCAAGTCCCAAAATATTGGTTGCTTGCCAAAACAAAATCCAAAAGATTAATATATCTAACAATATATTCCTTCTTTACCAATATTTCATATTCAGAAAATAGAATCTTTGGTGACCCTTCCTTTTTAAATTGCATTTAGTGCTTGTTAATTTGGATAGAATCATAGGATTTCATCCCCTAAAAGGCTAAAAATGAAGATCAAATATGAATATCTAAAAATGAGCATCAAATAACCTTTCCAAAGATGGGAAGTGACTACCCCAACCATTGGCAAATCCTAGGAAAGTCAAGATCCCATCTACATCAATACCTTATCTCCTTCACTCGTTACCTCTAATAATTGGAAAAACCTCAAGTGAACACCGCATGCCTAAATATCTAGTGGAGCCCACCTAATGATCCATCTGAGCAGACCATATAACATGGACTCCCTTGGTGGTCACCAATATTTGGCTTCACACCCACCCGAATTGACTGGCAATTGTGTACTCTTTTTGAATGGTGAAACTTCTTAGTGGTTGATCAAGTGGTTGGGATAATGATTCAGGCCTTCGTCACCATACACAGTTAGAATAGGATTTTTTTTGGGGGATGGGAGGGTATTTAATTCCCAGACCATAGAGCATTGACTAGAGCATAAGGTTTTCCACATCAAGAAAAGTTTTCTGGGGTGCTTTGTTTACGGCCAGGACCAACAAAACTTTCCATATCCATGGATGAACCTACTTTATAATCATCTTTCTTATAAATTATTTTTATAATTGGTAAGAATCTTTTATATTTGAATTTCCTTATAAGCTTTCCCTTTAATGAAATCATGTAAATATAACTCCATTTGAAGTAGCAAAATTAGATTAAACCACAAGGCACATGCATTGATTCATTAAATTAGAACCTGTCTCTTCATAATTTAAAACTTTTTGCGTGAATTCAAATGCCACACCACTAAGTTCGAACTGTCTCTACATAATTTAAAAGGTCTGTGTGAATCTAAATGCCAGACGAATGCTAGAATATTTGCCTCACTACTACAAAATTTCTTACCTCTAAAATAAGGAAATATGGGTACGAGAAAGAAAAAATGAAACTAGATCTGTACATTTACATTCACAAAAGACAATTCCAAAGCTTGGAAGCATCACATTCTAACTTCTATTCCTTCTTTTGATAAATGCTCTTTGACAGAGAGAATGGGGACCTGCAAAATCCACAGAAGAATCAGTTCCCCTACATTATGTATAGCATCTATGCATATACAGTCTCATAATGTTGTGGTAAAGAAGAAATAGATCATGTATTCTGCATGTCAATCAAGCAAACCAGTGCTGCAGCAGGATAACCAAACTCAGAATATGTATAGAAATAGCCAAAATGCTTATTACTTTTTTAGTCCATCATTCATCATATCTGAATACCAATTCCCCACTGATGTCGGGTAGGCAGAGTACTCTACCTCCTAAATAGACCCGAATTGGTTGTGGAAAATTTAAGTTTAAAGAACCTTTATCAAGGGACAATTGAATAGACAAACATACAGGGCGACAAGGTGTCATAGAATTAAACACATGCCTGCATTTTCAGGAGAAGACCATTTTCAGGCATTTTTAGCACATTCCAATGCCAGAAAATTCGGTTACCATTGATTATAATAAGAGAAAAATATTTACATTTTTGTTAGGGATACAATAATCAGCTCACCTATGATCTTTTTTTTCTTTTTTCTTTTTTTCTTTTTTCTTTTTTTTTTTTAAAATAAAGTTCTCATGTGTGAGCGTGTGGACAAATGATGAGTGACACATGATATATACAATCTGCCAAACAATGGGCCGGGGCAATTTTTGTAATAGAATGTTCAAGATACGTACAGGGTTGCAATCTGCAAGAAATCAAGCTCTACCTTGCATTATCAGCATAGATAAATAATTCAAGGGGCACAGAAGGCCATGGGCAATCAAGTCTAGGTGTTAGAATCACGTATAAGACAGAACTAACAAATCAAACCAATATATACAAGATAGAAGAAAGGTCAGTAGTCAGTGGGGAGGCCAAGAGTACATAGGATGATCAAGAGCCAGGCCAGCCTAAGCTCAGCCTGCTGAGCTGGATTTGGGCTCTGTTTAAAGGTCAGTGGGTTGTACTCTGGCCTAGTTTTCTGGCCCAATAACCAAATGGTCCGGGCCTGAGTCCATATATGCACCAAGGCCATGCCTGACATATTTAATATGATTGGGTGTATATATTTTGCAATCATCTGGGTCAAGGCTGGACTTCAGTCCCATGGAATGGATCCAAGCCTGAATATAAGTTTCGATGACTAAATGGACCAGGCTTTGACAAGCTTGAGGCGAACATCCCCAAGTGTACTGGTGTTTAAAAGAGTTCATGATAAGGACTCTACCGAGGGTAGTTCATGGTGATCCTTATTTTCCAAAAAACAATCTTAACCATCTGAAAAAGGACCAAAAAAAAAATATCGGTCATTCGATGATTTTAATCATCCTTTTTCTAAAGCTTATTAGTATCGCTTTCAGGTCCTTCCAGAAAAAAGGCAGGCAGGCAACAGGCTTTCCATCGTGGGGCCTGCCTCCTGAGCAGGCACTGGTCCTGACCAGAATGACCAATTTCAAAACCATAAAAGAAAAATGCATGAATTCAGTTACTGTCAACTGGGAATGCAAGAAACAAAACCAGAAACACGGAATATGTTTCCATCATTCCAATATAATATAATAGAATTTTCTGTTCACCGGAATTTTCACTAAAATACTACCTCTTTTCTATGGAAAATCCCAGCAGCAAGGGCAGCAGAAGCACCCGTGTTCTGAAAAACCTCAGAGAAGTGCTCGACCGTGCCTGCACCACTGCTTGCAATTACAGGGATGGTCACGGCATCTGAAATCAACTTGATCAGATCTACATCAAATCCCTGCCCCTGACCTACAGTAGCAACATGTAAGCTTTTAAGCATTAGAAGAACACAGCTTCAGAAAATATCAAAGGGTCGTTCAATACTCAATAGAGTAAAATAAAGCCCAGAAGACAGCAACCTTGTCGAAAGTAACAATAACAATGACTACTGGATATAATCAAATGACTTCATCTTTAACTACATTATTGAACAGTAAATATTGGCATTTGGTCATCAGACCTTTGCAAAGAAGATGGCCTAAGACATTTTGTAAGAAAACTTAAGAGTTATCACAGGGTCATTCAATATAGTAAAATAAAGCCAAGACAACAATCTTATGGAGAGCAACAAGAACAATGACTACTGGATATATTCAAATAACTTCAGCTTTAGCTACTTTACTGAACAATAAATATTGGCATTTGCTCATCTGATGCAGGCCAGACCCACCGGTCCAAAGAGTCCAACCAAATTTACAATGGGAATTTAAATTTAGTAGAAGTCTTATTAAGAGTTTGATTTATTTAGGAAGTCTTTAAATTAGAAGTTTGGTATGATTTGGTTTCTTCAAGAGTTTTAGTTTCCTTAATGACTTAATTTCCTTTTCTGATTAGCAAAGTAAAGGTCAACTAGAAAATGGGATGTCCAACACTTCCTATAAATATGTAATCCCTTCATTGGGAAAGATAGCTTATTATTATTCAATAAAGAAGGGTTATGGGTTTTCCCATGTTTGAGAGTGTCCCTCTTAGAGTGGAGTGCTTGTGTGTGTTGAGTTCCGGGAGGAATTTGGCCAATTCCCGTTTGTGGAGTTGGTCCTCATTGGAATCCATCCAGGATTCGGCAAACCCATCTGAAGAGTGCTAGTGTGTGCCATTGCTAGCATGCATTGGATATGCTGGAACCATCTCAAATGAGTCTTTCTTAATTTATCCCCTATTGATGCTATCCCTAAATGCTCCCGAAAGTGCTCATTTCTAATTCTATCTTTCCTAGTTTTACTACACATCCATCACAACATTCTCATCTCTGCTAAATTCATTATGTACATGTGTTGCTTCTTGATTGGCCAATATTCTGCTCCAGACATAAACTAGAGACAACCGATCAAATTGTGTAATGACAAGTTACATTCGAATCACCTTGTTAATGATCAGCTAATTGCTGTAACCCATAGGACATGCAGAGCTTAAATATATGCAACAGGGATGAGGTTACTGAATTTTTGGAGTACGAAAGTAGATCTGGAGCATAGATTTTCACAGCTGAGTGACTATAAGAGCATTTACCATCACAATCTATGCAATTAAGCAGTATTTCTCCTGCTCCTAGCTGTTCAACAGCTTTTGCAAGCTCATAAGCTCCAATTGGTCGGCCCTCTCGCCCCCCATTGACCTGCTCGCGTAGCAGCAAATAGAGAGGTGTTAAAGACATAACAGGTCATGTAAAATGCACTCTTTATCTACAGAAATATGCTGATTTACCAATGTACCATAGTACAAGTAAAGACTGCCACAAGCATGAAAGGAGGACAGCCAAGTAGGTACCGTCTACACATTAAATGTTCTAAAAGATGAGTGGCCTCTGAAAGCCGGGATAATAGTGACTGCAGAAGATATCTGAAATGGGTTGCTGAAATTGAAATTTGAGATAGATTTGGCTCCCCTTAATTTTTTTCCTACATTATATGATGTTCAATCAAAGAGAAATAGCGATTGTTATTCAGCCAGTGATGCCACAAGGCATCAACCTAAGCTTCTGTATTTCTCAAGATTGTTATAGCGACCAAATTCGTGGCATCGAATTGGAACATCATATCCAATGATACACATTTCTGAAGTTCAACTTGAGGATTAGGACTCGTGATAATCTGAAAAGAAGAACCTAAATAATCCTCTCTTCTTTTTTTTTTCTTTTTTTGAATGCAACAAATTTAAGTTATTTCATGGAAAAGAAAAAGTAGCACTAGAACAACCCAAAAAAGCACTCATATATCAAACATCAGACACTAAAGAATCATGATCCGCTAAACTTTAGCAGCCAATCATGCAAGGAATAAGCTTCCCAAGAAATATGTTGGGAGGAAAAAGAGAGAAAAAAAGAAGAAAAAAACCTTGAGACAGACTTGGTTCCACAATTTTTCCCCTATTGCTTTATGATGCTCAATCAAGGAAGAAAAAGAGAATTCTTTATTCAACCAGTGATGCCACAAGGCGAAAACGTAAGCAGTTCATCTGTTGAAACCCATCAGGTTGTATTTCTCAAGACAGAAATAGCTATCAAACTGGTGGCATGGAATTGAACAATTATTCAATGGTCCACATTTTTATAAGTTCAACCTAGAGGATTAGGACTCCTGATGATCAGAAGGAATGAACCTAATAATGTTCTCTATTTTCTTAATGAAAACATCAATTTATTTCATGGAAAAAAAAAGAGTAACACTAAAATAGCCCAAAAAAAAAAAAAAAACAACTCAAACATGAAACATCAGACGCTAAAGAATCAGGATCCACTCCTTCAGCAAGCTAATAACCCAAGGAACAGGAAATATGTTGAGAGGGAGAAAAAAGCCATAAAATCTCTGATATCCTATCCAATCTCCCATCCCCAAGAAAAAATAGTTGATAAATAAGCCCAATTGAATAGCTGAGAAAAAATCACCTTCAATTATAATTCTCAGCACCCAAGAGATATTCATGACAACTGATTGACATTCCCACACCATTGGACAAAAACATTATTCGTGTTACAATGGGAGAAAAAATCTTTGCAAAGGGAGATGTGTAAACATTCAACTTAGTCCAGAATTCAAGTTTTAGACCACGTTTTGCTAGAAATAGAATACCCTAGCATAGAGACACTATGAAAGGAAGAGAGGTTGTCGCTTGTACGGAAATAACCAAAGCACGTCAGAAGTCCTCCACTGTAGAATATCATGTTAAGATGTATTTCCAGACACATAACACTGATACAAATTCACATAAATCATTATAAAAACCATCTGGTTTCATCATTCCAAAAAAGGAAAAAAAAACATATGACTACCATTGGAGAACTTCCACATCATTAGACTTGAGATCATTTCAAAGACAACAAGGCTTGATTGAGAAGAATCAAGGAATACGAGCAAGTGTCTGAGTTCATAATACTTTCTACACACATGAGGGCACATTCCTGGATGTGTCCAACATCTATGAACTATGCAATCAGGAAGAGAGAGAGAGAGAGAGAGAGAGAGAGAGAGAGAGAGAGAGAGAGAGAGAGAGAGAGAGAGAGAGAGAGAGAGAGAGAGAGAGAGAGAGAGAGAGCACAAATGACATGGCCATCTTAAGAAGTACGTCTCTTCCACCAAAACAAAGGGGTCTAAATCATCAGAATTTAAAAAGGGGGGAAAAAGACTCACAGTGCATTGGTACCAGGCATATCCTTCTCCATGTGGGCCTAAGATGTGCATAAAGAAGAAACCTATTAAAACACTTCCAACGCACTAAAAATGCACATGACAAGCATCCAAGGTTCAAGAAACTAAAAATCATAACCCCCCCCCCCCCCCCCCCCCACAAAAGAAAAAAAAAAAACCACCACCACCCACCCAACCCAAAACCCAAAAAAAAAAAAGCACCTGGCCTTTTAACTTTTACAGCCTTGAATTCTACATCATCAGGATTCTTTAGGTACACTCGACGTGGATCAATGCTCACAACCACTGCCTGAAAATTTAGAGGTCAGTCAATACATTATGCAGTTACTTATTCCAATCAATGAAAAAAAAAAAAAAAAAAAAAAGAAGAGAGAGACAGAGGAAATGGCAAAAGAACCTGATGAATGCTTCTCAATATTGTACGATCAATGGTTTAGCACATATTTAGATATGGACACTAATGTAGACTACTCATATATATACACATAGTAGAAAAATCATACTCTTCCTCATCACACCAATTATGCATACTAGGCAACAGATGCTTTCAATAGAAGTAAGTATGCAGAGGGGATATGTCACCTCTAAGCAAAGGTTGCGGGGATAGTTGGGATGAGGTTTTACGATGGGATGATAATGAATTTATGATGGTGACATGGATGTCGAATGATGATTATGAAGCTGATTAAGTTTTGATGATGATGATGATGATGTGATAATCTCACACTAACAGAATATTGGTGTAGCCCTTGTCAACAAAGTGGTTATTTTGCTGGCAAGCTGATGGTACCATTAGCCATTGCTTGGAGAATTTTGAAAGAATAGGAGAATGTCATATACTCAATATTTGATTTGATGGTGGCAAGAAATCAAATCCTGGCTTGCTCTCTGAGATCTAAGATTAAGAGAGTTCATAGGAGTGTCTTATTAGGAGTTGGAGAGAGAGAAGTGATCAACGGGCAAGCTTTCCTATGTAAAAGATCTCAACTTGGCTCTCTGGTCTGCCTGGATGGTGGAAACACTAAGATAGCAATAAGGCTTGGCACCTTTAAGGCTATCAATGGGCTAAAGCTGGCCCAATAAGGACTGCAAGGCCCGAATCCAAGCCCAAAACAGACCTTGGAACCAGGATCTGTGCCCACCCTTACGGGAAAAGGGAGGGCCAAGTCCGCCCTTTTTTTTATTGTTGATAACCCAGGGTATCTCCCGCCCAGCTCAGGAGCCTTTGGCCCTGAGCCTAAGGGACACTTGATTCTGGACAATCGAGAATTAATCCCTAGGGGCACATGCAAACCCTCCTATCCACATGCACTGGGTAAAACTAAGGGAGGTGGCCAACGAAGGTAGGTGTCGAACACAAGACCTCTCCGCTTCCTAAGCCGCATAATATTTTCAAATATTCTAAGTGATTTGGAGTACTGTTTCTTGTTATCTTCTTTTTCCTTCTGTTCCCTCCTTTTCACTTGAGGGCTCTTTGCTGCTCTTCTTTAGAGCATGTTTTTGTGACACTAGGATTCTGCTCTGTGGAAATTGGTTTCAGAAAAAAGTTTTTGCCGGAAAAAAAAAAGGACAATTAGTTCAGTTTTTCCTAATCTCGCATCAAACTGTGGAAAACTTGCGCCCATGGAAAATTGCAGTGTTTTATGCATCATCACGAAATCCTCAGCTTTACGCAACCATGTCCTTAGGAATTGGGAAAAGGGGGCTTTGAAAATAAAGGCCTCTTGGGTATTGGGTTTACAACAAATGGTGTTCGAGTTTTTTGGGGTTCCATCAAATTTGGCATGAAAGGTTTTTGGAGGTTATGCCAAAACTGGTGTCATAGCAAGTTCCAAATCCTTGAGCAGAAATCTAAGATTCAAATTCTCTCAATCAACCAAACTTTAACCCCCCACCAAATCTCACCCTCAAACCATAACCAATATTCCTAACCATTAAGAAGCACCAGAATCGTAACATTAACCTCAAACCTAAATCTTAATCCTAGTTCGACCCATCCATCCTATCTCATCAAGAAACCCACCAAGAAAATCTTTCATTGTAAAGAAACCTCTCTAGAATCAAGAGAATCATCAAGAACCTCAAAGGAGCCAAATTCGTAACCCTAGAATTACCCCAATTATACCATCCAAAACCCATCCTATCCTTCAGTTTTAAGTTTCAAATTGACAGTAAGTCAGTAACCCAATACCAAACAAAACCCTAAGCTTTTCCTTCAAAGATTCTCCAATTAGAGTCTCAATTTAGTCTCTAACCAAGCCCCAATTTTGTAATCCGGAAATTACCAAATTCAAACTTGAATCAAGAATCAGAAGACTTCTCAACCTAAGGAAATGGACCAATTGCAAGAACCAGTTCATGCATCGTCCAAATTCAAAAGTGAACGGTTCTTAGCTAAGGCAGCACCAGTCCAAACAACAGGTTTCCAGGCTCATCCAGGCTTGACAGCCTAGGGCAGTGCCCATCCAACCAAAAGGCAGGGTCCACGAGGCCCAATGTCGAAAGTGCGCAGTTTTTAATAATTCCTTTTCTAATTTTAGTTGGATTTGTGTTTCCTACTCTTAAGGGAGACAATTTCCTTTTTCTCCCCTTCTTTCTCTCTTAATTTTTTTTCCAGTTTATTTAGGATACAAGTTGGTTGTATGTATTGACCACTATATTGACAGTTACTTTATTTTATGAAATAAAATGTTTTGAAATAAAAAAATTTTCGTCATATTCTAAGAGAAGCAAATATAGAGCGGATGTCCTAGCGAAGGAGGGAGTTTTTCGATCTTCTAGTATTTTTTATGTTTAATCTGTTTGTATATTAGTAGGTGTTGCATTTTTGTTTGTTTCTTTCGTGTTTGTAAGCTGGTTTTGGCTTTGTTTTTTGTTTCTCTTTTTGTTAGTAATAAAATTTACCATCATCAAAAAAAAAAAAAAATATTCCTCTTCATCTCTCATTTGAATAAGCAAATCACTGGTTGAAAGGGCTTCTGATTCAAGAGTGGCGGTGAGTTTCATCCTTCCATCCAATCAAAATAGTATGATTCTTTGAGGGTATTGGAGTGATGTTTTATGTTATCCTTTTTTCTTCACTTCACTCCTCTTCCCTTGGAGGCCTCTTTTTCTCCTTTTAGGAGTTGTGAAAAGGAGGTTTGCAGAGGGCTTCAAGTTCACATCAAGTATGTCATCAGAGGCTTTCACGGTTACATCACAAAGGACCAAACTAGAACCAGTTGTAAGACTAGGTCGTCAAAGCAGTGCCCTTTCTTGCCTCGCATACATCAACAAGCAATAGACATCTATAACTGCTTCAGAGGCATGGTGCATAAGTATCGGTCACAGAATACAGAGAGACATGTAAATCTCATGTAAAGGCTGCCAATTCCCAAATGTATCATAGATCATCAACAAAAAAATTCAGGGAGCTGGTATCAAGAGGCTCAAAAATAATAATAAAGATAATAATAAAATCACCTGGTTCCCATAAACTCGAGAAATCTGCTCTAAGCTGCTCTTTCCAGTCTTTACCTTTGAAATGGAGCAGTTAATTATCATGTCAGAAAGACAATACACAGAACTGTTGATGTAACAATATCATGAATTCATTTACATACTCCAGTTCTTATATACGCTTCCGCAGCATAAACTGCATCACTACCAATGGAGACCTTATCTGCCCCAGACCTGAAATATTCTGATGCAACTTCCAAGCTGGAATAGTACCTGAAGGAAATACAGGTATAAATGGTTATTAACAGGAAAAAGATGCTTGCATCTATGCAATTCAACACAAATATTAATGTTTTTTATTTGGAAGCAGATGATTCAAAAGCTGAATTTGGGGAAAGTAGGATATGTTGCCAATGAAAAGGGTTTACACTTTACAGTACATCCTACAAACTGACAGCTTGATTTACGTGGTATGATTCATGCATGCCCACTGGTAAAGTGAAACTAGAATGCTGGAAAAAAATTTTTTTGCCTTACGTGCATATTTGCATCATCATATTTCATTAAGGGCACATTTGTGCAGCCCTTTTTCATGCAGAAACGGAAAGGTAAAAACTCTTTATATTCCACGCGGTCCTTTTTTGTCGTTCAGTGCAGACTCTCTATGGAAAATACCTATTTTTGTGGGATTTTTTCTGCGCAAGATAAGAAACACAAGTTTGATGCAGGATAGACCCATGGTCCCTATGGGTCAACCAGCATGTGGGCCCGGCCCATCTAACTCAACATGACGCGTTTTAAAGCCGTTCGGCCCCGGAAACCGTAAGAACTCTAGAGTTAAGCGTGCTCGGGCGGGAGCAATACTAGGATGGGTGACCCCTGGGAAGGCCTCGCGCGCGCACGTGGGTCAAAGCAGACAATTTTGTGCTGACTTGGGTGGGGTTCTAACAATAACCATCCATTTTCCCAATTTATACCAGTATAAATACAACAAGAAGTCTATCATACAATCATATCAAGAACATCATGACATATATTAATATATATATGAAATAAATGACGTGTAAATAGTTAAATAAGTTTAAAGTATCAATATATGTATTTTTATTATCCCATCTTTAAATTAAAAAATAAAAAATAAATATAAACCATCAATCTTATATGATAGGATATCTCTTGAAGTTAAGAAAGTGTTCATGAAAAGAAAAAACAAAATAGATTAAAAAAAAGGAGATATAGACAAGCACCATACATACATTCGAATGATTTAATTAAAAGCATGTTCTTTATTCATCTTTAAAACCTTATTGAAGCTGCAAAAAATTCTTAGGAGATTTAATTAACTACTAAATAACCTTTTAAAAATAAAAGAACTATAAGAAAGAAAAAAGGTAAAAGATTATTATATTAAACTATTGGTTCTAGTTATTCTCGCTTAGTCGAATCGCTTGAATCGTAAGATTCAATTAAACGATTATCAAATCATAGAATTCACATATTGATCCTAAGATTCATCTGTAAATGGAATTCGTTGCAAAGATACAAATCATTTTCCTTAAAATTCGGGATACGAATGGTAGGATTCTCATTGGAAGGGTATAGATTTTTCCATGGGTTGATTTTTCTGTGCATATATATATGTATGTATGTATGTATACATAGACAAGGCAGACTCTTATTACATCAGCTTAAAAGACATGAAGAATTAGTTAAAAATATAAAAGAAGAGTGTGAAAAAGATAACATTGAGTTATTCAGAAACATTCACAAAGGCAACCAACTGCTAGAACACCTGTGCAAAACCATAGAAAGAGAGGATAACTTACACCACCCAATCTCACCGTTAGAAGTAAAAGCACAAAAATTATCTGAAAAGCTAAACTCCATACTAGACATTTTACAAAAGAAGTTGTAATATGAACTTTGAATAAAAAGTTCAGAAAAGAGTAATGACTAGTACAGGAGATGAGCGGTCACTTTTACTACTAAATGTGAACCAACCTCTGAGAATATAGCTAAGATAGTATCTCAGAATAACTGGTTAATAGCTGGAATCCAAGAAATGGAAACCACTTTTACCAAAAGAAAAATAGAAACACAAGTTCAAGAGTTAAGACAAACTCTAGAAGAAGAGGTCAAAGTCCCTGACCTAAAACACAAAAGAAAAATGACATATTTCTCAGATGAAGAAGAAGAAATAGAAGATATTTCTAATGGATGTCCAGCATTTTCAAAAGAGAATTTGAAAATGTTAAAGAGTTCTCACTAGAACTAGGTCATACAACCATATGACCGTTACTGCTGCTGAATATGAACTCGAACAAATTGAAAAAGTGTTCAAAACTTTCAGGTACCAAGATTTGCCTGGAAGGAACTGTATCATATAAGTTCTCTACACTTCAGACAAAAGTATTATCTCAAATGTGTTGAAGAATCCATTTCCCTATCTAATGACAAACACATGGTTCCTCTATTCACAAAAAAGGTCATAGATATGGGAAAAAGAAAAGGATACAGATTCATTCATATGGCAGCAGTTCAAGTAGTCATCAAGATAGTGGCTAGAAAAAACTTAGGAGGAAAGGTCCTCGCCATAATTCAAGATAAAAGGCTCACAAACTTCAGACAAAGTCTAGTCGGAGCAATTGAGTCTTCCAGAGATACAGGAATCATCTTCTTTAGCGTTTTCCCAGATTACATGATAGACATAGATGACATTATGGAATCATTACATCTAAGGGTTCAGTTTCAAACCAGGGACAAAAGGGTTATGCATTCAATACAATATGTATTATAAAATGAAGTAGTTGATTTTTATGGGGAAACTGTTTTTCTTTGTCATCGTAAGAGATGAGAATTCTATCATCTCCTCAAATAATAGGAACGATACAAGAAATGATTTGTTTTAAGTTCCAAAACTGTCTGGCCCTTATTTCTTGTAAAGTTAATCTAATATGGACTGGATCTTCTTGAGCAATCCATTCTGGAATTTTTTCTGCTGGTCTTAAAGGAGGGAGTTCTTCATCTCATCGTCGAAGCTCAATAAAATGGTAGCTAGGATATTCCATGACTTCTTTTTCTTGTTCTTCCCACTCTGGAATCACTGAAAAGATGTCTGCTACCACTTTTTTTGCAGCAGGATGTTTTGTAAACCATAGTCCCAAGGCCTTATGAATACAAACTGGCAGAAAATCACAATATTTTTCTGTTTTCACGAAATTGGCCCCTTGGAGCAATCCTGCTTCGAACAATTCTCCAAATTCTGATGGCAGCATCTTGTGCATCAGAACATCCAAAGAGGTAAATCTTTTATCTCTATAGGAGCCCATTCCTGCCCATCCAGGCAGCCGAGTTTGGATAGGAATGCATTGTACACCAAGGAACAGAGTGTACCAGTGTGCTTCGTCACTAGTTACCTTTCTTAGGATCGTAGTGGTGATTTCGACTGGAGGTTCCAATATATATTTTTCCAGCTGGGTCTGAACCTTCTTGTCGGAATGCATGGTGATGATTTCTGATTCACTTAGGGCCCGTTTGTTAATTTAGATAGTGTAGTGAAGGTGATGTATATGTCACATCATTGCTTTTTATAGGTGAAAAAGTGAAATAAAAAGAATGAGTGGGTTATGATGGTATTTTGTTTTTAGTTGGTTAGGATGGATAATTTTTGACTTTTTGTATGGGAAATGTAGTTTTTTAGTCTTTTAGTGAGTAAATGTAGTTGCTTTTTGACTTTTTGTTGGAAAAGATGGAGGGAGTTTTGGTAAAAAGTGCTTTTGATGTGATGTTTAACTTGACTTAATTTTAGAGGTGAAATTAACAAACGGGCCCTTAGGGTCATGCTGCTGAAATCATCAAAAACAGCCTGCCCCTTTTCCCTCTTGTGTGATTTTTTATTTTGTCCTTGAGGGAAGAAGGCAAAGTTGTGTTCGACTAGCTGGACACTATTCTTTAGTGCCTCTACAGCCAATTTTTCTTGCATAGTTGGATAGGGTCGTTCTTCTTGAAGACCAGCTATCGCATTCCAGAGGCAGTTAATATGCCCCATGATGGCCTGAGCTTCTTGCTCTTCTTTGGTCATCTTGGTCTTTCCTCTTCCTCCTTTCATTTCCTACATCATAAAAACCATTTCTCGAGTTAGTGCATCAGGAAGATAGTTTTCCGTTCCTTTTACATGTTCAACTTTGAACTGCCATTCTGAAAACCAGGCTTGCCTTGTAGAAATACTTCTTGAATTCTGCCTCACATTCTTCGAGATAACGTAAGTCGCATATAGAGAGAGATTAGTCAATTGGCTTTTGGCTATAGCTTTTATCCGGGCGTCTTGCTCGGCTTCTATTCCCCAAAATTCCTCTCTTATGCTTTTCAACATGTGGCTAGTCCATCCTTTGGCTTCGCCAGCTATGTTTGCCTAAACACATTCTGCACAGGTTTGACGATGTCTTTTCCAGAAATCTCCTACTATACCTTTTTAGGGTTTTTTCTGTATATGTTCTATGCTGAATAAAACTCCATTCTTGATTAGCATTTCTTACTAGATTCATGGAGTCTCCCCAGGCAGTTATTATTTCTAAGACATTCGGGCAATTATCTAGGTTTAGATAATGCCCAGCTGTATTGATGGGTTCTAGCTTGCTGCAGGAAACATCTGTAAACAGGGTTTGTTCTTTGTTTCCTCTAGCTCTTGGCTGTTTTCCCCGTCTCTCATTATTTTCCAGGTCACTGAAACTCCAATCCCTATTTCTTCTTTCGTCTTCACGATTTTTCTTGTGATGATCTTCAAGAGAAAGAGGTTTGCTGGATTCTCCGGTTGCTTTAAGATTTTGAGTTTCTGGCTCTAAATCCCAATTTGCAAGAATTTTGACTAATTCGTTTAGTCTGTCCGGATTATCTGTGGCTTCGAATTCTTGGACATATTCCTCATATGTTTTCTTGTAATGTTCCTATTATTGGAGATGATAGAATTCTCATCTCTTACGGTAACAAAGAAAAACAGTTTCCCCATAAAAATCAACTACTTCAAAATTTTCGCCATGCCATGGATAATCAAGGAATTTTGGCTTCTGACTTCGTCAAAATTGAAATCCAGACAGAATTCAACCTCTCCCCATATCTTTTTCATATAGACAATGAAGCAGAAAATGACGTGGAAAATCCTAATGATTTTTATGACGACCTCGATAGTGTCGGTTGAGAAACTTATGAGAATTATCTAGATAGCTAAAGAAAGCGACAAAAAGGTGGACCAGTCATCATGTGCAAAGAAAGCGACCTCCCAAGAAAAGGAATGCCCTATCACTGTAGACCGTCCCATCAACAAAGAATCCAAGGCAAAAGAACGACCGCAAATTATTCAACACACCATACTTTGCCAAAAAGAGATTCTCTCTGTCTGCCACTATCTCTCCGCTCCTAGCGGATGTTATCTTTTATTTCAAGAACTTGTATAGAGTTTGGAGTCCGTTGCCTATAAAAGGCAAAGAAGCTTGACCGAGAAGGCATCGAAAAACATTGTGGTGACCTCTCTTTTGTTTCTCACTTAGTAGTGAAGTGTCCAGTTGCTTAAGGGTGAAGTCTCCTTGTAAAGACTAGTCAAAGTGCATGCATGCATACATGCATATATGGGTTTTATTCAGGTGAGAACAATTCCCACAAACATTGTGAGAAGTCTTATCCCAGCCGTTGCATAGTGCAAATGATCCAACGGCTGAAAACATATCATATTTAAGTGAAAATTTGGGACAGCCCGGCCAATTTTTTTCATTTCCCTCTCCCGTTTTCGCTTCCTCTCTCCCGTCTACCTTCCCTCTGTCTCCTGCCTCCCTCTGTCGCCCACGGCGTTTGGTTTTCTCTCTCCCACCCCAAATCTCTCTCCCATCTCCCTCCTTCTCTCCCGTCTCCCCTCCCTCTCTCTCCCGCCTCCATCCGTCGCCCAACCCATTTACCCCTCCCCTGCAAATGAAAAGAAACCCAACGAAAGGCCGACTTCCTGTCTCCGGCCCCAAATCTCTCTCCCGTCTCCCTCCCTTTCTTATGTTTCCCCTTCCTCTCTCCCATGAGATCATGAGACTATGGACCCAACGGTGCTGGAGATAGCTTATTTAAGTGGGAAAAAGAAAAAGAAAAACCTCCCAAAAGGTCTTTCTCATGTCTCTCCTCAACACTGAAAAACCTCAAGTCAGATTGTAGACCCCATTTCATGAAGCAGTGTTTGGCAGTGGTTGACATAGTTTCACTGTTAGAATTGGCTATTGGACGTGGTAGTGTTGATGGGGGCTATGTTGTCATATCAAAGGGTTTGAATGGATGTTTGAATGTAAAGGGTGTTGCAGCCCACGGCATGTTATAATGTTTTTCTTTGTTGGAATGGATTTGTTTGTATAGAGATTTTTCAGAATGGAATGGAATTGTTGGACTTAAATATTGTAATTGGATGTTGGTGCCTGAATGTTGTAATGAAAGAGAATTAACTGTTACAGCAATGGAACTGTGAAATTCTGGTCTGTTTGAACGTTGCAATGGAAGTTAATGAAATGTTCTAGCAATGGATGTGCAAAATGTTGGTTTGTTTGAGTGTTATAATAGACATCTATACTAACCGGGACATCTTTTGATGAAACATACTACACAACTGTGGTGTGCTATTAGAATGGAATCCTCATCCAGTAGCCATCCAATGGGGATTGTCAATGTAGAAGGCCATGTTGCAACATTTCACTTTGGTATCAACTTATTCCATTGAAACTTGTAAATGGTGTTTTTCTAGTTCATTTGACTGTAATGAAAGTGTTTCAAATGTTGCAACCGGGCCTTATCATTTGATTAATTGGTCTTAGGAAAAAATGGGTTCATCCGATTAGGTTCTCTGCAATTATCAGAATTATGTTTAGTATTTAAACAAATGGATACATGGCATAGCAACAAGAAGCAGATTTCAATGTCAAGCATCGGGTTGATGTTTAGGTTTTTTTTAATGGGATCTTATTATGGAAAGAGAAGTCCTGAGTACAGTGAGCTATCCACAGTCAACAGAGTTTTCAGTTCTTGATTGCTCTAATATGTGAGCATAGTTTTGTTATGCATTTCAAAACTAATGTTCCAACATCCTTCCATTCCCCACCTGTGGAAGTCAACCAAAAGTCCTGTGTGAAACCTGGTTCTAAATGAAATAATATGAGAAGGAGAGGAAGAAGAAAAGAAGAAGAATGGGAGAAGGTCGTCCTCAATGGAGGATCGACTGTTTGTATTTATAATTAGATTGTGCCTTAATTAAGGCACTAAACATGTTAAGTATACAAGTTAGAATAATCAAAGAATATCTCCTAATCTATACAAAGAAAGAAGAGGAAAGAAATCAGCAATACAGGAAGAGAAAATAGCTAACTGATACAATCTAAACAATATCCCACGAGAGGGATTATACATGGGCCTGGATGGGGCTGGGCCTATCTTAAAGGCCTGTTATCTTCTACACCCGGCTGGGCCTATCTTAAAGGCCTGTTATCTTCTACACTAAATTCATTCCATTATGTCAAAATCCATTTTATTCCATTCTAGAATTCAATTTCATTTCTAATCACAATATCCATTTCCATTCCAAAATACAAACACCATTCCATTCCATGCTCAAATACAAAGAATTCAATTTCATTCCAACCACAACATTCATCTCAATTCCATTAATCAAAATACGTGCCCCACTACAATTACAACTAATGATCCGATTTGAAAACCACCACTCCATTGTCTTCTTAAGCCTACAAAACAAAGAATCACAAATCACCCCATAATTGTAATCAAGGCTGGGTTAGGGGCATCGATTTATTGTCTATGAGACTTGGGCGATTTAGGCCTTTGGGGAATAGAAATTTGGGGATTTAGGGTCGAGGAATCTGAGTGCTTAGGGATTTGGGGATTTAGGATATTAGGGCTTCTTGTAATCCTTAGGATTTGGGTTTTAGGATACAAAGATTTAGGGTTTAGGGTTTGGCGTCATTTAGAGGGAAAATTGAATGTGAGGGACTGACGATGAGGCTTTGGAAGAAGGGACGCCTTGGGTGAGAAAGTGAAAGGGAGAAAAGGATAGAGAACGAGAAAGAGTCTCAGATAGGCATTATTGTCGCGACGTTTTGAAGCACTCGCCGTAAGAAGAGTTGAGCCCGGAAGTTGGAGTGAGAGTCTCTAGGGATCCATGACAGGTGAGGAAGATGCATAGCCGTTTGCGGAGTTGGACAGGAGAGAGGAAGCTGAAACGAACGAGAGGGAGAGAGGGAGGGAGATGGGAGAGAGGAACCCAAAATGCCGTGGGCGATGGAGGAAGGAAGGAGAGAGTGAGGGGAGAAAGGATAGAGGAAGCCGAAACGGGAGAGGGAAATGAAAAAAACGGGTGAGCCGTCCTAAATGTTCACTTAAATAAGCTATATTTCCAACCGTTAGATCATTTGCACAATCCAATGGTTGGAATGAGACTTCTCACAATGTTTGTGAGAACTGTTCTCACCTGAATAAAACCCTATATATATACATACATGTATGTATGTGTGTATATATATGTATGTATGTACATACATAGACATACATATATATAGATATAATAATATAATATAATATATATGTAGAAATGCTCCTATGGGAGTAAGGGGTCCCTCATATTTTAGGATGTTGGCATTGGATAATAGTGTGAGTTACTCTCATATGAGCATTTCCCATGTATATTTGTAAATACTCCAAAAGGGACCCGCTCAGGTTTTTATAAAGGGAAGCCATCACCATGGATGAAAATATCGGCGTAGCGGCCGATATATCGACCGTAACGTTGGCCACCGCCACGCTACGGTCGATTTATCGGCCGTCGCACCCGTAGCGGCCGATACGCACAGATACGTTACATATCAGCTGCTACAAACAATGAAATGTAAAAAAAAAAAAAACTTTGTTGGCTCTGGGAGATGAAGAGGAGGAATAAGGGAAAAAAAAAAGAGGACAGCAGCTGTAGAAACATACCTGGAAGCAGCACCAGTGGCACCGGCAGCAGCAGCAGCACGCACCAGGTCCAGCAGCACCAACACGCACCAGCAGCAGCATCCTCTTCTCTTCTTCTTCTTCTTCTTCTTCATTTGCTTTTCTTTTCTTTCTTCCTCTTTCCTTTCCCCTCTTCTATGTCTTTCTCGAGCCTTGTTTTTTCTTTTCCCTATAACTCTTGAGCCTGCTGTTTTGGGAAAAGAATTAGGGCATTTAAAGCCCTTCTTGTTTTTTCTTTTCCCTATAACTCTTAAGCCTACTGTTTTGGGAAAAGAATTAGGGCATTAAAAGCCCATCTTTTGGTCCCTCCAATATTTACTAAGTAGGGTCCCCACATTGGGCTCACCTTATGAAAGATATAAATAAAGATTAAATGGGCCCCACAGTGGCCCACCTTATGAAAGTTATAAATAAAAATCGAAAGTTATAAATAAAAATCAACTGGGCCCCTCAGGAATTAAAATAGAAAAAATCATGGCTTAGCCAAATTAATAAAAATTAGGGGCTTGGCCAAATTTTACTCTAATTAGAAATAGAGCTCAATCAAATTTTACTCTAACCGGAAATAGAGACATAGCCAACTTTCACACTAATTGAAAATAAAGTCTAAACAAATTTCACACTAATTGAGGAAAGGCTCTAGCAAATTTTACTCTAATAGGAAATAGAGCTCAACCAAATAATCTCCTTTTAATAGGAAATAGGTCCCTAACCAAATTACTCTCTAATAGGAAATAGTGGCTCAACCTAAGGCCCTAATCAAATTTTTCTTTAACAAAAAATTTTAAACTATATATATATATATACATTTCAAAATAGAACTCAGAAATGTGATATTCTAAGCAACAATGGTGATAATATTCTAATGACATTGTTTGATTACAAACACGAATATATGTGGAAAAAAAAATAATAATTACTACTATTTTCTATTCAAACAGCGATACAGGACCTCATAATGAGGGCACCGCTACGCCCCATTTTCTTACTTTTGCAAAAGAACCACATTTTCTTTCATTTTACGATTTTTCTAGATTTTCTAGAATTTTTTCAGATTTTTTGAGGGATTTGAAAAAATCGCACCGCTATGCCGCTACGCTACGTAGCGCCTGCTTCGTAGCGGTTTGGTAGCGGGCGTCATCCTTGGCCATCACTTCATCCTGCCTACAAAGAAATTCAAAGAAAAGTACCCACTACCAAGGGGCAGAACAAATAGCAAGAACAAAATGCACTAAGAAAGAGACTCTTTACGTAACCTAGTATAGTCAATTAAAGGATACGCTTCACCCGTATCTCTCTCAACTACGACACAGGGTTACGGTTCTTATCCTGTCTTCCTTCTCTGACTAGATTAGTCTGACAGTCTGACTAGCCTAGCTAGAATATTTATTTAAATAAGCCCAACAGCCACACCGCTCGCCTTCATGTAATGCCTCTGGATAACAAACACTAATCCGCAAGCGCCCAATCATTCACTAATAGATAGAGAGAGAAGAGAGAGAAACCACTCCATTATCATGTTATTTCACATTATACCAATAATTACACAAGCCAAATGCACATATCATCAAGGCCACATTTTAACTGAAAGAACATCACAACATACCTCCCATTTCCATCTGTGAAGTCTCTTATACCGCCACCCACTGTCAATGGCACAAAAACATTTTCCGATGTGTAGCGTAAGACCTACAGTCATATAGAGCATATTACATTGTAATAGTTAACAACTGTTTATTAGAATTAAAATTTGGAATAATATTTGAATTAAAATTTGGAATAATATTTGAATTAAAATTTGGAATAATATTTTTAAATGGGGCAAGTTAGAAAAAAAGTATTATGGTAGGAAAAATAACAGAGCAGTTAATGTGATTTCAGAATTGGGTGGTGAATTACAATTTCATAGACGAACCACAGACCTTCAGCATTGGTAAATCCCCCAAAGGAAAGTCACGAAAGCCTGTTATGTTCAAAAAAGTAACCTGCAATGACATGTTGTTGTTTAAAGAAGAATAACATTCATTTATCTAGAATTCAAGCATGCCTTTTTTAAGTCAAACCCATATGCTTATTATTCAAAATTGTATTGGGAAGAGATATACCTCATCAGCCCCATCTTTGTAATATTGCCCTGCAAGCTCCACTGGCTTGCCAAGGTTTCTTACCTTTGAAAAAAGACAGAAAAGGTTGACAAAATTAATAATGTAATTCCAAAATAGCACCTTTTCCCTGAAATTTCATAATACACATCCGAAGAAAATAATAATAATAATCTATATTAAGCAGATCAATCAATCATAACATTGTAAATAAAAGTTAGTAGCACCATTCTCTTTTGGCAGACACCATCAGAATCATTTTAATCCATGATGATAATTTTCTAGTGGATTATAACCTACAAAAAAAAATGTACTCGGCTCTTGTTTGTAAGCTTTTGTCTTGACTTTTTCATTAGAAACCTCACTGACAGTGATTCGATTTTAACCAAGCTTATTTGATTATCACATAAAACATGGAGCTTAATATTATCACAAAATAAGAGAGCCATTTCATTTGGACTGACAAAAGAGAGTTCAAAGAATTCAATGATATCCAGTAAAGATGGAATCAGGCTAGTGTAGGCAACTGCCCAATATACACAATAAGTGAAATGATATGTAATGAGAGAAAGAGGAAGAGACAAAAGTTGGAGAGAAACTCGATACCTCAATGGGAGGCTCGTATGAGATTTTATAATACATAATACCCAAATCAAGGGTAATCTAATCAATATACAATCCCTAATTAAGAGTAATCAAATCAATTTACAACCTTCATCAAGGATAATCAAATCAATCTATAAATCTATACAAGGAAATAAATAAATAAGAGATACAGATATATACAAGCTCTGACGGGCCTTGGGCTGGGCCAAGTGGGCCTAAGTCACATTATTTCTACACTCCCCCTCAAATTGATGTGGTAATGCAGAAAACAACAATTTGCTATTAAGTTCATGATGGCGTGGCTTAGGAAGAGCTTTTGTGAAGATATCTGCCAACTGGTCATGAGTAGAAACATGAGGCAAGGTGATCTTCTCAGTTACAACATGCTGACGGATGAAGTGACAATCAATTTCAATGTGCTTCGTCCGTTCATGAAAGACTGGATTATTAGCAATTCTTGTAGCACTGGTATTATCTCCATGAAGAGGTGTAGGCATATTAACAATAATACCAAATTCACAAAGAAGACGGCGGAGCCAGATGATTTCTGCACTTGCAGACGACATTGCCCGATATTCAGCCTCAGCAGAAGATTTGGATACAGTGGTTTGTTTCTTGGACTTCCATGAAATCAGAGAGTCGCCAAGAAACATGCACCAGCCAGTGGTAGAGCGCCGGGAATCAGGGCAACCAGCCCAGTCGGCATCGGCATACGCGGATAAGCGTAGAGAAGTATTAGACGGATAGAAGAGACCATGACTGGGAGTGCCTTTAACATAGCGGAGAATGCGCAAAGCAGCAGCAAGGTGAGGTTTATGAGGATTGCTCATAAATTGGCTAACCGTATGCACCGCATGAGAAATATCAGGGCGAGTCATCGTTAAGTAGAGTAAACTACCAACGATCCGATGGAAAATAGATGGATCATCCATGATGGGACCATCCTCTGCACTGAGTTTACTATTTAATTCCATTGGCGTGTCAACAGTATGAGCATCATCAAGTCTGGCAGAGGTGATCAAATCAGAAGCATATTTACGCTGATGTATCCGAATGCCCGACTTAGTACGCGAAAACTCAAGCCCGAGAAAATATGTGAGAGGACCGAGATCCTTCATTTTAAAGTGGCGAGTGAGATGATGCTTGAGATCCGTAATACCAGAAATATCATTGCCACTGATAATCATATCATCAACATAGACTAAAAGGAATGTGTAACCCTTTGGTGTCCATCTAAGAAAGAGAGAACTATCAGAATGACTCTGACGAAACCCAGCTTGAAGAATAGCGGCCCGGAATTTATCAAACCAAGCCCTGGGAGCCTGCTTAAGTCCATAAAGAGATTTGCGCAATTTGCAAACATGCCGAGGAGGACAAGCATAGCCAGGAGGAGGTTTTAAATAGACAGTCTCTTTCAAGTCGCCATGAAGAAAAGCATTTTTGACATCCATCTGCCACAGAGGCCAATTGCGAGCTGCAGCTACACAAAGTAGAGTACGAACTGTGGTCATTTTAGCCACCGGAGCAAATGTTTCCTCATAATCAATGCCATACTCCTGCTTGTAACCCTGTGCAACCAATCGTGCTTTGTAGCGATCCAAACTCCCATCAGAGTTAACCTTGACAGAGAAGATCCACTTACTGCCAATGACAGAGGCTTTGTCAGGTGTCGGTACCAAGTCCCATGTATGGTTTGCCTCAAGAGCCAACAATTCCTCAGTCATAGCATCCTGCCAGTATGCAATCTTCGAAGCCTGTGAATAAGAGGTGGGTATAGGAGCACTATCCAAAGAAGTGAAAAGAGCAGGGAAGCCATATCTGTCAGGAGCAACCGAAGGACGACTAGATCGTCGCAGGGGTTGGATATTAGTAGAGGAAGTATCAATACCTGAGGGTACAGGAGGCAGCATGGGAATAGGATCGGGAGAAGGAGGCCCCACCGGAGGAGTCTTGTTTCGCCGGACATAGACATTGGTAATTGGTGGTTTGGAAGGAGTTGTCACAGGGAAGTGTGGCAAATAAGAGACAGCAACAGGATGAGTTTGGAGACGCAAAGAAAAGAAGGGAATGTGTTCTAAAAAGATCACATTACGAGATATCCGCATGCGTTTCTCAGAGGGATCATAACATAGAAATCCCTTGTGTTCAGAACTGTAACCTAGGAAGAGACATTTGGTAGCCTGGGGTGACAACTTAGTGCGCTCTGTAGGTGGAAGATGGACAAAGCATAAACAACCAAAAACCCGCAAGTGAGAATATGAAGGTTTATGGCTAAAAAGAGCTTCATATGGCGTAATCTTTCCTAGAACGGAGCTAGGATGACGATTGATGAGATACACAGCGGTATGAGCAGCATCACACCAAAATGTGGGAGGAACTAAGGATTCAAGAAGGAGAGTACGAACAGTTGCAAGAATATGCCTGTTCTTCCTCTCAGCAACACCATTTTGTTGTGGAGTATGTGGGCATGATTTTTGGTGAATAATGCCTTTAGCAGAAAGGAAGGTAGAAAATTCATGGGACATGTATTCTCCGCCGGAGTCAGACCTGAGAATTTTGATATCTTTTTGAAATTGTGTGTGAATCATATTATAAAACTTTTGGAAAAGAGAAAAGACCTCAGATTTGAAGCGCATGAAATAAATCCATGTGAATCGAGAATGATCATCAATAAAAGTCACATAATACTTAAGACCTGTCCTACTTAATGTGGGTGCAATGCCCCACACATCAGTGTGAATGATATCAAAAGAAGATGACGCACGGGAATGATGAATGGGAAAAGGTAAAATATGACTTTTACTTAAACAACATGTAGCACATTTAGATTGAAGAAAAGAGGACATCATTTTATTATCAACAGTGGAATCTAAACAGCCAATTTTAAACAAAGAAAATAAATAAGCATTATTCACATGACCAAGATGACTATGCCATATAGTCCACAAGTTATTAAAATGAGAAGAAGTAGAAGAAGAAAAGAGGGAATGATGTCCAGTGTCTAGCAGAAACAGTCGACCATGTTTACTCCCCGTCACGATCACCTTCCCAGTGAGCTGCTCCTGTATGACACAACCATTGGAAGAAAATTTAATATGGTACCCATCATCAATCAGTTGGCCTACAGAAAGTAAATTTGCTGATAACTTGGGAACAAAGTAAACATTGGAAAGGTGGAGGAATTGGCCAGAGACACTAGATAAAGTAATGGTACCAATTCCCGAAATGAGTAATTGGTCGCCATTAGCAGTAGTTATTTTGTCTTTGCCAGTATAAGGGTGAGAAGCTGTAAAACTATGTTCCACAGAGGTCATGTGGTTTGAGGCCCCTGAGTCTAGAAACCAGGTGGATGGGGTAATGTATGATGACCTAGAGATTGAAGAATGGAAAGCAGGAAATGCAAGAGGAGAAGGAGTTTGGTACCGACCACCAGAAAAACCCATGGATGCATATGCAGAAGTCACCGTGCTCTGAATCAGGTCTTGAATCTGGGCTGGAGTCATGGATACAGTCCCGGAAGAAGTGCTGCCTGTTTCAGGGAGAGGTGTTTGAGCTTGGAACGCAGCAGGAGTATGTTGTCTGGATGTAGTGGGAGGATGTTGCTTTTGCTGGGGTCCATTCTTCCTTTGTAAACTACGACAATCATCAATGAGATGACCAGAGCGTTTGCAATATCTGCAAATCAATTTCTTTCGACAGTTCTTGGCTAGATGACCAAAGCCTTTGCATTCATAGCATTGAGTAGGCTTCTGATTGGGGGCTGCTAGAAGAGCAGTCTCAGCCTGAAGAGGAGCCTTTGGGTCTTCAAAGATAACGCGCTGAGAGTTAAGGCGAAGTTCTTCTCTAAGGACTTCTTGGAAGCATGTGTCCAGATTGGCTGTGACTTCTCTATTCATAAGAGCTGAACGGACAGATTCGAATTCTGGTCTGAGATTCATAAGAAACTGACTAATGTGAGTTTCCTCTTGTAATTTAAGCGCCTCTGTCAGAAACCCAACAGATACGGACTGGATTATCATAGCATCCCTCTCAGTCCATAATGTGAGAAATCCATTGTAGTATTCTTGCACAGTTTTATCACCTTGACTGAATTTCGCAATTTCACTATCGAGTTGAAATTTGCGAGCTTTATTGGTTTGATGATAAACATTCTTTAGATGACCCCACATATCAGAGGCAGCAACATATGCTTGAAGAGCAATAGCAAGAGAAGGTTCAATGGAGTTAAGAATCCAAGTGATAACCTTAGCATTTTCTTTAGACCAGGTAGCTAAAGCTTTGGTGTCAGTAGGAGTAGGTTTAGTTATCGAGCCGTCAAGATAACCAAACAATCCTTGGCCTTCAACGAAATTCTTCAGATGGAATGACCAAGCCATGTAATTATTTCCATTGAATTTAATGGGAATAACATCATACTTGTCCATATTAAAGAAGCAGCAGCAAATAACCAACAACTTGCTAAAGGTCTGCTAAAACAGCAGCAGGCAGCACAAACAATGTAAATAAATCCCAGGCAGCAGTGGGTAAAGAAGAGAACAAACAGAAGGTAGAGTTGATATTGATCTGTTAGAAATCTGCTAATACAGCAGGAAAATGGCACTGTATTGATCTGATGAAGAAGCCAACAACAGAAACATGAAACAGTGCAGAAATTGTCTCAGATAGAGCCAGGCGACCATGAAGTTTGGTGCAAGATCTGTGCGTGGGGCCCACAAAGTTATCTAATCACAGATCAAGTTGAAAACCCTTGAAGGAGTTCAAAAGTACTTCCTCTAGTCCAAATCTGATGAGTATTGGATAAGGATCCACAAATCTGGACGGTGGAGATGAAAAGTATCTGATAAAAAAAAATGTCAAAGTCGACAGAGGAAGAAGTGGAAGAAGCCTACCTCAAAATCGACAGAAAAAATCCAGAAAAATCCTTACAATTCCCAGAATAAACAGTCGACCAACACAAGGTAGACAGTTGGTGCTGTTTGGATCATCATATGTGGGCCGTAGTGAAGCAGTCACTCACTGTCGAGAACAGCGCATGAAACGTCCAGGTCGGCAGGGGGTCGATTTTGCACAGGGATCCTATTAGAGGATCAGTGACCAGATCAGAGGTGGGGGATGGAAGGACAAGCTATTTTCGCAACTCCAGGCCAAAGTTTCACTCAAAACGGATCAAAATCCACAAATTCGGACGGCTGAGATGAAAACTGTTGCACAAAACTGAAATAGCACAAAACTGAGTGGATCTCCTACCTCTGATGACCCATAAATCTTGGAAAAATGTTCATAAATAAGAGGAGAAATAGACGAACAGTATGGGCTTCTTCAGTTCCGATGATGATGATGATCACAGGTGGGCCATGTTGGATCAGAGATGATCAGAGAAGCTCTGGCTGAAGAAAATGATCAAGGATGACTACCAAGGAGATGATCAGAGATTGATATGGCTCTGATACCATGAAATGATATGTAATGAGAGAAAGAGGAAGAGACAAAAGTTGGAGAGAAACTCGATACCTCAATGGGAGGCTCGTATGAGATTTTATAATACATAATACCCAAATCAAGGGTAATCTAATCAATATACAATCCCTAATTAAGAGTAATCAAATCAATTTACAACCTTCATCAAGGATAATCAAATCAATCTATAAATCTATACAAGGAAATAAATAAATAAGAGATACAGATATATACAAGCTCTGACGTCCTTGGGCTGGGCCAAGTGGGCCTAAGTCACATTATTTCTACAATAAGCACATGTTCCAAGAAAATATTCAAGCAAGACTAAATAAATACACACACACACACACACACACACAGAGAGAGAGAGAGAGAGAGAGAGAGAGAGAGAGGACATAACTAAGAAGGAATCAAACTACAAAAAGCTCTCATAAGCTACAAGCTGCAACAGATAAGGAACATAGAGCATTGATTTTCCAGGGGAAAAACTCTAAAGAGTGTTGTCATGTATCTGTACGATGCCCTAACACCTTTATTCCATAAATTATTTAAAACTTCCTTAGAAGAAGTAAAATAGTTAATTAGACATTGCAAAATCCAAAAGAAAAATTTTTTTCATTATTACCTCTTTCTCCTTTGTATGCTCTCTCACATCATACTGGTCTCCCTTGGTTACTACAAGGTCTCCCTTATCATTGGTCCTCACATCAAGGCATGCAATCACCTGGAGTAACAAATAGAAAGAGCAAGCTCTGCTAATGAGAAAATCCAATACGAAGCAATGAAAGACATTATAAAAGAAACTTATCAAAAATAGTAGAAAACAATCTGCAGACAAGCACCAAATTTGCATTTCAACAAAATTAAACCAAAGAAACAACAACGACCATCCTTAAACATAGAAAATCTTACCCTCTTTGCAAGTTTCGATGCCTTCCCCTGAGCCAACTTCAGTAATTTGCACATATTTTTAAGGCCGTTAGACAATCTAAGCAACAGGAGACATCTTGAATGATGAAACATAAAAGATAGAAATGATCAACAGTCTTTAAAGAATACCTTCGTTGAATTTGACTTAGGCATACCCAAGAACCTTCTCAATACAGAAAGTCCAACATCTGTAAAATTTTAAGTCATGTATGATCTATGATATTGCATTAATATACACTCTAAAGTTAAAAGGAACAATTCCTAAAGCAAGCGATATTTCAGATGAAACTGCACACTCCACCATCCAAAGTTCAGATTAAAGAAATGCATGTGAAAAACAATACCACCACAACCATTAGAATGTAGCCCAAATGCATAAAGAGGAATTTAAGAAAAAGAAAGTAAGAAATGGAAGCAAACTTTAGGGAAAAGAGATTTTCTGGCAATTATGCCTTCTCTCAAGTTTTACCATCACAGAGACAGGAAAGCAAATAATTTATGTTTCCAGGGTTAAAAGTATTGGTATCGAAAAATTATTCGATAATAAATAACTAGAAAAATTGGCCTATTGCTAAATCATTTCAACTTCAAAGCTTAGCAGATCAAGCAAAAACAATGTCCTTGGAAATTTAAAGAAAATTACGTTTTTCGTTGAAAATGGAAAGATATGAAAAGACCTAAACAAAATAGGAGATGGAAAAAAAAAATTAAGGGATAGGAAACAACAAGTAGAAAAATGAAGATCATCTACTCCTGGACAGCATATCAGATGATGTTGAAAGTAGGGTCATCGTACAGATAAAAGTGTAAGAGAAAATGCAGTTGAATGTTTTTTTTTTTTTTAAACGAAAATGCAGTTGAATGTTTTGGTCAGCAAGCAGTGTAATAGTGGAATTGTGAGGTGGCTCATGTAGATTGGGCTTTCAATGTGAATTATTAGGCAACTAGGTATCCTTAAAACTCAAAACGGTGTAAGATAAACCCAACTGCTAGTGGTTCTATTCACCAAAAGGTTCAGAAGTCAGAACATGCTTATAGTTTGATGACATGGAGTCTTGAAGAGTCAGCACATGGTGCCTTACCTCCACTCTTCTCAGGATGAAATTGGACTGCATGTATATTTCCCTTGCTAATTGAAGCAATGAAATCTACACCATAATTGCAAGTTGATGAGATCCACTCCTTGTTAGCTTCTGACTGCCAGCTCATAAATAAATAAATAAATAAATTATATATCAGTATAAAAACTACACAGAAACATAGTCCATTGATTTGGAAAATAAAATGATCATACAGGAATCGCACGGTACGAATGAACGAAGTAGACATGGTGATCGCCAATGTCATCTAATATTCCTGCATCCTTTGAGACTTGAACAGAATTCCAGCCAATGTGAGGCACTCTGAAACCATTAGATGAGTCAAAACGTCCCACCGTACCAGGTATCAGTCCAAGACCTTTTACTGAAAAGGATTCAAAATTAGTAATATTGATCACCAAAGAAACCCAAAAACATAAAAAGCTTCTAAATATTGCTCACCAAGGAGCAATAACAACTTAACTTGAACTTTGTGTACTGCATTCTAAAAAACTTCCATGAGGAAACTTCACACTCCAATAAATTACACGTGCTATATATATATATATATATATATCTTTCCTTATCAGACAATGGTTACATGCAAGATTTTCATGTCTGTCATATGAAGTTTAATTTCAAAACATTTAAGAAGCTAAATATAGTCGTCAGCTATGACGCACGGATACTTCAAAATGGGCAACGTATCGTGTCGTATCGTTTCCGATACTTCACTTTTTATGTGTAAAATCCGTGTCCCTGCCGTGTCTATGGCGTATCCTCGCCGTATCCATGACGTATCTGTGCATCATAGGTCGTCAGATAACTAAGAAGAAGTTGGATCATAAGTCCGAGGAGTTTGCCCTTTCACGGAAATGAAAGCATTTGATAACCGGCAAGGAAAGACAGAAAGAAAAGAGGGGAGGAGGAGGAAATAAAAGGGCTAGCCACCGATGCCACACCAAAGAAATCGGATGTCCGTAAGACTTGATTTGATTAGTAGTTCAGATTCGAGCTGGCATAGTGGTCAACACTACTCTGCATTTCAAAAAAACTGGGACATGGAGAGGAGGATATAGGTAGAACAATAGAAGTATCCAATCCAATACCTAGGGTTGTAAACGGGTCGGTTCCGGTCCGGGTCCGGGTCCAGGGTGGAACCGGAACCGTTTTCTAAGAAGGGGAACCGGAGCCGGACCCGGTTCGGAACCAGGAAACTGGTTCAGGAACCGGAACCGATAATATTAATGGGAACCGGAACCGTTTGTGAGGCAGGTCTGGTTCCGGTTCCGGGTCTAGACTAATACTTATATTTTTCTTTTTAAAAAAATTATGCTTTTCCACATTTCAATTGGATCACGTACCTACAAACACTAATGTGACCTTTTGTCTATCAATAATAGGCACTTTTAACCAAAAACTTAGAAATCACATCCAAACCGGCAATGAGATGTAGAAAAGTAGAAAAGTAAAAAGGGTTCTGTTCTCACATACTAAAGTTACCTTATGTTAGTGTATATTGGGTCGGGTCCACGGGTCTGAGCCACTGTGGATCCGGAACCGGACCCGTTTAGGTATCGGTTTCAAAAAAAGGATCTGGAACCGGACCCATTTTCTTATCCGGACCAAAATAAGGACCCATACCCGGATCCTAACGGGTCGGAACCTTCGGGTAATCGGAGAATCGGGGACCCATTTACAACCCTACCAATACCTCAATGCCAAGAGGAACAAAATTACGAGATAAGACAATCTAAACCCATGATGTTGGAGAAAATTAAACTGCACCATAGTACAAGCAACTACATTATTTAAAAATGGAAAAAAATAATTTAAAAAAGCCCCTTTTACTAAGTAAGTATTCAAGCAATATTTATTGCCAGTACTGGTGTTGGCATCAGACAGACAGTTAGCCATAACAACTCGCTGACTGAGTCTATCTCTGTATGGAGGTAGTAGTGTACTCAACCTATTCCGCATTGCCAAGAGTTGGTTTTATCAGATGATTGACATTGGAATGGGATGATGATCACCAGCATTCACATGGTAGTATCTTACTAGAATCTAGGTATACAAGAATTTAGGTTTAAGTGGTAACATTCATGGATTGTGCTTCCTCAACATGGAACACGCAAGCTTCTGCAAGGGAATGGAGAAAGCATATTGTTTATTATCGTCCAATATTATTTTCTTTTTCAATTAACAATTTCCAAAAGATCATTGGGACCTGAACTCAGGTTACTGGTTTCCAAGTCCAGTAGCTTGACCACTACACTATGTAAACATGGCATAACTTTTTGTAACGGCATTGGCAGATGCTGGTAAAAAATATTATATACCAGAGACAACTGCAGGTTCACAGTGACGTTCAATAGAAATAAAATGATAGGTAAGAATGGGGAAAAAAGGTATTGAGTATTCACCTGGCCCGTTCTCCTCACTAGACTCAAAAAGTAGCTGAAGCCCAAGACAAATGCCTAGAAAAGGACGATCTCTTTCTATAAATGTGCAAAGTGCTTCAGCCATCCTGTAAAAAAGGCGCATTCTCTAAGAAACTTCTGCAATCTAGGTACATAATAAGTGAGGGATGCAAGTATGCAACAGAGCAATGTTGATAGGGATGTAAATGGGTCCCCGATTATCCGATTACCCTAAGGTTCTGACCCGTTAAAAAACGGGTTTGGGTCCTTATTTAGGCCCCGAGAAGTAGACGGCTCCGGGTCCTTTTTTGACCCGTGACCTAAATGGGTCCAGTTCCACCTTGGTTCTGACCCGTGGACCTGGGACCTGACATATTACCTCAAGTTTCAAGAATCTCTCCCAAAAACTAGGTTTATTTTCATATCATTCTCTACCTAGACCCGAACCCGTCCCATATACAGTTCTGGTTCTGGTTCCAATTCCATCTTCTCATTAACGGTTCCGGTTCTGATTCCGGGTCCATGGACTTCGAACCGGAACCAACCCATTTACACCCCTAAATGTTGAGCTACAGCATGTCCAGTCCCAGTTCCCTACTTAAGGACTAGCAACCCCAGCTTGGCAGCCAAGCACCAAGGCCAACAATGTTATATGAGTTGGGTTAGGCCAGGCCAGCTTGTTAAGTGTTGAAATTGACTGAGCCAAAATGATTAACCAGCGAGACTAGAAAGTCAGGCTCAGGAATGACCTGGGGTTGCTAGAATCAGTCAGTACCCAACCTAATACAGGACAGTCCAATTCCAAACCAGCCTAGCTGCACGCACACCTATAATCAAAGCTCTAGTCAGTTTTTGAAGAAGGTAAATCTTTTCTAGATATAAATCTTACAAAAGTCTTAAACAAATCATACAAACACCATTCTAACATAAATATATAAACTTATGAGCCTAAGAAACGCAAAGCTCAGAGTTTAGAATGATATTCATCTTCTTTTCATTCACATTCATTTTCTGTTAGTACAACAAATCCACCCCCACCCAAATAAATAAATAAACACAAGCCCATTTAGTTGCACAGTAACAAATGAATCATAAATTAATATCAAATTATAGATCATTACCCATTCTGATTCAACACATCTATTGCCGCCGCAAAGGCCCCAACCCCAGGAAAAATAAGGCGACTCGCATTTAGAATGTCTTCTGGTTTTTGAACCTGAAAAGAACAATAATACCTTGATTTCTTCAGATCCTTGTAAATAAAGCAAACGAAAACAAATTGGATAGACATGGATAAGATAAAATTGATTGCTGCTTCTACTGTTCCTATCAATCCTTAAACCCCACCAAAACCCAATAACTGAACAACCGGATTGCTGTTGTCCAAATTCAAATGAGAGTTGCAGGAACTTCAATTGATAACAAATTCTACATTTTCCACCATTGAAAGAAAAAAATTCACGAACTTGCACAAGTAAAAGGAAAGCTTACGTCTTTGATGTCGAATCCGAGAAATCGAATGGCATTTCTGACGCTACGAACATTCCCAGCTCCGTAATCGAGCAGAGTGACCACTGAAACGAGATAAAGATGCAATCTTTAGAGCAAAGAAAAGGGATAACGAAGATGAAACTAGAAACCCTAAAAAGGGTAATGGAATGGAAGGAGAGGGAATGATTTTACTTTACCTCGATCTCCATTTGAGGAAGCGCGGATAGAGAAACGGTTGGAATTGAAGAGGGGTTTTTTCCTGAGGCTACTGTGGCGTGAATACAGAAGTGTCGAAGGAGAAGATGATCGAAGGCGGGGAACGCTTGGAGAAGAAGACGAGAATAGCGCCGCGTCCATTGCTCTGCTGCAGAGATTCGAGAGTTGGAGAGAGAGAGAATCGAAAAAGAATGCGGCGGAGTCTACGGATGCCTGCAGCTGGAGTGGGTCTATAATAGTCTATTGCATACTTCATGTGAGTGGGATGTGAACTGCAAGTCAATGTGGAGCCCACACTTGCTGATGATCTGACCCGTTAAAATTTGATGTCATTCATCAAGTTTTATTTTTGTGGGATTTGGGCCCACATTAAGATTGGACACATTATTGAGAATGTGATTAGCACAGATTTTCTCCCTTTTAAGAGCCCATTTGTTTCATCGAGGGAGGAATAGAAGAAGAGTAGGAGGTTGGAAAAAGTTAAAAGAGGAGTGGGTTAAAATAAATTAGTAAATGAATTACTTTTTATGTGTGTGGATGGCTGCTGTAAAGTAAAAAGATTTAAGTTTGGTTGAAAAAATAGAATGAAAATGAATTACTCTAACCCCACTTTATTATGGTATTTCTAAGTAATTTTGGAAGAAAAAAGGTAAAAAATCTAACCGTTGGAATTTATTTCAACCCTCTTTTACTTTATCCTTTTGCAAGTAAAGAGGTCATAAGAGGGGTGACTGGTAGAGCCAAGTAAGGATTCAAAATCGTTGATCCTCAGCCGGAACTATATTGGACTTAAAATCAGAACCATTTCCCAAATGACACTTCTTGATCCAAATCTAGTTATGACAGTTAGTTCCGAACCTAATTCCGATAAAAGGACATCCGGTTCCAAAATCGGTAATGACTTCCTTTTATTCTTCTTCTTATTATTATTATTATTTCCTTAAAATAAAAATATCATTTAACCTATAATAGTGCATCGTCTTACTCTTTCCAGGATTAAATACAAAAACTTCCAATTAAAGATGATTTTTGGTACATCTATTACATTAAAGATTAGGATTTGGCATTTATTTTTTTACAAGAGACATACCACATCATCTCCCTAACCAACTGCCAGTAGTCGGGGCAATCCCATCTAACATATGCACTATGAAAGGAACAATTAAATGAGTGCAATTTTTGTATTCCGGTTGACAGAACAATGAAATAGAGCATTGAAGATCTGAAAGATAGGGCCATGGGCAGTGTGCTAGGTCCACGGGTTGGATTATGGATGGATCCATAATCGGAACTGTTATCAATCAAAATTTAAATTGCGTATTGGATTCGATCTCATTTATGAATTGAAACCTAAAATAGGTCCCAAATCTAGGTTTTAACTAGCCGAAACCTCCAAATAATGAGAGAATTAGGTATCCTTTTACATTCCTAACTCGAACTTAATTGCCCATAGATATATAGTTGGTGAGTCTCATGTTTCTAAATCCTATGTATTAGTTACATTATCAATCATGTATTCATTCAATCTTCATGTCTACTATAATCTCTCTTCTTACGGTTGGAGCAATAGTAAGATATACGCTCTATTAGGGAGGTCGAAGGTACCGATAAGATTTTTTTTCCTCTTAGTTAAGACTCTTTCCTCACAAAAATGCGTACTTTAAATTAGCTTTTTTAAGAGAAATGTCGTTTGGTTGGCTCAACTTGTGCACTTTACTTTCTAAAATGAAAGCATAAGAGGTTGTCTGGCTAAATATTAAGAAAGCAACTATTACTAATGATAATCAAATACTTTATATGAATTTATATAATTTGGATGGCTCTATGTAGATTATACTTTGAGATAATCCAGCCCAGTCAACATGATGGCTTGACAAAGATTATGATTAAACAAAGTTAACTTTTGGTGTCCACTTTAGAGCCCATTTCGTTAGCAGAATATTATGTCCGGTGGTCGTCTGAGAATTTCTACTGTTGAAATTTGAAAGGTCGCTAAATTCTGTCATTTCTAAATCCTCTTTTTAGAATTCTAACATGAGAATGACTAACATATGAGATGATGTCACTGATACGTATCATGTTTCATGATAATGTGAGTATTTACTACATTGTACCTGAACACCCAAAAAGGAAATCATAAAAATTATCGACTCCAGTCCTTAAATGTCCATAAACAATGAATTTCATCTTTTAACCAAGCATATGCTTAAAGGGTTGTTTGACTTTTAGGCATGAGTTGCATAAAAGGAATTTACATATATAAATGGTATATATGTAAGTTTTACACTCACCGGCACCACTTTCACATCATTGACACATGATTCATTTTTACTATGTTTATTTGAACTATATATGGAAGTGTTCGAAATTCATTTTTTTGAATATACATATGTTTACATCTTCAAATGTTTCTCAATGAAAAAGCCCGTTTGATTATAAATTTGTATGTATTTCAATTCCATTGAAACAAACATACGCACTTTTCATCAATGAATTCCTTTTTATATACTAATTTTTTTCAAACAAATAGGTCCTTTTTCATGAATGCAAGCCTGTCTATGCATTTGTATTCCAATGAAACAAACATGCTCATTCGATGAATTCAACTTATTTCAATTAACAAACAAACCTATTCCACGAATTCAATTTATTTTCAATTCCATGAAAACAATTCCATGAAAACAAACAAGCTCATTCCATGAATTGCAATATATCACATTTCCATACAAACAAATAAGCCTATTCCATGAATTTCAATTCCATACAAACAAACCAACCTCCACATCAATGTATTTCAATTCCATACAAACAAACAAGCCCATTCTCCAACTCTGAATTCCTGTGTATTCAGTGTGTATTCAGTGTGTATTCAGTGTGTATTCATGGAAAGAAACATGCCCATCCACACAAAAATATGCATTTCAAAAATTGATAATACACTGCACCACACAGAATATACATTTTAAAAAAGAAATATAATTTTACATTTCAAAAAAGAATGTCTCTCCACCCACAAAAAACGAATGTACATTCTCCATTTATATTCAGTTAGTTCTTTTTGTGGTAGCATTCCACCTCTCTAATGCCATCGTATCTTGGAATCAATAAGCACATTAGCTATCAAATTCTTCATTAACAACATCAACCTCATGATCATCACCGTCATCGTCATGACAATAACAAATGAAAATAGCAAATGAACTTGAGCAAATAGAAAATGTCAAATTCTCCATATGGCAAACAATGATATAAAAAGAACTTGAGCAATGAACAAAAGAACTTCTCAAGAACAAATGAAAATAGCAATTGCATTTAGGCGTTATCTGTAGGTGGGAAGAATGACAATAAAATATGTTGCCTTACTCTCTGGTTTCAGGGCTGGAAATACCCTAGCATGTGTTTGTTTGGAAGCTCAGGTGTTAGGATTTAGAGGGGAATTTAAGATCAGGTGTAAAGACTAATACATCCACAAGTGTAAAGGCTTATTTTCCTTCATGGAATGAGTTTAGGGTTTAGGGTTTAGGCTTCTTTGTTTATTATCTTTCATTCACCTTCCATTGAGCATTTTGTGCTCAGGTGTAAAGACTCATTTAAGCTTGTAAACCCTAAACCCTAATTCCATATATGTATAAATAATATGCTAATGGAAGGAAAATAAAGATCAGGAGACAGTAGCACAAAATGTTTTAATGAGAGAGAGAGAGAGAGAGAGAGAGAGAGAGAGAGAGAGAGAGAGAGAGATAGGTCTTTCATTGACCTTTTTTTCCAAGCATTTGAGAAGGCTTAGGAGAAAAAAAAAATCATGGATTGCATAATGCTCAGTGTAGATGATTTTGGGGCCAATGGTGATCGAACAACCTAGATAAAAATCATGTAATGAAAGTTTCAGTTGATTATATAACATGACTGCATCTAGATCATGTGATCATGAGAAAGAAACTGAAGTGATTATATTAAATTGCATATATAATATATATAAGAGAGTGCTAGACACAATGACCCCAAAAACCTAAACAATGGGATGTCTATTATCTAAATAGGTATAAAATGCATCAAGAAAACATTATCTGATTTTAACTTGATTCTTCCATTGCGTTTGAGTGTCTTCTTCTGTTCCTCCGTTAATGCGGGTTCGAGGGGAACAGGGATACCGCGACCCCCTTTCAATCCCGTGGTATTTTCGAAGTCGTAGCCCATCTTGCTCATAATCCTTTTAGCAGCGTGGCTGTATCTGTTACAGTCAGGGGCCCCTTTGACAGTAATGGCTTCCACAATATATTACTGAGACGAAAGCCAAAGGTGAGTCTCATTACTCTCATAGGTGGATCATGTAGAGATGTCAAGCGGCCCGGCCCGGCGCGGCACGCCAGTCAACGGGCCGTGGCCCGGCACGGCCCGGTCAACGGCACGGCCCATGACGCGGGCCGTGCTGGGCCGAGCTGCGCACGGCCCGCTGGCCCACCAGCCTAGTGGGCCAGCCCTTGCAGCCCGCCAGGCCCGCCAGTATAGGCCCGCCAGCCCGCAGCCCGCTGGCACGGCCCGCCAGTCCCGCCCAACGGCCGGCCCGCCAGCACGCCCAACAGCAAAAAAAACGGCTATTTTTTAAAAAAATACCATTTTACCCCCCCCCCCCCCCCCAACAGCTATAAAACGGTCATATAAGGGGTATTTTGTGTCATTTTTCATTATACTAAGTCTATAAATATCCTAACCCTCCCATTCTCATTCCTCACCAATTACACACTCATTTCTCACCAATTTACACAACTCTCTCATTCTCTAACTCTCTCTCAAAGCATTCAACTCTTTCACTCTCTCTAAGAAGTTTTTGGAGGACCAAAGATCAAGTCATCAAGAGACAAGATTAAAGGGGCCTTCAAAGATTTAGAGGTATTTATAATATTTAGATTTGAGATTCCATATATATAAGTTTATATTATATTATATTAACTCTCATTTTCTCCCCTTTCTTATAATAAATTATCACAAAAGAAGGCTATTAGCATATTACTATTATTATTTATAAATTTATTATTTTGAAATATGGCTAGAAGATTTCCCACAGAAGCTTCTTCCGTTAATTTAGAGGTAGAAGAAGATTTTATTGAATTACAAGATGAAGTAGGTGATTTACCACCCCCCTTTCGTCAGAGTTCCCATAAACCAAACAAGAGGAGTAGAACTTCAGCAGTTTGGGATATATATACAAGGTATGATGTTATTGAAAATGGAAAGAATGTTGAAAAGGCAAAATGCACATTGTGTGGTAAGATTTATAGTGCCCAGTCAAAAGGGGGTACCGGCCATTTGTCAAGACATAGGAAAACATGTTTACAAAAGCATAAGCCAGAGAATGCAGGGACAGGGGGGCCTGGTTCACAAACCCAAATTTCTACTACTGGTGGTGGTAGTAGTAGTAGCAGTTTGGGTTTTTTTTTCTTTTAATGCACAAAGTGCTAGACAAGGTCTTGTTAAAATGATTGTTTTATCCGAATTACCATTTGCTTTTGTTGAAAATGAGTTTTTTGAACAATGGGTCCAGCAATATTGTCAACCACAATTTCACAGTATTTCAAGATATACAGCCAGAAATGATGCTATTAGATTCTGGCAGGAAGAGAAAATAAATATAAAAAACTATTTTGCAGAATCTCTTAGTAGAATATCCATAACCACAGATATGTGGACTTCTAAAGGGGGTGATAGTTATCTTTGTATTACTGCACATAATATAGATGCAAAATGGATTATGAATAAACGTATACTTAGTTTTAGCACTCTTGAATGGCCACACAATGGAACTAGGATAAGTACATTAATTTTGGAAAAACTAGATGAATATAGTATTAAGGAAAAAGTTTTATCTGTAACTTTAGATAATGCTAGTAATAATACAGTGGCTATTGAATTAATGAGAATGCAGATGCCACTTGCAACTTTGATAGATAGTTCTATCTTTCAAAATAGATGTGTATGTCACATCTTAAATCTTATTGCAAAAGTTGGTTTAAAGCATATTACAAGTTATACAGATGCTATTAAAGACATTGCTAGATTTGTTTTTTGCTCCGCACAAAGAAGACAATTGTATGCCCAAATATGTGCGAGGCAAGGCGTATCAGCTATTAAAATGCCTAAAGAAGTTGAACAGAGATGGAATTCTATGTATGATTAAACAAGGCACTTTCTAGAAAAACTGTTTTGAATGAATTTTGTGCTTTTCATGCACAAGATTTAATGATTAGTGATGAACATTGGGAGTTATGTGCCCATATAAGAGATTTATTAGAACCTTTTTATACTTCAACATTATTTTTTTCCGAGATATATTATCCCACATCTAATGAAGCTTTAATGAAACTTTTTAAAATTACTTTACAATTCAGTAGATTTAGAGATCATTTTTTACTTGGTAGCACTATTAGAGACATGGAAGAAAATTTTAATAAATATTGGAAAGAGGCTCCAATGATATTTTCTTTAGCTGCTGTATTTGATCCTAGGTTAAAATTAAGTGGTGTACAGTTTTTTATTGATGGAATAAATAAAAATATGAATTATATAGATTTAAATGTTTTTTCAAATATAAGGGCAAATTTACAAGCACTTTTTCAATTTTATTATGAGCAAATGGGTACAGCTGGGCTTAGTATGGGCAATTCAGAAGTCCAGCAGACGGGTGTTGGTGAGTGGGATGTGTGGTATTCTTCCCTGTCCACGGGCATGGCATCCAGCTCAAGCTCAAGTAACAACACTGTGACGGAGTTATCATCGTATCTTGACGTAGGTGTAATTAGGATGCAGGATGCATCTAGCTTTGACCTTTTAGCCTGGTGGAAACAACAAGAAAGCATTTATCCGGTGTTGGCAGCCATGACTCGTGATCTATTGACTATTCCTATATCTTCTGTAGCATCAGAACAGGCTTTTAGTGCAGGTGGACGTGTAGTAGATGACAGAAGAACAAATCTCACTGAAGAAACGGTGGAGTGTTGTGTTTGCCTACGAGACTGGTACTTGGCAGATAAGAGGAAGCAAGAGTTAACATCATTAATGGAAGATTTTGATCCAGCAGAATACATTAGTGGACTACAAATCTGATTTTTTACTTTTTTCTTCATTGTAATTTATAAGCTGTTCATTCTTTTTTTATTTTTATTTTCTAAAAAGATTGTAAGGTTTTGAAGGTAATCCTATTTAGAAACCTTCAAGAAGTTAAGATCCAAATGGTTCTCTCTTCTCAGTGGAGTAAGTCGAGTTTGACCGAACCACTTAAATATCTTTGTCATTCTCCTTGCTCGTGTTCTAATTTTTATTTTTAATACTGATAAGAAAAAGAAAATTCATATATAGTACTTAAGTAATATGTGAGTAAATATCTATAAATTAATTTGAACCACTCAATCATTTGTCAAATGTTTGTATAAGTTTAAATGTTTAGAAAAGTAACTATTGAAAAATTAATGTCTATTGATCGAAAATCAAATTCAAACCCATGTCGTTACGGACTTACGCTTACGTTACGCCTTATGGTAATTATATCAGTCTATCAAAAAAAAAAAAAAAAAAGGCCCGCCAGCCCGCTGGCACGGCCCGCTCCAGCCCGCCCCACTGTGGGCCGTGCCACTGGGCCGTGCCGTGCCAGGGGTTTCCCCTAGCGGGCCGTGCCGTGCCGGCCAGTTAGCTGGGGCGGGCCGTGCCGGCCCGGCCCATGGCACGGGCGGGCCTGAATTTTAGCGAGCCATGCCACATGCCTAGGTGGATGTATCGAACTGAAATAAGAACTCAGATTGACATCTTGATACACCGATTTACTATAGCAATGAAAGTTTCAGTTGATTATATAACATGTCTTCATCTAGATAATGTGATCATGAGACAGAAACTGAAGCCATTATATTAAATTGCATATATAATATACATAAGAGAATGCTAGACAAAGTGACCCAAAAAACCTAAACAATGGGATGTCTAATATCTAAATAGGTATAAAATGCATCAAGAAAACATTATCTGATTTTAACTTAGAAAATAGAACAAACCAACTAACAAGAAAAAGATTAGAAGAATTTTAAACTAAGCAGGGAAAAGAACCCATCATTTTGTGTATATAGGTTTGCATTAAGATGAACTTCTACCGCCATTGTTTTGTATGACACATTGACACCCATTGTAGTACTGTGTTATTTTGGCTACCAATGTCAGTCCCATACTTGAGCCTGATTTAAACCATAAGCAGTTCATATTTACAGCAAGATAGCTACATTGACATTGCATCCAAACAAGAACTTGAAAAAAAAAAAAAGTCATCACCTGGTGTGGTCCCGCCGAAGCAAGGTCCTGGGAGGGTCTGGACTCTGGAGACAGACCTAACCTTTGCCAATTTTGTACAAAGTGGCAGCTCACAGATCTCGAACCTGCGTTGTCACGCATGGCACCTGAGACTTTTGCCATTGCACCAAGGCAATGACCCCTATCCAAACAAGAGCTACCTTCTCAAATAATTACCTTCAAAGATCAAGAAAATGAAAGGCAAACAGAAAAGAAATTGATATTGGGGCATCAAATAAAACTCAAAACAGCGAGCAACAATAGCACACTTCAATTAGCCTTGCTCCAACTATATTGTGAGAGTGGATGGCTTTACCCTATAAGAAATCACAATGTAGCCATTATAAGTACTAAAAACTCTGTTAAAATATAAGATACAAATTAATTAATCTCTGAAAAAATGAATTTTTAAAAAAAAGTTACTAATGCTTCTGATTGTCTCCGAAATGAAGTGCTTGAATTTGATTTGCAGACTGTTTTTTTTTTATACATTTATTGATCAAATTGGAATTCAAGACATCTAAACCAAATTGGAATGCTTAAGAGAGATTAAACGCGGCGGCGATGGGGGAGGGGGGTGAGGAAGTAGAGAGGGAGGGAGAGGGTGCCATACCTGGGAGTTGCGTGCTCGGATCCTTGTGCTGCAGGGAGAAATGGGCGGTGAGGAGTGTAGGGTTTCCAACGTTCTTTCGTTGGATTTAGAAGGGAAGCACAAAGAAAAAATTGGGGGAGTGGGGTTTCGAACCCAGCTCTCTTAATGACGGGAACTAAATGGGACTCACCGTCTGCCTTTTATGATGTGAATCAGTTTCATATGAAATTTAGGTGTGTAACGTTTTGCCATCATGTGAGGTGCGAAAATTTGTTTGTGAAAATGAGCTCATTTACACTCTATATGCAACTTACACATGTGATGCGTAAATGAATGCAAACATGATGGTGCTTAACCATTAAGCATGTGAATCATTTATATATTTGACTGTAAACAAATGACCCCTAAATCCATCAAAACCAAGCAAAATCCATTTTCACAAAACCATACCACGTTCCAGAAAACCACCTGAAGTTTGCTAGAATTACTAACCAATTCCACCCGCCTTCGACCCAACTCGTCCAGTTATTCCCCATCGCGACCACTTTGTGTAGTGCTACCTTCGTGCCTCTGAAACCGCGAAAACCCGCCATGGGCGATGCTCACAGCTTCAAGCAATTTCCTCCCATATATCCAACCCATTTATCTCATCCATCCCACCTTGACTTCTCACACACCCAAATAGGAAAAAGGGAAAAAAATTAGAGACAGAGATGGAGAGGGTACATAGAGGAAGATCATCTTTTTTCTTTCCATGGCTGAAAAAATTAGATTGGACTCTACGTTGATCAGTCAGAACTCAAGAACTGAGTCAACAGAATCTCTATCTTCGAAATTTCTCAAATCCTCTTTATGAGCATGGGGTTTCCAAATGCTGAACTTTTGGGATTTGAGAATGTCAGAATTTCTTGTCTTAAAATTCCAGTAGAATTTCTTTTCCTCTGGTATATGGAAAAGAGATGGAGAGATGGCCGGTCTAGTGTTTTATGGTATGTGAGAGAGAGAGGAAAAGAGGGTGGCAAGATGATTAAAAATAGAAAAAAGAACCGCATCCCCACAAAACCTGCTTAACCTTTTCTTTTGAAAAAGTCCTTTTAATAATGTAATATAACAAAACTGACTAAAAAGAGCTTTTGAGTTTGCCCAAAGCACAAAGCTCAAAAAGCTCTTTTTCAAGCCCAGCCAAGCATACCCTAAGGCAGGATGTGGATTTATTTGACACCACCCTTCCCACCCTTCGTGGCTGCTTGCGAACATTCATTTATATCAGATCATCACCATCATCAAAGCCTTGTCCCAACTATTTTGGGGTCAGCTACATGAATTCTGTTTCTCCATTCTTATCCATCCTGAGCAACATCCTCGAATAGGTTGCACTTCTTTAGTATTGTTACCACTTCCATCCACGTGCTTTTTAGCCTGCCTCTTCTCCTTCGTAAGCCATCGCCTAAATAGAAAAACTTTCCCTCACTGCCTACACCTAAAATGCTCTTGGAAGCGCTCATGTTTTATTCTTTCATTCATAGTTTTACCAGACATCCACCTCAACATTCTCATCTAAGCTATACTCATTTTATAATGTGTTGCTTCTTAATTTGCCAACATTCTGCTATATTAGAGAAAAGGGAAAATAAACACAAGTCCTAAGTGAAGAAAACAAGCAGAGAAAATTGTCCACAGTACAAATTTGAACCGTAGTCAGCTTTCTCCAGTTCCATTTTCTCTACCTTCCTTTTCTCCTCATCCAAACACATGAAGTCCGATTTAAATCGAATATATTTGGGGACAATAACTAAAGGAACCTATTACAGTAGGATTCAAGAAGACTCAATGAGAGAGAAACTTACCTAAGCCATCAAATCAGCTGCTGATTCCTCACACCAACAAATGCCAATGCCAAGCAAAATCATAAACACTGATCAGCGTGTTGGTATATTTTGTTGATGACATCTGAAGAAATCAGTAGAACAAAAGGTCAAACAGAACAATTCAAGGGAAATCAATTGTAATAGAGATACAGGCGAAGCCAACAGGTTGCAAATGCTAGTTTAAGCCTTGTACTTCATGCCCTTACAATCACCTCGCCATAGATGATGCTCCAAATGATTCCAAGAGAAGGTCCTATATACAGTCAAATTTGCAGCTTCATTCACTATGCAAGCGTCCCTGTTATTAATATAGAAGCAAGAGTGGCATAGCAAATTTCAACTAGAACAATTTCAAAATCACCATCTGATTTTCTCCTATATTTTGAAGATCAAGTGCATGACAAATGTAAGCACGTGGAAACATCTTTTTACGACCATGCCTTTCAGCTGAACTTCAAAAGACAAATGAGGTATATACAAGAAGGAAATTATCGCATTAACAAAAAAAAAAGGATCAAAATATGAAATGAAGTTTATGTGTTACAAAATTGAGATCAGATATTATACACTGGAGTTTGTTCTCTGCCATTGCCATGTTGCCGCGGCCATTATTAGATGCTCCTCAGAGCACAAATTCACTCAGGGATTTGCTTCATTGTGCTAACAGCTAAAGTTATCCGCTATAAGTAGCTTCAGGTGTTCCTGCATTGAAAGTTATAAGTGAAATACAATTAAGGAAATCATTCCAATCTTCAAGATTTTAAGAAGCCAAACTACATGGGGGAGCTGCATGGAAGTACAACAGCTGGACAAAGTTCTGATTTCAATTAATTAATTGAACATATGGTAAATTACAACAGCACTATGCAATAGAAGATGATTAAAACCCCACAAGTTCTCACTGGAGTTGCAATGTGCATTTCTTTTGAGAATGTCCTAACAAATGACATCGGCCACATTGAACAACCCGTTTTGGGCGCTTAAGATTCTCCATGCGAAGAACCTTCTTTTTGGGACGACCGGGTGGTCGACGGGTCTTGGGAGGGCGTATTATGATATCAACTTTAGTACCCCCGCCATCAGTACCCTCAGCTGGCCCTCTCCAAAGGCTTCTATCTGGAATAGGATGGATGATTTGTGAATAAGCTTCACAATAGCTGGCGACTGTAAAACAAGGTTCGGCTAACAATTGAGCTTTATGTCCACATGAGAGAAGTGCAGCAGCAGCATGCGCACATGGTAACCCATAAAGTTGCCAGCGGCGACATGAACACTGACGACTTCGTATGTCCACAATATTTGTCCTCTCACTAGACACAATCTCAAACTCCACTTCATTAGCACGAAGCACTTGGTAGCAACGAGAATCTGCAATAGCTTCTAAAACAAGCTTTTCAGCAGATGGTACAAGAATCGATGTCCATGCCATACCCATATTACGCCGTTCATTGAACCAAGAAGTTAAATGATTTCGGATGTGTTCCATCAGCTGCACTATAGGAAGCTCATGGCCTTCCAGGGCCCAATTGTATAGCAATTCCGTTACATGGAGAGTGAAGTGGCCATAACGTAACCCCTCAAAATATGCTATAGCCCAAAGGCGGGGTGGAAAGCGATGAAACCATTGCACGACTTCTGGTAACATTTCTACCATCTCAGCCATCTTAGATTCAAATTCAGCAGAAGTCAAGGCATAAACAGCATTCCAGAAGATGTTCAGCAGTTTTGTGTTCTTGAACTCATCACGGAAGTTTTCACTCACATAGCGCAGACAAAATCCATGAAAAGCAGTTGGAAAATGTGTTTCAACAGCCTCCACAATACCCTGTTGTCTGTCAGACAGTATTGTAAGTCTAGGCATGTTCTCAGTATTCATTCCAAGAAGTTTCCGCAACTCAGATAGAAACCACATCCAATTCTCATCACTTTCAGCATCAACAATAGCAAATGCCAACGGAAACAATGCATCATTGGCATCAATAGCTGCGGCGCAAAGTACTGAACCAAGGTATTTGCCTTTTAGATGAGCTCTATCAAGTTCTAAAAGTGGCCGACAGGCATTTATAAAACCATAGATGGACGCACGGTAAGAAATAAAGAGACGTTGGAAGCAGTTCTCTGGACCTGTAGCAGAAACCAATGCAATACTCCCAGGGTTTGTTTTCCTGACTTGCTCACAATATGCAGGAAGGAAGCCATAACCTTCCTCAAATGTGCCATGAACTGCAGCCATACTGCGTTCTTTCCCACGCCAAGCTTGCATGTAAGAAACTGCAACTCCATGTTGCTCACGAATGTCATGCAATATTTCCTTGGGTTTGTATTGTGGATTATCACGGAGACGTGCTTCCACTGATCTGGCAACCCAACCAACCGAGGCTTGTTGATGATGAAGGTTTTGGACTCCTTCACAAGTATGCTCACTGTGTAGTGTCCGAATTGAGAAGGTTGGTCCACCTGGGCACTTTGCTACATGAACACGCCAAGGACACCCCTCTTTTGAGCACTTGGCTATAAACCTACTTCGGTCTGATTTCACTATTCGAAGATCAAAGTGTAAAGCAATTGCAGTGTCTTTCAATGTTCTTCGACAAGTTTCAACATCAGGAAACTCTTGCCCAACAACTAAAGGATGATTTTGGACCAGAAGTGAATTGTCAGCCAGATCATGGGCCATAAGTGAATTGCCAGCCATCATTTTATCCAAGAAAAGGTTCCAAGTATTCAATGATCCAAATGCCTCTGCTCACATCATGAATGCAACCAGATGGAAGTAAGGTTAGAGGCAACAAGAAGTCCACTTGATATGCATTACGTATGAGATCTACTGGAGCAAAATTCCGATACCGATTGCATGGAAGGGGAATTTATCTATAACCATCCAACTCAGACAAGACTTCCGAACGCTCAAGCACTTGCATTTTGATTCATTAGCTACATGTCTCAATCTGTTCGTAGAATTGATGACTGAAGCCTGCACAAATTAGAGTACAGTTTATGACAGAGAGAGAACTGAAATAATACAATATGGTTGTACTTGATTAAATTGTAAAATTGTAAAAGGTTGAGATTTACTCTATATGTTCTTTTTTTCAAAAGCGATTTTTGAGATCTAAAATTGTCATATATATATATATATATTACATTTTAATTATTTGACCAGTGGGGCCAACTTCTATTGGAGTGAGATTTGATGAGGGCACATCCAGATGTGTTCATTTAATTTGATCGGCTTGGATTTTCATAAGTGGTACCCTTGGCTTGGATTTTCATAAGTGGTACCCTTGGCGGAGTGACCCAATTTCTCATGAGTTGAAACTTAGATTTTCGTATGTGGGACCCTAGGAAGAGTGCCACCAATTTCTCATGAGTTACAACTTGGATTTTAATAGGTGAGAGACCCTGGGAGGAGTGCCACCAATTTCTCATGAATTGCAAATGAAATTGGAACTGGGAGTTGTTTTAGCTTTTAAGTGCAAATCTCAAGGGATGATAATTATTGCTAATAAGGTATGCTACTTTCATTGCCAGTTGAAAGAGGGGCAAAAATGCCCCTTTTTAACTAGGGCATTTTGTAGAATTCCTCTCTCTCTAGACATTGCCCTTCATTGTTCCTATCCTCTAACTTCAACCTTGTCGCTTAAAAAAATAATAATAATAAAGTTCAAACTTCCAAAAATAGAACCTTTGGATCCATATTTGAAAGCACGTTAAGAAAATTCAATCCAACAATTAATTAAGCCCCATCGTGCCTGCTTATTACAATTGGGAAAAAATGCCGTTGGGCTCAAAAAGACCTTAGCAAATTATAAAAAAGAAAAAAAAAAGCAAGGGGGTTTTGGTGTGGAAGTCTAAACTGACAGGTCATAGCTCTGAGAAAACCCTTGCCTCTATATTTGGGAAAAGACTAAGTTTCAGCAAAAAAACATATGATTTATTGTAAAAAAAAAAAGACTCAAGCATAATATTCAAAATTAAAATCATATCAATGCCATTTGTAAGATTTTCTTCCATCCATTGTTTAAAAATATTTTAGCAGATTCCTGTTCTCCATTTAATATCAGTTCCTGATCTAGTTTCACTTCCTGAAAGATATTTCATTGAGAGAAGCTAGGCACACCATATGTTAAATGGGATTTACCTGCAATGCATATAAACACATGCATATGCATATAGACAAATCAACAGATCACCCAAAATTAAACACAAGAATCAATAAATTGTAGAAGATAGATTCCATAAAAGCACTGACCAGTCCCTGATTACCAAAGCAAATGGTAAATGATCTGAACCACATTAAACATAAATGAATGCAGTTGAGAATAATTTGGGGTAATCTCAAAGTTCCTCAAATTCATTCCTTCCCGTTCCTCGCCTTTGAATCTTAACAGCTCTAAGCTTGAAAACAGAAATATAAAAAAAACCCCAATTATCTCTCTGAGAGAAGGAGAGAAACTCATATTCCGAATTCAGAAAACAAAGCAAACAACAAAATCTATAAAGAATAAAAAAGAAGAACTTGGATCTGAGCTCGCAATTCGAGCAACCGCAGATCCAAATCGAAGAACACGAATCATCCAACTTGAACTTCAAAATCAAAGACGAGGAAACAATCAACAAAGTCAACTAAAGCTGATATTAAACACGAAACAAAGAGAGGGAAGAAAACACATACCAATCCACACAAATTAGGGTTTATTCAAGCAGCTGCAACGAGAATCGAATTGCAAGGTCTCCGAACGAGATCCAGCTGCGATTTTGAAAAACCGAATCCGAATTCGAGAAAGATTCGAGAAAACCCTAAAATTTGAAGTGATCTCTGACCGTATGATCTGATCGATCGGAGATTTTAGGGGAAAGAAAGAGAAAGAGAGCGCTCGAAGATTCAAACCCTAGGCCCTTTTTGTGAGGAGAAAACCAGGAACAGGAGCTGTTAGTGGGGGAAATATTTACATAAATACCCTCGTCTCTGCGTCGTGCGTGTAGATTACACGTGTGAGTCGGATGCGTTTCGTAACGGACGATGTTTGGACTGTTGTTGGACGGGGACCACCGAAAAACAAAGCCTCGTGCATGTCGTCGTTGGAGGATGAGGTTGGGTTTGGTGGGCCCCAGGAGTATAAATTACTGTGGTCTGCCTTGCTCCCTCCCATCTTGGGGAAGTAACTTTTGGAAGGTCAACAGAGGGATCTGAAATGGAGACATAGTTCATTTTGCTGCTTTGTCTCTATTTGTATTTTCCATCTATCATTCATGTCTAGGACATAGGTTTAAGGTTTGAATCCATGCAATATGATATTTTTCTTTTTAGGAGAAGAGTGTTTAGTTTTAGTTTATGATATGTTTGGATAATGTCTTCTGAGAGGAATCCTCTCTGATCTTTTTCGAAACGTTTGGATGAAGAGAGAAAAAGTGAGAGAGTTTTTCAAATCTTCCAAATCCATAAAAAAATCATCTTTTTCTCTGATTCATCGGTCTCCACCTCCCCCATCGGAATCCAAAAATGCCTAAGTTATAAAGAGTGACACCTCATAGTGTTTGCCAAACCTGGAATGCAATGATTCCTCTCATTAAAAATCCTGAGGATAGCTTAGTTCCAAGGGAATTGAGGAATTCTCTGAATTTTGTTAACCAAACGTGCCCCAAAATGGTGCATTTGACTAGAGGGTTTTATAAGAGAAAAATTATTTGGATGTAGTTAAGGAGCAACGGTTAACCATGGTTGTGATGGGCGGTTTCGCAATAATAGGAATAATAAGGTCATCATCTTAGTAAATGATGTAGAGAAAGGTAGTGACATTGATCTACAAAAGGCTCAGCAAACTCTTGAAATAGTTGAAGCAACCTCCAGTAGAGCCGAATGCAAGAGACAATCAATTGAGGCAAATCTAGCTCCTAGGTCTTAGACGAGCTAGGAGACAAGAGTATGTTTTCCTTTGCACTTAGGGTACATTTGTGTAGACTCTTTTCCACGAAAATGAAACGTCATTTCCACTTTTGGCTGTATGTTTCTATTTGATGCAACCTAAACTACAGTAACAAATTGTTAAAAAATAGGATTTTTTTCCAAACTTGCGTAGAAATAGGAGTTCGACGCCTCCCCATAGAAAATGCAAGCTCTGCAAACTCTTGAAATAGCTTAAGCTAACTCGAGTAGGAGTCGAAGGCAAGCGACAATCAATTGAGGTGAGTCTAGCTCTTAGACAATGGAGGACACGAGTAGATTTTCCTTTTGCACACAAGGCACATTTGTGCATTCTCATTTATCACATAAATGGAATGTCATTTCCACTGTTTGCTGCATGTTTTTGTTTGATATCACCAAAACTACTGCAACATGTTCCTAAAAAAATAGGACTTTTTAAGAATTGCGTGTTATCCCGAGTACATACAGATGTAGATGAGCAATTAGGAAACAGTTTCTATAACAACAGCAAAACCAGAATGTAATATATAGATGAAATCCTCTTACTGATTAAAGGCAGGAAACAAGTTCTCTATTGTTGAAGTGGGGAGACTCGGGAATTCGGAGAAGACTGTTTGATCAAGGCTAGTGTTAGAAGATTTCCACAGTGGATCTAGCAATGCATGTTTGTTTAGAAGATTTCCATGATACCGCTGCACCACCAAGTGTGAATAGATATCCACTTGTGGATTTTGAATCATTTGTATCTGATATCCAGTTGGCATCACAGTACTGCTGGATATCTCGAGTAATGTAATCCATAGTTTTGGGTGTATTTTAAATATCGTAAAACCCTGACTATGACCTTCCAATGGTCTGATCCTGGGTTACTTGTGTATCTACTCAGTTTACTAACAGCATATGCAATGTCAGGACGAGTGCAATTCATGACATACATTAGGCTCCCAATTATTTGCGCATATTCACGTTGTGATATGCTCTTTCCAGTATTTTTAGATAGATGGATACTAATATCTATAGGTGTTCTCGCTGAACTGCTATTATCTTGATTATATTTATGGAGTATTTTCTCAATATAGTGCGATTGAGATAATATCAGTCCATCCGATAATTTAGAAATTTTTATTCCTAGTATGACATCGGCAACACCCATATCTTTCATATCAAACTTATTGTTTAACATTCTCTTGGTAGCTTGAATGATTTCATCATTACTACCCATAATCAGCAAATCATCAACATATAAGCAAATAATGACACAGCCAATGTTAGTGCTCTTGACATATACACACTTGTCACATTCATTGATCTTAAACCCATTTGACATCATCAAACTGTCAAATTTTTCATGCCATTGCTTTGGTGCTTGTTTTAATCCATATAGAGATTTGACAAGTCGACAAACTTTCTTGGTTTGTCCTGGAGCATTAAACCCTTCGGGTTGTTCCATGTATATTTTCTCATCTAATTCACCATTTAAGAAAGCGGTCTTTACATCCATTTGATGTATCTCGAAGTTGTGTACGGCAGCAATTACAATTAACATTCGAATGGATGTTATCCTCGTAACTGGTGAATAAGTGTCGAAATAATCCAAGCCTTCCTTTTGTCTGTACCCTTTAACAACAAGTATGGCTTTGTACTTTTCAATTGAACCATCTGCTTTTATCTTCCTCTTGAATATCCACTTGCACCCAAGAGTTTTACAACCTTGTGGAAGATCCACTAGTTCCTACGTATGATTTTGCAAAATGGATTCAATTTCACTGTTTATTGCCTCTTTCCAATATGGTGCCTCGGGACAAGACACCGCTGCTTTAAAGCTTTGAGGCTCATCTTCTAACAGAAATGTTAGAAAATCTGAACCAAACGTTTTTTATGTTCTAGCCCTCTTACTCCGTCTAGGTTCATCAATCTCTTGTTGATTTTGATGACTGCTATTAGCAGTATCTTGAGTTCGTTTAAGAGAACTCGATTCCTGCGAGGGTTTATTAGGAAATATATGTTCAAAGAACGATGCATTCTTTGACTCAATAATAGTGTTAGGATGCATATCGGGAATCTCATATTTGTGAATTAGAAACTGATACGCACTGCAATTATGAGCATACCTAATGAAAATACAGTCAACTGTCTTTGGTCCTATTTTAACCTTTTTAGGTGTAGGAACCACCACTTTAGCCAAACACCCCCACACTTTCAAGTATTTGTAAGTAGGCATTCTGCCTTTCCACAATTCGTTGGGGGTTTTATTGGTTTTCTTTTGAGGTATTCGGTTGAGAATATAATTTGCGGAGAATATAGCATCCCCCCACAAATTCTGAGGTAGTCCAGAACTTATTAACATAGCATTCATTATTTCTTTTAAAGTTCTATTTTTCCTTTCAGCAACACCATTTTGCTGAGGTGAATAAGGAGCAGTAGTTTGGTGTATAATACCATGTTGTGAACAAAATTCACCAAAAGGTGATTCGTATTCACCTCCTCTATCGCTTCTTATCACCTTAATTTTCTTCTCAAGTTGATTCTCAACCTCATTCTTGTAATGTTTGAACATTTCCAAGGCCTCATCTTTACTTCTCAGTAAGTAAACATAACAGTATCTTGTGCAATCATCAATAAATGTAAGAAAATATTTCTTACCACCTTTAATTTGAACAAACTTTAGGTCACAGATATCAGAATGAATTAACTGAAGAGGTTCAGAAGTTCGTTCAATTAAATGAAAAGAAGTTCTAGTGAGTTTAGCTTCTACACATGTTTCAAATTTGATATTTGAATCAAAACTGCATTTAGGCAAATATTTCATATTAACTAGTCTACGCAAAGCATCATAGTTAACATGACCTAATCTACCATGCCACACATTAGAAGACTCAAGCATATAAGCAGAAGAGTTTTTCTTATTAGGTACAACGGTCATTACAATCATTTTAAAGAGCCCATCGCTCAAATACCCTTTTCCCATGTACATCCCAGATTTAGTGAGGACAAACTTATCCGACTCAAATACAAGTTTAAAACCCTTCTTACTCAGTAGTGAGCCTGATACCATATTCTTACGAATATCAGGTACATGCAGCACATTGTTGAGGGTGAGTTCCTTTTCAGAAGTCATTTTCATTACCACCTTTCCTTGGCCTTCAACCTTCGAAGAGGCAGAGTTACCCATAAAGAGTTGTTCTCCGTTTGTTGCATTATAAGTGGAGAACATATCTTTATTGGAGCAGACATGTCGAGTGGCCCCAGTGTCCACCCACCATTTTCTGGTGTTGCCAACCAGATTGACTTCTAAGACCACGGCAGAAAGATTGATGTCTGAAACATCAGTGGAGAGATTGTATATTTCTGTCATGTTGGCCTGCGCTGGTTTCTTACTTGTATTTCCTTGGTCCTTGCGCTTACGGCAGTCCTTAGCACGGGGGCCTAGTTTGTCGCACACATAACAATTCCCTTTGAACTTCTTGTTGTCTTTGGGACCTTGTTTTGGACCGTTGGAAGGGTTCTTCCTCTTCTTGGGATTCTGCCCATGTTCCACCACATTTGCCTTAGCTTCAGTGAAGGTTTTTCCTGCTTTCTTTTCAAATGCACGATTGTCTTCCTCTATCCTCAATCTGACAATCAGGTCTTCAAGTCTCATCTCCTTTCGCTTATGCTTGAGGTAGTTCTTAAAATCTTTCCAAAGAGGTGGCAATTTTTCAATGATTGCTGCCACTTGAAAAGATTCACTAAGAGACATTCCTTCTGCATGAATTTCAAGGAGAATTACTTGAAGTTCCTGAACTTGATTGATTACAGCCTTGGAATCGATCATCTTGTAGTCAAGGAATCTGCCAACAACGAATTTCTTCATTCCGGCATCTTCAGTCTTATACTTTTTATCAATAGAATCCCACAATTTCTTAGCAGTCTTCAATGAACAATACACATTATATAATGTGTTATCGAGTCCATTGAGAATATAGTTTCGACAGAGGAAGTCAGCATGCTTCCAAGCATCTACAGAAGCAACAACTTGCTTGTCTGCCTCATCTTCTTTTAAAGCAGGAGCTTCTTCATGGAGGAACGTAGCCAAGTTCAAGGTAGTGAGATAGAACAGCATTTTCTGTTGCCATCTCTTAAACTCAGTACCATTAAACTTCTCAGGTTTCTCCCCATGGTTCACCAAAACGGGGCCATGGGTACTGACTGGAGTATTCTTCTCAATACCCATTACTGTTTGACAGAACAAAAATTTAATAATACAGCACAAAGAATTCTGCAGAATTAATAGTACTGTAAACAGTAACTCAGAGTAAGTGGTTACTGACAGTAAAATTACAGAACAAAATACAGTTCTGCTTCTTGTAAATAAAGAGAGATACTCAGTTTTACAATACTGGTTTCAACAAAGAAGAAGTAGAAACCAGCAGTAAAACTAACAGAAACCGAAACCAGAAATACTGATTTAAATTTGATAACAGAGTGTACTCAGAGAAAGGGGCGAATTTTGTCTTAAGATTGTTACCCCGAGTACATACAGATGTAGATCAGCAATTAGGAAACAGTTTCTATAACAAAACCAGAATGTAATATATAGATGAAATCCTCTTACTGATTAAAGTCAGGAAACCAGTTCTCTGTTGTTGAAGTGAGGAGACTCAGGAATTCGCAGAAGACTGTTTGATCAAGGCTAGTGTTAGACACTATGTCCTTAAGACAAAATTCGCCCCCGCAATGGTGCTAACAGGCTTCAGCGGCGTTTGTCTCCTAGGATACAATGATCGGATACACACAGTTGTAGTACTGCAAACTGTGTGTTAGTCGAACCAGAAATGTACAACAGGACTCTCTCTTCTTGACTCAGACTCAGTGAGCAAATGCACAGATGCAATTGAATTGAATTTTGCAAAAACGAATGGGATTGAATGCTTTAAATAGACTGCTGCAGGAAACCATTCAAAGGGGTTGCATCTGTTCAGAACAGTGACTGTTTAGTGAACAGATGCTTCACACCTCTTGGACACACCCCATTTAATCCAAAAAGAAAATTTTATTTTAATAAAAATTTCTCCAAAAAATTAATAACGGGTAGTGGGCCGAGCCAGGCCCGACCCGGGCCGGGGCGCGCGCGTGTGTGTGGTGGTGACCCAACATAGATCTACGTCCTCCCTCCTCCACAAAAGTGGGATGCCCCTTGGGGCTCATCTTATACCACTAAGGTAAACATATTTAAACCAAAGAAATGTTTTGCTCTCAAGGAATGTAGGAAGCAAGTTTTTCACTTCCTTTTCTTTCCATGTTTAACATGTTCAAGTAGTAGTGTTTATGAGGTAATTTTTTATTCACTCCTTAATGGATTAGAGCAACCCAATACATGTCTTTAATCTACTCATGGAGTAGATTACATTCCCATGTACTCCCACCTAAAACTATAAGTGGGTCCCACTTTTAGTTTGACACAAAGATGGCAAAAAATAGTGGGTCCTCTAGCCATTTTTCCAACACTGCGTAGAAATAGGAGTCCAACCCTCCTCATAGAAAATGCATTTTCGCAAAAAGAGGTACACGGGTTTCCTCTTTAATGTTTTGTGGTTTTATGGTTTGGTGAGACCAATTTTTCTTAAGTGAAAAAATAAAGTAAATGGATAGAAATATAGGATTCCTCTCTCTTATCAAAATAGAAATATGCAAATCCTCTTCTTGCATGATTTAGTCTTTATTGTTGAGACATTGCATCAGTAATTATGATCTTCAAGTTTCGTATTTAAATAAGACAAATAAATGGATACTTTGAGGGAGGTCAGTTGCATCCATTTTTTGGATCTAAACTACGCGAAAGTGCAATCTCTCTGTATAGTGGTGCTACTTTAAAATTCACTCTAATTGGACTTTAGACCACTGTAAAAGCATGATCAATCTTATGATGGATTTAATTTCAATTGGAATAAATTTGGGCTGAAATTTCGAATGGTTAGGATTTCAAAGGTGAGCCCCATTGATGGATTTATAAGGTTAACCTTGAAGGAGCATCAAGCCATACATCTTAGATGAGGATCTAGAAACTTAACTCATATAGGTTATATCCAAAGAATCTATCAACTATAACCCTTTATTTTACTTACCCGACCAATGGGGCTGGGACCCATGTGATCTCAACCTTGGGAAAAGAAGCCTAGTAGCGTACTCCCACAGGAAGAGAAGCCTCAATCATGATTCATGGAAAATAAAGAAGAGCCAAGTGATTGAACCCTAAATAAAGCCATCATACTCTGAGTCCCTGAATTATGGGCTTATGAAGTTTTAGTGGATTGATATCAGTCTCATCCATAATCCATGTTGAGATCCATCGAAATACATCCAGGTGGGCCCCACATGATGGGTGTTTTCTCATTATTCTTATTATATAAGGGGGGATTTTTAAAAATAAACTAGAGAGATAAAACTAATAAAACCTGGAGTGCAAAAGAAAAGCTAGGGAAAAATATCACATTAACCAGCAGAACTCTACATATAGACACATGATTGGGTACTGGTCACTTGTTGGTAATGGTGACTGCCTCATATGAATATCCCCCCTAAGATCAATTCCTGTTGCAAACTTGAACTACGCAGTATTCCAGTAGCAGTTCCATCTGGTGGTTTAAGTCTCCCTCTCATGGTTGCATCAAATACTTTCCACTATGAAGTTCTCACAATCATCGCTGTAGTCCCACAATGAGTCAATTCAATCATAACCCCATCTCTTGACCTAAATGAAAATCCTATATCCGCCACTGCTTTAACTATCTCTTAGAGAAATGTCCGATCGACTACTAACCTCAGTACGGGGAAATGCCAAGCAAACCTATCGGGTTCACTTCATCATCCGTCCCTCGAGGTTTCTTTAGGACACCAATGATCTCTCTTTAGAAAGGAGTACTGGCAGTCATCATCTTGATAGACTAGAAGCTTAGTGTTAACTCGGAGTCTTCAGTTGTGCGACATAATGGAAACACTTATAGCACACACATTCTGTTTCTACACTAGTCTTCTTATTTATTTGTTTGCAAAGTGTATATTGGTAAGTCCATTTTTGTGTGTATTTTATTTAAATTAATTAAAATAGATGTTTGGATGAATTAGACTGTATAGTAAAGTTTTGTGGATGTCTAATTTAATTAGCTTTGAGACCTTTTTCTCTTTTTTCAAAAAGTAACCAAAGGTGGCTTTCCAAATAAACACAATGTCTAAAGCAATGAGACACTTGTTGCCCTTTTCTTTTCATTTATCTATGTAACTTCTATAATATAATAAGTTTGTCCTTATTATTTTTATTTGATGACAAAATCATTTATACTACTTTCACTATATGGTCACTTATCACATGTAACAAATTTGGTTTTGTGAATTTAATAAAACACGCTGGATCATCTTTTTATAAAAGGGTATTATTGAAACAACTATATTTCAAATGAATCGGGATCATCTAGGGTTTTCCTATGGTGACCGTGAGTGGACCAATCGCGATTCACCAGCGGCCCCTACTTTGACATAGGGCAAGCTTTCCGTGCGCATGGCAGACTTGCCTATGATGACGTGGCGGACTGTGTTTGGTCCACTCAAAGCCACCGAAGAAAAACAACCTGAGAGGATCTAAACTTATTTCAAATATATGAGACTTACCTAAGAGGTCCATACTCCTTAGTTGAAATGTGCCTGTATCCGAACTAGCAAATGTAATTTACCTAGCTACCATGCAAATGTAATATACTTTATGCGGCCAACACTTTGTGAACCTAGTTCACTTTCTCTGTGTTGAGAGATGTGTAGTGTTTGGACTTTGGACATTTTTAGATATTTTGTAGAACACGAATCATTTATATATACTGCACACATTATAATTCAATAGGCACTTACAGGTCCATGGTTGTGTGCACATGACATGGTTGAGAGATGGTTGTCACCTTTGTATCACACACATGTCCAGACCAGCGGCGGACTAAGATTTTCAATTGAGGGGGCTGCAAATGGTTAATTGAAAAACGAAAAAGCTACTTGCACCGATGGGGAGACCGGGCTGTGGCCCGGCTCCCCATGGGAGGCGTTGGATCCCAGGCGCACTTGGGATCCAACGGCTCCCATGGGGAGCCAGGCCACAGCCCGGGCTCCCCATCGGTGCAGGTAGCATGGCTGATTGAAAAAAGTCTCCAGAATTATCTTGATAAGCCATCTAGAAAAGGAAAATGACAATGAAAAATAACTCACCTAAGAAACATGTGATTGAGAGTCATTTAAAATACAGAAAACGCACAAAGACAACTTCAACATCGAGACATGAGATCTTTTACAAAAAAATAAACAAAACAAAAAAACAAAACAAAAAAACATCGATACATGATATACATAAAAGAAAAAAAAAGAGGAATTTACCCCAGAGGACCTCATAGGACCTCATACTACTTTGGAGGAGTTGAAAACACCGTATGTATGAAAAAGGTCCCCAAGGTCCCTTTTTTTTTGTTTTTTTTTTGTCGTTTAGCGAATGGTCGATATCGACCACTTTTATGGTTGATATCGACCATTCTGCGGGAATAAAAAAAAAACTAGGTTTTTCAGGATGAAGAAGAGGAGAGGGGAAGGAGGAGGGAGGAGAGGGGATTTTTCTCTCTTAATTTACAGGTTTTGTATCCCCGAACGAAGCACTAATCTCTGCCATTATCCTTTTTTTTTCCATTTGTTTTACAGTGGTCGATATCGACAATAAAAGTGGTCGATACTGACAATGACTGTATTTTTTTTTGTTTTGGTTATGTTGTCGATATCGACCATTTTACGGGAACGCAAATAAAAACTGGGTTTTTCAGGATGGAGAAGAGGGGAGTTTTATAGTCGATATCGACCATTCTATGGGAACCCAAAAAAAAATTGGGTTTTTCAGGATGGAGAAGAGGGGAGGAGGGAGGAGGAGGGAGGAGAGGGGGAGGTAAAAGTCCTTTCGGCTTGGGGATTAGGGTTTTATCATCCACGATCGGTGACTCCGATCCTGTTTTTATCTCTGAATCTTGGATGATGAAATCTGTAGTAGAGAGCCAGAGAGTTCTCATTCCCGCCATGATCAGCGATCTTCCGGTCGCACAGCAGGCACAGGCCGACAGGAATGGGTGCCGAGTCGAATGTGGTGCCGCAACTTGTCCAGAAAATCCAGGACAAGCTCACAAAGGGGGCTGTTGAGTGCATGATCTGTTATGATATGGTCCGAAGGTCTGCTGCAATCTGGTCATGTTCCAGTTGCTACTCAATCTTCCACCTGAATTGCATCAAGAAGTGGGCGCTCGATCAGTGGCGGACCCAGGATTTTGACTTGGTGGGGGCTTAAGATAGTCACATGAAAAAATCAATTGCTATTTTATTGGTATTTCTTAACATTAACTTTTGCAAAAAAGAAATGTCTTGCATTGACAAAATATTGAAATTACATATTCAAATAACATTTTATCATCAAAGATCATGATCACCTAATTACAAAAGATTTTCTTTAGCAAAAAAAAAAACTCAAACAAAGCTTTTACAATTGCCCTCGACGGTTCTTCATGTTTTGAAACCTTTGCATGATTGTCTCATCGTCAATGCTATTAAATATATCTTTTTCAATATAGACAAGCAAACAATCATTCATCCACTCATCCTCCATTCGATTGCGCAGCCGATTCTTCACAATTTTCATAGCAGAAAATACCCTTTCAACAGTAGCGGTGGCAATTGGTAGGGTTAACGCCAATTTCAAAAGTAAATAAACCAAAGGATATACAATATCCTTTTTTGTTTCAATCATCTTCTGCGCAAGCCCGTTCATTCCTTTCACTTCCAAGAACTTTCTATTTGTGCGCATATCAATAATGTAAGTATCCAGTTGATTATCAAGTATCATCCAATCTGAGTCTGAAAAGTTATCTGGATAGAACTGAGAAAGGCGGATCATTTTTTCCTTCTTGAAAGCAGAGAATGAATTATTTGGATCCAAGCATGCCACACAAAGAAGCAACTCAGTGTTCACCTCATCAAAGCGGGAGTTAAGCTCTCGAAGTTGCAGGTCAATAGCAGTGTAGAATATGTCAAAACGGTAATAATGTAGATTTGTTAATTCACCTTTACGCCGCGATCTCTGTCGCTCAACAAACAAATCATCCATATTGAGAATGTTAATTTCATGTTTGTTACAAAATGAATGAACTTGAGAGAGGAGAGAATCCCACCCATCATCTCTCATCATTTGAAATTGCTGCTTCGCTATTCTTACCAATTCCATGGCATTGACAATATCTTGATCTTTTCGCTGCAATGCCTTTGATAATTCACTCGTAATCGCCAATATATTTTTCATCATATGCATTTTAAATGCAAAATCAAAAGACTCCAATTGAGTTAGCAAGTAACCCGCACAACCCCTTTGTTCACTTGAATGATCTTGTAAAAGAATTCCAAGCACGTCAACCACAGAGGAGAACATATGAATTAAGTTAACCAATGAGCCATAATGCGAACCCCAACGTGTATCTCCTGGCCGTTTGAGTCTAGTCTCTTGATTCAAGCCTTGTCCACTTTCAAGTTCACCACTATTGAGTGCATCAACGACTTTTGCAGCCTGTATGTTTTGGAGCATGTCATGGCGTTTGCAAGAGGATCCAATGCAATTCAACAAATTAGAAACCAACTCAAAGAATATGCAGATTGGTTCATGTATCTTAGCAACAGCAACGAGTGTCAATTGAAGTTGATGTGCGAAGCAATGGACATAAAATGCGGTGGGATTCTCATTTTGAATGAGCGTTTTGAGGCCGTTAAGCTTTCCCTGCATATTACTAGCCCCATCATAACCTTGCCCTCGCAAACTTGTTATGCTCAGTCCATGCTTGGAAAATATTGCTTCAATGGCCACCTTAAGTGATTGAGCAGTAGTATTTGTGACATGTTCTATGGCTAAAAAACGCTCAATCACGCATCCGCGCTTATCCACATAGCGTAAAACAACAGCCATTTGCTCTTTCATAGAGATATCACGTGATTCATCCACCAAAAGTGCAAATGGTGCATCTCCAAGCTCGTAAATGATAGCCTGAGCAGTTTCTATGGAAGCTGCGTTCACAATGTCCTTCTGAATTTTAGGCGAGGTCAATTTCAAGTTTTCTGGGGCATTTTCCAATACAACTCCTTTAATAGTCTTATTATGATCAGCAAGAAATTTCAAACACTCAAGAAAGTTACCCATGTTATTTGAATCCTCAGATTCATCATGACCACGAAAAGGTAACCCTTGGCGTAAAAGAAAGCGAATGCAACTAAGCGTTGCCTTCAAGCGGATTCGATACTCTCTTCGAGCTTGATCCGATTGCTTTTCAATAACTGTCTCAATGTGTTGCTTCTGATTTAACAAATTCTGACACTTCTCGTATGCTTGATTGTGAGCACTATTAGGCCCTCCCACATGATCTGCAAATCTTTCTTTTTTCTTCCAATTCTTGTATCCTTCAGTTACAAAAGCATCGCTTCGTGCTTGATCTCTAAAAAGGTAACAACATAGGCAAAACACAGCATCTTTTTCTATGCTGTACTCCATCCAACTTCCATAATCCTTAAACCAAGTAGCATTAAACCGCCTCTTCTGTTGTCCAAACTGTGTATAAGGGAATTTATGGTCATGAGGTTGACAAGGGCCCTTTTGCAGATACATTCTTCTTATTTCATCCCTGTCCATAGGATGATAACTTGAGATTGGACAACGTAATCCAGGGTCTGCGGGAAGATTTTCAAAATCAACTGCTACACGACTTTTCTTTAAGGTTGATGGTGCTTGATCATTTTTACCACTCTCTAGAGTTGGAGGCGCTAGATCATCAGCTGATTTTCTTTTGAAATAATTTTCCATATCTGGTTCAGATTGATAAAGAGCATAACCAATCAAGACTTTGGTTAAACTTTAAAGCAATATGCAAACAAGTCAATTCTGTCCTATTTCTAGATGATGAAATTTGTCAATCTCACCAAGTGGACCGAAACAAACTATTTTATATAACTTTCAAGAGTTTTAATTGCTTTTCATTAGATTTGGAAATGTCATACTTTCAATAAATCAAAACCAATATTCTCACTCAAAACAACCTCAAACAAATCATAATTAAAATAAATAAATCATTAATTGAACGCAAAATTCAACCGCCACTTTTTTCTTGATAGGAATTAGGAACAAACTCAGTTACTCAAATAAGAAGAAAAAAAAAATCAAGCCATGACCATTGCCATTGCCCATTGGGCCCATTCCACATCATCATCTTCATCAAAATATAACATCATAATAAATTGCAAGTGCAAGTGTGCAACACAGCAAGTGGCAACTGTGCAAGTACGGAAGTACCAAGTGCAAGTGCAAGTGTGCAACAGGCACACAGCAACTCTGTTCCACTTCCACTTCAAGAATAAAAGTATAAAATTAGAAGTTGGATAAGAAAGTATAAACTAAAAGTTGGAAACAGTGATGCCCTTTTTGTCCTTGTACCATGTGCACACCAGTGACCTGGGACCACCACAGGCATAGAAAATCAAGGAAAAACATACATTGTTCATTTGTTTTCCAAGAGAACAAACAGCGTTGTGGGTTGTTCTGGTTCATTGTCTTTTTTTTACCTAATGAGAGAGAGAAAGACAGACATTGTTTTTGTTCACATCTTTTTTCAATGTCTTTTTTTTTTGAGAGAGAGAGATCAGAGAGTCAGAGAGAGAGAGAGAGAGAGATCAGTACCTGGCTACCTGCCCAGTTGTCCTGCCGGAGTGAGGGAGGTGTTGTTCGTCGTCAGTGGCTGCCGGCCGGTAGCTACTAGCCTGAGATGAGGACTTTTGAGAGGGGGAGGGAAAGAGATGAGAAAGGGGTTTAGGTTTAATGTTTAGGTTAAAGTAGAATTGTAGAAAGGGAAGTGGGTATGGGGACTTGGGCTAAATTTTAGTGGGGGCTGGGCTTAAGGGCCCTTAGGGCCCTTATGGGCTTTTACCCAATTTGGAGGGGGCTTCAGCCCCCAGCCCATTACTACTAGGTCCGCCACTGCGCTCGATCTCTTAGCTGAGAAGAACTAGGGTCTGAATTGCTGGTGCCCCGGATGTCAGGCGGTGCAGCTTATTTCGTCAAAGGATATTCGATATACTTGCTTCTGTGGGAGGAGGCAGGATCCATCGACAGATTTTTATTTGACACCACACTCCTGCAGGGAGCCTTGCATGAAGCTGCTGGACATTGGACATGGGGATTGGATGAAGAGATGGAGATTTTCCATGTCCCATAAACTTAGGGTTTATGGAGATGAAGCGGGAGGGGATTTGGGGGAAAGGGAATATGAAGAGATGGAGATTTTACTTGTTCATTATGGTTGATGGTCGATATCGACCATCCAAAAAAAAGTAAAAAAAAGACGAATTGAGGACAAAGGATCCCTCCCGTGTCCAACCTCCTACTAAGTCCTCATCCGACGTATGGCATCCTATGGGGTTCTTCCCCATGAATTCCTCAAAAAAAAAAAAAAAATGAAAGGATGCAATTTACAGAGAAAACCCACTAACCGAAAATCAAGCTTTTCAATTTAAAATAAGAGTCTTTTTTAAACTTATAGTAGTGAAGAAGAATATACAATGCATCATATAAATTCCATCACACTTAAGACACATTTGTGTAAGGGATTGAAATCCTCTTCAAAAGGATTACAACAATGTACTTTCTCCATGGACTTGCAAAGAATTTTGAAGTCCAAGGACATGCTGTCATACATTTGGAGTGGCCATACATAAGGTCCAAACACCATTCTCAAAGTAATCATCCAAAGGGTAAAAAAAAAGATTTCCGTTGTACCCTTTTTTGGTTGGTTTTCACTTATAAATCCATGACAAAGAGAATAATATGTGTACTATTTCTAGACTGGTAAACACCAAACTACTATTCAGTCTATTCTGCCAATTTGGGGATTATTTGAGTTGAGAATTGAGAGAGAGAGAGACTAAAGACAGAGCTATTTTGAAATAAAGGAAGGGGGACTATGAGCTTTTTTAAGTAGGGGCTGGGCCAAATCAGCCTTGTAGCCCTTTGGGGGCTTTTTCATGTTGGTGGGGGCTGAAGCCCCCAAACACATATATGTGAGTTCGCCCGTGGCCCAGACTAATCCTTGGGCTTCGCGTTGAAAGTATTACTCTTGAATAATATCCCAACATAGCAAGAAAAATAAATAATAAGTAGGCACTTCACACTTGACTCATTCTTAAAGAATTATCAACAATTTATGCATTTTCTTTCCATTGTTTATCATATGCGTGGCTGTTTGTTTCAAAGACTTAGAATTTCTGTAAGTGGGTACAAATAAAGAATCAAAGATAAATATTAAAAATGACAATCTAATAACCTCCTATTTAATGAGAACTTAATCAGGAAAGATGGAAAATAAATATTATTCACCCATCATCCTAGTTATTCAAATTTAAGGAAAGTTAAAGTCCCATCTACGTTATTACCATATAACCTCCACCCCTCACTTTTTTAATAGTACCCCCGAGGATCTCATTTTGACCATGAATTCTTATGCATTCTATTTCTATGCAAACTTTTTTTTTTTCCAAATAATTGCTATGTAGTCTATACAGATTAATAGGCCCTTCATATAAAAAACATTAAGTTTTTTTTTTTCAAACAGAGAGGGATAGAAATGATTTCGGCATGGTTTGACAAGTCTACTGTTTTGGATTTGTTTGACTTAAAACTCAATAGATGTTTGAGGTTTTTTTAAGACTGGAACAATTTTTTGATTTTTTTTAAAGTGATAATAGTTGACTTTAACTCCGTTAATTTAAAATTTGTTAGTTTTTATAGCCAGTCTAAAGCCTAGTTAAAAAAAGGAGGGTTGCGTTAAGTAGGTGATAGTCAACATAAAATTCGTTACAAATCAAGCATGAATTATTAGAAAATAATATAGAGCAAAATGGATAAACAAAATACATTTAATTGACTAAAATGGTCAAGACAAGGCTCTTCTGATGATGATGAATAATTCTGATGATGATGAATAATGGGGAAACTTTTAGACAAACATCAAAGGCTAAAACAACCAAACTTTAATAATAATGCTAGTTGTTTTTATTAATAAGTTTGCGATATAACTCTCACCTTTAATATAGTTACCATATGACATGTTTTCCCCTTAATTGAATCAAACATACCAAATGATTTATTTGTGAAAAGAACTAATTCAACCAGCTCTATTTCAAATGAACCAGAGTTTCCAAATGAGCCTTTGGCCTAATTGGTTAACCTGCAATAAAATTCCAACCCACCTAGTGGAAATATTTATTTTTGAATGGTCCCACCTAGTGGATGCATGAGGAATGTGTCATATAAATGATCCATGCATGACGGATGTGTCTCATGTAGTGATGTGAAATGGGTCGGCGGGGATTTTGTGGCCCGACCGTGCCACGGGCCGTGACGGCTGGCCAGGGATGCGGCCCAGCACGGTCCGCTAGCACGGCACGGCACATGCCATGCCGGAGTCGTGTTGGACCGTGTCATGTCTCTGTGTCTATCGTGCCATGCGCTTCGTGTGCTTCCTAACTTTTCGGCTTAAAAATCAAAGGTCCTTTACTAAAAAACAAAGCTCCTACAATAAAAAAAATTAAAAGATACACACAAGAAAAGTATGATACATAAATTTAAGTGGTTCAGTCAATTAAACCTACTCCAATGAGAAGATAAACATTTAGATCTTTTTTATTTGAAGATTTTTCAATTGGATTACCTTCAAAACTTGTACAATTTTTTTGAATAGTGAAAAGTAAAAAAATAAAGACTATATATATTTTTATATTTACACAAAATATATCAAATATCCCGTGCCATGCCATGCCTCTGGCGGGCCATGCCCAATCGTGCCGACCGTGCCTGGCCCAGCACAAGCCGTGCCACGGGCCGTTGACTACCGTGCTGGGCCATGTCGTGTTGTGCTGGCCCAATCCATTTGACATCTCTAGTCTCAGGTAATCTATTCACAGGACACAACCATTAATTTTGTATAGAGGCATCCGGAGTGGCTCCCACAATAAATAGGATACTAGCCCAGTAACCCGTGCTCAGCACGGTATCTCCCTGCACTGCAAAATAAATAATCATATATTAAAAAAAATTACCTCTTTCCTTCCATAGGACAAGTTGGATAAAATAGAAATAGAAAAATTGGAGCAAAAATGGTATAATTACATAAGAACAACTGAAACATGAGTGGTTAATTTGATGGAAAAACGAGTGGGTAGTTGCATGAGTAGTTACATAACCGTCGGTCAAAATTATAACCGGCGGTCAAAATTTAAGCCAAAGCCTCCTAGCTTAATATATTTCTAGCATAATAACCCGTGCATTTCTATCGTAATAACCCGTGCTCAGCACAGGTATGATCGGCGTTTATGCATTAAAAAATATCTATAAATTATAGAAAGAAAAGAAAAGAAAATAATAAAAGGTTATCATGAAATTTCCTATTGATATAATCTATGAGCTAATGGGATAAAAAAGAAAGAGAAAAGAGAAGAATTGGAGAAGAAAGGGAATGGAGTTCTGGATAGAAAGGGAGGTATTACAGACAAGGAGTGTAACTTTCACAAGTGGAATAGTGGGAGGAGACATGAGTGGTGCTTTCAAAGTAGTTGGTATGAGATAAGTGTGAAGAAAACTGAAAATATTTTTAAAAAGAGTAACTTACTTTCAAAATCGTATCTAATGGTCAAAATCCAACCCAAAACCTCCTAGCTTAATATAGTATAATGGGGGTTGTACAATGCTCTTGTACCATCACCTGTATCTCTTTCTTTGCCTTTTGTCTTGTATTTGGCTTTTCTCTTAATAAATCTTGTTACCTTTTCAAAAAATAAAAAATAAAAAAATAGGATTGCAACAACTATAGTCTTGTGTTAACTGGCCATATGAGATTTAATCATTTAAAAGAATTAAGCCCATTAGATTATCATATAAGCATCAAAGCATTGCACTAAATATGTGATTATGTCATTTAAAATTGGTTTATACAAGCTAATAATAAAAAAACATAAAAATATTACGAAAGTGTCTTGACCATAATTTTCTAGGATCTTACTCATGAATTGCAAACTCACGACCCACAATATCATAGGTCACCAACCTATCCTTCCTTCTTCGATCCCCCATGCTTTTTTGGAAAATCTAAATCAAGAGTTTTACAAGAAAGTAGGAAAAAGTCGGAGGAAGAAAAAGAACGGATTATGATTAGTACATGATCCTTGATAATCATGGGTCAACGGTAAGACCTTTTATGTCTTTTGTCATTAGCACATAAAAATCAAGTTTAAAAGATGTTAATAATTTCTAGAGGATTTTACAAAAAAAAAAAAAAAAAGAGATTAGGTGACCAGTGGACCGAAAATATGATTTTAACTGACCTTGCACCAGATCAATCATTTTGCCCGAAAATATATTTATTTTTTTAGCTCTTGCTACTAGCGTCCCTATCGACCTTTGTTTTATAACGTTAAAGGTCCGTAGGGACCCTGCGGTGTACGCTAATAAATGAACGGAACCCCTCCTCATTCCCTGTTCTTGGTGAAAAAACGTGACACTTGACTTGCTTCTCCTTCATAGGTCATTCCTACCTCTTGAAGACCCCAAGGTCATTCGTTCAAGCACAGTAAAATTTCAAATCCAAGCAAAAATGAGGGATGGAAAGGATCTTGCCAGTCCGAGGAAGCTCCAAATGCAGTTTGAAACTAAAAAGAGCTTGTCGGCGTGGTAATCCTTTTGTTCAATGTACTTAATAACCAAACATCAAGATTTTCTATCATGATCTGGAATAAGCTTTTATGGGGAGTTGACCACTTGATTCCCTGAGCAGGTGGACAATTCTAACTCTACACACCTGATGTAATCTCCACTTTCTGTACTACCCCCAAAAGCATAAACTTGGGAATAAATACATAATACTCCATCTTCCCAACTAACCCAAAGCATCAAAACATTTGCATTTCTTGAAACAACTACAGAAGAAGAACAAAAATACCCATTGGATAGAAGTTTCTAGATTCATCAAATCCAAAGCTTCAATTCTTTAAAAGGAAAAAAAAAAAAAATCTTCATTCCACGCCATTGTTTTTACTATGATTCTAGCAAACAAAGTTTTAGATCAAGCCAAATCGAGTTTTAGATTAACGGTCTTCAAAAGGTGGGAATGACCTATGGAGGGGAAGCAAGTCGAGTGTCATCGATTTTTCACCAAGAGCAGGGAATGAAGATGAGTTCCGTTCATTTATAAGCATACACTAATGTTATAAAATAAAGGTCGATAGGGACGCTAGTAGAGAGTGCTAAAAAAAATACGTTTTCAGACAAAATGACTGATCTAAAATCATCTTTTCAGTCCACTAGTCACCTAATCTATTTTTTTTTTTTTTTGTGGGTAAAATCCTCTAATTTCTATTATATATCATTAGTTTTTTACTAGAATATGTTATTAGTTAGTTAATGGTAGGCAGTGATATTGTTGTTTCAAAAACCCACTTTGTATAGTGGGCCCCACTTATTGCCACTCTTACTAATAAAATGAAGTCAATGTATCTCATTCTCTCAGCTGCTTTGTGTGTTTTGAGGTGAAAATGAGAGCGATTTCAGCCTCTCCACGTTCCCTCTCTACTCCGTTGGAAAATGGCCGTTGTTCCTTCACATCTGTATCGTTTTCTCCTCTATCTCCTCCCTCCCCCGTTTCTTCTACTCTGAAACCCAAATGCCTGAGAGGATTTTCCAGGTTTAGAATCTATTGCAGCAACAGACAAGGGTTTGATTCAGGTACCCCAGATTCTCCATCCATTTTTTTCATTTTATCTTTTTTGGGTTTTGGGTCTGAATCTTATTTTCATGCTTCCAAGATGGTTTTTCTCTTCTTGGATGTTTTGTGTTTTGTTATCTTTTTGGCTTTTGAGCTGTGGATTATAATATATATTGGAAGTTGGATCTCCATGTTTTTAAAAGTAAAGGAAATATTGGTACTTTCATAAATTCTGATAGTATCTGAGTGTCCTTTTGCCTTTGAATTGTTTAAATTCATCTAATGGGTGATGGGTATGTGAAAAAACTGGTTTCAAACATCTGAAATAGAACCATTTCCTGGTAATTTCTTTAAACCAAGATTTTGTCTTTTCTCATTTCTTAACTATCTGATTGTTGGGTGACTCTTTCATGAGTTGGATGAAACAAGAGGAACATGCAGCTGAGATGCGCTTTCTAAGATGGATGTTTTTCGTGTTACAACTTACAGGAAAGCATAGAATTGGGAATGGGTATGTAAGAGGAAACTAATGAGTGGCACTTATGGAAGATAAAATCAGTGAAGGTCAGAATAAACTTGTGTTTGATGCTTGGGTGGTTTCTAAGTCCATGGAACTAGGAAAAGGGGTAGGACTATTAAGACTGTGGATGAAGTAGTGTGGAAAGACATGTTAGACAATGGAGTTACTGAGAACATGGCTTCTAAGAATTTAAGATGGAAAAGCAAAATGCAAAAGGTGAGCCAAAATAGATCGAGATTGGGCTAAGTTGTTGATGAAGTGGTTGACCCTTTGCATCTTCAACCCTTTCTTCTTTGTGATTCTTGTCGCTTGTGTACTTGTATCTGCACATAGAATTTTCCACATTCAGTCATTTACTGTCAATTAGAAAGAGACAAGAGACTGCTTTCTTAAAAGATTGGTTCTGTGGTCATAGTGTGTCTGATTTCTTGTTTATGAGTAGAGTGCTTTAAGCGATCCCAAGATTGATGGGACAACGCCATGATGGTGATGATCTCTTCTCATTTCTTGTTGAATAATGGACTGTCATATGTCTCTTTTGTTAGATTTCATGTCTCTAATATGGTATATGAAATGGTAAGGGAACTTCTTTAGTAAACAGGTATATATTTATTGTTGTTGGTCACTTGTCACTGCTTCCATTGGAGGTAGATTTCTTTGAATGAAATGAATCAAATATTAGAGTTTCCTCCACAGTTCAATAAATCAGAGTGAGGTTGACTCAATTATTGCTTGTCTCATTCTAAAAAGGATGGTTCAGTTTCTCATTCTGATGAAGTACTACATTTTTTTTGATGTCTGATTATGTAATCTAAATGATGGAAAAAAAGTGGTTTACTGAAGAAAAATAAATTTGATTTTTCAATTCTTGCATGGATCCTTTATCGGTGATATTTTATTCTATTTTACCTTGTTTTTATTGAAGTACATATATTATAGAAGCTTTCTTGTGCACTCTTGTCTTAATAATTGAGTACTAAAGCATTTGCTGAGGATGGGGTCTCTATTTGTGAGCTTTTGCGGGCTGTGACTGGTTTTAGATTGATATTATTGATTGATGTTAAGTGACCTTCTTACATTATTGGTGAGGCCTTCTATGGTTGGATTTATAAAAAATTCAACTGACATTCCATTTTCTGGCATTCTTTAAGATCAATTAATTAAGTGTGAAACTCACCTTTAATGCTTATTGAGATATTTGGAATCCTCTGATTCAATTTAGGCAGAAGTCTTCAATCCTGTTCAAGTGGACTTTTTTTTTCTTTTTCTTTTTCTTTTTTCTTTCATGCTCTAATACTGAGTATGATCTTATAGTTGATTGATTTTGTTATCATTGGATATCGTATTTTACGTGGTCACTTTGTCAATTCTTTTAGTTCCTATAGAGCTAAAGACATTGCCACCTCAGATATATAGGGCAGGGCTCCCCATGGTGAGTTGGTGACAGATAAACATGTTCTGTTAGGAATACAGCCATATAGTTGGATTCACTCTTTCCTGTTCTTCTACCCTCGTAAGAATCATACTTTGAGGTTTTGAGTTTCAAAACTCTGCTAGCCATATTTTCAGCTTCTGTTTTTTCTCCATAATTTAGATCGACATCTTGTTAGGTATGCCTAATGTGCTTGTGATCGGTTTGAATATTTTCACTGTGAACGGCTATCTTTCCATGCTGCTTCTTGGGGACAATCGAACCAGAAACCACATTAGGTTGGCAATATATTCTGCTTTTCTCCTGACCAATTTTCATGAGCTCTGGTTGCTTGTACTGATTTTAAGCGTTAAAGTCAGAAACAAAATAGCATCACTCTTAATGTGTTTCTGATTTCCCTTCCCGCTCCAAACACAGCGGAGAGGATTTCTGATTATCATCCATTATCCCTAACTGTTCAAACTCATTGTCATTTGGGTTACATGCAAATGCATCCTAATCTGCGGGTCTATTTTGAGGCAACACCTTCACTCTTCGAAGAAGATAATATCTGGTGGGCTGGGATGTAGGGACCTCGACAAATTGAAAGCTTTTTTGGGTTATCTTTCTTTTTCTTTTTTCTTTTTCTCGTCTTCCCGGGTAGGAAGATCACTGGTGATTTATTCAAGGATGAAGTTATAAATAAATAAATAAATACATTCAAGGATGGGCATTCATGAAAATTCTGACCAAATTTAAAGATCTTTAATGCGTTTCCCTGATTTCTTATGACATAAGATCTTTTTTGTTAGGTTTGCCTCTCCTTCTTCAAAGCACTGGTTTATTTCTTTTGTGCAGATAGATGATTTCATTCCGGTCTAGTGACCAAATATTTCAGCTTAGCCCAATCTTTCAGGATACTCATTTTCTGCGCTGAAGAGTTCACCGCTTTAGACCAAAGAAGTTTGGGATAAGGGCATAACATTTTATTCTGGAGTCTTCCACTGGAAAGTGTTTGAAATCACCATCTTAATGCACATTGAATGATTAGAGTGGAAAGTAATAAATGGCCACCCTCAGCTGGGCATTGATGCTCACTATAAGGTGAGCACCGCGTGCCAAAACACCCATGGGGCTCACGTTATGAGTTATGACCCATTTGATATACCATATAACGGGGACCCCTGATGCTCACAATAAGGTGAGCACTGTGTGCCAAAACACCCATGGGGCCCACGTTATGACCCATTTAATAGACCATAAAACAGGGACCCCCCTCTCTAATAGTCACCGATCCTGGGTTTGGCACCCATCCAAATGGGCTGGACCGTTGGATCGACTTGCACTCATTTTGGACGGTGAAAACTTATCAGCTGTTGATCAAGCGGCTAGGATTATGGTTTTAGCCTCCGTCACCAAACATAGGTGTTGGGGGATCCCCCTTGTCCCATCTCCAGGTGGGCCCCAAAAGAAAGTATGCTCACTTCCTTTTCAATAAGTAAAGGTACTTGCATGGTTGTTGAAATGGATCAAATGATCTCTGGAGCACCTTTTTGCAAGTTTAATTTTTTGTTCCATTGAGTAGAGCAATGTAGATTGTTTCAATATTAAGTAGGTTAAAATTTCTTACATATTATTCTAGCTGGATATATTGTGTATATATTCATATGTATATGTATATATATTGCTTAGTTATGCCCTTCTGGTTTGTTGTTGTGTTTCCCACAATTTCACACAACAACAGGCCATTGCTTACTTAATAAATTCTGACGTATGGTGTGATCTGGATATTTTGCAGGTGGAAATGACAGTAAAGGTGTTTTAGATGCTTTTTTCTTGGGGAAGGCTGTAGCGGAAGCACTTACTGAACGTATAGAAGCTACAGTTGGGGAGTTCGTTAGTGTAATCGGTCAGTGGCAGGCTGAGCAAAGAAAGCAAGTACAAGATTTACAGGTGGCCTTTTAAGTTGGAATTAGTCTGATTTAATAATAACTGCTTGCATTTCTTTTCTTCTTTAATTGTCACTTGAATCTTTTTGGCTTTTAGAGTAATCGTATGAATTATGATACTTATATGCCTTGAGATTTACATGTGGTGCCTATGGTTCAGTCATCTAGATCACTCATCAGATGGCATCACCATTGGCAGCAATGCCCTGAAAATGTCCCTGATTGGATGATCTTAACCCTTCAATTGATGTCCTGCAATAGGCTTGGTCTATCATCTCTCTCTCTCTCTCTCTCTCTCTCTCTCTCTCTCTCACACACACACACACACACACACACACACACACACACACACACACAAAAGAAGGAAAAAACAGAAACAAGGAAAAAAAATAAAAAAGAGAGGCTTGGTCTGCATTCAATGGGGAAATGGCAAATAGTTTTTTTTTTTTAATCAGTAATGATAAATTATATTAAAAGAAAAGGCAAGATACATGAATCCCACCAAACAAACAAAAAAGAGCACGATGGTATAAAAGAATTATACCACGAAAAGGAAAAGCAAAAGACAAAGAAACATCACACAATGAAAGCTACCAAATTAGAAGACCTATCCACCCCTTGCTTAGCTAATGAATCAGTAAAACCATTTGCCGTCATCCCAACGTGTTGAAACTTTACTTGAATCGAGGATGTTAAAGCTCTAATCTCATTAAGGTAAAATTGAAATCTCCAAGGAATGACAGCCGAAGAGGACACCCATGAAATAGCATTGAGAGAATCGCTTTCCACCTCTAACCTTGAATTAAATGAGGGAGAGGCAAAAATTCAAACAACTTATAGGATAGCTAACACCTCCGCCTCATTAGACTCCATAGTCCCAACATGCTTGGAAAACATTACCAACACAAGCCCTCCATTACTGCGAAGCAACCCACCCATACCCGCTGGCCCAGGCTTTCCTTTAGCTGCCCCATTCACATTAAACTTCAACACCCCTACATTGGGAGGAGCCCAATGCACCACCTTTTTCACCTTCTTCACCCCACAATATAAGGAAGCCTCCCAATTATGCAACACACCATAAACTTTTGAAGCTTCAAACTCCTTAAAGGAAGCCCATTTTGCAATTTGAACCACCACCAATTGCTCTAACTCTTCCATGGGCAACAAAGACCCTCTGAAAATTCTATTGTTCCTTTCTTTCCACACGGACCACAAAATAGCAAAAGGAATAATCCTCCAGAGGATCAAGCCACTACCAAAAAAGAAGAAAACCTCCACGCTTTGACTAACCCCAACCAACGACCTTGGGAGACTCCAAAGAACACCACAACACCACAAGGAATAAGAGAACTCGCAATGCACAAATAAGTGGTCTACCGTCTCATTGACCTTCCCACACAACACGCATATGTCTGAAATAGTCGCTGAAGTCGGTCCTCTTCTTTTGAGGTTATTTGCCGTAGAAACTTTTCCGGATAAAGCCAGCCACATGAAAGCCTCCGCCCTAGGAGGAGCCAAGCCTAACCAAGCCAAAGAAGTTGAAGTTTTGATACTTGGTAAGCCCTCCAATTCCTTATGGAAGGACTTACAAGAAAAGGCACCGGAGGAGCAAGGCATCCAAATGCGAGAATCAACCATATCCTTGCAAAAGAAAACATTAGAAAGAAGATTCTTCTAAGACCCAGCTCAGACTCCTCAAATGGACACAAGACCCTCTTGAAGGATACATCCCAAGACCCAAAGCCCCGCTCACCCACATAACAATCTTTGACCAAGGCCCACTTGTTGGCCACCAAACTGAACAAACAGACCCGACAAACGATGCCTAGGAACTCTACTAGGCTCCCAACCCCAAATATCTTCTCCATATTTAGCCCTAATAACTCTCCTCATAAAGCCTCCCTCTCATCCCCAAACCTCCACCACCACTTAGCCAAAAGAGCCCAATTTTTAAATTCCAAGTTACACAACCCCAATCCCCCAGCGACCTTAGGCTTGACCACATCCTCCCACCTAACAAGATGTAGCTTCCTTTTGTCACTCCTCCGTAGATGGCTATGATCTTCAATCTGCTTTCAGCTCGGAGCCACGTCTCTCCATGTCAGGGCTTATTAAATCAATGGTCTGGATCACTAATTCATCGCCCACATGTTCAATCTCAAGACTAAGGATCCCATGCGGATGTCTACTTGATGATTATATAGCTCAAACAGAAATTTAAAAAATGGAGATGATTGATCTTTGTCAGACATCAGCACTGCACTAGATATTTTTAGTTCCTCATGCATCTCTGAATGTATCAAAATATATAACTACCGTTAATTCATCTCGGTGACAAAAAACATTGAGATGAAGGAACCAGTCCACACACACACGTATCTAAATTGGATTGTCAGTACTTATTAGTCGCTGTATTAATCAATTTTATTATGAGGGTTCCTCTCTCTTTATGGTTATGTTCAATAGGACTCCTAGTTGTCCCTGTTTTACTTCTCTACATCTAAAAATTACTCAAATTTGCATGACGTGTGATGAATTGATAATGGCCTAAAAACCCGGGTCACATTTAACATAATACCAAATAGTCTTCAGCGGTACTTGCCCGTCATCTAAGTAGATTCCTAATAGTAGCCAGTAGGCTGACTAGGAGAGTTCCATTTTCCTTCTACTCAACCAGGGATGTTCTTTACTATGTCATGGGGAATGGAAGAAAATGAAATTGCAGTCTCACTACCCATGGAACATTTTACTATTGATAAGGTAAGAGTTGAGTATTAAATTCAATTAGTTAGTTACATGCCACTATGAGATCCAAGGTGCAACCATTCAAACAGAGAGAGATCCATGCTTACCTAGAAAAGACTGATCCATATGCAGATCAGGATAATGGATCCTTCATTTGCTAACACTTATTCCCTCAGGCACCAAAGTTGCAAAAAAATGAAGGAGATAAAATAGATCATGGAGAAGGCAGATAATTGAAATAGAGAAGGAATTAGAATACGTTAAGATTAAAACAAAGAAATGATTACATATAGAAGATGACAAGACACCACCCAGCAAAAAAAAGGGGGATAACTAAAATAGATTTTTTCAGAAAGGCCTTGACAACTGGTCCAGAAAATCAGTGATGTAAACAAAATAAAAATAAAAGTATAAAACCTAAAATAAAAGATTTTTTTAGTGCTCAACTGTATTAATGGCAAATCCTTCTAGTAAGAAGGTAGTTGTGTGCACCCCTGTCCTAGTCTCTTTCATCCATTGGATCTTGATGGGGCCACTTACATTACTATCTTACATGTGCTAGATCCTAAACATACAAATTGGACGTTCCTAGCTATTTGCAAGGATGAGTTTCAATGAAAGTAGATGGATGACATTAAGGGCTGAAATTATCCATTGCTTTTCCTAATAAAACTCAATCAAAGCTTTCCAGGCTCCAGTTGATTTTTCTAATAAAACCTCTAGATTAAGGGCTGAAATTATCCAATCAGTGTGTATTTCCAGACGCAGCTTATTTGTGGCAACTCCACATGATAAACAGTGTGGATCAATCACTGTAGTGGTCTTTCTACTTTGTGCGCTCTGCTCTGTTTAATTAACAACATGATCAGTAACAAGGGAAAAGACTGGTGATGGCGCTACTCATGTCCCAGAAAAGTTGTAACGGATTTAACATGATCTGGCATGAAGCACTAGTAGGACAAGTTTGTGAGATGGGTACTGTACTAGTGGGTCCCACTTGCTCTCATTTTCCTTCAAAGAAGATGGGTAAAAGGGAAGATAGATTACTTGTAGTAGAATGTGTGCATAATAAGTGCCAATACTCTTACAATAAGTTTAGACCATTGTTTCCCCCCCTCTCAACTCTCAAGTGATTATTTGTGGTTGATGACTTAATTGCTTTTATTGAAAATTTTCATTTCATTTGATGCGGCGTGAATAATCCATGCAGGAGGAAGTGTTTGAAAGGGCCACAAAAGCAAAGGAGAAGGCCGCACGCGAAGCCTTGGAAGAGAAGGGGATCATTCTTAAGTCGACAATGACACCCGTGGATGCTGGGACTCCAGCAGTTGAACCTCTGACACCAAGTCCCAGTAACGGCAACCCTCTTCAATATACAAAGGAAGATTAGTATGGTGACCATGGTCAGTATCTGCTTGAAAGTCGGGCTTTTCTAATATCTGATAAGTATACTTGCAGCAGTTTGGATTTGATGTTCTTAAATCTTGGAGCGACTGCTGCTCTTTTATATAGAAAACAGTGATTCAGAAAGGAAAAAACCCATGCAAACTATCGAATGCAGGTTGCCAAGAAGGATGAAGGAAATGTATTTCATCAGACATGATAGAAAGTAAAAGTTACCAATTAGGTTTATTTCTTTTTTGCTTACAAAACAATGGCAAGTTGAGATGTTCATTTTTTTTATAGGAGTTTCTTGTGCTTTGGAAAGTTCTGGGGCGGGGTGGGTCCCACCTCTGCGACAATCCAGATGCACGGTTCGCATGAGAACCGTGTGCAGGGAAAAGCTTTCCATGTAGTTATTTATTAAATAAATAAATAATGCATAATATAGTGGGCTAGGAGAGAGGATGGGCTGATGGCTTTGACATTGACATTAGGACCGATCCGATCTATTAAACGGGCTTTGTTTTTGGATCCAGCCCTAGCTCACATGCCTTGAGAACTTTTAAATGCTTGGCCTGAAGTGGACGTGGGCCTAATTGTTCAGTGGGTCAGCTTGGTTATCTATTAACTTGCTTAGAATGTTAGAAGCAAATCCTGACATATGGATGTTTTAATTTAAGAAAAAGGCTAGATAATGCCCTTAAGGTCAGCTTGTCCTGCTAATACTGGTACTGGTCTCAAATCCAAAGAAAGGATGGTAGGCATTCATTTCCATCAAATACTGATGTGAAACCTTCAACTAGACAAATTTCATTGAAGAATTTGTTGCAGGGCAATGAAAAGTCCTCAACTACGGACTCTTCACCTGTTACCTTACGTGCCCTAAATCTCTATATAATTTCATAGTTTATATAAGAATATTAGAAAGCCCAACACAAGTCAAGACTATCTTAGAGTGTCTATTTGACCACATGTGCACTCTACAACTTGGATGGTCACAATGCACAGGTGAGCTATAAAGCCTCAACTCGTCATTGCACACCTGCATGTACCATGATCACAGTAATATGTGTCACCTCCACAAACTTGAAAGCAAAGAAGATAAATAAGCCAGCCCATGTAAAACTCACACAGAATATCAGAGGAAGGCCCAGCAGGGGCGACCTGAGAACACAGGAACCCCCTCACAGCCACAGTCACAGCCACATGATTTCAACGAATCTACGATTTGTGGGGTGCACTTGTGAGCCCAGGTCGCTCCCGTTGGAGCTTCCATCTCCAACTTGACAACTTCTCCTTGTTGCCTCAACTAGTTTAAGTGATGGATTCATATAGAAGTGGTTGATTCTAAGTTATTGTACTGCTTCCCCGTACTGCAAAAGATAAGAGGGTTGAGAGAGTACAAAGAACTGATCTGGTACTTGGTAGCTGTTACTTTTCCCATGTTGGTTGTACTGCTATACTACTGATGTATTTTACACTTGTACCAACAATAATTGATCACGCCCATATATGTTAAGGTAAGCTGAATCCTTTGTCTCAGAGTATTCTCATAATCCTCCTAAAATCACAGCCACATGATTTCTCTTTGTGTTTCTTATTTGAATATGTTTATATTATGTTTATTTAGGAAGGTAATCATTCCTACCAAGAGCTTAAAGTGAAGTAAAGTTACTAGTAAAGCTGAATCCTAATAGGCATTAGAAGAGGCGACATAAATACTTTTTAATACCCCCCTTCAAGTTGAAACCACTTTTCAACACTCACTTGATTGGCTCTTATAAATATTAAATTTCCTTAGCTAATCATTCATAGCCAAAGAGGCAAAAGCTAGGAGCGAAGTTTCATCTTCAAATGAACAAACTCATTGTGAAAGATCTTTCCAAAAAAAAAAAAAAAAAACTCATTGTGAAAGAGACCATTGAATGATTCAATGGTCCAATGAAAACCACAGCAAAGTCCAATACATCAATAGACCCCAAAACTCCGTCAGGAACCAAACAAATTTCTATATGCAATTGTACAATTGATCTTTGATCTAGGTGGACCACACAAAATTTGAGGATGAGTTCTTTCAATTGTAAGGATGATGATGTAGATTCTATAAGGCTTGACAAAACATGCCCCTCATGAGTTGTGCAAGCATTCAATAAGCCGGAATATTATGCAATATTTTGAATATATATTATATTGTCAAGATTTACTGTGATAATATCGCGATATTTGAACGGCTTGTAATGTCTCCTGGGCTGGGCTGGGCTTGGGCTGTGGCTTGGCCATTTAAGCCGCATATCAATTTGGTCTTACACGTGTCATTGAGTCGAGATTAGGCTTCGTCAGTACCGGACCCGATCTCCTAAATTCTGAAAATCAACTTCATGAAAGTCACATGAAGCCATATATTTACATTGATATGAACACTAGGAAAAAGAAGTAAAAAATATGTAACCATGATAAAGATAATGAGAATTATTGACTAAGACTAAAAACCCATAACTAAAAAATAAAGAAATTGATGCAAATCTAAATAAAATGAAGTCCAAGGTTGTGGTTTCATGGTGGGTCATTTGGAAGACTTGAGATGATTATTGATAAAAGTAGAAATATTTAACCGCGCTAAGTTCTTGTTTAAAGTATGATAATTCAGCCAAAAAATAGAAATTGAGTTTGCCATCTCAATTGAAATATCCTTAACCATGGCATTTCAATTTGGCTGAAAAATGAGTAGAAAAAAGGACATGATATGTTTTTTTTATATTTTAGGTTGTTTGAATGAAAGAGAGTTTGCCATCTCAATTGAAATATCCTTAACCATGGCATTTCAATTTGGCTGAAAAATGAGTAGAAAAAAGGACATGATATGTTTTTTTTATATTTTAGGTTGTTTGAATGAAAGAGTAAAAAGTTGGATAAAAAAGGTGTTAGCTTCTCATCATCATCTAAAGTGGTTAAGTTCTCATCCTAATGTAACTAATAGTTTAATATTCATGGTTAGGTTCACATCCTCATCTAACTAGTTTTAATATTGTTTGAATACATATTAGTATACAAAAGTTAGGTAGTCTAGTGGTTGTGTTTATCTTTCACGTCATATTGTTGAATGTGATTCCAAAGCAAAAAAAAAAACACCTTAACTTGCAATGAATCACCATTCATGGAAAAAGAGACCATAGTGTTGGAGACAACATTTTCAGATTTACTCACATTGACAGGACAATCTGGTGACTAGGTTTACTCACTTCTACAATCATATGTGTTGTTACTCCTCAAATTAAACCCCATTCCATGGTTAAAACAGCATACATCGGCACCTATCGTTTTATTTTAAAGAGGTGCAGTGGGGAACTGGATAGAGGGTCAGTTGTTGGAAAGAAAACTAAGAGCAATGACAACATCAGTAATCAAGGGGCGAACTGAAGCTTCCTCTTGGAGACACATGGCAGCGATCGCAACTGCTTGATTTAGACCTTTTGCTGGGAAGTCTCCTTGAAGTGAAGGATCAGCCAACTCTGGGAATCTCTTTGGGTCTTTGAAATAAGGTTGGGCCTGTTACAGAAAAGAGACCGCAGACACTGAGTACAATGTAATGCCAATTCATAATCTTGAGAGTTGCGATAGGCCAATCACTAAAGCATTGCTAAATTTCATTGCTGCTGTGTGGGGATATTTCCGAACTCGCCGGATGACTGTCCGGATGCTCTATCTCATGCTCCGGCGCCAGCCAGGCCATCTCGGCAAGGCCCGTCTCAATGTCGACCATCTCGGCCAAGTGCCCCACTCCGGCCAGAGACTCATCTCGGCCCGTTGCACGACATTTCCACCTCGGCCAGGATGCTCCCAGCTCGGCTGAGCTCCACCTCGGCCAGGTCGTCTCCAGCTCGGCTAGGGACTCCTCCCCGGTCCTCCACTTCGGCGTCTCTGCAAGGTCTCTAGCCAAGTCAAGGTCCTCTCCGACCTCGGCTCCCCGACCTCGGTCGGGATGCCAGGACTAGCCAAGGCAGGGCCTGACAGCTGTCCACCCTTGGACACTCATGCACGCTACAGCACGCGCGACAAGACAAGGGCACGCCTATACTCTCTGACAGACAGAGCCTCCCATGCCGCCCATGCTTCCTGACAGGTCGGCGTCCACAGACGCCAGAGTGGGCTGTGATGGGACGGCTAACCACCTCATTGTCTCCTGCCTCCTCTCTCTCCAAAGTCAACTATCTCCCTCTCCTCCTCTATAAAAGGGGCCAAACCAGAACAATAGAGGGACCCTGACCCACTGGTATCACCTTCTTCCCTTAAAATCTCCTCCTACTGTCCAGTATACATACTGACTTAGGCATCGGAGAGCCCTGCGCTGCCCACAGCCAGGGTCCTCTGACCTGTTTCTTCTCCCTCTTCCAGGTTCTCAGGCATCGGTTCTTCATCTTCAGCGAGGAGACGGGGAGCCTCAGCCTTCGTCCTCCTCAGTGAGTCGCAAGAACACCACCCCCCCGGGTCCGTGAATTTTTGTGCACTTACAATTGGCGCCGTCTGTGGGAAACGCTACAAAAAGCCATCTTCCCAAACGCCATGCCTCGGAGAACCAGAAAGGGAAAGGAACCGCTGACACTGTCGACACAGCTGCCGACGATCCCCCACCGGGAAAGGTCAAGAGCAAGATTTAATCCAGCGAGCGTCCAACAGCAGGGTACTCAGTTGGGTTCGACCTCGACCCCACCTTCCAAAAGGCGCACCCTGAAGGACAACAGAAGCAACCAAGCTCCGGGCAACAACCACGACATCAGAAAGTGGCTTGATCGACGCATCGAGCAAGCAGTACGACAAAACTTGGAGGCTGCCGGTTTCGCTCGAGTTCGGCCGAACTCTGACGGCCTCGGCACATCTCCCCTCTCTCCAGAGATCAGGAGCTTCCCCCTTCCCGAAGATTTCAAAATCTCGAGGTTCGTCGTTTACGACGGAACCTCGGATCCAGCAGCACACCTCCGGCACTTCACTCAGAGGATGTCGGTGTGGGGCGACGCGGGCCACCTGAACTGCAGAGTCTTCTCTTCCAGCCTCGGGGACCTCCCCCTAAAGTGGTTCTGCGCACTCCCCCAAGGATCAATCAAAAGTTGGCAGCAGCTCCGGAATTCCTTCATGACGAAGTTTCAAGCCCACAAGGTCGTCCCCAGGTCAGCCGCCGACCTGATGGCCCTTAGAATGAAGCAGACCGAGAGCATCACGCAGTTCGCCAAAAGGTTCTGGACTGTCTACAGCCAGATCGAGAATACACCAGATGCAATAGCGGTCCTGTCTTTCCGACAAGCCCTCCTGCCAGGCAACGAGCTACGAAGGGACTTGGTCATGCATCCCGTGGTCACTATGGCAGCTCTGATGACCAGGGTAAACCAGTTCGTCAGGCAAGAAGCAGACGAAGCCCGAGCCCAGAAGCATTTCAACAACAATCAACAGGCAGCGTCCATCTCGGCGGACGACTCCATCTCGGCGGATGCCTCTAGCTCAGCAGCAGCGTCCATCTCGGCGGACGCCTCCATCTCGGCGGATGCCTCTAGCTCCGCAGAACCGTCAATCTCGACGGACGCCTCCATGACAGAAGTCTCCTCCAGCTCGGGGGGCTGCTGAAGCCTCCAATCATTCTTCAGCTTCGACCGCCCGTCAGCTTTGATCGCACGACCCTCTACCGTCATTTCTGGCGGCACGGTCCTCTACTGTCAGCTTCGATGGCGCCGTCAGCTGCGACGACGTCGGTACGACCCTCTACTGTCGGCTTCGATCGTACGACCCTCTACCGTCATGACGGCACGGTCCTCTGCTGTCAGCCTTGATCGCACGGTCCTCTGCCGCCACTAGTCGCCCAGAGCTTCGTACCCCTGGTGACGAAGCCAGTGGGATCTCCATTGCGTGCGGCAGGCGCATCTCGGCCCTCGCGCCAGATGCCCGGCACAGGCCCCTGGTGACGAGCCAGTGGGATCTCCATTGCGTGCTGCAGGCGCATCGCGGCCCTCGCGCCAGATGCCCGGCACAGGCCCCTGGTGACGAGCCAGTGGGATCTCCATTGCGTGCGGCAGGCGCATCTCGGCCCTCGCGCCAGATGCCCGGCACAGGCCCCTGGTGACGAGCCAGTGGGATCTCCATTGCGTGCGGCAGGCGCATCGCGGCCCTCGCGCCAGATGCCCGGCACAGGCCCCTGGTGACGAGCCAGTGGGATCTCCATTGCGTGCGGCAGGCGCATCTTGGCCCTCGCGCCAGATGCCCGGCACAGGCCCCTGGTGACGAGCCAGTGGGATCTCCATTGCGTGCGGCAGGCGCATCGCGGCCCTCGCGCCAGATGCCCGGCACAGGCCCCTGGTGACGAGCCGGCGGGATCTCCATTGCGTGCGGCAGGCGCATCTCGGCCCTCGCGCCAGATGCCCGGCACAGGCCCCTGGTGACGAGCCAGTGGGATCTCCATTGCGTGCGGCAGGCGCATCGCGGCCCTCGCGCCAGATGCCCGGCACAGGCCCCTGGTGACGAGCCAGTGGGATCTCCATTGCGTGCGGCAGGCGCATCTCGGCCCTCGCGCCAGATGCCCGGCACAGGCCCCTGGTGACGAGCCAGTGGGATCTCCATTGCGTGCGGCAGGCGCATCGCGGCCCTCGCGCCAGATGCCCGGCACAGGCCCCTGGTGACGAGCCAGTGGGATCTCCATTGCGTGCGGCAGGCGCATCTCGGCCCTCGCGCCAGATGCCCGGCACAGGCCCCTGGTGACGAGCCAGTGGGATCTCCATAAGCGCCTCTCGGTACTCACTCTCCAGCTCGGCAGACACACCCTGTCGCAACTTAGCAGTGATGCCAACCTCTAGCTCTGGTCCATTGCCAGCCAGTCATCCTCCATGATACTTACCTTCTGACCTCGAAAGAGCAGTCTATCGAGCTCAGAAGCTGGGGGGCTATTGTGTGGGGATATTTCCGAACTCGCCGGATGACTGTCCGGATGCTCTATCTCATGCTCCGGCGCCAGCCAGGCCATCTCGGCAAGGCCCGTCTCAATGTCGACCATCTCGGCCAAGTGCCCCACTCCGGCCAGAGACTCATCTCGGCCCGTTGCACGACATTTCCACCTCGGCCAGGATGCTCCCAGCTCGGCTGAGCTCCACCTCGGCCAGGTCGTCTCCAGCTCGGCTAGGGACTCCTCCCCGGTCCTCCACTTCGGCGTCTCTGCAAGGTCTCTAGCCAAGTCAAGGTCCTCTCCGACCTCGGCTCCCCGACCTCGGTCGGGATGCCAGGACTAGCCAAGGCAGGGCCTGACAGCTGTCCACCCTTGGACACTCATGCACGCTACAGCACGCGCGACAAGACAAGGGCACGCCTATACTCTCTGACAGACAGAGCCTCCCATGCCGCCCATGCTTCCTGACAGGTCGGCGTCCACAGACGCCAGAGTGGGCTGTGATGGGATGGCTAACCACCTCATTGTCTCCTGCCTCCTCTCTCTCCAAGTCAACTATCTCCCTCTCCTCCTCTATAAAAGGGGCCAAACCAGAACAATAGAGGGACCCTGACCCACTGGTATCACCTTCTTCCCTTAAAATCTCCTCCTACTGTCCAGTATACATACTGACTTAGGCATCGGAGAGCCCTGCGCTGCCCACAGCCAGGGTCCTCTGACCTGTTTCTTCTCCCTCTTCCAGGTTCTCAGGCATCGGTTCTTCATCTTCAGCGAGGAGACGGGGAGCCTCAGCCTTCGTCCTCCTCAGTGAGTCGCAAGAACACCACCCCCCCGGGTCCGTGAATTTTTGTGCACTTACAGCTGCGCTTGAGAGTTAGAAAGCGGCAGTCCCTTTATAAAATAACCCGCATCAAATTACACACAAAAGTGAGTCTGGAATTTAGATCAAACCATGATGCAGTATGATGAGAAAAATAAAGAGAGAGCATCAAGGAAACACAAACATGTAAGAAGAAAAGTGGGAAAAAAATACCCAAGCAACTAGATTCTGTTCCTTAGTAGGTCTGTAGATGTCAATGGCTCTTTGCCCGGTAATTAGCTCCAGTAAAACAACTCCAAAGCTATATACATCAGATTTCAATGTGAGCTCACCTGTTTTTGCATACTCAGGAGCACAATAACCATACGTCCCCATCACTCTTGAGGAGACATGCACCTTGTCACCAACTGTTCCAATCTTAGCAAGCCCAAAATCAGAGAGTTTTGGATTGAATTGTTCATCGAGAAAAATATTTGACGCCTTCAGGTCCCTATAGATGACGGGTGGGTCGGCCTTATCATGCAAATACTCCAAACCTTTAGCGGCACCTGAAGCTATTTTCATTCTGGTAGACCAATCTAATGGCTTCTTATCTGGTGCAATATCTACAAAGAACTTACTGTGAGGATTTACATCGCATGGGGAACATAAAAACATGCAGTGTGCTAAAATTGCAATGCCCATTTCACACAACTCTGAATAGCTATATCATTGGCAAGAATTTTGGGGCGTTCCATCTATGGTGCAGCCCACCAGGTATTGTAGATGGAACAATGAACCATGATCCCACATGTTCATGTACGTAAAATAAAGAGTTAAGCAGTATTACTGCTTTGGGTGAAATCCTTATTGGTGAAATGGAGCTAAATAAGTAAACAAGACAAAGCAGGTAAACATAATTTAATCCTAACAAAACAGCCCATTTAAACCATAACAGATCTTTTCATAATTTTTAATATGTCCTAATTTATTCTAATTTCTCAAACAGAGAACTCAAGATCCTACAAAAGTTTTGAGGATCCTATCATTCTTCCATTGAGAATTTATGGATGTTCAGATGAAGATTTGTAAAGCCTACTTGACACATCCTTAACGCAGACACAAATAAATGCAGTTGAAGTGGCAAGATCCAAGAAGTTTCAAAAGGGACGTATGCAGAGAGTGGCACTGATTGGCTTGTAAATAGTACATGTGGCTCTTGTTAGCGCCTCCAGACATTTTTGGTATTTTTGGTGTATTAGTATGGAGGTCTAAGCTTGCTTGGAAAAGTCTATTTGACTTAGTTCCGAGAATTCCAATTGCATTTTTTAACATGCAGAGAAAGAAACCCAGCGTTTTTTAAAATCATTGATGATGAGCACCAGGAAAACAAAACTGCATGTGTTCGAAATTCTGCACCATGAAAGTATCATGGTGTGTGCGTGCGCTGATTAAATGGATTACAGTATGAGTGTTGTTGTGAGTCAACATTAGGAACTACATCTATCAAAACAACTAAATAATATTACCGAGTAGATGGGTTTCAAGAGAGCCCAATGGCATAAATTCATATACCAAAAGCCTTTGATCTCCATCAGCACAATATCCAATTAGATTGACCAGATTTTGATGGTGAAGAAGACTTAAGCATCAAAACTTCAACAAGAAACTCCCTGTGCCCCTGCAGTCCATTCCTGTCAAGTTGCTTAACAGCAACAACCTGTACAGTGTAAGCTGAAATTGGATCACCACTAACTACTTAATCATTCAGAGGAGTCACAACAAGACACCCAATATTTTCCAAAGGTGAAAATATAGAACAGAAAATGAGATTCACATCACATTTACCTGGTCCCTTTTCTCAAGCCATCCCTTATAGACTCTCCCAAAACCTCCCTCACCCAATAGAAATTCAGCCCGAAAATTCTTCGTAGCTGAAGCTAGCTCACGGAAAGTGAATGCTTGCGCAGCAATAATTCCATCACCAGCGTCTTTGTCATCTCTGTTTTCAGGTGTTTTTTTATGTTTGGGATTTGCTACACTCGAAACTGTAAAGTATGAGGTGAGTAATTGCCCAATGAAATATTTAAGTTGAATTCTTAAAAAAAGAATCATGGTATAGTAATTGAAGTCCACCACTGGACAGCAGACAAAATTTGTGCATTTGGCTACCATCATACTGGTATATATATTCGAATGAAAGATCAAGTACAACTCAGCTTAGAACATAAAAAAAAACACCTCTCATGGTTGTACCAGCCATGAACTACAAAATAGACATACTTAAATTATATGATCTATCCACCCCTTGCTTAGCTAAACAATCTACCATTCCATTTGCATATCTACTAATGTGCTGATTAGATGACTGATTTCGTTAAAGAGGAATTTCATTTTCCATGATCTGTTTCAAAATAGAGAATCTATTGGTGATTTTAGTATAGTCCAAGAAGCTATCCGTTTCATTAACAAAAGTTTGAAATGGGAATCCCAACTGAATGTGTTATACTAGTGGAAGGATTAAGGATAGATAGAGAAAGGTCTTGGTAGTTTTAGCTTCGTATTTGCACTTGAGATAATTTAAGATGATACAATATTAATTCATTTCTTGGAAGTTGGAAGTAGTATATTGGGAACAAGTTCTATTTTAAAAAATGAAAAAGAAAATTGAAGTTGGTACTATCAAGTTGGAAATCTTTTAAAAAAACCTTTAAAACTATGGACAGTTTAAAATGCTCTAACGTTTCGGAAGGGAAGTCATCAAACTTACGAGGCTGTTTATTTGATGATCTGTTATCTCTACGTGCAGTTGCTGAATCTCTCCTGTGATCTCAGTGTTTTGCTTCCTTTTTAGAAGAAGAGAAACATGGGAAGCAACCCATGTTGAAAATTCTCAATTGTGATTGTTCCCTAAACCTTGAGATCTCCAAACAATCAGTAGTAGCACATTTAAGCCACTAACAAAAATCATAAACCAAAATACCAGACTGATCAATCACCAATTCTCTAGTTCAATGGACAGATAGAAGAAAACAAAACAAAAGACTATGCCTTTCCAGCTCCTTAATTCATAGAAGTTCTTACACGGAAATACTACACACCAAACACCAACCCAACCTCCCACTCTGCTTCTCTATTTTATTGAATAAGATGCGATTACATGAAAATATCACCAACCCAGTTCTCAAAACCACCAAACAAGATCTAAAACACTAAAATCTCAGTGACCCACTTGGCGATTTCATCCTAAAACACCCAAAATGACAATGAAATTAAAACCTACAAAAACCCAAACCTGAAAACCACCAAAGAATCAACTCCACCAAGTCTAAAAATGAAAATCCAACTCAAGAAAGAACCTAATGAATCGAAAACCGCTGAGAGATTTTATAAAGAAGGTAAGAACTAATAATCAGACCTACCAAGTTTGGAAATGAAGTGAGAAAGGGAAACCGTGATTGGAGGGCAATTTGAAGGTGGTTTACAAAGAAACTAGACGTGGATCCAGCATTTCCAGGCTATTATTGTGGGAGGGGTGTAATGTAGTGCCGTTGGAGATTTTTGTTTAATCGAAGAGAAAGACAGCAAGATGTGATGACAATAACGTCCATGATTTTGGACCCAAGATGGCTGTTTGAGCGGACTATTTTTAGCGCGGGAAATCTAACTGTCGGAATCAGGATACAAATCTATAAAAATAACGGCTTCCAGCTCACGTTAGAAAAGTGTGGCGCCGGGATCTAAAGTGCGCCTCCTGGCTATCAGGCCCCTAAAGCCAAGATGAAGAGTTGGGCTGCACGTTATCCACATCATAAACAAGATATTCAAGTATCTGCTGTTGTTAGGCACGTTGGAGGAACAAAATGAGTTGTGATGTTGGAAGGAAGGTGGGGCCCATTGATGGTGAGGACACTCATGGTGGGGCCCTCAAAGAATTGATCATCACCATTCAAGGCCTGTTTGTTTTCTAGAATTACTTGTGGACACTTGGGCTGTCATGTTTTGGGTGCTCGGTCGGTATTCAATTCCCTCGTGGTAAGAAGGGCCTCTTAGCCTAGTGGTAAGAGGCGGCAGTTCTTACATGGCTGCTTAGGATTTGAACTTGGATAGTCACCTTCCCTCACCCGAGAGCCGTCTTTCCTCACTCGAGGGCTCTCTTTCCTCACCCAAGGTCTACTTCCCTCACCCGAGTGCTGTGAGGTCCCAAACCCCAAATCAAAGGAATGATAAGGAGGCAAGTGAAGGATATAAGATAAAAGATGAAGATGGACCCTCATTTTCCTGGGATTTGATTTCATAGTACGTGATGATTGGATAGTGATTTCCTTCCAAAAGGGGATGGTACTTGATGCCTAGTTTGTAAATCTTCATCTTTACCTCTTCAATTTTAAAATTTTAATACCAGGTGAAAAATAGGCTTTCGGATAGTGATGGTTGGACAGCTCAATTTTCTGCAATTGGTGCACATAGGAAATACTTCTTTTCTCAAGAAAAAATGAAATTGTCTGCATAAATGATACTCCGTGAATGCTACACAAACCAATATTAACTGTAATTTTCAGTTGCTACATTTGATATTGTATTTTAGAGGGCATGTCTGTGCATAACTTATCCAACTGAATGGCCTTACGAACCCAGTTAACTGAATTAAGTCATGGTTAGTTAGAACAAGTCCAGTGTTGATGAGCTGGTTGTCACCCCAGGCACTAGTCTTCTAGGCCCAGAAGTGTTGGACAAGGCCCATAACTCAAGTTTGGTCGAAGATGGACTCTGGAACTTGGATTTGAATCCTGAACTTCAATGTGATCATGCGCATTTGTTCTCCCATCACCACATAAATCTAATTCTTGATCGAATGGTATTTACCGTTCGATTGGACAACCATGATTGGATTGTTTTTAAATGAACCAAAATTTAAATCAGCTAGCGTTATTCATGAGTTGAGCCCAGTCAACTTTATATGATATTAATTTAAGGAAGGCTTGTGTAAGTGTAAGGAGAAAAGACTCATCAAATGTTTATTCGTGCATGTGGATAGGGGGTTTGCATGTACCCCTAGGGATTAGTTCTCGGATATGCATAATCTAGTGTCCATCGAGTTCAGGGACAAAGGCTCTTGATCTGGATTGGGTGAGAGATAACTCTTGGGTTATTAAAAAAAGAAGAAGAAGAAAGGATCATCAAAGGTGTCCCTATTTAATATTCGGGCCGGGCTTGAAATAAATGTTGAAAACTTGAAGCCCACCCACTCGGTCCAAAGAAGTAGTGTTTTGTAGTTTATTAACTGTTTTTACGCACATAAGTAATATATAGAAAGCTTGAGAGCGATATAAAGCCCGAACAAGTAATACAAAGCCCAGCTTGGCCCGATCCAATTGACTAAATGGACGCGCTCAGGCGTAACATGTTTCACATGGGCCAGCACTTCTGGCCCACTTCAAACTTGGGTTGGATTTGGGCTTGTGTTTCTAAAGTTGGACCAGATCGGCTTGTGTTATATTCAAGTCTCCTGTTAATTAAGAATATAAAAAAAAATAAAAATTAGTGATACCAAGTGCTACAATCCACTCTATTAAACATGCGAGAAGATATAATATATTGACATGACTCTACAACTTGAAATATAAGCAAGAATAAAATGACATACACACTCATGATACCTTTTTTCTATATACATACAGACAAAATCTATGGACATGGTACCAAATTAGACTTGGATCGATACAAAATATACACATGAACAAGATGACAAACTCACACCCTAAACAACCATGGTTTCCTTTAACCAATCTTTCAAAAACCAAGATAATTCAATTGGCACAGCGTGATGGTTTGGAATGGTTCCAAAGTGCACAACGTATGACTTGACAATTTCTGAGACACATTCCGCATGTTTGGCCGAGATTGTGGATTGGCACGTATGCATGCAAGTGCTACCATTGCTATGAAGATTACTTCATCAGCAGTCTGAGAAGAGGGAGGTGAGAGACGTTGGTCCAACACATCTTTCAGCAGTATTTTTTGGCCAGTAGAAAAATGTATAGTGTGGATGAGATCTCCTGGATGCTTTCCCATTAACACTTCAAACGTCAACACCCCAAAGCTATAAACATCACACTTCTCTGTCACTTCCATTGTGTATGCAAGCTCTGCAATAAATTTTTAAAATCATATCACTACAAGAAATGGGGGTATTTTGCAACGGTCAAAAACCATTGCAAAAATAGTAAAACCGTTGCAAAAACAATTCGCAACGGTTCGTGAAACCGTTGCAATTGCCACCGTTGTAGAATCGTATTTGCAATGGTTTTTTTCTTTTTGTAACGCTTGCTAAAATTGTTGCAAACTAGGAAATTTTACAACGGTTTTTTGTCCTTTTCGCAACAGTTTTATGACCGTTGCAAGTAAATATAATTTGCAACGTTTCATCACCGTTGTCTATTGTGACAATTTACAACGGTTATAAGTGTTGTAAAATAGTTCTCCGCAACGGTTTTTAAATCGTTGCATGCTAAAGATGCAACGGTTGCCTAACCATTGCTTAACCGTTGCATAAAAAAGATGCAACGGTTACAAAACCGTTGCGAGTAAAATTTGCAACAGGTATAAAACGTTGCCATGACCGTTACGAATAGCTTCTATTGGCAACGGTTGAAAAATGTTGCCCTATATTTATTTTGCAACGGTCATGCAACCGTTGCCCTATATTCATTTTGCAACGGTCATAAACGTTGCCAACAGTGTTGCAATATGAGTATTTCGCAACAGTTCAAACAATTTTCGCAACATTTATTTAGATGATTTTGCAATGGTTGTTAACCGTTGCAAAATCATGCAAGATGCAATGGTTGTTAACCGTTGCAAAATCATGCAGGATGCAACGGTTATAACTGTTGCTAATGGTTCCATTTGCAACGATTGAAGGAACATATGCAACGGTTTACACTATTATGAAAAAAATAATATTTTGCAACGGTTACTTGAACCGTTACAATGCTATATTTCAATTTCATATTGCATTTGCAATAATTTCTCTCCAATAATGCGCAAAATCAATTCATCCAGATATAACATCCACAGAATTAGTTCATTCAATCAAAACATCCACAAATTCAGAGACATCCAAAATATTAAAATTCTTGAACATTATCTGAAATATTAACATACACAACTTAGGATATATAATATTGTTAAAACATAAATTGAAATGTCAATGTGACTTTAAATACATGTCTTCATTTTCCCGAGAGTGTTGCTGCATCAATCCTGCCCCTTTCAGCGTCATTATTCTCCTCTTGAACATTATTATCCTCATGATGATGCTCCTCTTGAAGAACCTGGAAAAGAATATTAATTAAACAAAAGTATGTACAAAAGCTGGACAAAAGAGGACATTATCCAACAAATAAGGAAAAGGCAGTACAAACAATAGGATATAACAAAGAAACTAAACATTAGATGTTATCATCAGATGCACAGTTTCCTATCTTATCATTAGATGCACAGTTTCCTATGGCCTATCTTATTAGATACACAATTGCATGTGATCTATCTTTAATGCAAGGCACATGGCATCCTATGGCCTGCTTGACATCATCTTAGCTTTCTCAATTATAGACCAACTCATGGCCACCAATACTTGGGTTTGGACCCAAAGCCCCCTCGAAATCATAGGTTGGGACAGAAGGTCCCTCATCAAATCTCGAGTATACACCAACTGGTGGCCTGCCAATACCTGAGTTTGCCTTCACACAGAACATATAGCATACACATCATACACATGAGACATGACATATGGATAGCACACAAGTTGACAGCTCAAGTCATAAGAAAAACCCATGTCCCACGGAAACGAGACACTAAAGACATTCAACAACATAGATCATATCAGGTTCATGGAAACATTCCATTCAGGCAACAAAACATGAATTCTCTTATCATATCAAACCACATGGGTCATGACACTTGGACATCAAAAATTGAATCAACTCACTTGTATTCACATGAAGCAAGACACAGGAATCAGGATCACTTAACAATGTATGACATGTCAAGAATGAAAGTGATATTACATGGATGTCATATGAAAGATCATAATCACATGGTTGTCATGTAACTGATGAGTCAAACACACATAAGCAGACCCACAAGGACATTGATAGACTACATGATCTCATGATGATATGAGTGTCATTGTAACATAGGAACACAAATTGGAAAACATATAGGCTTGACATAGAAAGTCTCACAATGCATGCAAAGCTCCTAAAACCAACGCAGGGCCCACCAAACCTCTGGACCTAGTAAGTTAATCTGCTATAAATCAGTGGTTAAAGTGTGTTTAATCAAGGAACCATTCGTACACATTGGGGAATCTAAATCACATGCTTTAGGCCCCCTTCCATTTGTGACTTTTTTCTTAATTAGGACACCCTCAATGGTTTAGACATGTTTAATCAAGGTGCCATCACACACATTAGGGAATCAAGGTGCTGATATCACATGTGCCTGCCCTAAACATCAAATCCAATGGTGGGTGTTCGGTTTGACCTCTCACAATTTGCTCTGCATACCACGCAGCTAACTACAAAGCAAGTTCACCTAGTTGTAGCTGATAGCATTCAAAAAGAAGAAAAGAAAATAAAAAGATCACATAGTTATAGCCAACATATATGCCTTTTTTATATTGTTTTCCAATATAAATAAGTTAAAATGAAGTGCAAAAACAGTACATGTTATATGAAGATGAATGATGATTGATGAATCTGACAGATCTTCCTCCTCCATGTTATATAGCGGCAAAACCCGTACAGATGAGAATTAATGTAAGGAGAAAATTTGGAAGCAAGGTTGTTGTGACTTGTTACAGAACTAAATCAAATGCTGGTACAGACTATTGCCAGCCAACAGATTTTCACAAACATGGCCCACTTGAGATTTAACTAATTACCCTTGCTTGTGAGGGTATAGTTTCAATCAGCCCATGCTATCCAAAAGGGTGAAGGGGCTGAAGCATCCTCGTTTTGATTTTGGCATTCTCATGATAGCCCCCTGATTCAAAGTCATTTATGAAGACACTTTAAACATGTTGTTATTCAAGTATGAACAGAAAATTTCAAAATCTGACATTTTCACTAAGTCATTTATAAAGGCATTTTAAACATGTTGTTACTCAAGTATGAAGAGAAGGATTTCAAAATTTGACATTTTCCAAAACTGTATGAACTAGGAAAAAGAAAACTATTAGAAGGGAAAAAAGAATAACCAAAGAAGTCAAGAAGAAAGAACACAAGTAGGAGGGAAAAAGAAGAATCAAACAAGACAAAATGAAACAATACAAGCAGTGACCTCTACCTTTTTTTTAAATATATTCATCTGTTGTTGCTGTGAGTCTGCCTCACCTACTTTCATGTTCTGAACTTTCCTTTTTTTCCATAATTTCCATATATTCATTCCTTTTTTTACCATAATTTCCATAGTACATAAATATACTTTCACAGTTTCACTTTCACCCAAAAAGGAAAAAAGAAAAAAAAACGCTGAAGAGGCAATCACACTTTAACAATGGAAATATCATTATGAAGTTAACACTCCATCACGGCCCAGATCCGTCCAAATAAATTCATGTGTAAGAAATTGAAAATTACTCCTATATATGGGACCGTCACCGTCTGCATGGGAGTGGCCTGGTCCGTCCAAATGGAGAAAATTCCCCATGGAAGAAAATATTTGTTTCTCTCTGTTGACTTGTGTCCATTCATTATAAGCCCAAGTCATCCTTGTGGAAAGTTAGTTTGGCACCTATGGGCCATGGCTGCTACTTGACTGGTGACTTGGCATTTTAGATACTAACCCTGAGAGTCAGTGGTTCTAGATCTGAGATAGCAAGCACTTCATATGAGCAACAAAAAACAGGAATCCAAAGAGTTTTCTAACAAACTATAATTGCTCAACTAAAATGTGGCAACCAAGACAATAAATATCAAAACAACCAAGGCAATAATTATCAAAACATATCTAGCATAATCAAACAGAATTTGCTTTTCAAGGAAAATAATGCTTTCAAGGAACATGAAAGGTCAATTGGTACCTGTTGTACATTATTTGTGCCCGCAGATGATCGTTGTCGAATGACACAAGCACTACCTGCATCTCCAGGAGAACCATGCACCTGCTGGAAGAATAATTCTTGCGGAATTTCTATGTTTGGATATTCTCGTCTAATATTTTCCAGCACAGTGTGCAATCCAGAAATCATTCTCTCATACCTTTCTTCTGCCTCGATTGCCCTCCTCTCCCTAACCATCGCACTATCAACCATTCCCTCAGAAGCGACATTAATTGAGCGTCTTTTCAAATCAGACGGCACAACACCTTTTCCATACAGAGGTGCACGCCCAGAATGGTCTTTAAATACTTTCTTCAAAAAAATATCTCTAGCAGTGCTACTCTCGGGTGTATCAGGAGGTTGAGAAGACAACTGCTCTAGCTCAATCTGAAAAATGAGACCATGGTTACATACAATGTTTATGTGACAATCAACATAATCAGTGAACTAAAACTGATTGTTAAAAACATAAGCAGATTAAAAAATCTTACCCTTGTATCCTCATCAATGTTTAATGACCCATCTTTCCTCTTACGAGTCAACATAAACATGTCCACGTCGGATGGTTCCTCTTCATTTGGCCTTTTTCTTTTCTAATTCAATTCACATATTTGACATTAGCAAATATAGTTGTTATCAATTTATATCAGTACATACAACTTAAAAGTACATAAAATAATGCAAGGGCATAAATTTACCTCCTCTTCTCGCACTCTAGCAAAACTTTTCGAACCCATTGTATGAATATACTTTGCATTCATCCTATTCTTAGCATTGGCCTCACTCAACACCTGCGAGGTTAATTACAAAGCAGTCACAAAAGTGTTCATGAAATATATGTAGGAAATCTTCATTCTGAATATATTAGACAATACCTTTGATTCTTCAGAACTCCACTTCTTCACAATCTTTGCCCACTGCTCCATGGGCACTGTTTTTGGTCGATCTTTAAGGCATGTTGATGTTCTTGTGTGTTTCTTGAAATGTTTGGCTTTCAAACGACATTTCCACACACGCATAGCGGATGAAATGGTAGAAAATACCCATTTCTTAGCATCTTCATGAATGATATATTTTTTCTGCATCAAATGCATGTTATCTAGATCTGAAAAATATATCCACGAATTAGAATTGCTAAATAAAATAAGCGTCATTAATATACATTTCCATGACTTCTTTCCATAGTTCATCTTTCTTTTTCATATCCACTTCATGCCAGCTATCAAGTGTGAGAGGAAGTAAATGAGTATTTCGTGCCATCGTCCCCAAGAATGAGCTTAAGGATGCAACATCTTCTTTTGGTCCAATTGGCTGATTCTTATCATTCAATATAATAGTAGGTCGTTCAATCAAACGTCTACCTACTATATTAAGGCACCTTGTCTCTCTTCTGACCTTCCTCTCTTTAGGCACTTTGACATGAAAAAAAATATGATATTAGTATTTGAGAATTTGATAATTAAAAAAAATAATTGACATATAAATTAACATAACATAGTAAGTTTTTTTACCTTCACCAGTCTGTGTATTCATAGCTCTAGACAGACTTGGATTCTCATCATCTCCCTGTACGTTAAAAACCACCTCATCATTCTCGTTCTCAATCTCTACACCATCAGATATTGGAATATCATGTTCAGATTCTGGAATATCATGTTCAGAGTCATCTCTTTCCATAGCATGACTAGAACTTTGGGACTGATTGCTATGAATAGGATCTAAATCATCCCCATGAGTGCCATTGGAATTGGCAGGCTTCCTATGCCATCTTGGAAGCAGTGTTGGCCGTTGTAACACAGGTTTCATAAGAGATTTTGCCATTGGTTTCTTGCCTGCACGAATGCTAGCAGTCGAGGCTTTATGTTTGTCCTTTCCCATGGTAAAAATCTGCCATAGGATAATCAATTGATTAGCCATTCTATATGTACTTTAAAAATGAAGAATCAAATTATACTATTATTCACATGCTTGAAGGTTGAAAAGAGTAAAAAATAGCAGATTTGTTATTCACATCATATATGCTTCCATATAACAAAACATGTAATTCAAATCAGATGAACAAAATCAAACTCATGTGGATCCAGCCAATGTCTCATCAGTAGGTCTATCTCAAAAGAAATGGAGATGAAATCACATGCTTACGAATTGATAAGTAGTAATGACTTCTAAGAACTATATTAAAGATGTCTCTATTAAGGTACAAATAGTTATAGACAGAATGATAATTTTATAAACAAAGATGTTATATTACAAAACATAAGAACACTTACATCTTCAAAATAATATGGTGTGATATGATCAATCAGTCATTGGTACATTCTGGTCACCCACACAATCTATATTCATATCACTTGTACATGATTGACTATAACTCTCACTGTAGTCTCTTGGTATTGCATTGATGACATTATAAAGGTCTTGTTGAGTCGGATCTTGCACATAAAAAACTTGGTGAACTTGGCTTGCTAAGACAAACGGGTCATTTCTATAGATCAATTTCATGCAATTGACCATTGGAAGATTGAACTCATCTAGAGTATTTTGAAACCAGTCGCATTGGAACAACACAAAGCTTTGAAATCCATAATAATCTAACTCAATTATTTCCTTCACCACTCCATAGTAAGTAACATCACCAATGATCGGATTTTGATCTCTATTACTTGCAAAACTAGAAGTGGATGCAGTCACTGCAACCCCACAGTTTTGTGTCCTCTTTCCCAAGTCACGATCATAAATGCGAAACCTAAAACCATTTATGACATAACCTTTGAATCTCTTGGCAACGTAGTTTGGGCCACGAGATAACCATTTGATATCTTCTGAAACTTGTTGATTTCGTACACGAGCTTCAAACCACTCGTGAAATTCTTTGCTATGTCCGTGTTCAGTGGCCCACTGCCTTGATCTGCCACGATATCTCTGACTTTCCATAATCTCGAGATGTTCTCTACATTTCAGGCATATAATGTGATAAGTAGAAGTAATAGTTGTATATATTTGTAAAAAAAAAATAATGACTATCTTACTCTAGGTATGGGCTGATTGCATGGGTGTTAAACAACACATATCGATGTGCCTGGACCCAAGTGGTCTCTTCTAGTGTAAACATTTCACCATTCCATAAAGGTCGACCGTGCTTTGTTAGTATGGAAGAACCTTGCAATTCAGTGCCTACATTGTCAAAATTCCTCTGTAGTCGACTAAATCGCGTGTCAACTCTCTCATGTAAATACCTAGAGCAAAAGGTCAAACACTCTTCAGCTATGTAGCCTTCAGCTATAGAGCCTTCCGGTCGGCTCCTATTGCGTACATATGATTTCAGAACACCTAGGTACCTACAAACAAAAAGGATTAACATATAACACTTCTGAAGTTATCACAAGAAGTACCAAATGAAATATTATACAGACCTTTCAATAGGATACATCCATCTGAAATGAACAGGGCCACCAAGTCTAACTTCATGTGCCAAATGAATAGGCAAATGCATCATAACATCAAAGAATGATGGAGGAAAAATCATCTCCAATCTACAAAGTGTTTCTGCAATTCTAGCTTCCAAGTTGTCGAGATCTTCCAAATCAATGACTTTTGCACATATTCCTCTAAAAAAATCACCTAGTTCAATCAATGGCTCCGCAACACTTCTAGGCAAAGTTTTCCGAACAGCAAGTTGAAGCAAATAATGCATCAAGAAATGACAGTCATGACTCTTTAGTCCAGAGATTTTATGCCCTTTAAGTTGCACACACCTTGAAATGTTTGATGCATATCCATCTGGAACTCTCACACCTTTTAACACTTTACAGAAGTTATCTCTCTCTTTTGGCCCCATATAGTGGCATGCCTTGGGCAAATAGATTCTATCTGATTCATCCCCAAGCTCCCTTGGATGAAGGTCATGCCTAACACCGAGTTCTTCTAAATCACGACGGCCTTTCAAGTGATCTTTTGATTTTCCATGCATATCTAGAAGTGTTCCAAGAACATTGTCACTTACATTTTTATCGATATGCATCACATCAAGATTGTGACGTAGTACGTTGAACTCCCAATATGGTAGCTCGAAGAATATGCTTCTTTTCTTCCATGGATTATTTTTATTGTCTTTTTTCCTTGCTTGTGTCTTTCCAAATTTGTTTTCTATGCCAATAAGTTGTTCCAAGACATCTGATCCAGATAATATAGTTGGTGGATCGCCTAGTTCTTTCTTCTCGTAGAATGAATGTGTGTCATGGCGCCATCTGTGATTCTTATCTAAAAATCTCCGATGTCCAGGATAGCAAAATTTCTTACTATTGTGCAGATAAATAGATTTCGTGCCATGACAACAAACAGGGCATGCTAATCTTCCTTTCGTGCTCCATCCTGATAACATGGCATATGCAGGAAAGTCATTGATTGTCCATAACAATGCAGCTCTCATCTGAAAGTATTCTGACCTTGAAGAGTCATACGTTTTTATGCCTAATTCCCACAACTCCTTTAACTCATCTATCAATGGCTGCAAATAAACATCAATATTGTTACTTGGAGATTCTTTACCAGGAATTAAAAGGGCCAACATAAAGTTGGGGGGCTTCATACACATCGAAGGGGGTAAATTATATGGCACCACAACAACTGGCCACGTGCTATATTGGACACTCATTGTCCTGAAAGGATTAAAGCCATCACTTGCCAGACCAAGCCTTACATTGCGAGAATCGGACGCAAAACAAGGATCAAGAGAGTCTAATACTTTCCAAGCTTCTGAGTCTGCTGGATGCCTGATCTTACCATCCTTTGTGCGACCCTCATCATGCCATCTCATATATGCAGCAGTTTTTGAGCACATGAACTTACGCTGTAATCTTATTTTCAAAGGAAAATGGCGCAACACCTTTGTGGAAATTCTTCTTCCCATTGGTAATGAGATATGTTCTGATGATGTCGCACGTTGATTTTCATCCTCATTTGTCACCCATCTGCATGCACCACATACATGACAAAAATCTGCATCTGCTTGTTCCTTCCAGAATAACATGCAGTCATTTCTACAAGCATCAATTTTTTTATAACCAAGCCCTAACCCTCTCAACATACTACGGGTCTCGTTGAAGCTCTTTGGGATTGTTTTAATTTCTGGCCATGTCACATTCAAAATCTCTAAGAAAGCTGTGAAAGCAGCATTGGTTACCCCGTGAAGGCACTTTGCAAGGAACATCCGGAAGATGAAGTTGAGTTTACTTAACGGTGCTCCCGGATATAACTCCTTCTTACAATCAGACATCAATTTATTAAACTTATCTAAATCAGTGCCAATCCCTCCTCCAAGCTCGTCGTTGTTTGCATACTCGTCATCTTCCAGATGTTGGAAAATAGAGGGATGTGCGTCATACAATAGCCCTTCGATGTCATCATCCATATATGGTTCATCTTCCATTTGATCATTAAACTCAACATTAGGAGATGAGACATGCTCCCCATGGAAATCCCAATCGGTATACGATTGGTCAATACCTTTGACGATCAGATGTGTGTACACATCTTCTCGATTTTGCCACAAGCAATTGTGACAATTCACGCAAGGGCATAAAATTTGTCCATCTTGTGCTACATTGGCAAAAGCCAAATCAAGGAAATCTTTAACTCCATTTATATATATGTTGCTAGTTCTGTCAAAGTGTATCCAACCCTTATCCATAGCGTACACTTGAGAAAACCCAAACCAGAACTTTAAGCGTCCAATGCCATAGACAAACTTGAGATTGCTCTTTGGGTGCTTCAGACAAAACCCAAATCAGAATCTCAATTCTCAAGTGTACCAAAACCAAGTCTCAATTCTCAAGTCAACACCACTGCACAATAAAAAGAGCCCATCACCAACACAACAATATACATGTTATGAAAATCAAACACTACTCTTATGACAAACCTCTCCCAATTCAGCACTGTTAGCAACGATTTCTTGTTCTTTAAGATATTGCAGAGGGCTGATTGGCTAGTAATAAAACCATCTTCTGAAGCCTTGTGCCAATACCTAGAATAAAAAGTGTCACTTGTAATCAGAATTCAAAAGAAGCATAAGCACCCTTTAACACCTTGCATGTTAAGGGCTAGCTAATCACTAGCCATCAAATCATTGCCACCATACTCACTCAATTTGTACATTACCTTATTCTTCTTCTAAAAAGTCTCTGTTAGAATCTTTGGCCAAAGTTGAGAATACATCATGTGATTTATTCATATCTCACAAGGTAATACTACTTTCATTACTCATTAGGGTCCCAGGTGTTACTTTTTCCTCATGAGAACTAACAGTAACTACATATTAATGCTTCAATGCTTTCCAAAATAAATAAATAAAATACTTTCTTAACATGTCATTTAGATAAAGCAATAACATCCAGCTCATATTATAAAGTAATGTCATCAGGCTATTGGAGTCTGCGGGTATGAACCCTACGAGCACAGAACTGGAATTCGTTCAGATCCATGCAGTGGACCAGAACCCTGAGCTGAATAAAAAACAGATGGTAATGATTCAATTGCACCCTTCTAACTCAAAGAACCCCCTAGCTTATAGAAATTGACTTCATTTTTTCAGTTACCAAGTGTAGGTGGGGGATGGGCAACTACTCTGTTTTCTTGCTTAAATTTCTTTTGATTGCATGTTCTTAATCTTAAAAACCTGTCCATGACATTGAAGTTGTATTGTTGAGATAACACACTGTCAAGCTACATTTCCTTAGATTTCTGTGTATAATAACTGTTATGGGCAAGTGTTCTGTTTTCTTGGTTAAATTTTCTTTTTTGATTGCATGTTCTTAAACAATTTTTATAACTTGTCTATGACATTGAAGTTCTATTGTTGAGTTGAGAAAGTACACTGCCAAGCTACATTTCTTTATATTTTTGTGTACAATAGTTTTTACCAATTACACTAATTGCTTTTGATGATATATACACAGCTAATTATTATTATTATTATCATTAACGTTTATCAGGAAGGAGGAGGCTTGATTCAAGATGTCCGTCCTTTAAATTCAACACCAGAGATCAGATCAAGTATTTCTCATGGTCGGATCGACCCTCTTTTAAATTTGGCAAGGTCAGATGTGGGGTCAGATCGGGCAAATATGCACCCAAGAAGTAGTATATCAGATGGTTCCAGAATTAGTGTTTCAAGTATTGCCCCTAGTTTTTCAAGCCTTGGGTCTGGACCTGATGACTGTGAATCTTTAGGTGATCTTGAATCCACAACTTTATTCATTTCCACCGGAGCACATATCAGGCCACCCAAGATATTTCTACAAATACCCATCAGTAGAAGAAATTACCCATCATCACCATCTCAAGAATGTAGCAGAGGATCTAGCAGAAAAAAAAAAATTTGGCCGGAGAGAAATATGAGAGATGCAAAAAGAAAGAAGGAAAGAGAAAACCCTACATCCATAAAATCCCCAATTAAAGAAACCCTGAATCCACAAAATCCCCTTACTTTCACAGAAGGTAAGGGCCATGCCTAGCCTTTTAAGAGCTGGACTTTGATCTAAAAAAAAAAAGGAGCACCACCCTGCACAGCAGCAGGGCACTCTAGACAGCAAAAGAGACAGCACTGGTCATCAACACTGGGCACAGAACAAGCCAGCACACCGAAGCCAAACAGCCACACAGCACAATAAAGAGAAGGATAGGCTAGAAACTAAATTCTAGCAGCCCACCAACAAATCAGCTCTGTCCACGCTACACTGCACAACCAATGAACCAGAGACGAAGCAAGGGCTCAAACCAGACCCATACCACGCAGGACAGGATGAGGAAGAGAGATATCAGACCCTTGCAACAACCCAAAGACTTAAAAGCAGGTCGTTTGAAGATTCTAAGGCTCCCAACAGTGAAAAAAGGCTAACGAAGTGAGAAAAAAGGACAAGGAGAGATGCAATCATCAATAAAAAGGCATAGAAATCAAAAGCCCTAGCCAGCAGCAACAGCACATGTGCAACAGATGAAGAAGAGGAAAATAAAAAAATAGAGTTGTAGCAGCAGTAGTACCTTAGAAAGAGATCTGTAACTGGAAATGGATGCAGAGGCAGCAACGGCGAGAGGATCCGAGCAGAATCAGCGGCGAGCGATCGGTTTCGGGTAGAGAGAGAGAGAGTGAAAGAGAGAGAGAGAGAGGGAAAGCAGAGAGAGAGAAAGAGCAGATCGAGAAAGCGAGAGAGAGCAGAGAGATCGAGCGAGAGAGAGCATAGAGTTCGAGCGTGAGAGCGAGAGAGACAGAGAGAGCAGAGAGATCGAGCGTGAGAGGGCGCACTGAGATCGAGCGAGAGAGAAAGAGAAAGAGAAATAGAAGAGAGAGCGAGAGCGAGAGCGAGAGAAAGAGCCAGAGTGAGAGCAGAGAGAGTGGGAGAATAGCGCGCAGGAGTGAATAGAGGGGTTTTGTGGCGGGAGAGGGAAAAAACAGGTGGGAAATTTGCCCACTAATTTTTTTTTTCGCAAAAGATAAAATTTTCATCATAAAAATTATTTTTTAAAAAAAGTCTATCAACAGTTTTAAAAAAGTCTATCAACGGTTTCCGATGTTTTATATTAAATGTAGGTTATAAATTATATGACGCTAATTTTCATCGATAAATGACTGATTTTTAATTTTTTTAAATATAAAACTAAACATTACCGACGTTTTATATAAAATGTGGCTAAATGTTCATTTTACCGATGTCATATAATTCATCGATAATAGTCTCTCATAGTTTTACCGACATAAAGTAAAAATCAAAAAGGATTTTCCAACACTTAGGCTCATAAACGGCCCGCCGGGGGTCCGAAACAGGAAACGGCCCCCGAAAAATTTGGAAACTGGCGTGAGCACTTCGCTCGAGGCTAAAGTAAATTGACGAAACAGACGGTTCGCAAATAGGACTCCTGGTTAGAGAATTAGAAGCGCGGACAAACGGTAGAATATTTACCCACGTAATTATAGACGTCGGTAAATAATAATTTTTATTGACAAATTTTTAAAAACGTCGCTAAAAGTGCAACTTCTTGTAATGAGATATATATGGGGTTTCAAAACAACATCCAATAGAGGAACTAGAGGTGGAATATGCAAAATAAATTTTAATTTGCACTTGATAATAATTATATACTTGATTACTGTAATTTGTACTTGATAAGAATTATATACTACTTTCACCCCCTTGTGAGATGGCAATTTCACTCTCCCTTTATAGAATTAACCACTAAGATGGGAAACCTACTTACATCATTTTCATTAAGTTCATCATACCACTTCAATTTCGGAGATAGAATTATAATGGTAGAATTTCAGTTAGCGAAATACCTCCAGCAGAACTGACTTACAACAAGGAATCATAGCTTCTTTCTGTTGTATGGAGTAGAGCGAATAGAGTGCATGACCAGCAACTTTCCAAGCAAAGCCGCATTTTCCAATTTCATTTCTCTTAGCATAACTGTAATGGATTTAGTAGATGGCTAGGGCTTCATCTCTTAGCAAAGCCGCATTTTCCAATTTCGTTTCTCTTAGCATAACTGTAATGGATTTAGTAGATGTATTTAAATTGTTGTAATATATGATATATTATTATATTTTTTTTATTTGTTTAAAACTGGGTTGTTGACCAATTGGGTCGTCACTAGTCCAATTGTCAATTACTTACTTGTGCCAGACTTGGTGCATGACTAAGGGACTGGGGTCTGTTAGTGACAGTTGGTGCTCCGAGACCACTAAATAATTCCTCGTCGATAAGGCACGTAAATCTAATATATAAGTGGATAGATCGATGTTGGTTATTGCTGAATTTTAAGTAACACTGGAAACGTATTGGTTGACCCCCTTGCTCGTTAAAAATAGTCTTTTTCTAAATTAATTCAAATGTAGTATAAAAGTTCTTATGATACAATTAATCTAATAGGAGTACTGAATAATTCATCATCGATAAGACACATAAAGCTAAAAGACATGTGGAGATCGAGATGTTGGTTGTTGAATTTTTAGATATACTTGACACGTATTCATTGACCCACTTGCTCGATAAGTATATAACTTTTTTAAATTTATTGAAATGTAGTATAAAAGTTTTTACGATACAATTAATCTAATAGGAGCACTGAATAATTCATCATCGATAAGACACGTAAAGCTAAAAGACACGTGGAGAGATGTTGGTTGTTGAATTTTTAGATATACTTGACACGTATTGGTTGACCCACTTCCTCGATAACTATAGTCTTTTTCTAAATTTATTCAAATGTAGCGTAAAATTTTTTATCTTACAATCTAATAGCAACGGTTACTACCAAAACCGTTGCAAATAGTATTTTTCAGCAACGCTTTTAAATCATTTAGCAACGGTTTATCAAAACCGTTGCAATATAGTTAAATAAATTGCAACACTGAAACACTAAGTGTTGCAAAAACCCATATTTGCAACGGGTATAGTACACATTTAGCAACGGTTTCGGGACCGTTGCCTTTTAGGGGATCATTTTTTACAACATTTCCGTCTCAAGCGTTGCTAAAATGATTACTTGCAACGGTTATTATCAACATTAGGCAACGGTTGTATAACCGTTGCAAACTATGATAAATTTTTCGCAACAAACCGTTGCACAAACGTTGCAATATATGAAATTATCTGCAACGTTTGACAAAAACCGTTGCTAATGATGGAATAATAGGCAACATTTGGACAAAACCGTTGCGTGACCGATGCGAAACATTAAATGATAGGCAACGGTTATAGTAAACCGTTACATAACCGTTGCGACTAATAAAACAACATGCAACATTTGAACAAAACCGTTGCAAAACCGTTGCCCAATATAATACTATAGGCAACGATTATAGCAAACCGTTGCAAATTGTGAAATTGAATGCAACGCACTAAAAAAACCGTTGCAAAACTGTTGCTAAATGTTAACACTTACGCAACAGTTACAATAACTGTTGCGAACCGTTGCAAAATATGCATTCTTAGGCAACGGTTAATTTGTTCCGTTGCATAACCGTTGCAAAAGAAGTCTTTTGTAACGGTTCGTTGCAAACCGTTGCAAAAACTTACGATTGCGCAACACTTATATAAACCGTTGCATGACCATTGCAGAATGGGTTCTTCAGCAACGGTTAAATAACCGTTGCACAACAACCGTTGCAAAAGACCCCCTTTTCTTGTAGTGTATCATGTGATCAACAGCTGCACAAATCTCCTTTTGCATCTACAATTCCATTGACTCGAGAAAGAAGTAAAGGTTCATTTCATCCATTTAATTGCCTTCCTACTGAGAAAGAGGATAGGACAATTTTATATAAAAAGAAAACATTTAAACACCCTTTTACCTTATCTACTTCTTGAAAACAAAGTACATGTCCATCATACTTTAAATAAGCAAATAAACCCTTATTTTAACACGGTAGTGTATTTATTAGTGTTTTTAAAGATGGCCAAATTGGTGGATAGGCGAGTTTAGTGTAAACTAGTATGGCTCGCAGATATGGCCACGCCATTTGAACTATGTACTAGTGATTCAATTAAAAATATTTAAAAAAGAAAGTGATACATTAAAAGAAATTATTTCAAAACATCTTAAAGGTGTATTTTGTATTTCACAATGCAATAAAAAAGAAAAACTATTTAGGTAAAAAAAAAAGATGTGAAAATGATAAGCGCAATGTCAAAAGATAAATATTCAAATAAACAAATAACATTACCTGGAGCAACATATCCATATGTTCCCGCAAGTGATGACCAATTTGATGAATCAGGCTTCAGAAGTCTAGATGTGCCGAAATCTGATATGCATGCCTCAAGTTCTGAATCTAACAATATATTGTTTGACGATATGTCCCGATGAACTATTGGCGGAGAGCAATCATGGTGCATATACGATAAACCACTGGCCACACCTTTCACAACATTGACCCTTTTAATCCAATCCAATTCCAATGCTCCTTCACAGCTCAAAATTCCTGCCAACTTACCCCTTTCCATGTACTCATAAACCAAAAACATGCATTGTTCATGGGAACAAAATCCATACAACTTCACAATGTTGCGATGCCGAATTTCTGTCAATGCTTTTATTTCATTATTGAAACTTTTCTGATCACGTGTGCTCCCTCCTTCCAATGGGTGAAGTCTTTTTACAGCTACTACCTGGCCAGTTGATAGTTCTGCTTTATAGACACTTCCATAACCTCCCACCCCAATGCAGTAATTGCTATCAAAGTTCTCCGTCGCTTGGATGATATCATCGTAAACAATCCTTCCATCAAAATCCCATATTGAAAATGCATCACCCTTCCTCATTTCTTGCAACTGTATTGCCGTATGCCTTGCTCTTCGTTTTAGAGAGGAGAATATCACAATACATGTAAGTAAAAGGAAGATTAACCCGGAAATAGAAAGAGCAATGATGATCACAACTTTGGAGGCTTTCTTCAAATGCCCTTTGTCAATGAAAGTAGAATTACATGGTTGCAAACCTGAGGCATTTCCACATAAACCTTTGTTGTGACTGAGAGCCTCGAATGGTGCTTGTTGAAATACTTTGTTTCTAGGAATGGGGCCCTCCAAATTATTATTGGAAATGTCAATGGACGTCAAGCTGGAGATCTCTTCAAAAGATGATGGAATATGACCAGACAACATATTGTGGGAAAGATTGAGGTTTTCTAACATCTTCAAATTTCCAAGTTGTGATGGTATCTCTTTGCTGAGTGAATTTTGGCTGAGATCTAAGCTTTGAAGAGTAGCTAGAGTTCCAATTTGAAGTGGAATGCTCCCACTAAAATTATTTCTGCTCAGATTTAGGGACCGTAGCTTAAAGCAATTCATCAACTCTTTTGGAATGTGCCCACTTAAGTTGTTCATCGATAGGTCAAAAACATTCAAGTTCGATAACATCCCGATTTCTAATGGTATACTGCCCGAAAGTTCATTATCATTTAAGCTCAAGGAGTATAATGCAGACAACCTTCCCATCTCTTTCGGGATCTCGCCAGCCAGCTTGTTTGAAGAAAAGCCGATTACTTGCAATTGGCTTAGTTTTCCAAATTCAGGTGGAATCTTGCCTGTGATCTTATTACCGGATAATTGCAACTTTTGCAAACTTTGACATTCTCCCCATTTTGGCGAGAGCTCACCATACAAGTCGTTGTAGCCCAGATCCATATATATTAAATTTGGATAGTGTCCAAAAACCTTGGATGTATTTCCAGTGAGATGGTTATTTTCAAGGCGAACTCTTATTAAAGTCGTACAATTTTGTAGGGATTTTGGGATAGGACCAGTTAAATGGTTGCTATATGCAGTAAATCTTGTTAGTGATCCTCCGTGGCATATTTTTTCCGGTAAATGGCCAAAGAAGTTGTTTTCATTTAAATAAAGCACAGTTAAATGTGTCAGATTTGTAAGTTCTGGAGGAATTGGACCGGAGAGTTGGTTTTTAAAGACAGAGAACACGGTAAGATTTTTCATTTTACCAATAGTTGATGGGATTTGACCTATTAGATTATTCATGTCCAAAGCAATTTCATTAGCATTTTCCAGATATCCTATTTCTTGAGGTATGGAGCCAGAAATATTGTTTCCAAAGATGTACAAGGTGGTGAGTTGTGTCAGGTTTCCTAGAGTGGGAGGGACTGTACCTGTTAGTAAGTTTGTTGACAAGTCCAAGTCGGTTAGATTTCTCAAATAGCCTATTTCTTGAGGTATGGAATCAGAAATATTATTTTTATTGATGTACAAGGTGGTGAGCTTTGTCAAGTTTCCTAGAGTGGGAGGGATTGTACCTGTTAGTAGGTTTGTTGACAAATCCAAGTCGACTAGATTTTTCATATAGCCTATTTCTTGAGGTATGGAGCCATAAATATTATTTTAATAGACGTACAAGGTGGTGAGCTTTGTCAAGTTTCCTAGAGTGGGAGGGATTGTACCTGTTAGTAGGTTTGTTGACAATTCCAAGTCGATTAGATTTTTCAAATAGCCTATTTCTTGGGGGATGGTTCCAGAAATACTATTTTTATAGATGTACAGGGTGTTCAGCTTTGTCAAGTTTCCAAGTGAAAGCGGCAGATAATCGAAGAATTGATTCACAGAGAGATCAAGGATGTTGAGCTTTGTGAGTGTTCCGATGTGGGCCGGAATGGTTCCATAGAGTGCATTGCTGCTGAGATTGAGAATGGTGAGTTCTGAAAAGGAGGAGAAGCTGAGGTTATCAAGCTTACCTCTTAAACTTGCATTGAACAAGTTTATCCTTGTGATTCTCCCTGCAACATTGCATGTTATCCCAAGCCAATTGCATGTGGAGTTTCTCTTGCTTTCTCTGCCAGTAGCATTGCTGTTGTTGAGGAGGGACCATGAATTAAGAAGAGAATGGTTCTCAAGGCTAGCTTTCCATGCGAGGAGAGCCTGAGCCTCAGCTGCTTCTTGGGTCACTGGTGCTGGAGCTACTGCACGGACATTAAGAAAAAGCAACAGCTGAAGCAATGCAAATGAGAGGACAAGTAGGGAGAGTGATGATTTCTTTCTCTGGGCCATGATAGGTTAGTGATGGTGGATGGTTGTGCAAGTTCTGTGATTATTTTGAGCACAAGGTGTAGCTTCTTATAGAGAAAAGGCTAGACTTTTATGCTAGTCTACTATTATGTGAAAGTTAGCAGGGGGGACCACTCGGCGCCATCAATTCCATCAGTTACATTACATGCCCCTCATCAACGGGGACCACTACGTTGAGTAAGTCATCCCTCCCAAATCCCAATCTCTCTCTTTGATAGATTTTTTTACCTGTATTGCGAAAAGGAGTAGCGTGGAAACACCACCACCAATTGCTCTTCAGGTCTCTAAGGTCCATTCAAGAAGTATCTCAACATGAGGCAAATGACCATCTAATTATCTTTTTCTAAGTCTTATTAAAAGCAATCTATTGTAGGCGTAGCTAAGAAAGTTCAAAAGAAAGGTAGCCTCATCCATCCCTAGGATTCCCATTTTGTGAGAGAATAAGCTGCTACTGGTAATTATTGTTCAATGTCATTTTTTTACAATACTCATTAAATTCATTTTGTCAGTTCTAAAAATTCTTTTGGATTCACATCTAACCGTGATTAGATTATACACATCCATATCTTCTTCAGTTAGTATTTTTAAACCCCATATTATATTATTTTACTCTATGAGTCTTTACTTCTGGTAACCCACAACTATCTAATCGTTTAAACGTTAAAGCCTTTTCCACTTCAAGGAAAAGGTTTCTTTAGCCATTTAGAGAATTTGGAAAATTACTCTTGTGATAATCTGGATGATCGTCCAAATGATCTCTCTCAAATCTCATACTCACTGATGTGAATTTTGAATTCTCAACTAGATGAAATTTGTTTTCTGATTTCTAGCATTCAAACAGGCCCAAACCCCAATTCTTCATATGATACTAAAACTAGGTGGGTCAATATATATAATTTGGGGCCAGGTCAGGTCTGTTTGAGGACCGTGGCCCGTGGGTAACATGTAGATGCTTAGCCTGGAATCCTACCTAGTGCTTAAATGGGTTGAAAATGTTAGCCTGACCCGACCCCTTAATGAACGGTTTGGGTTGGTGGGCCACAGCGCAATTAATCGGGTTAATTTACAAGAACAGATTCAACCGAAGTCCTACACATTTATCAATCTTGCCAAAAATGTCAATTTAAACCTTAAAAATGGATGAACAAGTTTGGGTTGGTAAGAAGTGCCCCCACTGAAGCAAAGCACTTTCAAGCACCCTTTGGCTTGTTCAAACCCAATCTATTAATAAAACATTGGGGGTAATATCAGTCCATAACCCCAACCATTAGTTCTAGTTCAGCCCATTTGAAATACTTCATATTATATACTTTCGGGTAGTCATAGCCATTGAGTATAAACCCAGGCCACAAGTATAACACAATAGAATCAAGCTATCTTCAAAGAGAATTTCTTGAGGAGAGTTCCAAGTTTGGCAAAAGAAAGGAATCCTATAATTACTCTATGTGATCCAATAGTTATAGGTTTGTTTGCAATTTTCTCAAAATCCATGAATAGTCAAGGGTTGAGCATTCACCCCATAACCTTCCTTGGCACTCTAGAGACTTTCAAATCTTTCAAATGGGGCCCATAAAATAAAAAAAAAATTTAAAATATGGAGTTTTTTGAAAATATCTCAAAATCCACGGTGAATCTACAGTTGAAATTTGATCTCCTCAACGATTTCGGAATACTGGAAATAACTCACGGCTTGGATCATCATTTTGGATCCCATAAGAATAAGAAAATCAACAAAAATGGACTGCCCATGTAGTCTCGTTTGTTGCACTGTGGCATATCAATGGTCTATAGTTTTTTGACTTTTTCTAACGATTCATAATGAATCTGAATGCCAAAATTGAACCACTAACCATTTTGGACCTGATGAAAAGTTTGAACGGTTCAGATTATTCAAAGGGGCCCACAAAAAACTCAGAAATTATGATCAAATGTTTGGTACGTTTAGCAAATATCTCGAATTCTATGAAGAATCAACCCATCATCGTTGTGCAAATTCCAAGTCTTCCATTGAAGAAGACAGACCCGGGTCCCTCCAGCAAGTGAAGTGACCAAACTCATTCTACTCGTTCTCGGCCAAACACAGCTTATCCTTGCAGCGTGGAATTATCATCACCAACTTGCAGTTGCAGTGAAAACTCCTTCATTCATTGATGTAGGATACGTTCCAATCCCAATCCCATTTTGTCTCAACCTGAGGCAAGTGACAAACAGGTCTCTAAAGTAAGTCCATTATTTGGCTATGAAACTTCAAATGATGTTACTCATGAAAAGGAAATGCAGCTTCATCCATGAGCCAATACATTTTCATATTTGTTCTATTATATCTTTAAGCAACACCATTTTTTGTTGCAATAGATAAGACTTTTTTTTTTTGGGTGAGAGGATAAGCATTAAATTATTGTTTAATGTCTGTTTTTTACAATACTCATTAAATTCATTTCAGATGTATTCCCCTCTTTTGTCAGTTCTAATAATTTTAATACTTGTTCCTCACTAGTTTCAGTATTCTTAAAAATTCTTACGGATTCACATCTATCAGTGATTAGATTACACACATCCATATCTTCTTCAGTTTGTATTTTTAAAATATTATTTTACTCTATGAGTCTTTACTTCTAGTAACCCACAACTATCTAATAGTTTAAACGTTAAAGCCTTTTCCACTTCAAGGAAAATATTTCTTTAGTCAACTTAAACAACTTTAATTCACAAGTTTCAAGTTTTACTTTGTCAGATTTAGAAAGCATACATGTGTTCAAATTATTTAATTATGTCTTTTCCAACATGTTCTGATTTCAACTGTTATGTATATGAATCAAACAAGTAAATAACAATTCATACAAGAAAAATATAAGTAGAAGTTGAAAGAGATAAAAACTTCAAATAGTGTCTCAGCCAGACTTATTTTTCATTTTTGAGGTTTCTACATTAAAAGGAAAAAAAAAAAAATCCAACTTGGCGGATTGTATGTAGTCATGCATATTCGGCATCAACCAATCAACGTCGTACAAATGCCAAAGTTCTCCATTGAAGGAGACAGATGAAGGACTCCGGCACATGGCTTGGAAGAGCCGGTAATAAGGTTAGGTTGACTCGAAGTCAATCCTTCTGGTCATTACTACAAAACAAAGTAGCTGGTTCTATATAGGAAGCAACCCAACTTATCTCTGTAGCATGGAAATAGCACCACAGCTTTCAATCCCAACTGGTCTCAACTTGAGGCTAAAGACAAACAAGTATTTACAATGTGTCCATTATTTAGTTTAGAAACTTCAAACTGATGGTATTGATGAAAAGGAAATTTAGCCTCATTCATCCATTGTAATCAGTAGTTATCCATCCCAAAACTTATCAATCACAAATCTTATCCATTGATCAAATGTAAAATGTTCTTAATACAAATCTAAGTAATCTATGAGGATGAACTCATCCTTTAGATAAAATATCTTCTGTTATTGATAACCATCCAGGATCAGATCTTGCTGCATGATCATTTAGAAGGCCCACAACTTTGGATGAGTGTCAAATTTGAACTAGTGGAAGGTGTGTTGGTAGGCAGATCCCCTCCTCAATGTAGGGAAGTGAACAGGTCAGATCCAATGAGCAACCCATGGTAGATCCGGACATGGATCTGTCCTGGATGCAACAATTCCTATGTGAAACCCAGGTCAGGCATCAACTTGAAAAAATGGATTCAGTACCAAGATTTGGATCCAAAATAAGATATTATGTGCATTAGTATGATTGAATAAAAGAACTTCCAGTGATTGTATAAAAGAACTTTCAGTAAATACTAGCAACACAACTGCCCATGCTTAGCCTGGGGCAAAAAAAAAAAAAAAAAAAAGAAGTGTATTTAATTAATCTCTTTGTGAAAAGCCGAGGTTTTTTTCCCAAGAATTTGGTTGCCAGATATGATCTGAGTTAATTAATTGCTTTAAATAGATTGACTAAGAAAGACAAATGAAGTAGAATATGCGATTAACAGTTGATAGAAGCTATGCAAATCCTCAATGAGGAATCCCAATTTCAGGGGCATTGAGAAATCATCATCCATGGTATTAATCCCTATAGTAATTCAAGCTCATATAGTAATGATGAAAAAGAAGCCCAGGGATTGACACTAAAACTAATTTCTGGCCCAATAACTAAAAAGGTTGAGGCTGAGCTTGTCTTTCTAATTGTCTCTCCTCTATAGAGGAAACTTAACTTGGACTCAAGCTTACATTTGGCCATTAGTGTGTGTATTTAATTTGTGGGACACATTGAAAAATCCTTATGCAAAACACTTAGGCTGGACACATTATAGGTTGGGCTCAGACGAAATCGATCAACGATCAGGCATAAAGTGCTTGGGCCATAAAAGGTCACACCAGGAGCGAACGTCCTAATTATTGCTGGACACTGGGCCTCCCACAGTCAGTGGCTCAACACAAATGTATCTCTGTTGTTCTTTACTAAACCTCCCATAGGGTTTTCCAGAGTCCTTATAATTATGAGGTGGTAACGAGGAGGGCTATAGGACCCATGCAAGCATTGGATGTCAACTCTCAAGGAGATGGGGAGGATTAAAAGGGGCCCATGTAGATAGGGAGTAATGGAAGTTTTGTTGTAACTTTAAGGGGCCATATTGTCACAACTAAGTTGTTGATCAATTAATATAGACTTTCCAATCTATACAAGAGGAACCCATTCAAAAAATTCAAAACAAAACCACTTTCCTAATGTCTCTAATCTCTCTATTATATCTCTCTTTGATAAAAATAAGGGGCGTTTGGCTGGAGGTCCCTCAACTTTGGTTTTTATTGCAAACGGTTCATAGTTTTTTTTTCCGTAGAGGCAAAGGTCCTTTTTCAAATTTTAAATAGTTAAACAATCCAGAATGCCCCTCTTAATACACTCTTTGCTGAAAAGAAAAACCGATTTCATTAAGAGTTTCATTTGGAGAAAAAAAAAAGGGGGAAAACATGTCAATTTCGTAAAGATGATTTGACTACACATGCAAATCAAGGACTACGAAAAATAAGACAAAGAAAATGGGGAAAGTTGATTCAAAGAAGGAGAAATTATCCAAAAAATCTGCACGTGGGGCTGGGAAAAACTCGGATAAAGTTATTTGAGAAGGAGAAATCATTCAAAAATTCTGCACGTGGGACTAGGCAAAACTCGGATTATTTCAAACTCAGATAAATTTGTTCAAAACTTAGATAAAATGTGTCTGAGTTTTGCCAAAAGTTCAGATAAATTTATCCGAGTTTAAAACAAAATCTTTTAGAAAAAACTAAGATAAATTTATATATCTTTTCGAAGAAACTCACAATACAACAAAATAAAGGAGGTATAGTAGCCACATGAGGAAGAAAACTATAGAAGATCACAAAACTTCTCGTGCACGACTAGAACGAACCCATCGAAAAGGAGTCAATACTGATCTTGTGTGGGGGCAAAGATCAGTTCAATACTTTTGATTTGTCTTGGTGCAATTCTTCTCCTATGTCCTGTGGGGTAACTATCACAGAAACTCCCACGCACAAAAGCTCATCAAAATTGAGGTAAGGCAAAGATCAGTTGGAAAAAAATAGACCGTTGATCAGATCTTGGGCCTCTACACCAAGATGGGTATAATATGAATGGCATGGTTATCTGATGATTGTAAAGAAAACCCATGAAAGCTTCTACAAGCAGTGCCTCCGCAATGAATCGGACATTGGTGCAGGAGCCTTGGAATCGTTTCATCCCTTTTGAATTTCGAAACTTGATCTATTTCCTCCAATTTGAATTTCAAAACTTGATTTAAAACTAGAAAATAAAATCCGTTAGATAGCTTGATTTGTTTACAAAGGACAAATCAGTCATTAAATATCATGTTAAGGAGCTCAAAATTATGGATTAAATTCGTGACATAAATTCAGACAGTTAGAAGGGCAAATCAGTTTTGAAAATGTATGATTTGGCATACTTAAGGACCTCCGCTTGCAATAAGTCTAGGCGTATGGACTAGAGGCTTTAATCGAAAACCCTGTGGATTAAAGGCCTTAAAAGACAGTATTAAAGGACCTCTGACTAATTTTCTCCAAAAATAATAGAAACAAATCCCTAATAATCTCTCTCCAACCTTCTTATTCTTAATATATATCTCTCTCAACTTTTTCTCCTAACATCTAACAGTACTACCTAATACATGAACAACTCACTTATATTTCTAACAACTTTCAGATCCCATCTAATCTCCAATGGGCCACACCCAATGGACGACGGCAAAAATCTATTCCGACCGACTGCTCCTGGTGAGACCCACAGCTCTCCACCTTATCACATTTCGGGATAAGAATAACGGTTCAATGATTCTCTCTCTCTCTCTCTAGATCTCTCTCTCTCTCTCAGAGCACACAATTGGGCTTTGTGGTAAAGCCAACACTTATATGAGAAAATTCTAGTTGAAAGAAAGATGTACTTTTCTCTTACGGTTTTCATAACCTACGCATAATTCTGAGCTACTGCAGTTGGATCATATGGATTTTCCTTTCGAAGTATCCCTCTGGCTGTCTCAAATTTCTTCTTATCCTCAAAAATGATTTCCATGATTTATTTATGGATAGATAATATGTTCTGGACATAAGTAGTATGACTATGCTATAATATTGATTGGAGTAAAATTAGGGGATGAAAAAGGTCGAGACAATGATATTTGAGTGGTTTGGATTTAAGAGGTAATTAGTCCAGTCCGGTCCAACTATTTATACTATATTACAGCTGAGGGTTTTGAAGTTAATCTTGGCTTTAACTTCTAATTTTGATAGAAATTTATATCCATGTTTTACAACTAACTCACTTTCTCAATGTCTCCTCAACACTTCCCATATGTAATTGTAACCACTTCAGTTTCTTTCTACTTTTCACTTTCATTTCCATCCCAAATATTCTCGTTTACCTCTTTTCTTTCTATTCCACTTGTCCTAGCCGGGTATTCTTATAATCCTGTCTTCTTTTATTCTCTTTTTAAAATTGTATCTGGTGTATACGGATAAGAGTGTTTGCATGTACCCCTAAGGATTAGTTCTCGACTTTCCAAAATCAAGTGTTCATTGGGCGGGAGATACCGTAGTTGTTAAAAGAAGGCTTATCAAAGGTGTCCCCGTTTAATATTTGGGCTAGGCTTGAATTAAATGTAGAAATCCTGAAGCCCACCACTCAGTCCAAAGAAGTAGTGCTTTGTAGTTAATTTACTAATTGTTTTACCCACATAAGTAATAGAAAGCTTTAAAGCAATATAAATCCAGAACAAACAATTGAGACAGCCCAGCTCAACCTGATCGTTCCAATTGACTAAATGGACGAGCTCAGGCCTAACATGTTTCAGATGGGCCAGGAACCTGTGGCCCGAGTCAAACTTGATATGGGCCATGTGTTTCTAAAGTTGGACCAGATGGGCTTGTGTTATATTCAAGTCTACTATTAATTAAAAAAAATAAAAATAAAAAATAGAATAGAAATTAGTGATACGAAATGCTACAATCCACTCTATCAAACAACGAGAAGATACAATACATTAACAATTTAACATGACTCTACAACTTGAAATATAAGCAAGAATAAGATGTCAAACTCACTCTTGGTACCTTTTTACTATATACATACAGAGAAAATCTATGGACATGGTGCCCAACCAGATCTGGATCCATACAAAATATACACATGATCGAACAAGATGACAAACTCACACTCTATACACCCTTGGTTGATTTCAACCAATATACACCCTTGGTTTGTTTCAACCAATCTTTCAAATACCAATATCATTCAATTGGCACAATGTGATGGTTTGGAATGGCTCCGAAGTGCACGAACCACGACTTGACAATTTATGAGACACATTCTGCATGTTTGGCCGAGATTGCGGATTGGCACGTATGCATGCAAGTGCTACCACAGCTAACGAGATCACTTCATCTATGATTTGAGCAGAGGGAGGTGACAGACGTTGGTCCAACACATCTTTCAGCAGTATGTTTTGGCCAGTAGAAAAATGTAGAGTGTGGATGAGATCTCCTGGATGCTTTCCCATTAACACTTCAAACGTCAACACCCCAAAGCTATAAACATCACACTTCTCTGTCACTTCCATTGTGTATGCAAGCTCTGCAAAAAAATTTTAAAATCATATTATGTGATCAACAGCTACACAAATCTCCTTTTGCATCTACAAATATTCCATTGACTCAAGAAAGAAGTAAAGGTTCATTTCATCCATTTAATTAACTTCCTACTGAGAAAGAGGATGGAAAAAAATTATATAAAAAGAAAGCATTTAAACACCCTTTTACTTTATCTACTTTTTGAAAACAAAGTACATGTCCATCGTAGTTTAAATAAGCAAATAAACCCTTATTTTAACACGGTAGTGTATTTATTAGTGTTTTTAAAGATGGCCGAATTGGTGAATAGGGGAGTTTAGTGTAAACTAGCATGACTCGCCGATATGGACGCACCATTTGAACTATGTACTAATGGTTCAATAAAAAGAAATATTTGAAATAGAAAGTGATAAAGGAAAAAAATGATTTCAAAACATCTTAAAGGAGTAATTTGTGTTTCACAATGTAATAAAAAATAAAAAATGTTTAGGTAAAAAAGAGAAAAAGATAAGTGCAATGTCAAAAAAAAAAATGAATACTCAAATAAATAAATAACATTACCTGGGGCAACGTATCCATATGTTCCTGCTAGTGATGACCAGTTTGATGAATCAGGCTTTATAAGTCTAGATGTACCGAAGTCTGATATGCATGCCTCAAGTTCTGAATCTAACAGTATATTGCTTGACGATATGTCCCGATGAACAATTCGTGGAGAGCAATCATGGTGCATATATGATAAACCACTGGCCACACCTTTCACAATGTCGACCCTTTTAATCCAATCTAATTCCAATGCTCCTTCACAGCTCAAGATTCCGGCCAACTTTCCCCTTTCCATGTATTCATAAACCAAAAACATGCATTGTTCATGAGAACAAAATCCATACAACTTCACAATATTGCGATGCCGAACTTCTGTCAATGCTTTTATTTCATTGTTGAAGCTTTTCTGATCATGTGTGTTCCCTCCTTCCAATGAGTGAAGTTTCTTTACAGCTACCACCTGGCCAGTTGATAGTTCTGCTTTGTAGACACTTCCATAACCACCCACTCCAATGCAGTATTTGCTATCAAAGTTCTCTGTCGCTTGGATGATATCATCATACACAATCCTTCCATCATAATTCCATATTGAAAATATATCGCCCTTGCTCATTTCTTGCAACTCAATTGTCATGTGCCTTGCTCTCCGTTTTAGAAAGAAGAATATCACAATGCATGCAAGTAAAAGGAAGATTATCCCAGAAACAGAAAGAGTAATAATGATCACAACTTTACTGACTTTATTCAAACGGCCTTTGTTAATGGAAGTGGACTTACATGGTTGCAAACCCGAGGCATTTCCACACAAACCTTTGTTGTGACTGAGAGCCTCGACTGGTGCTTGTTGAAATGCTTTGTTTTTAGGAATGGGGCCATCCAAATTATTGTAGGAAATGTCAATGGACGTCAAGCTAGAGATCTCTTCAAAAGAAGAAGGAATAGGACCCGACAACATATTGTGGGAAAGACTGAGGTTTTCTAACCTCTTCAAACTTCCAAGTTGTGATGGTATCTCTTTGCTGAGTGAATTGTGGCTGAGATCTAAATTTTCAAGAGCAACTAGATTTCCAATTTGAAATGGAATTCTCCCACTAAAATCATTTCTGCTCAGATTTAGGGACCATAGCTTGAAGCAACTCATAAACTCTTCTGGAATATGCCCACTCAAGTTGTTCATCGATAGGTCAAGAACCTTCAAGTTTGATAACATCCCAATTTCTAATGGTATACTGCCAGAAAGTTCATTATGATTCAAACTCATGGAGTATAATGAAGACAACCTTCCCATCTCTTTCGGGATCTTGCCAGCCAAATTGTTTGAAGAAAGGCCAATTACTTCCAATTGGCTCAACTTTCCAAATTCAGGTGGAATTTTGCCTGTGATCTTATTACCGGATAATTGCAACTTTTGCAAACTTTGACATTCTCCCCATTTTGGTGAGAGCTCACCATACAAGTTGTTGTAGCTCACATCCATATATATTAAATTTGGATAATACCCGAAAACCTCGGATGTATTTCCAGATAGATGATTGTTTTCAAGGCGGACTCTTCTCAGCATTGAACAATTTTGTAGGGATTTTGGGAAAGGACCCGTTAAATGGTTGCCAAATGCATTAAATATTGTTAGTGATCCTTCCTGGCATAATTTATCCGGTAGATGGCCAAAGAAGTTGTTCTCATCTAAACAAAGCACACTTAAATGTGTCAGATTTGTAATTTCCGAAGGAATTGGACCAGAGAGTTGGTTTTCAAAGACATTCAATTTGTCAAGGTTTTTCAATTTACCAATAGTTGATGGGATCGGACCACTTAGATTATTTATGTACAAATGAAGTTCATTAAGATTTCCTAGATATCCTATTTCATGGGGGATGGACCCAAAAATATTGTTTTCAAAGATTAACAAGGTAGTGAGATCTGTCAAGTTTCCTAGAGTGGGAGGTATTGAACCTGTTAGAATGTTTTGTGACAAGTCCAACTCGTTGAGATTTATCAGATATCCTATTTCTTGTGGGATGGGGCCAGAAATTTTATTGTTCTGAATGTACAAACTGGTGAGCTTCGTTGAGTTTCCAAGAGTCGGAGGTATTGAACCGGTTAGAAGGTTAAATGACATTTCCAAGTCAGTTAAGTTTTTCAAATTACCCATTTCTCGTGGAATGTAGCCAGAAAGTCTATTCTTGCCGATGTACAAGGTGCTGAGTTTTGTCAGGTTTCCTAGAGTGGAAGGGATTGAACCGCTTATAAGGTTATACGACATCCCCAAGTCAATTAGATTTTTCAAATTACCAACTTCTTGAGGGATGGAGCCAGAAATGTTATTCCTATGGATGTATAAGGTAGTGAGATCTGTCAAGTTTCCTAGAGTGGGAGGTATTGAACCTGTTAGAATGTTCTGTGACAAGTCCAACTCGATGAGATTTATCAGATATCCTATTTCTTGTGGGATGAGGCCAGAAATTTTATTGTTCTGAATGTACAAAATGGTGAGCTTCGTTGAGTTTCCAAGAGTCGGAGGTATTGAACCGGTTAGAAGGTTAAATGACATTTCCAAGTCAGTTAAGTTTTTCAAATTACCCATTTCTTGTGGAATGTAGCCAGAAAGTCTATTCTTGCTGATGTACAAGGTGCTGAGTTTTGTCAAGTTTCCTAGAGTGGAAGGGATTGAACCGCTTATAAGGTTATATGACATCCCCAAGTCGATTAGATTTTTCAAATTACCAACTTCTTGAGGGATGGAGCCAGAAATGTTATTCCTATGGATGTACAAGGTGGTGAGCTTAGTCAGGTTTCCTAGGGTAGGAGGGATTGAACTTGTTAGAAAGTTCTGTGACAAGTCCAACTTGATGAGATTTCTCAGATATCCTATTTCTTGTGGGATGGGGCCAGAAATTTTATTGTTCTGAATGTACAAAATGGTGAGCTTCGATGGGTTTCCAAGAGTTGGAGGTATTGAACCAGTTAGAAGGTTAAATGACAATTCCAAGTCAGTTAAGCTTTTTAAATTACCCATTTCTTGTGGAATGTAGCCAGAAAGTCCATTCTTGCCAATGTACAAGGTGTTGAGTTTTGTCAGGTTTCCTAGAGTGGAAGGGATTGAACCGCTTAAGAGGTTATATGACATCCTCAAGTCGATTAAATTTTTCAAATTACCCATTTCTTGAGGGATGGAGCCAGAAATGTTATTCATATGGATGTATAAGGTGGTGAGGTTAGTCAGGTTTCCTAGAGTAGGAGGGATTGAACCTGTTAGAATGTTTTGTGACAAGTCCAACTCGATGAGATTTCTCAGACATCCTATTTCTTGTGGGATGGGGCCAGAAATTTTATTGTTCTGAATGCACAAAATGGTGAGCTTCGTTGGGTTTCCAAGAGTCGGAGGTATTGAACCAGTTAGAAGGTTAAATGACATTTCCAAGTCAGTTAAGCTTTTCAAATTACCCATTTCTTGTGGAATGTAGCCAGAAAGTTTATTCTTACCAATGTACAAGGTGCTGAGTTTTGTCAGATTTCCTAGAGTGGAAGGGATTGAACCAGCCAGAAGGTTAAATGACATTCTTAAGTCAATTAGATTTTTCAAGTTACCCATTTCATGAGGGATGGAGTTAGAAATGTTATTTTCATGGATGTACAAGGTGGTGAGCTTAGTGAGGTTTCCTAGACTAGGAGGGATTGAACCTGTTAGAATGTTCTGTGACAAGTCTAACTCGATGAGATTTCTCAGATATCCTATTTCTTGTGGGATGGTACCAGAAATACTGTTTTTATAGATATACATGGTGGTCAACTTTGTCAGGTTTCCAAGTGATTGAGGGAGAGCACCAAAGAATTGATTCATGGAGAGATCGAGGATGCTGAGCTTTGTGAGAGACCCAATGTGGGTTGGAACGGTTCCATGCAATGCATTACTGCTGAGATTGAGAATGATGAGATCTGGAAAAGAGGATAAGCTGAGGTTCTCAAGCTTACCTTCTAAACTTGCATTGAATAGGTTTATCTCTTTGACTCTGCCTGCAGCATTGCATGTTATCCCAAACCAGATGCATGGAGAGTTTCTCTTGCTTTCTCTGGAAGTAGCATTGTTGTTGTGGAAGGACCATGGATGAAGAAGAGGGTCTTTTTCAAGGCTAGCTTTCCATGCGAGGAGAGCGTGAGCCTCTGCAGCTTCTTGGGTCACTGGATTGGGAGGTACTGCGCCAGCACAGAAAAAAAGCGACACCTGAAACACTCCAAACATGAGGAGGACAAGTAGGGAGAGTGATTTCTCTCTTAAGGCCATGATATGTAGTGATGGTGGATGCTTGTGGAAGTTTTGTGATTATTTTATGCATAGGGGTTGCTTCTTATAGAAAAAAAGCTATACCTGTATGCTAGTCTACTACTATGTAAAAGTATAGCAGGAAGCAATCCGGACCATCAATTCCATTTATGTATGATGCCTAGATTCATCCATGTGGATGTTCCCTCTTGGCATTTATTTCACCCCAATCCTTTGCAATGCATTCAGAAAGGTGCCGTTGAGAGACATCATAAAAAGGGTCCACTACAGAGATCTTTGAGGATTAGTACTAGTCCTGGGTAGAGCTGATTGTTGTCTACAATCTGTCTACTTAAGCTAAGATTAGTCCTGGGTAGGTGCGTTGCACATGTTTACTAAAATGACAATTTCAGTTCATAATCAAATAGTCTTTTTATTTATGTTTGAAATTCTTTGTTTGATTCTTAAGTCTGATTCATATGGTTGCATTTGATTTTGATCGAACCATAAAGGGAAAAATATTATCTTAGATAGGGATGACTAATGAATGTTTGGATATAATTCTTTAGAGAAATTACATAAATTAAGGAGGGCTAAAAAAAGAAGCCACCTTTAGAAAATAAAACACGGACCCACCTTTAGGAATTAGTTAGTGAAGCCTATTTTTAGAATTTACAATATCCCTTTTAATAATATTTAGAATCTAAATTTCAAATAGTTTCTCTAAATCAAAGCCTTAGAGGATCCTTTGTAATGATATTATATTTTACTTTATTTTGACCAGAATCTGCTCCATGTCTAGTAACTGATAACATTGTAAAGGAATAAAAAAAAATAAAAATTCCTTTTAAGCATTTTGATATATAATAAGAGAGTGTTCCTGGTGCTTCCAAGGAACACACTAGGGTCTGTATGTAGTGTTGCAAATAGGTATTCGATTCTCTGATTATCTGAAACTCCGACCCACCGGGTCTGGAACCTATTTTAGGTTTCGATTCATAAACGGGTCCTGGTTCGGAACCCAATTTAGATTCCGATTGATAATGAGTCTGGTTCTGGGTTTATATGGGTTCCGATCTGTGGTCCCAAAATCCGGCATATGAGTATTTGATATTGCAATCTATAGTAATAAAAAAGAGATAATCCTGGAAGTAGTACACTTGACTCATTGTTAAAAGTTCAATGATATATTTATGTTAAGGAAAATAAAAATAATGGAAAATCAGAATCGGTTTTGGAATTAGATGAAACTGGATCTGGGTCTAGAGCCAACAAAATAGGCTTCGAGTCAAAGTCGGACCCAGAACCGAAACCATTATTTATAAACAGGTCTCAGTTCGGGTCCAGTATGGTTCCGACCCATAACCCTACTCGTATGAATAAAACAGAAAATACTGTGTTGTTTCTTCTCAATTGATATATCTACACAACTCTACGGTCATTATATTGGGCTATTATAGCCTCAGCGAAGCACGACACTTACCTTATTACCAGTGCTCTGCGACACATGGTGAGCCCTACGTTTTTATTCATCCAATTGAACCATAAAACAAGGACTTCCTAATAATAATGGATTGCAAATTTTGGCATCCATTCCAATTAAATGGACCATTAGATTGAATGTACACTCATTTTGGATGGTTAAAATTTACTAGCCGCGGATCAAGTGGGGCCGATGATGATCTTAGCCTTGGTCACGTACCATACACCGGTAAGGGGTTGGTGCGGTGGGCCCCATACGCTTCAAGGAAAAGACCTTTTTTTCTCCCTTTCCTCATTGCCGTTAAATGGATTTTATATGATAATTTATATCTGCCATCAACCACTCTGCCACATATTCCTCTTTCATGCATTTATTTATATTTGCCGAAAGGATAGCGTGGAGAAACCACCACCACTTGCTCTGAAGCACCCGTCTGCAGGTCTCTCAGCACCGGTACAGTCAATGGCTTAGAAATTAGAACATGTCTCAACTCCCAACTTACATCAACATGAGGCAAATGACAAATTGAGTCCCTTCTATTTTCTTTTTTAAATCAGTCCATTGTAGGTAAGAAAGTTAAAGACAAAGGTAGGATTTCACCCTTAATCTCATTTCATATCTATAATTTATTTATATAGATTCTTGCATGTTTATGATGCATCTAATGCCCAACTACTGATAACTGCCTCATATTGCATTGATGACTAGCTTGTATTTTGAGAAGTTGGGCCCCACCATGCTTTGAAGAAGGGCAATGCAATAGCGTTGCATTGTAGTTCTGCCCTGGTCTAAATCCGCATTTGTAATTAATAAATGTGAAGACTTTGTGAAAAGCCGAAACTTTTTACCAAGAATTTGGTTTCCTGATATGATCTGAGTAAATTAATTGCTTTAAATTGATTGACTAAGAAAGACAAATGAAGTAGAATATGCGATAAGCTAGAAGCTATGCAAATCCTCATTGAAAAATTCCAATTTCAGGGGCATTGAGAGATCCTCATCCATGGTATTGATTCCTATAGTAATTCAAGCTCAAATAGTAATGATGAAAACTTGCAGAAACTTGTGATACTCAGCATGTTAATATTGCATTAAATGCCAACTACTAATGGCCACTTTTCTTATATTACATTTAACGCCCAACTACTAATGGCATTTCTTATATTACGTTTAATGCCCAACTACTACTGATCGATCACTCCTCTATGAAGGTTTCTTTTAAAGGCTCTTGACCTTGACTCAACACCAATCATGTGCATCTCTCTCTCCTATTGGTGGAAGACTTTTCTTCTCACATGCTAAATGAAGTCCCCAAGACAAGAGACATTAAAATGGGTCCCAAGTAGAGACCGATGACTCTGCCCAAAGACAGTCAAAAAGTCCAGAAAATTAAAAAAAAATCATTTTTACTTTTTTTTTTTTGAGAATTTCAGCATCTGCATTATTTAAGATATATGTACAACTCAAAAACTTAAGTTGATAGGTGGAAAGTCCAAACAGCTAACTTTGGACTTGGGTGATGAGGGAATGTGGGACTTCCCAACACTCCCCCTCAAGTGTAGATCCAATAGATTTCATAGATGTCTAACTTTAAACTTGGGTGATGAGGGATGTGGGACTTCCTAACACTCCCCCTCAAGTGTAGATCCAATATATTTCATGGACGGACATGTCACGTGGGCTATACAAGTACGACGGGATTGAAACCGGCTGTAATACGATGTACCAATGCAAAAGTTTAAACTGATAGGTAAAAGGCTCGAACAGGTATACGAAGCCCCATCCAACCTTGGACTAAATCCCATATCATTTACTTGTGTGAAAAAGATGCTTCCAAACAAGCATGATAATGTGTTTCACATCTACAAATCCCATTTTCATATCTCCCTTCACTATATGTAAGGACAAAGTAGATAATAGCACCGCATTGAGATCTAAATAATGATCTAGACTGCACGTAAGAACGGTGCAAATATTCTTTTTAAGGGAAATATAATCAAAAGAAAATGCTATTTGATGCGCCTTTTTTTGGATATTCACCTTTGATATTCAGTTCAAACCACCCTATGTAATTAATTTCTATGTATTTTAATGCAAACAAACATGGCTAGCTAAATGCCAATATTTTGTTTTCTGACATAAACGACCAGCTAATACGATCTAGATGACCTTGATTTACTGATCGTATGCCCACCTGTATGCATGGTTGTGGATAGGGTTGTGAAATGGTTGGGCTGGGCCCCGGGTTGGCCTTATCCTACCTTTGACAGCCAGGGCCGGGCTAGGGCGCAAAGCTTATGGCCTCAAAATAAAAAACCATTATTTAGGTTATTTTAAAAATTAAAAGCCCAATATTTAAATTTTTTTACATTGTTGTGTCGAAGAAGCATTATCTTACCTAACCTTTATTATGAAGGGACCACTATGTATAATCTATAGCTTAAATAATTAAATAAAGGTGAAGTGAAACAACTTAAATAATTAGTATAGATTTAAATATATAAATATGGGAGATGCTCCTATGAGAGATATCTCTCACCTTAAATGAGAGATTGTGTGGGGGCCCTACATCCATATCCAATGCCAACAACTTAAATATGCGGGCCCCCACCCCTATCTCTCATATAAGATGAGAGATATCTCTCATAGGAGCATCTTTCTATAAATATATTTATTATTATATAAAATAAAGTAAAGTACAAGGGCCACGGCCAGGTCTCGCCTGGCCTAGTACTGTCCAAGCCCAGGCCTAGGGCTTTTTTTTGGAAACAAAAACCCCCATTTCAAGGGCCTTTTGAGGGTGACAGGCCCTAGTTGTGGAGAGCGATGGCCTAGCGAGAGCAGAGCAATCCCTTGCTTCCAATCGGACCATCGATTTGGTTTACCTGAGACCATGTTTGCACTCTTAGTTGCCAGTGGGCGAGGTAAGCTTAGGTGACTAGATGAGGTCCAAGTCTAGCCGGCATTGGGTAGGACATGAACAAAGTTTTTGAAGTTAATGGGCTGACACTTTTCCAAATTCTGGCCAAATAATTAAACTGGCTCGAGCAGAAATGGTCCCGTCCAATGTCTGTCCGCTGGAGCGTGAAGTCTGACGGCTACATTGGGATAGAAAAGTAGAGTTCTGGTAAAGAAAATTTGTTTATGTGTTCATCACGTAAAGTAATTTAAAGTGAGATGAGAAGTTTATAAGTAATAAAGGTGGCCACTTTATTTGAATTTTATGTCGTAAATATTTTGGTTACTAGTAAAGTAAAAGTAATATTTTTTGGTGGTTGGGACTTTACTTTTCCACTTGTGGTGACCAATCAAATATGAGTAAAGGAAAATATTTTGTGGGTGAAATACTTTACCATAAATGTCACTCTACTGCCTCTTGTAAAACTTGGATTTTACAACTTGGATAAGACTCAACTTGGATTCAAGCTCAACTACTGATAACTGCCTCATAATGCATTGATGACTGGCTTGGATTTTGAGAACTTGGGCCCCACCGTACTTTGAAGAAGAGCGCTGCACCATACTATAATGCAATAGCGTTGCATTGTAGTTCTGCCCTGGTCTAAATCCGCATTTGTAATTGTTAAATGTGAGACTTTGTGAAAAGCCAAAACTTTTCCCAAGCATTTGGTTTCCAGATATATATGATCTGAGTAAATTAATTACTTTAAATTGATTGACTAAGAATGGCAAATGAAGTAGAATATGCGATTAGCAGTCGATAGAAGCTATGCAACTCCTTAGTGAGGAATCCCAATTTTAGGGGCATTGAGAAATCCTCATCCTTTGTATTGATCCTTATAGTATTTCAAGCTAGTAATGATGGAAAAGAAGCGTATATCTTTACCGATGGTCGTTGTAGTACTTAAAACTAACTTTTGATCAATCAAACCCTTAAACTATAAAATTCTATCGGCGATCATTTTAACATTTGCAAAAAAAAATATGATACTTAACGTGTTAATATTGTATTAAATGCCCAACTACTAATGGCCACTCTTCTTATATCACATTTAATGCCCAACTACAACTAACCACTCCTCTATGAAGGTGTTCCCTCTTGACATTGATATGTTTTTCTAAAGACTCTTGACCTTGACTTAACACCAACCATGTGCATCTCTTTCTCCGATTGGTCGAAGACTTTTTTTCTTACATGCTACATGAAGTCCCCAGACCAGAGACATTAAAAATGGGTCCCAAGTAAAGACCGATGACTCGGCCAAAAGACACTCAAATGACAAATCTAAGTAAAAATGGAGGTGGGTTTCAAGCGTGCACAGAGGAACTTGGAAGTCTGTTTGGGTTCAACGTACATCATTTAATGAGTTTGATCCTTTGTCCACATCATGCATGTGCTGGGATTTACTATCGTCTTGGTCAGATTCGCCACATTGGAAATTGGGTCCACTTCTTCTCATCGTTTGTTTGTGGCCCTTATGATTAATGATTGTTATTGATAATTCGGCCCGGCACTTTCTTAGGTTACACTTTTAGCTGGTTTTGATGCCTGGTGTTTGATACTGATGTTTTCTTTCAAAATCCCTTGTATTCTAATTGAGAAGGATTATCACTGACATAGGAACACTGATGCAGTATTTGAAGGATTTTCTACATTTACCATTAAATAAAATAGAGAAGGGTAAAAAGTGATTATCCGACTTCTTTCTTGTCATTTTTGTGGAAGTCCGTTTAGATGGGAGAGAAGGTTGAAAAAGTGTGTAAACCTATTAACAATTCACGAGAGCACGAGGCCAAATCCTAAGGGCACTTTTGGTAAATATAGACGAATTCTCTAAATAGAGGATTCCCTCCTTCTCACCGATCAAACAATTCTTCAAAGAGGTTTTGTGAGGAGAGTTCCAGGTTTGGTAAACAAAGAGGATTCCTATCATATGTTGAATGTGGGATCTAATGGTTATAGTTTTTTTGCAACTCTCTCAAAACTTATGAAAAATCATGGGCTAAGTTTTCACCCTGTAGCTTTGCTTGGCATTTTAGAGAATCTGAACGGTTTGGATCTTGAAAAAGAGCTCACATAAGTTAAAAGTTAATATTTTAAGGTTTGGGCCTATTTACAAATATCTCAAAACATATGAAGGATCAAAGGCTGAAATTTGATTTGCTAGTTGCTTTGAACATTCTAATCATGATTAGCGGTTCAAATCGTGGTTGTAGGACCCAAAGGGTAGGTTTCCAAAGAAAAAAATGGTAACCTGTATGTCGCGTTATAGCACTGTAGCATCGTCTTCTCCTGCGTTCATTGGCTTGCAAATATACATTTTTTTTACCATTTTGTCGTGATCCATGATAAATCATACTTTCAAGTTTGACCCCTATAGTAGTTTTAGGCATTCTAAAGATACTGAATGTTCGGCTTTTGCAAAAGGGGCCCACCGAAATTCAGATAATGTGTTCCAAGTATCTCAAAATATAAGAGGAATTAATGGCTGATTTTTAACTTATTGGCCGTTTTGGACGTTCTAAATATGGCCGGTTAACTGTCCATATCTTAACTGTGAGACCCATAAAAGAGGTTACCAAAACAAAAAAATGGTAACCTCATGTTGCCACCTAATACACTGCAGCAATGCCTTTCATCATTTTCGTTCATTTACCAAGTTTGGTTGGGGAAGGTCCGATTGTAAAAATAATAACAATTACGAATGTGAGGATTCTTTCTTGGCATTTTCCACGGTAAACCAAACGTGGGTTTTCCGCTGGAGGTCGGAAAAATGAGAGGAATCCTCTTGCGTGACCGTTGCCAAACATGCCCTATTGTTTTGACGTATTCAAAAATTCCTTCATGAACGATCAGGCAAGAGAACTATGGCCTCACATTAACTGTTAATCCATATATTTGTATGCACATTAAATAAAATTAGTGTTGCTTGGTGGAAGAAAAAGTGTTAAAACTAACAACTACAAAAAACAAAAAGGGTGTCAATGCATCCCTTTTTTGGTAAAATATGTAAGATACTATATATCAATCCAAAAGCTTAACCTGATAGGTGGAATGACTAAACAGATATATGAAGCCATGTCAAATCCATTACTTGGGCAATGTAGGACGTGTGACTTTTCCCAACCCTCCTCACTTGCAGGCCCGACATATTTTATGGATGGGCCTGCCATGTGGGCCACACAAGAATGACGGGATCAGAACCTGCTCTGATACAATGTAAGATATCATATGGTATCTTACAAAATATCTTTATGTTTAGGGATCGCATTGGGTTGGGTTTAAACAAGACCGGGCAAATGACCCAATTTAGGGGCAGGTTTGGTAGGGGGCTCACATGGTTTGGGGCGGAAATAGGATTTTGAATTTTACCGACTTGGGTTAGGGCCTTGTTCCAATTTTAGTCATCCTTGATTCCACATTCCTCTAGTGACTAATTTATATTTTCTTAGTTATCCGATTTTTACACGTACAAAACTTTGGCTTAAGATAGGTACCTTGTAGGTTTGACTTCAAGCTCCTTTTAAGCTTATAATTTTTATATACTAAAATAAGAAAATATCAATATTAGTTTCAAATCTGAACCAACCTGTACCCTTCTTGGGGTGGGTTTGATATCACAGACTATAAACCTATCAAGAGGCGGATCAAGTATATAATGCGCCACATGGCAATTGAGTTGGCATCAAATTCAGGCAAGTGTAAATTTTACATGACGTTTACCCATCATTTTTTAATGGGGGTCTTTTTCTTCTTCTTCTATGCACTCATTTCCGTAGGTAAATGTTACACATGTAAGGTTTACGCATGAGTACATTTGCATATACTCATTTAAGCATCGAACACATAAATTTTGGTGTAAAAAGGGCCTCTTGGTCTTCGTCAATTTTGTACTTTGCAAGTTGCAACTCAAAGCGGGCTATACGATATCACTTGTGAAGTAATTTGAACCTTGACACAGGCTAGGGTTCCAACTCAGATTTTTTTTTTTTTTTTTATGAATCTCAATTCCAATTAATTAAACCTATAAGTAATTAACTTAAATTGAAAAGCAAGCAACCACAAGAAAGAGAGGCACGCGATTTAAGTTTACGTGGAAAATCCGAACATGGGAAAACCCACACGAGTCCGATCACCGGGACGAACAAAAACCAAGCACTATGAAATCAAAGGTTACAAGAAGTACTCACTACCCTTGCCCAGTTGAACACAACCTAAGGAACCGTACTTGAACTTGCCGATGACCACGTCGTTCACCTTTTTCCGTGCTTGAATCTTCCTGCCTTGACGTTGCTCAAGACGAATCTACTGCAAGAGTAGAAGAAAGACTCCAGAAGATGAAAGCTTCAACACAACAACAATGGTGGTTCTCTGAAGAAGATGAATCTCTCAAAGCATTTCTAGTGTTAGAATTGTGAGAGAGGTGATTAGGTTTGAAAAGGAGAGTGTTTAAATGGATGTAGGTTTGTGTAGAAGAGTTAGGGTAGCAATGGGAAACAAATTGGAAAGTTTTGGAAAAAAAATTAGAAACACTGGCGTAAAAACTCACCGCCATCCGACTGATCGGATGAGGCTTCTGTCTCGGATGAAACTTTGCAGGCACCTGATAATTGAGAATGCTTTCAGATCCGATCAATCGGGTATATATCCGATTGGTCGGATAATGCACTTTGCTGAAACGCTGGTTTTTGCTTCCTTTGACTTCGTACCCACAATCAACGATTCATCCAAAAAATGAAAATTACAACTCAAAGGACCAAAGTGTTGCCCATCCTAATGAATTTGCCAACTCTCAAAACCTTACAACCTGCAATGGTTTGCAGTATAAAACATCTTTAACCGCATTTTTCTTTGCAGTCTTGTGGGCCCCAAAACTTCAATCTGAGCCATTCAAGATTTTTATTGAACTAATACACCTCACGATATATATGTTGTTTCATCTTTTAAATCTAAAACCTAATCTGCATTGCTGTGGGCCCTCATTCATCATCCAAACTATTCAATTCTTGATCCTCGTGGATTTGAGAAAATATAAAAAACTGAAAATAACTAAATCCCATATCATTTACTTGTGTGAAAAAGATGCTTCCAAACATGCATGATAATGTGTTTCACTTTTACAAATCCCTTTTCATATCTCATGTGTAAAAGACAAATGATCCATTCACTCTATGTAAGGACAGAGTAAATAATAGCACAGCATTGAGATCTAAATAATGATCTAGATTGCACGTACGAATGGTGCAAACATTTTAGGGAAATAGAATTAAAAGAAGATGCTATTTGATGTGTATTTTTTGGATATTCACCTTTGATATTCATTTCTAACCACCCTATGTAATCAATTCCTGTAATCAATTCCTATATGTTTTAATGCAAACAAACATAGTTAGCTAAATGCCAATATTTTGCTTTTTAATATAAACGACTACGTAATGCGTACGATCTGGATGGCCTTGATATATCAATTGTATGCCCACCTATGTGCATGGCTGTGGATAGGGTTGTGAAATGGCCAGGCCAGGCCCCGGGTTGTCCTTACCCTACCCTTGGCAGCCAGGGCTGGGCTAGGGCAGAGCTAGCTCAGGGCCTCAAAATAAAAAATCCATTATTTAAGCTTTTTCTTTACAAATAAAACGTCTATTATTATTTTTTTTTTTTACATTGTTACCAAGTATCGAGTGTTGAAGAAGCATTATCTTATCTAACGTTTATTATGAAGGGACCACCACTAAGTATAATATATAGCTTAAATAATTAAATGAAGTTAGCATATATTTACATATATAAATATACTTATTATATAAAATAAGTTAAAGTACGAGGGCCACGGCCAGGTGTGGGCTGGGCCTAGTACTATCCAAGCCCGGGCCTAGGGATTTTTCTTAGAAACAAAATCCTCCATTTCAAGGGCTTTTTTAGGGTGACAGGCCCTAGTTTAATTCTGGCCGAATAATTAAACTTTATTGTAGCAGCGTACATGTCAATGTTGTTAGGATTTTGAGTGTTGGCTAAATTCATGGGTTGGACAAAACTCTGGGTCTTTGAGTTGTATGTCTTATTTAGAAAAGGACTCAAAAGATGGGAAGGACTCTAAGAAGATGGTCTGAAAGGATTAGAAGAAAAATGCTGGAAGAAGACTTTGCCATGAAGTTTCATGAACTCATGAGGACTACCATACACAAGAATCAATTTCCATTTCATAAGCACATGAGGACTACCAGAGCATGATGACATCACATGAGTAGTCATCACATGAGTGCTTTTCCATACTACACACGTGGTGCTCCATACTTTCTTTTATGGTGGTGACATCACCAAGGCTATTAAATTAGTAAACAATAGGAGAGCCTTAGAGTATTTTTCCAAAGCCAACATAACAGAGAAAGTATACAAACTTTGGCAGCCTGACAAACTTGATAAATGTGCGAAGACAGGAGACAGTACCTCATCCGCTCGAGCGGATGAAGGGTCCGCTCGAGCGGACAAGGCGCAGGGAGTCCGGAAAAAGTGGAAATTAGTTTTCTAATAGTGCTCAAACTGATGGCTTTAATCCTAATCAAATTAGGAAATATTAAGCACGTCCCAAGGGCTATTTAAAGGACTCAAGGGCTATTCCAAAGATACACCTCACCTCTCAAAGTACTGAGTTAGATATTTGATTGAGAGAATTCTTTTCTAGAGATTTATTAAGAAGTTGTGCTGTCAAGTTCTCTAGAGCCAAGATCTTCTGCATCCTTTGTAGAAGATTGTCTTCTTGCATAGAAGATTTGAGGAGTCAAGTGCTGGATTGAGTCTGTTGCAATCAGCGGTGTGAAGTCGTTGAAGCGTGAAGCGACACAAGGTAACTTCAGTCCTTAGGTAGGGGATATCTGGGGAGGAAATCTGAGTTTCTTGTAATTGCGAGATTCATAGTACTTGATTATTGATCAAGGTTGGATCGGTGGTTTTTTACCCGGTTAGGGTTTTCCACCTAAAATTTGGTGTCCTTGTGGTGTGTGCTTGAGTTTTATTTCCGCTGCATAGTTTTTATTATTTGCACACTTTCGTCTGATTATTTGAGTAGACCAATCTAGAAATCGGGAACCCCTAAATATTTTTGTCAATTGGTATCAGAGCGAGTTGCACTAAGTTATTGTGTTTGATCTATAAAGATTTCTAGAATGGTGCTCAATAGAGAAGGGACATCAACTACCAAGCCTCCTTTGTTTGATGGTTCTAATTATGCATATTGGAAGCAAAGGATGATTGGATTTCTTAAGTCCATTGATGATGATGTGTAGGATATTGTTGAGGAGGGCTACTCCATACCAACGATAGTGGTTAGTGGACAAACTGTTCCTAAACCTAAAGCTGAATGGACTAAGGATGAGAAGCGTGCCTCCAATTGTAATAACAAAGCAGTAAATAGTATATACAATGGAGTGTCTGCTGAAGAGTTCCGTAGGATTTCCACTTGCAAAACCGCAAAAGAAGCATGGGAAGTCTTACAGACGGTTTATGAGGGTACAGACACGGTGAAGCAAGCAAAATTGCAAAGGCTAACTAAAGAATTTGAAACCATCGTGATGGAAGAAGATGAGACCTTTGATCAATTTTATGCAAAACTGAATGATATTGTCAATTCTGTTTTCAATCTGGGTGAGGAAATTCAAGAAAACAGGATTGTCAAGAAAATTCTGAGGTCTCTACCTTCGAGGTTCGATTCTAAAGTTGACGCTATTGAAGAAAACAAGAATCTTGATACCCTCAAGATCAACCAGCTAGTTGGTAATCTTCAAACCTTTGAAGCAAACCGGTTGAATAAAGGAAAATCAAAAGAGAAGGGTATTGCTTTGAAAGTCATCTCAGAATCAAGAAAGAAGCCTGAAAAGAAAATTGAATCTGATTCTGAATCTGAGGGTGAAGATAATATGGCTGAGTTTATGAAGTGCTACAAAAAATACATGAAGTCAAAAAAGGCGAATTGGAAGCATTTAAAATCTGGGAAGAAAGACTCTGCCAAAGGAACAAAGTGTTTCGAGTGCCAAGGCTATGGTCATTATGCTAATGAATGTGCTAACAAGAAAAAGGGTACAAAGCAAAAGGTTCTCAACACAATTTGGGATGAAGAATCTTCTGAAGAAGAAAAGGAAGAAGAAAGCGATTTTGAAAACGATCCTTCAGATAAAGGGAAGGAAAAGTTTATGGCGTTCCTGGCTGCGTCTGTGTCTGACAATGATACTGATAGTAATGATGAGATGTCAGATCAAGAGAAAGATTTTGAAGAATTGTACCATGCTACATATGCTGATTGCGTCAAGATGACTAAATTTGCTAACAAGGTCACTATCAAGTTGAAAGCTGCTCAAGAAGAAAATTCTGCACTGCAAATTGAATTAGAGCAAGCGCTTAAACATGTTCATCTATTGAAAAGCCAGAAAAAACTGTTTGACTGAAAATTTGACTACTGATGGTCAAAAACTGCAGAAAGCTGAAAAAGAAGTAGCAGATCTGCAGAATGAGACAGTGACACTGAAAGCTGAAAATCAAGATCTGCAAGAAAAACTGAAGATCACTTTGTCCGAGTTAGAAGTAACAAAAACTTCTCTTCACAAGATGAACACTGGTTCGAAAACTCTTACAAATATCTTGTGCAGTCAGAAGTCTCAGTTTGACAGAAGCGGTCTCGGTTATGATCATGGTGTATCCACTTCAAAAGCTAAAGGTAAAACAATTTTTGTTTCAAGTGTTGCACATACTACTCCACATACTACACATGTCGATAATGTGGTGAGTAGTTTCAAGAAAAAGAATGTGTCACGAGCTGCACGCACATCCACTTGTCACCATTGTGGAAAGACAGGACACATTCGTCCCCATTGCAAGAAGCTGAATAGTCTACCTAAAACCAAGCAATGGCGAAATAATTTTTCTCCACCCAAGACGACTGCAATTTGGGTTAGAAAATCTGATTTGCCTGAGGAGTTTACTCACACTATGCTGGAAAAACAAAATACACAAGTGTGGGTGACTACATATAAAAAGCCCTGATCAATGAGATCAAGCTCCCACCCCCAGTGCTGCTATGAAGATACGTTCAGGGGGAGTTGCAATTGAGGGGGAGCTATTAATCCTAATTGACAAGAAAGCTGCGATTCTTATCTTTCGCTTTGTCAATTATGGACAAAAAGGGGGAAAAACGGTGACAGATCAAGGGGGAGAACAAGAAGTTCAGAAGAGTCAGAGACATTGAAGATCCACATGCGCTGATTGCCATTTTAATTCAATGTATTTTGGGTTTCTTTTTGGTAGATCTTTCTGTATTAGGGAGTTTTGTCCATGAATTGCCAAAGGGGGAGATTGTTAGGATTTTGAGTGTTGGCTAAATTCATGGGTTGGACAAAACTCTGGGTCTTTGAGTTGTATGTCTTATTTAGAAAAGGACTCAAAAGATGGGAAGGACTCTAAGAAGATGGTCTGAAAGGATTAGAAGAAAAATGCTGGAAGAAGACTTTGCCATGAAGTTTCATGAACTCATGAGGACTACCATACACAAGAATCAATTTCCATTTCATAAGCACATGAGGACTACCAGAGCATGATGACATCACATGAGTAGTCATCACATGAGTGCTTTTCCATACTACACACGTGGTGCTCCATACTTTCTTTTATGGTGGTGACATCACCAAGGCTATTAAATTAGTAAACAATAGGAGAGCCTTAGAGTATTTTTCCAAAGCCAACATAACAGAGAAAGTATACAAACTTTGGCAGCCTGACAAACTTGATAAATGTGCGAAGACAGGAGACAGTACCTCATCCGCTCGAGCGGATGAAGGGTCCGCTCGAGCGGACAAGGCGCAGGGAGTCCGGAAAAAGTGGAAATTAGTTTTCTAATAGTGCTCAAACTGATGGTTTTAATCCTAATCAAATTAGGGAATATTAAGCACGTCCCAAGGGCTATTTAAAGGACTCAAGGGCTATTCCAAAGATACACCTCACCTCTCAAAGTACTGAGTTAGAGATTTGATTGAGAGAATTCTTTTCTAGAGATTTATTAAGAAGTTGTGCTGTCAAGTTCTCTAGAGCCAAGATCTTCTGCATCCTTTGTAGAAGATTGTCTTCTTGCATAGAAGATTTGAGGAGTCAAGTGCTGGATTGAGTCTGTGCAATCAGCGGTGTGAAGTCGTTGAAGCGTGAAGCGACACAAGGTAACTTCAGTCCTTAGGTAGGGGATATCTGGGGAGGAAATCTGAGTTTCTTGTAATTGCGAGATTCATAGTGCTTGATTATTGATCCAGGTTGGATCGGTGGTTTTTTACCCGGTTAGGGTTTTCCACCTAAAATTTGGTGTCCTTGTGGTGTGTGCTTGAGTTTTATTTCCGCTGCATAGTTTTTATTATTTGCACACTTTCGTCTGATTATTTGAGTAGACCAATCTAGAAATCGGGAACCCCTAAATATTTTTGTCAAATGTGGTTCTTCTTAATTATATAATAAAACAAGAATAACTATTTTAATTGTCCGATACGATTTTCTTTTATTAATTTCGAAATACTAAGGCAACACAAACAAAATTGCCTCGAGTTAGCTGATCTTGCTAATGTTGTTTCTTTGCACATAAAAATAGAAGAGCAAAAATCTATATAACACAGTTTAAAAACTATTTTTATAGATTTTTCTCATTGTGTTTTTAGTTTTATAATATTTTGATAAATATTGAAAAATTATCAGAAACTACCACTCGCGCGGATTAAGACCTGGTTTTGGTTTTGGTTTTGCAATGGATTAGGATCGGATTTTGAGAATGAATTCTATTTTGAGCAATTTCTCGATTTGAAGTAAGAACACTCGATGGTTGATGAATAGAATATATCCGTCAATTTTGAGAGTTACAAGATCTATGTGAACTGAAAGAGGACGAGACGTATGATTTCGTTCATTCTATCAGAGGCTAGCTACCAGACATCTTGGAGAATATAAAAGAGAAAATCTAAATGACCCGATGGGGAGCCCGAGCTGTGACACGTCTCCCCAATCTGGGATCCAACGGCCCTCATGGGGAGCCGTGCCATAGCTCGGGCTCCCCACCGGGCCCTGTAGCAGGGCTCAATGTAAAATGACCAGACATGGTTTTAATGTCTTTGGACCCTAATGAAAAGGGGCCCTCTTGAATCGTGCCCTAGCGATTTCATTGGGAATCTCTGTCCAAGAACGGATCCTAGTCTTACAATGCCTCTAGCTCTAAAGCACTAAATATGAAAACCATAGCCATTGCTGAAAGAATTAAGGCAGCTGATATAGTGATCACAGTCACAGCCTCACAGGTAATGAGTAAGAGAAACAAACAGTGTGACATATCACATTGACATGGTGAGTGGGAGAGGAGTAGTGAGAAAGACAACCTTAACACATGGGGGTCTCTTGTTTCTCTACTTTGAGTAGCTTTACTCGTTTGCTGCTTCAAACGGTGTTGGCTTTGGCGGGTCTGTTTGACCTACACTGAGTGCGGGTTGGGAAAATCTGATCTCTGAATGAAAAAACAGGTTCAATATTAGGGTACAAAAAGAGTGGAACCCACCTAAACTTAGCCCACAGTGTCCTATGTGATAGGCCCCAGTTTTGGATTTCTTTCTTCTTTTTTTTTTTGTAAAGCCCAGTTTTGGATTTTAGAAACCAATACTTTTTTTTTTTTGGGTAAATTAGGTAAAAGTCCTTGCGCACGGTCTTCTAAGGCATCAATGACAACAACTTTTTCTCTAATGTATCTAGTCCAGACAGCTGAAGATATTTTGGTGAAATGTCCCTAATACGCCACGTCATATATTTTCATGACTAATTTGCCCCTTTTAGCCCTCATTCTTAGGCCAAGTCCCAGAGAACTCCTTCATTCTTATTCTCTCTCATTTTCCATTTTCCGTTCCTTTCCATGGTTATGGAGTATCGTTGCAGAGCACGTTTCGTCGCCACCTTGCCATGACTTCCGATTCTATCTCTTTCATTTCTTCAAAGATAGAAACAGTTTTGAAATCACTCTCTCTACAACTAATTTGAAAGAGAGCAGTTCACTCTTCTGCTTGTTTTCCCTCTCTCTCTTTTCTCGATTAGATCATGGTCATCAAGTGTTCTTGTTTTGGATTTTGATTTTTATTAGAATCCGATTTTCCGCATTCTGACTTTTGGTGTTGCCGAGCTCAGATAAATTTTCCAGAAATTCTGATAAACTGGACAAAAACTCAGATAAATTTGCCAAAACTCATATAATTTATCTGAGTTTCTGGTAAAACTCAGACAAATTTATCTGAGTTTCTGGTAAGACTCAGACAAATTTATCTGAGTTTTGAACAACTTTTCTGAGTTTCAAACAATTAGCTATGTGAAGTGGTGCCATCCGACGACCCACATTCACCAAATTCAACTAGAGTTTGGAGAATTCTTGAGGCTCATAGTGACATTTGATGGGGCTGTTTTATCTTTTTTTTTTTTTAAATAACAAGAACTTCCATTAAAAATCACTACTTAGAAAGAGCAAAAAACAGAGAAACCAAACTAAAACACATAGTTTGTATCTTCCAATCAAACTCAATCTAGAACCATTAATCTATCCAAATTCCAAATACAAGTTGGTTGTGTCTGGCGAAAAGAAAAAATGGACCAAGGGACCCATCACCATCAATGCATGTGGCTCTCTCCAAATCAAACAACTGACTAGCATCAAACCCAACCATACAAAATGAATTATACTCAAATCAATCACACATGAAATATATAATAATGAATCTGTACACACCTCGTACTATATTGTAGAATAGACCAAGTATGTTGCCATTTTCAGACAAGAGATTCAAGAAGAACTCCAGGAAGAATCCCATCCACTCCAAGGGCTTTCCAATAAAGCTGAGGATCCGCCGGATGATGATAGAGATGATGATGATCTATCGATGATCTCCATCGTTGAGGCCCGACATGTTGTCTGAACTCTCGATGAATGAAGTGATTAGTGGGCCATCGTTCCATATCAAGAAGCGTAACACATCAATGAGTGGGTCCCCGTGAAGCCACACTATCAGATATTTGTCGTTGGATGTTTCTTCCTCCTCGCTGCTGCTGCTGTTGAGTTTTGGTAAATTTATTTGTGTTTTGCCAAAACTCAGATAAATTGTCTGAGTTATGCTTTTGCTGATGTGTACAAGGGCATTTTTTTCTTTTTTTGTGAGTTATTTTTACAAGAGGACTATCGTCAACGATAAAATATTGTGGACCGTTTGCAATAAAAATCACAATTGAGGGACCTCCGCCCAAATACCCCTTTTTTTTCTGCTTAAAATGTTACTTTGTTTTGAGAAAAAGAAGAAAGAGAAATTACATAGGCTCTTGGAGCCCCAAAATATAGGGGAAACAACCAGAAGAAAACCAAAGAAGGAAAATTTTAGAGGCAAGAATCGAAGCACTACTTGCAAGTAAGTTGTGTACGCAATATCATGAATTCCTAAAAAATTGATAAGAGACCAAAGTTGGCTGCTCTAAAAAGGCTTAGAGATTTTCACCAGGGAGAGGAAAAGAGTTCCATGAAGCTGAACCTTGATTCCGCTGAGAGAAGGCCTGGAGTCGTTGAACAACGCTTCATTCCTAGCATTCCAAAGGTAGTATATTGCACTGATGAAAATGGAGGCTACATGTTTAGAAGCTACTGCATCACACCCTTTAGATACGTTCTTCCAAATGGAGGTCGCCGAAAGCTGCTGAGGAAGCCGAGTTCAAAGTAGCTGGAATAACCATATCCAAAGAGATTGTGCAAGATCGCAGTTGAAGATGTAACGCCCCAATTCCGGATACCGAGAAAATCGTCAAAGTACCGAAGTTGGCGCGCTACTTCCCGGAAAATCCGAGAACTTCCAAGATCGTAGGTCCGCAGTGAGGTCCAATTTAAAACTTTTTGAACGAATATGTAACAACAGTTATTATTGGGAAAGCGTATTATAAGCGGAAGCCATACAGAGATAGCGGAAGCATAAGGTATCATCGTATATATGTCAAATGTAGATGGGCTGATGTCCAGCCTAAATGTATAGAGATAACAAATCAAAGTTTAATTACATATTTTTCATTACTACCCAACTCACAACAAATGTCTCTCAAAACCCAGACAAAGAACACTCAGACCCCTGCAGCTAGTGTCGGCTCTCCACCTTCCGGCTCGACCTCATGGTCGGCCGGCCCCCATCCGTAGTCGCCTGCTACGGGCACCTCAACGAGTGCGAACGCATCGCCCTCGAACTCGGGGTCAAGACCTAAGCACCAAGAGTGGGTCAGATCTAAAGATCTGGCAAGTCACAATATGCAGATAATATAGAATGTATGCATCAAAATGAGTAGAGACATGTATAAGATTAAGAGAGTAACAAAGGTACATATGCTATACAGTCGTGCAAGATAACAATGTAGAATCATAATAAGCATAACAGTAATAAACCTACACAATATGGCACATCCACATAAGCTGGTCACCGCGGGATATTATGCCGCGGCCCTCCCATACTGAACACAGTTGCGGTAGGGATCCTAAGCTAATGCTAGGGATTACTAACCCTGCAAAACATCATCAACATCATCCACAACGACCGGAACCGGCATCACACCGTCCGTCCCAACAGTGCTCATCATGATAGCCACACAACAAATCTCAATAGCTCCTACCAGTGATGATCAGTCCAACTGGCTGAGCTTAAGTCAACTCAGTGAATGTCTATGCCGACTCGGAAACAATAAAGGTCTGTGTCTGTCTAGGCTTTACCTTGCGTGAACAAGGTCCTAACAAAAGTCCCTAAGAGGTCCAAGTACTCAATATAACCTGTGGATCATAGTCCAAGTCCAATCCCATCATTGGATCCATACCAAGGCCCACCAAATACATGGCCTGATCTATAACAGTCCATATGAGATACAAGTCCATATTCAATGACATATGATCCATTTACAACCTTAATGGGTCACAAGCCCATACAATCTAACCTCTCCATTCTAGGGTAATTCACATCCAACTTAGGCCATAAAAAGGGCCCGCCTAGCCACAGACACGGGTCAATGATCCACCAAATCAGATTACCGGGTCACCTCTACGTATTCCTAGGTTTAGGTCCTCCATTTTCCATTTAATTAACAGGTATGAGCAATAATAAGGACAATAGAGTGATAGTCATAGTATGAGGGAGATGAATCTCCAAGTACACGAATCATAGGGAGATAGCAACAGTCTAACCTAGGTAAATGGTCCACTCTCGGATACAGGTCCATCTCAGGTAATTCGATCTTTAAGTGAAACCACAGATGCTAAGGAATATTGTGTTTGGTGCTTAGAAGTTGTGTGCATCATTTGGTAACGTATAAAGGTCGAATCATCTAAGATTACATAACCAGGACTTTAATTAGTGGACCCCACGAGTCAAGGTTGAGCCGTACCATTGACTCGTGGCTGGCACAGTGATGGAAGTTTATTTGAATGGTCAATGGGTCCTACATATGATTGCAACAATGGAATTTAGAATCTGGGAAGTGTCACTGTACACAGTGTGCTCAACCGGCCTCCTGGCCTGGGCGGTCAGCTCGGCACACTATGATCAGAGAAGGAAAAATACCCTACAGGCAAAGCCTGTAAAATACCCTACAGGCAAAGCCTGTTTGTCCAGAACTTCCTGTGAGTTCGGCTAACTCCCTGGCCTGGGTAGTTGGCCGTGCACACTAAGAATTCTGGCTAAAGGGAATGTCCCAGGTTCTAGTCTCCTTTGTTGAAATCCCAGCCTTTTTGGAAATCCATCTCGGAGTTCGGCTAAGCAATGGAGCTCAATTGATACTCAGTTCGGCCACCCCAGCTCAGCTCGGCAAAGGGCCTAGCTCAGTTCGGCCACCCACTGAGTTCAGAAAATGCATTGAGTTCGGCTAGGCATTGAGATTGGTTTAGCTCTCAGCTCGGTTAAGCACTGAGTTCGGCTAAGCTCGAAGTCCGGTCTGGCACGGGACCCGGTCTGGCGCTGAGCTCAGTAAAACACTGAGTTCGGCCATAACACTGAGTTCGGCCGTAACACTGAACTCGGCTGAGCACTGAGCTCGGCCTAGACACTTAGCTCGGCTAAACGCGGATCTCATCGACCATTATGCTCGGCAGAATCTGAGTTCAGCTATTGTTGAATCCAGCCATCGCTGAGTTCGGCCAGTGCTGAGCTCGGCAGTTGCTGAGCTGCGCTGACGCTGAGCTCGGCAACCGCTGGGCTCTGCAAGTACTGAGTTCGGCAGTTGCTGAGCTGTGATAACGCTGAGCTCGGCAACCGCTGGGCTCTGCAAATGCTGAGCTCGGCCATCGCTGGACTCTGCCCATCTCTCCTATCAGTGTTGTGTTTCTGTTACAGAACCCAGTTCAGCGACAGGGCACAACTCCTCTTCATTAAGCACAGGAATGGTGGTCCACCTCTGATCAGAATCCAGATCAAGTAGCACCCTATGGTCGCACAGGCCCCCTCACATAGACGTAGGGTCCTGATCTACCAAGGGTGGTCCTTCTTCGATTCCGATCTCAATACTGCGAGATGACAAGAACCCATCTCCGGAAACTCATTCCTGTGACCCAATTCTCCTGGGTTTCTCCATAGACCATTACAGAAGCAAAATAAATCATTCCTACATCATTCCCCCATCATCAACCGGCCATTGATCATCCAAATGAGGTAATCCCATCCATCAATGGCCAAAGGAACCGAACAAACATGCTCAAGGATCGATCTAAATATATATATTACGAATTGAAATTCTACTGCCAATCAAAGGAAGGAAACATGCAATCTAAACTACCAGCACAGTGCACTTGCCTTGATCGATTGAAGGTAGAAGGAAAGAAAGAAAACCACAGGGAAAAAGAGAAAAGGTCTCGACAGTAGCTCTTATGGTGCAGGTCGATCTCGGCTGGCCTTCTGTTAAGGGATTTCTGGGGCGAGGAAGAGAAAAGAGAGATTGGAGGGGGAGACGAGGGTTCGTTGCAGGGAATTGGGGAAGAAGAAGAAGAAGAAGAAGAGAGAAGAGATTGAACTTGAGAGAAAGGAAAAAGGAGATGAACAGTAGTTGTTAGGGCAGGGGAGGGTTTTGTTTATATAGGTTGGGTTTTTGGGTTAGGGACAAAATTGCCTTTGGGTTAGAATAGGATTAGGGTTAGGGTAGAGGGTATTTGGGTCTTTAGGTGAGCTTCTAGAAGATTCTTTGGTGCAAACCCCCTATGGTAAATACAAAAACTCTAGCTAGGGCCTCTAACAAACTAACTAACTCTTAAGAATAACAAAAGACACCCTATTGACTCTACTAATTACACCACTAGTCTAACCCTAGGAAAATACATAACTACCCTCACTAAGTCCCATAATTAGTATAATTAAAATACTTAGGCTAATAAATAGTATTCAAATTCACATTGAGGGCCCACCAGGGGTGGGGTCTCACATTCCTCCCTCATTTAAACATTTGGTCCCCAAATGTAAAAACAAAGTAGGGACATACCTGCGGTAGAAGATGTGGGTAATCTCTTGCCACCTGGTCTCGTAGCTCCCAAGTAGCCTCTTCCGGAGTGTGATGCTCCCACTGAACCTTCACGAACTGGATGGTTCGGTCCCGAAGCACCTTCTCCTTGGTGTCGATGACGGCGACTGGCTTGGCGATGTAGGACGCGTCGGGCTGGATGTCGAGCGGCTGGTGATGCAGAATGTGGGTAGGATCCTCCACATACTTCCTCAACATCGAGACATGGAAGACGTCGTGCACACCTGATAGCTCTGCTGGCAGCTGAAGTCTGTAGGCGACATCTCCGATCCTGGCCTTGATCTCAAAGGGTCCGACGTATCTCCGTGCTAACTTGCCCTTCTCGCCGAATCTGAGGGTGCCTCGAGCTGGGGAAACCTTCAGAAGACACGGTCTCCCTTCTGGAACTCGAGTGGTCTGCGCCGATTGTCTGCGTAGCTCTTCTGTCGACTGCGGCTAACCTTCAGGTTCTCCACTATCTGGTGGATCTTCTCACTGGTGTCGCCGACGATAGATGGTCCATGGAAGCTCCTGACACCAACTTCCTCCCAACAGACTGGGGTCTTGCACTTCCTGCCGTACAACGCCTCAAATGGTGCCATCTTGATGCTCGAGTGGTAACTGTTGTTGTAGGCAAACTCACAGAGTGGCAAAGAATCCTCCCAGTTCTCCTTGTAGTCTAGGACACAGGCTCGCAACATATCCTCCAAAGTCTGGTTGGAGCGCTCTGTCTGTCCGTCTGTCTGAGGATGATAGGCTGTGCTGAAGCTCAACTTGGTACCCAAAGCTCGCTGAAGACTATCCCAAAAGTGAGAAGTGAAGCGTGGATCTCTGTCTGAAACAATCGAAGCTGGAACTCCATGCAAAGAGACGATCCTGTCCACGTACAGCTTAGCAAGGACGTCGAGTCCTGCTCTCATCGACACTGGCAAGAAGTGAGCTGACTTGGTCAGCCTGTCCACGATCACCCAAATGCCATCACTGCGTCTCCTGGTAGCTGGAAGTCCTGCAATAAAATCCATGGTAATATGCTCCCACTTCCACTGAGGTATCTCGAGCTGATGAAGTAGCCCTGGTGGCTTCTGATGCTCGGCTTTGATTTGTTGACACGTCAGACATCTGGCCACATAGCCTGCAATCTCTTTCTTCATGTTGTTCCACCAGTAGTAGCTCCTCATGTTCCTATACATCTTGGTGCTGCCCGGGTGAATCGAATATCTGCTGTGGTGTGCATCTGCTAAGATCTGGTCCTTCAGCTCCTGGATATCTGGTACAACATAGCCTGTCCTGGTAGTAGAGTACTCCACCAATCAGTCTGAACTCTGGCCTCTGGTCAATCTGCTTGATCACTCTGACAAGCTTAGGATCGCTGCGTTGACTGTCCTTGACCTCTCCAAGCAACTCTGGTTCCCATGCGGACATGGTAGCAAGCATAACTCTGTCGCTGAGCGGCTGAAACTGGACATCCAAGTCACTGAAGACATCGGTCCACACGCCCTCTGCTGCTAGGAAACTGACTAGGGCGGTCTTCCTGCTCAAGGCATCTGCTACGACGTTCGCCTTACCCGGATGGTATTTGATAGGGAAGTCGTAATCCTTGATGTACTCCATCCAACGCCTCTGACGGTTGTTGAGGTCATGCTGAGTGAACAGGTACTGCAAACTGCGATGATCTGAATGGACTTCGAACTTCTCTCCGTAGAGGTAGTGCCGCCACATCTTCAGTGCGAACACGACTGCTGCAAGCTCCAGGTCGTGAGTAGCATACTTCTTCTCGTGTTCCTTCAGCTGGCGTGATCCATAAGCAATGACTTTGCCCTCCTGCATCAAAACACAACCAAGACCGTCCCTGAAGCATCGGTGAAGACAACGAAACCGCCTGCACCAGAAGGTAAAGATAAGATCGGTGCTGACGTCAGTCTCTCCTTCAGCTCTTGAAAGCTGTCCTCGCATGCATCTGTCCATACGAACGGTACGTCCTTTCTCGTCAGCTTGGTCAAAGGGGCTGAAATCGAAGAGAAACTCTTGACAAATCTGCGGTAGTAGCCTGCTAAGCCAAGGAAACTCCGAACTTCTGTAACATTCTTTGGTCTCTCCCAGTTCACTACTGCCTCGATCTTCGCTGGATCCACTGCTAGGCCGTCTCTGGAGATGATATGTCCGAGGAAGACTACTTGCTCTAACCAGAACTCGCACTTGCTGAGCTTCTCGTACAGCTGGTTATCACGTAGCAACTGTAGAGACGTCCTCAAATGCTGCTCGTGCTCCTCTATGGACTTGGAGTAGACCAACACATCGTCGATGAACACCACTGTAAAGCTGTCAAGATACGGGGCGAAGATCTTGTTCATCAGGGCCATGAACACTGCCGGCGCATTTGTCAACCCGAACGGCATTACAAGGAACTCATAGTGCCCGTAACGAGTACGAAATGCTGTCTTCTGCACATCCTGCTCTCTGACTCGCAGCTGATGATATCCCGATCTCAGGTCCACCTTCGAAAAGTACTGCGCTCCCTGAAGCTGGTCGAAAGCTCGTCGATCCGGGGAAGAGGATACTTGTTCTTCACTGTTGCCTGGTTCAGCTGCCTGTAGTCGATGCACATCCTCATCGATCCATCCTTCTTCTTCACGAAGAGCACAGGTGCTCCCCAAGGTGACATGCTCGGTCTGATGAAGCCCTTGTCTATCAACTCTTGCAACTGGGTCTTCAACTCTCGCAGCTCTGCTGGAGCCATGCGATAAGGAGCTCTGGAAATCGGTGCGGTGCCTGGCACGAGCTCGATGGTGAAGTCGATCTCTCTCACTGGAGGCAATCCTGGGATCTCGTCAGGAAACACGTCTGGAAACTCGCAAACAACTGGGATCCCCTCGACTCCCTTGGACTTCTTGTCCTCTGAGATGAATGCGATGTAGCCCTCACAAACCTGATCTCACTAGCCTCTCTGCCTTCAGTGCTGAAATCAACCTAGTACTGCGTGGCTTCTTCTCGCCTACGAACTCGACTGTGTCGTCGGAAACCGTCGATGGTGAGTCTGACTATCTTCTCGTAGCAATCCATCACCGCTCGATATCTGGCCAACCAATCCATCCCCAAGATAACGTCGAAGTCATGCATGGGTAACACGATCAAATCTGCAAACATAGTGTACTCCCCGATCTGCACTCGGCATCTGGGGTGGTAAGTCTGACACACTACCCTCTTACCCACGGGCGTAGACACAACTAGCGTGCAAGGCAACTCCTCTCCTACCCCCACCAAGAACTAAAGCAAAAGCAGAAGACACATAGGAATGTGTCGCACTAGGATCAAACAATACTCTAGCAATCTGATCACAAATAGAAAGAGTACCTTCAACGACGTTCCCTGCAGCTTCGGCCTCCTCATGTGTGAGTGCGAATGCCTGACCTACAGCCTGAGGTCTCTGCTGCTGTCGCTGCTGTCCATGGGGCCTCTGGTATCGTCCCCTCTGGTAGTGCTGTCCCCTGGGCTGCTGGGGTCCACGTGCCTACTGCGGGGCACGGTACTGCTGCTGAGGTGGCTGGGGTGCTGGTGCAATCTGCTGAACGGGTGGAGCTGGAGCTGGTGCTCTCGGTGGTGCTGGAAGCTGAAGCATCGGGGCCTGAGGCTGTCCCCCTCTGAATGGGCAAAATCTGGAGATGTGTCCTGTCTCCCCACAGTCATAGCATACTCTGGGCCCACGCTGCTGCTGCTTGCTGAGGCTGCCGCTGATACTGATGCTGCCTGGCCTGGCCTGCTGGCCTCTGTCTCTGAAATGGCTGCTAGCTGTATGGGCAAGGGCTGCGGTCTGACCAAGGCGGCTCTAACTCGCCTCTGCTGCTGACTGGCCTCTATCCGCTGCAGACGCTCCTCTGCCCAGTAAGCTCTCCTCAAAGCCTACTCATAAGTGTGAATCTCAATGCAAGACATGTTAAGCTGAATGTCGTTTCTCAGCCCATCGACGAACCGACGGATCCTCTCGGACTCAGGTGTGATCAGAGCCTCTGCAAAACGAGAAAGCTGGGTGAAGCGAACCTCATACTGGTAGACAGTCATGCTGCCTTGCACCAGCGCCTGAAATTCCCGCAGCTTGCGGTCTCTGACGTGAGATGGTATGAACTTCCGAAGGAAGTCCGCCCTGAATGCAGTCCAAGCGATCTCATCTCCTATCGTCTCGAAATGACGCTGAATCGTCCTCCACCAGTCCTCCGCGACTCCCCGGAACATGTAAGCGGCTAACTGCACTCTCTGCTGACCGGTGCACTCGAAGACCTTGAAGATCTTCTCCATCCGCATGATCCATTCGTCAGCCACCAGCGGGTCATCGGCGCCAGTGAACTCAGGCGGTCCTCTTTTGAGAAACCTCTCAAATATGACGTTCGGGTCTGCCTCCCGAACGGATGCCGCTGCTGTGCCTGGCTGAGCCACTCTGTCCATGATGTCCAAGACTTGCGTCTGGAATTGGGCAAAATCCTCGGCCTGCTGCTGCTGCGCCGACGCCTGGGCCTCCTGGGAAATGAGGAAGGCCTGTAAGAACCTCTGGAAACGCTGCTCGAAGTCTGGCTGACTACCGGCTGCTGGCATCATATGCGATGGAGAACCCTCTCTAGACATCTGTTAAGAGAAAGAAATTAAGTTAGTTTAAGTCCAACACTTAGGACTACACTGATTCTACCCGATCCATCGACCCTATACTTACCCCCACACTGAGATCCTCACTACGTCCTAAAGTTTCTAGTGTATTTTATTTCCTAGAGACTTGCCCGCTCTGATACCATAAAATTGTAACGCCCCAATTCCGGATACCGAGAAAATCGTCAAAGTACCGAAGTTGGCGCGCTACTTCCCGGAAAATCCGAGAACTTCCAAGATCGTAGGTCCGCAGTGAGGTCCAATTTAAAACTTTTTGAACGAATATGTAACAACAGTTATTATTGCGGAAGCGTATTATAAGCGGAAGCCATACAGAGATAGCGGAAGCATAAGGTATCATCGTATATATGTCAAATGTAGATGGGCTGAAGTCCAGCCTAAATGTATAGAGATAACAAATCAAAGTTTAATTACATATTTTTCATTACTACCCAACTCACAACAAATGTCTCTCAAAACCCAGACAAAAGAACACTCAGACCCCTGCAGCTAGTGTCGGCTCTCCACCTTCCGGCTCGACCTCATGGTCGGCCGGCCCCCATCCGTAGTCGCCTGCTACGGGCACCTCAACGAGTGCGAACGCATCGCCCTCGAACTCGGGGTCAAGACCTAAGCACCAAGAGTGGGTCAGATCTAAAGATCTGGCAAGTCACAATATGCAGATAATATAGAATGTATGCATCAAAATGAGTAGAGACATGTATAAGATTAAGAGAGTAACAAAGGTACATATGCTATGCAGTCGTGCAAGATAACAATGTAGAATCATAATAAGCATAACAGTAATAAACCTACACAATATGGCACATCCACATAAGCTGGTCACCGCGGGATATTATGCCGCGGCCCTCCCATACTGAACACAGTCGCGGTAGGGATCCTAAGCTAATGCTAGGGATTACTAACCCTGCAAAACATCATCAACATCATCCACAACGACCGGAACCGGCATCACACCGTCCGTCCCAACAGTGCTCATCATGATAGCCACACAACAAATCTCAATAGCTCCTACCAGTGATGATCAGTCCAACTGGCTGAGCTTAAGTCAACTCAGTGAATGTCTATGCCGACTCGGAAACAATAAAGGTCTGTGTCTGTCTAGGCTTTACCTTGCGTGAACAAGGTCCTAACAAAAGTCCCTAAGAGGTCCAAGTACTCAATATAACCTGTGGATCATAGTCCAAGTCCAATCCCATCATTGGATCCATACCAAGGCCCACCAAATACATGGCCTGATCTATAACAGTCCATATGAGATACAAGTCCATATTCAATGACATATGATCCATTTACAACCTTAATGGGTCACAAGCCCATACAATCTAACCTCTCCATTCTAGGGTAATTCACATCCAACTTAGGCCATAAAAAGGGCCCGCCTAGCCACAGACACGGGTCAATGATCCACCAAATCAGATTACCGGGTCACCTCTACGTATTCCTAGGTTTAGGTCCTCCATTTTCCATTTAATTAACAGGTATGAGCAATAATAAGGACAATAGAGTGATAGTCATAGTATGAGGGAGATGAATCTCCAAGTACACGAATCATAGGGAGATAGCAACAGTCTAACCTAGGTAAATGGTCCACTCTCGGATACAGGTCCATCTCAGGTAATTCGATCTTTAAGTGAAACCACAGATGCTAAGGAATATTGTGTTTGGTGCTTAGAAGTTGTGTGCATCATTTGGTAACGTATAAAGGTCGAATCATCTAAGATTACATAACCAGGACTTTAATTAGTGGACCCCACGAGTCAAGGTTGAGCCGTACCATTGACTCGTGGCTGGCACAGTGATGGAAGTTTATTTGAATGGTCAATGGGTCCTACATATGATTGCAACAATGGAATTTAGAATCTGGGAAGTGTCACTGTACACAGTGTGCTCAACCGGCCTCCTGGCCTGGGCGGTCAGCTCGGCACACTATGATCAGAGAAGGAAAAATACCCTACAGGCAAAGCCTGTAAAATACCCTACAGGCAAAGCCTGTTTGTCCAGAACTTCCTGTGAGTTCGGCTAACTCCCTGGCCTGGGTAGTTGGCCGTGCACACTAAGAATTCTGGCTAAAGGGAATGTCCCAGGTTCTAGTCTCCTTTGTTGAAATCCCGCCTTTTTGGAAATCCATCTCGGAGTTCGGCTAAGCAATGGAGCTCAATTGATACTCAGTTCGGCCACCCAGCTCAGCTCGGCAAAGGGCCTAGCTCAGTTCGGCCACCCAACTGAGTTCAGAAAATGCATTGAGTTCGGCTAGGCATTGAGATTGGTTTAGCTCTCAGCTCGGTTAAGCACTGAGTTCGGCTAAGCTCGAAGTCCGGTCTGGCACGGGACCCGGTCTGGCGCTGAGCTCAGTAAAACACTGAGTTCGGCCATAACACTGAGTTCGGCCGTAACACTGAACTCGGCTGAGCACTGAGCTCGGCCTAGACACTTAGCTCGGCTAAACGCGGATCTCATCGACCATTATGCTCGGCAGAACTCTGAGTTCAGCTAGTGTTGAATCCAGCCATCGCTGAGTTCGGCCAGTGCTGAGCTCGGCAGTTGCTGAGCTGCGCTGACGCTGAGCTCGGCAACCGCTGGGCTCTGCAAGTACTGAGTTCGGCAGTTGCTGAGCTGTGATAACGCTGAGCTCGGCAACCGCTGGGCTCTGCAAATGCTGAGCTCGGCCATCGCTGGACTCTGCCCATCTCTCCTATCAGTGTTGTGTTCTGTTACAGAACCCAGTTCAGCGACAGGGCACAACTCCTCTTCATTAAGCACAGGAATGGTGGTCCACCTCTGATCAGAATCCAGATCAAGTAGCACCCTATGGTCGCACAGGCCCCCTCACATAGACGTAGGGTCCTGATCTACCAAGGGTGGTCCTTCTTCGATTCCGATCTCAATACTGCGAGATGACAAGAACCCATCTCCGGAAACTCATTCCTGTGACCCAATTCTCCTGGGTTTCTCCATAGACCATTACAGAAGCAAAATAAATCATTCCTACATCATTCCCCCATCATCAACCGGCCATTGATCATCCAAATGAGGTAATCCCATCCATCAATGGCCAAAGGAACCGAACAAACATGCTCAAGGATCGATCTAAACATATATATTACAAATTGAAATTCTACTGCCAATCAAAGGAAGGAAACATGCAATCTAAACTACCAGCACAGTGCACTTGCCTTGATCGATTGAAGGTAGAAGGAAAAGAAAGAAAACCACAGGGAAAAAGAGAAAAGGTCTCGACAGTAGCTCTTATGGTGCAGGTCGATCTCGGCTGGCCTTCTGTTAAGGGATTTCTGGGGCGAGGAAGAGAAAAGAGAGATTGGAGGGGGAGACGAGGGTTCGTTGCAGGGAATTGGGGAAGAAGAAGAAGAAGAAGAAGAGAGAAGAGATTGAAACTTGAGAGAAAGGAAAAAGGAGATGAACAGTAGTTGTTAGGGCAGGGGAGGGTTTTGTTTATATAGGTTGGGTTTTTGGGTTAGGGACAAAATTGCCCTTGGGGTTAGAACAGGATTAGGGTTAGGGTAGAGGGTATTTGGGTCTTTAGGTGAGCTTCTAAAAGATTCTTTGGTGCAAACCCCCTATGGTAAATACAAAACTCTAGCTAGGGCTTCTAACAAACTAACTAACTCTTAAGAATAACAAAAGACACCCTATTGACTCTACTAATTACACCACTAGTCTAACCCTAGGAAAATACATAACTACCCTCACTAAGTCCCATAATTAGTATAATTAAAATACTTAGGCTAATAAATAGTATTCAAATTCACATTGAGGGCCCACCAGGGGTGGGGTCTCACAGAAGAAGAGGTGGGAAATGGAGTCTTCCCCTTGGCGACAAAGATTGCATCTTAAAGCTAGAGAGATCCCTAAATGTTGCAAACGTTCCTATGTTGGGGTTTTGTTGAGCATCAAATGCCAACCAAAGTAGGGAATTCGAGGGAGATTAATGTAATTCCAAATCAGATTTGGCCATATTAGTTTAATGGCTCTTGACCGAATGGCATCCCAGGCTGAATTGAGGGAGAGACTACCGTTCGTGGAAGAAGCCCAAATTAGAGTATCGCGGCAATTTGGATCTGGAACGAGGGAGGAAGTAGCTTGGGACAACAGGTTTTGAACATCAAATGTAAGTTGTTGTGAATATGCTAGGTCCCACTGTGAAAGAGGGAGGAGAGACGTTGGTCTTCTGGGAATTGGTGGTGCAGAAAAGAGACAGCGATAGGGATGTCCGTGCATCATGAATCATGCCAAATGTCAATTTCCTGCCCATTCCCGAAAATCCATCTAATGCCCTTCTGAATGTAGTAGCCAAGATGGTGCATGCGCATCTTTCTCCATATACAAGAGCCATAAAAGGTGTTGGTAGGGTTCTAGATGGAGCTCTTCTTGAAGTAGCTATCTTTGAACCACTGCGACCAAAGAGTCTACTTTTCAATCTTATCAACCTAACTTGATGTAACATGAATCATTGATTTCATCAATATTTTTAATCCCCAGGCCACCTTCAGCTTTTGGAAGACATGCCATAGCCCAATTGACATAATTTGGTTTAGACAAAGACGCATTACATGTCCATAGGAAATTCCTCATCAATATCTCTACCTCTTTGCATGTTGAAGTCGGCAATGGTAAGACTGAAGCAATGTGTATAGGGATGCTTGAGAGGACATGTTTAATTAAAATTAGGCAACCAGCAAACGATAGGAACTTTGCTTTCGATGCTGAGAGTCTGGCATTGATCGAGTCTATTAGGGGATGGAGGTGTCACTTTTTTGGAGTGCCAAAGACCACTGGTATTCCCAAGTATTTGAGCATCGATGTGGATTCTTGAATTCCAAGAATTGAGAAGATCATTCATTTTCTTCTGCGACCACATTTCCCTATGTGCAACTGACGGTTTTGGAGGTTAAAATGTTGGCCTGAAGTAGACTGATACATGTCCAGGAGATCCTGCACTGCGTAAAGAAGGGAAGAGGCTGCTTTGGCAAAAATCAAAATGTCATCAGCATAAAAAAGGTACAAAGGGGTGGAAGGGATCTTTGAGAGAGGTTGGATTAGGCCTTGAGATTGTAAGTGTTGAAGATGAAAGCTAAGTATTTCTTTAGCTATAATAAATAAGGTAAGGTGATAAGGGGCTGCCTTGCCTAAGACCATAGTTGGAAGTGAAGAAACTTTGAGGGATACGGTTGACAAGAACAAAACCCCTTGATGTGCAAATGCATTCCTTCATGAGTGAGATCCATGATCGTGAGCTCCAAGTGCAGAGCCGCGATGTAGTAATAAACTGGTGAGACCGGGTCGATCCACAAGGAGCAATGTAAATTAATTAAGGTTCCTCTTCAACTTGTACCTTTCCTAAATTAAAAATCTAAATCTAGCCTAAAAACTAAAAAATTACAACCATCATTCCTACGTTCCAGAAATTAAATTAATTACAATCCAATGAAAATAAAACTTTCTAAAATTAAAATCCTAAACAAAAAACTAATGTTGCTACAAAAGAAAGCAGAAGTTAGAACTTCCAAAAATAAAAAGTACAAAAAAAAAACCTAATAAACTAAACTAGAAACAAAAGAAACCTAAGTTAGAAACTTAGTAATGCAATGTATGCCATGAGTTGCCAAATTAAATCTAAGTCTGAAAAACTAGTATCCTGGGTTGTCTTTATGCATGATTTTTCCTAATCTAATGCAACCTAAAACTGAGTTTAATGGCTGGATTTTGAACTACAATGATGAATGAATCAAATAAAAAAAAAAGAAGTGGAAAATGATTTAAAACGAATGAGATATGAGTGCATAAACATGCCCTAAAAACTGAAACTGTGTAGAAGTTCTGCACACTGGTGGGTCCGACAAGCCATGTTTGAGCCACTGGTTCACCATCTTTCCAAAGTTATTTTTACTTGAAATTCTGGGTTTTGAAAGTATACTGATCAAAATCTAATTTTCCCAAGTCTCATCGAAAAATAATGTGTCTTGGTCAGATTTCTAATTGCAAACTTTTCACTTAGAATCTGTCCTGAAATTTCTGCAACAATGTGCAGAATTGTGTACTTTATGTTGGGATTCGAATTTTAACAAAGTGTTTGGCCAAAATTCTTCTTGCAAATCACTGATTTTTCATATCCTTTCAAATGACAACTCTAATTCTAAATTTAAATGCATTTTTTAACATTTAAATAACCAGCAATTTAAATATGTCTAAACTCCACCAATATGTATTTGCATGCAATGCTAACTAGGTCCAACCATAAACTATGCAAAAATAGACATAAAATTGAATTCATCATAAAAATAAAGAAAATAAACAAAATTTTAAGAATTTAAATGCATGGTGAAGACAAGAAAAGTAAATGTGTGGTTTCAGCAGAAATTTAAATGTGTGGAAGAACATAAATTTAAATGTGTGGAAGTGTATTCTTCTCTTTCAAAATTTTTTTTCTAAGCGGGTTCATAATTTGAATCATGCTCTTAGGGCCCTTGGGTCGTCAATCCAAATACCAATACGTAAAGAACATAAATCAAGCACCAATCGCCCAAGTACAAGAAAGAAAAATTGAAAAGAGAAAGCAACACTTTACTATTATGCAAAGTCTTTACATAAGATAAGAAAATAAACAAAGAAAATTACATACTAGGAAGAGAAGCCTCTTCTAGATGAAAAACCCAAGGGTGTAGTGTGATTTCCGGGCCAAATCTCCTTGATGACTTGAATAAAGAGAAAGAGAGAGAAATAAGATGGAGTGTAGTAGTAATTCTAGAAAGAGCTGGTCTATCTTCCCTAGAAAGGAGAGGGATGCCTATGCTTTCAATTTATAGATTTTTGCTCTCTTTCTTTCCTTCTTTGTTCCAAGTTTGTAGCATGCAATCTTCTTTGTATGGTAAATCCCTTCCTTGGCCAACAAGTCTTCAAAGAAATAGCAAGGCGAGTGAGAGATTTTTGGTCCTTTCCATATGCAAAATTGCAATCACGAGTAGGAATTGTAGAACTATCTCCCAAATGCCATATTCTCCTCGTTTTAGCTCAGATTCACGCAATCTTGGGCTTTAAAGATATCTACTCGAAAAGGGCTTTCCAAAGGTGTGTAGATTTCACCGATCCGATGGTTGGACTAAGAATTATGACCATTTTAATCTTATTGCCCCTGAAAAGTCCAAGAATAATTGTACACATAAGGAAGCTTCTATGTTGGTTGTGCAACGGGGTGTGTGGGACCCATGTGGACGTCCAAAGGGGTCTTGGGATCTTTTTTTATTCTTCTTGACTCCCCTTCCATCTTTGGTTTGCTTTCAAGCTTCTTTGATTGACTTGTCAACTTTTCTATCACACTTTTCTTTCTTGATTTTTGAATTTCAAACTTAGTAAGCTTTAGATCATACCAAATATGAAGTTTCCTTTGTTGATCTTGAAATCCCGAATCTAGCTTTCCATTGTGAAGTTGGGATAGTAATCACCACAAAGCAAATCCAACCCTACACAATAAATTTGTGGAAACGAGAAATTACTAGTATAACATAATAAAAAAAATCATTGGTTAAATTGGAAGAGTTCATTGCACTACTTCAAATATTTTAAGATGAGTTGTACTATTCTAGGTAGTTTCATATGCATATATACATCTGTCTGGGAGAGAGATGAGTTGTAGTCTTCCAAACCTGGTTGAGTTTGAGCTTACACATGGAAATCTTGCCTTTATTCATGAATTTGGTTAAAAAACAAAGAAGTTGGTCTTGACTTCTACACTAGCTTACAATATTTAGTGAGCAATGAACGACTCAAGGTAGAGTCGTATCAGTTGGGTTTGAAAATGACCTATGTTTCTCAATTATTCTGCCCTTATCAAGAAGAATCATATAGTTAGGGTGCAACTTGGGCAGCCTGAGTTGGAGGTTATAATGAAAACAATAGTTGTCTATAATCATATAATTACTATAGTTGTCTATAATGCGAACATCTTGTTCATGCAGTTAGCATGGGAAAGAGGTTAGATGATGTGTAGGAGAAAATATAAATGCTCCTCTGTGCATCCTTCCCAAATTTTATTTTGATAGAAACAAGCATACAGTCAGTTTGATCATGTATAATACATATGAATTTCTTGTAGTGTTTTATATTCAAGTGAAATGAAATAAATCTTATGGTGGGCCAAAAGCATATTCGACTTCCATTTTCATTTTCATTTTCCATTTGGATGTACACAGATGTCTAAAGAGAATTCAAGCAATGCAGAAGTGCCCCGCAATGAGGCTAGTACCTCAAATGTACAACCATCCTTACTATTGTGTGAGCAAGAGCATCACATCTCCGCCGCTATTTAACGTGGCTTGGTATACTCTCTTCCACAGAACCAATAATTAATTGAGCTTCCTTTTGATCTATGGCTAACGTTATTCAATCTGTCGTTTTTCTCGCAAGAGTTGGGCACATACAGATGCTTGCCCACGAACCCTGATTATGGAAAGTGGGACTTGAACGAGCGACAGATGCAGTGGGTGAATCTGTCCGAGCTGTATCACCTTGCTCAGATGTGCAGAACTCGAGCCTATTTGTTTTTTTTTTTTTTTGGTGGCGTGACATATTCTATGTAATTCTTCAGGGGCACGAGGCCCCTTTTATATTTTAGAGCTGTTTAGAGAGTTTAGGCCCTACTTATGGGCCTCCGCTTGTTTAGCGAACCTGTATAGAATGCTAAACAAGGGTGTACACTGGGAAGGGGTGAAGAAGCGTGGGACGCCCGACCCTACAGATGTCGGGGATATTGTTGAGAAGAAGTTTAAGTCTCTTTCTGTCCCCATCTAGCTTCTTCAGCTGAGCTTGATATATTTATATGTTAATGCTTTCACTATTTATATGTTAATATTCTAATGAATCCTTCTCTTTGAACAGATCTGGGCATACACCAAAATGAAGATTGGTCGAGGTCTAAGTCTAAACCAGCGTTTAAACCATGACATAAGGTTTCCCTTGATGGCTACATGGGCCAACCGACTTGATGGAATGACCCATCTTACGATCATGAGAAAAGTGCGAAAGCAACTCAATTACCTCACGTCTAAAGAGGTAGAAAGATTGCATTTCAATTTTTCCATAATTTTCATACTTACTTTATTAGTTCTAACTTACCCAATGCTTCATGCACAATTCGATTGGCAGCTATACAAAAAGTACGAAAATGATTTTTTGAAGCATGTCTCGAAGGCTGAGAAAGCACCCTTCACAACAGACTCTCCCCTTATATTATATTGAGTGTAGGAGCGTCACCCTACCCATAGGGTTATGAGGCAGTTTGGGCTGAGACAGACAATACCTCTACGCTTCGTCAGGCCCATCGTGCGGAAAGAAAATAAGGGGAGATTTGTTATAGATTAGAGTCTAGTGCATGAGAAGGAGGTGAAGTCATGGGAAGCTCGGGCAAACAATGTGCTGAAGAGAAAAGGAAAACCAAAAGGCCGGGAGGATGATGAAGAATACATGAGATGCTATGAAGCAAATACCATCATGCGTATTGGCCGTGTCAGGCCATGTGATGAGCCACAAAGGAATTCTTCCCCACAGCTCGATGCCCAAGCTCCTACCGTCCCACAGACTCGGGTATGACGTTCACACCCTTTGCATCCCTTACTTTGCTTCACATTTATTTAGTTAATATATTTTCTAATGAGATCGTTTCAATATGTCGATTGCAGGTCTCTCTCTTCTTCGACCATGTCGTACGGTCATGCGATCGTTCTATTGCTGCAAATGTGGACCAACTCTCCTTCATAAGTTCGCTTAAGAAATAGGTCAAGAGATTTAGGTCCAGATTTGGGACCACATTTCGGGACTACGTCGAGACATGTAGTACTTCCGCTTCAGAAGATGATGACACTCTCGTAAGCATATAAATAAAATCTAGCATTTCATTTTGCAAATTGATGAATGATATTTCCTCACCCTTACTATGCTTCATTTTGCAGACCGTCAGAACGCCTAAGCATGCAAGAATTAAGGGGAAGTCCTCAAAAAGCCCCATAAAAATGCCTCGAGTTATTATCGAGTCTCCCTTAATGATAGAGGAGTCCCAAGGCCAGGCATCAACCTCTCACACTTTGGATGAGGAGGAAAAAGATGAAGTTCATATCAGCAACCTTGACGCAGCCTTCGGTGAAGATGATGACATCCCTATCGAGGGTCTTATCTCTGTCTCGCCCGGTCCTGAAAGATACAAAACACCTTCGAAAGTCACTAGCCAGGCAATCATTGTATCGCCTACACATGCTACAATTGATTCATTGACATGGAGGTGCAAGCACATACCGAGGCTGAGGAAGTTCCCGGATAGGTTTCTTGATTATCAGCATCCATTGCCCCAAACGGGTTATGTTCTAATGGATGTGGAGAATGAACTTTTGATGGAATTCTACAAATATTACACGCATAGGTAACTGTAATTGTTGAAAACACTTCCATAGTAATTCTCTCTTTGTTGGATTTCTTACAAATTCAAAATCCCAACACTCATTGCATTGACAGGAAAGAGGAGCTCGATATGATAATCTCGTGCGTCAATTCTAAGTCCCTCAGAGATTTATTGGACGAGGGCACTTGTATGGACTCTACTATCATATATTTCTGGTTTGAAGTGCTACGGGAAAGGTGCAAGGATGCATACTTCGCTGACCCTAGTATATGCGTAAGTTCAATAAAAAATGAAAGCCACTTTAACTCGGGCCTCAATAAGTTAAATAGCCTAGTTGTTTGATGCATGTGATGCTTGTCTTGTAGAGTTTCTGGGAAAAGGGTCTAAAGACCGGCGATGACATGGCTTTTGGGCCAAAGGAAGAACGAGTAATGGACGCAATGGAGTGCAAGAATTTGGCCTACGTAATTCACGCTCACAACCATTGGCCCCTACTCATTGGATATGTCGATGAGAACCGCTGGGAGTACTATAACAGTTCGAAGGGAGAGATCTGGGGCCATAAAACCTGTGAAAGATTCGTAAGTACATATTTGCTCTTCTCTTGGCAGCATAATCCTCTCTTGGCAGCATAATGTTTGGATAGTAAATGGAATTTCAAAATTGAAGTATCATTCATTTTCACTATGTACTTGGACAAATATCGTGGCTTCAATAAAGGTTCATGGATCACAGGTAGTCGGCCCCTATGGTGTGGACGATGACCACTAAGATGGATTTCCCATTCCAAGATAATGGAAATGACTTCGGGATATTCGCCTATACATTCGTAGAGCATTGCATATATCGTCGTCCCATCGAGTTCACCCAAGCAGACATCCCTTACTACTAGCGTAGAACATCGACATATTTGAGCAAAACTGGATTCGAAATGCTTCAAGGCTTAACCTCCCTCTACTCTCGGTCTTGCTGCCTAACTTGCAGTGGACCTTTCCTGGGTTATGTGTCCTTCTAAATGCGTTGTAATGTAAATTGTAAACTTTTGAATTACCGTGGTTTGTTTGTTGGTGTAAACTTTGGAAATACTTGTTGATTGTATATGGGATGTAATTGTATATGGGATGTTGATTAGTTGTATTTTGATGTAAATGTCATAGTCCCAGCAATTAATTTTTTTTTCCTGTTAATATAAGGTCATCACCGACACTGTAGCACTAAGTATACTTGAGAAAGCATGAAAAAGTTACAACTTTTGGTCGAAAAAATAGGATTTCTGCGTCGGTGGTGACCTTATTTTACAAAAGCTTAAGGTCACCATCGACCTTGTATTAGCATTTTAGCCAAAACTTGCTTGAAAAAGTTACAACTTTTGTTAAAAAAAAAATGGAGGGCTTCGTCGGTGGTGACCTTATTTTACAAAGCTAAGGTCATCACCGCCTCAAAAAGTTACAACTTTTATTAAAAAATAAAGGCTTTCTGCGTCGGTGGTGACCTTAATTTACAAAGCTAAGGTCATCACCGACGCTGTATCAGTATATTACCCAAATTCCGCCTGGAAAAGTTACAACTTTTGAAAAAAAAAAGTAGTCTGTGTCGGTGATGACCTTAGCTTTGTAAACTAAGGTCATCACCGACCCGGACTTAGAAATTTTGCCAAAAATCATCTCAAAAAGTTACAACTTTTGTTAAAAAAAAAAAAGGAAGTTTGCGTCGGTGGTGACCTTATTTTACAAAGCTAAGGTCATCACCGACCCAGACTTAGAAAATTTTCCAAAAACCACCTCAAAAAGTTACAACTTTTGTAAAAAAAAAAAAAGAAAAGAAAAGGAAGTCTGAGTCGTGGTGACCTTATTTTACAAAGCTAAGGTCATCACCGACGCTGTCGCTTGGAAAAGTTACAACTTTTGAAAAAAAAAAGGAAATCTACGTCGGTGATGACCTTATTTTACAAAGATGTCATCACCGACCCTGTAATGAGATGTCCATGTGCATAATGGCTAAATTCCATACAGAATCTTTACGTTGCATACATGCATTACATCATCTTCGACAACAAAATATTGAATTCCATAACTATTTTAAAAATAAATGATAATTTATACAAAAACATCCAAAAATGCAAAGCATCTTTTCAAAAGAAATGATAATTTATGCACAAACATAAAAAAATGTAGCAAAAACCATCACAGCCATTTTAACAAACTTCTCATAAACATACATAGAAGAAAAACTCTCATAAAACATACCCAAAACAAAAAATATTACATGAGTGGCCCCAAAACACTAAATCCATCAACGTCATTGTTGAACTGGCGGATTTTGCAGCTCCCACGGTTGTAACCCCTCTTTCTACAGCAAGAGCAAGTTACAACTCTTCGCTTGCGATGTCAATCTTAAACTCGGATCCTATTCTTCTTTGACCAAGTTGCTTGCTAACCAATGGTGGGAGGACTCTCCCAGTTACGAAATGTTGTTCCCATTGCTTTCTATCACGGGTGGCATTAATGACATCACTGTACGACTTTTGGTATGTGCTTGGAGGTACCAGTGCTCGCAATACTCATATGGATTCATATTCTGTGTTTTCATGGTGGCAACAACATAGCAACATGGGATCGCAATCACGTCCCATTTGCGGCACGAGCATGACCTGCGATTTAGATTAACTATATCAACATACTCTGAAGATTGCACTTGATATTCATTCAATGCCGCTACCCATACCATCAGCCATCATGATTATTCAATCTCTGTGGCTAGGTACTTCTGCGTACAGAGTTAGTAGTGAAGTGATGCTCTATACTTGAGTTGACCGCCTCTGAAAGAATTCCATGAGTTTTGCACGTATTTCTTCCACTTGCTTTGTAATATGGAGCACTCGGGTGTCTTCTAGGAGACTATTTGTACACTCTACAGCATTGCTGGTAAGCATGTCATACATACGTCCATTAGCAATTAATGCCGTTGCCCAGAACTGAGAGCCGATCGCATGGACGTAATTATATGTACGCTCATCTATACTTTTTATGTGGTCCATGCAAGCATTGTACTCACAAGGTCGGTATGCCCTTGCGGCGCTCCAAAACTATCTTATAATACCGTGGTCGTTGAAAGCCGCCTTTATGTTTTCCACTATATAATGGCAACAAAAACAATGCTTTGCGCTTGGCATCATGGCTTGTACTGCCGGAATCAGACCTTTCTGACGATCGAATACAATTGTCAAATTTTTTGGCTCACCCAACGACAAGGACAAGTGTGCAAGAAACCACTCCCAACTATCACGTTGCTCCGCTTCAGCAAAGGCAAATGCAATGGAGAACAATTAATGATTTGCATCATGTGTTATTGCCACCATTAGCACTCTTGGATATTTGCCACTAAGGTGTGATCCATCAACCGCTATCAATGGCCTTAGAGAGGTTTGGAATGACCTTAAGCATGGACCAAAGGACAAAAAAAATGTCTAAAATAGTCATCCTCACTGATGGCCAACACAGTGTACGAACCGGGGTTGGTTCATTTAAGCTCGTTGCAATAGAGCGGCAATATCATAAGTGATTCCTCATACGATCCACGCACTTTGCACAGTGCAAGGTCCTTTGCCATATGGGCTCTCCTGTATGTAATGCGGGTCCCAAGCTCAATCTGACATTTATTGATGATCTCCTTGGGCCTAACATTATTATTGCATCGCACTTTTTCTTCAATGAACTCTGCTACTAGCTTCACGGTTGCTTGCCGATGTGCAGTTCTCATAAGTGGTTTAGAGCAACAATGTTTGTCCTTATACATTCGAACTCTAAAGTGTGGACCAGAATCTACCATGGAGGCATGTATACGCGAGGGACAATCGACTCCTTTACAACTTACTGTGACCATCGTCATGTTAGTCCTCTCGTGTTTCAATGTGAAGTTGTTCTATATTGCGTACTTTGCTATAGCTCTTCTAAAAGCCTCACGATCAGGAAACTCCATACCTAGCTACATCTTCCTACCTGAACAGGTACCTTCTTCGGGCACGACACTATCAGGGACCATCGTGTCCACGAAGGGAGCTTTTGAAAAGCTGCATTCTTCATTTCTGCTTGTAGTACATCTTTCAACACCTGATTTAATTAGCTTCTGAACTTCCATTCTCATCCACATTCATTGCGGGAGCACTTATGAAGCTGTGCACACTTTCGCTTCCACTCACATGAAGCATTTCTACATTGATTTCTTCGAATGTGGACTTATCATCGTCTGCAAAATAAGACAATGTTGTTGGAAATTTGATATCGTGATCCTCGTCTATATCGACCGTGAGATATTCTTTAAAAGGTGGAGGTGACGGTGGCAGTACGCCCTTTAATTTATTATCTGGCAGTTTAGTGCTCAGAGCGTTTCGAATGATCTCGTTTCTTTCATCCTGTACAAACCTGCAATATAGAGTTATGAGAAAAAATTTTACTTTCGATCCAGGCAAAAAAAATATTGCAATATAGTTCAGAACATACCTATTACCACAACTGTGTTGGAAAGTGCCTTCATCACATTGCCTTCTTGAAACGAATAATAGTATCACTTTTGCTTCGCCTCTTGACAATTTTAATATACCATTGATATTATTGTCATCGTCGATATCTTTCAACGAAAAAAAACTACCATTGTGTAGAAGATACTTTAGAGTTATCTCATCAGAAGTTGTTGCCCAACTCGATGCTTCCAAAGCAATTTTGGACAGCTCCTTCAACGTGACATTGCTCGAAAGATATCTCAACTTCTGCTTTCCACCCTTGTATTAAGGACGATTGAGCTCAAATTCAAACTCACCATCATAGTGAAGGATTATTAGGTGCTTAACGTCTAACATGCTATTAGAACATCATAAAAAATATAAATTACTTATACCATCCTTCTCACGTAATAGTGCTTGGCTGTAGATTAATTTTGTGAACGTTTTCATCCTTATTAGAAACTAATTATGTATAAAGTACTTTGGTTGTTGACATTTAAGTCAATGTAGTATTATGTATTACATTGAAGAGTGCAAAATAGTAAATAGGGCTCCTGTGCAAAATATATCATATTCAATGAAACAGACAATAAACAACATACAATGAAAGAGAACATATACCTATGCATTAAATGATAGTATATGTATTATACGTTATCAATAGAAAGAGGAGATTGATTTCTAAGGTTCCATCTTGTGAAGAGAAGTTGATTTTCATTACCTCATTCCTGTAGACTTCGACAATAGCAACAGGAGATTGATAGAAAATTAATGGTGACATCAATGGTGGAAAAACTGGCTAGTCATCATGTTTCGCAGCTATACAATACTGAAGGAAACGACCTTTTTGCGATTTTGAAGAAGTGGGAAGAATAAAGCTCGAAATCGGATTATATAGGCTTCGCGGACAGCATTATCGCCGACCTTACTCAAGTGTAAATAAGGTCGGCACCGATGATGTGCCAAATAGGTAAAAAAAATTAAAAATCGGGCCCAATTATTCTAATTGGTGCCTCACTTACTAAAGTGTTTGATTGCGTAATACGTTCGGATTAAGTATTTTTTTCGGTTAAATCCTCTATTATTATTATTATTATTATTATTATCTTTTTAATAAGCTTTGTGATTTCTGCATCTACAATGAATTAGATCCATGAATGGTTGGTGGATCGATTGTCACCATGTATGTTGGGCATCAAGCAATCAAGATTGTGCAAATATGGAAGGTTGATTCCAAGTCAATCCTTCTAGTCATTATATGGGCGGTTAAGATCGAGAAGAAATTAAATAAGATTTAAAACTATACTGGTGGAGACCTAGACATTGGTCCACATGACCACAAGTCTCCTAATGATAGGGCCCTATTGTATGTCAATTGATTTTATATAAGCTTTCACCTTTTACTTTTTCTTTGAATAAATTAATCTGGCTTGGATTCACTTTAAGGAATCCAATCACGTTTGACTCTCTCCTCTTACTCTTTCTCTTGATTTGTCATTCCACCCCTCATGCTAACAAACATGAAGTGGAAGAGGGCTTCCTTCGCGTACAAAGCTGGGGGTGATTGCTAGCTTATGAATGAAGGAAGAAAGAGAGGTGGGCCTGTTTGTTTGCCATGGAATATAATAAGGAAGACGTAAAGTAAAATCTAAAAGTTGCATTTAGAGATTGCAAGCAACATATAAGGATAGCTTACTTATAGGGATGGGCCCAAGTACAGGCATGTGGGTGCGGTTGCACCCGTCAAACAACTATGGCTTCCAAAACTTATATGAAAACTCTAGCTCCACTTCCAAAAATCCAATAAAAACCATCAATCCACCCTAAAAATTCACATGAAAATCCCTGGTTCACCTCGAAAAATCGAACCACCTGTTAGGGTCTGCACCCCCCAAACGAAAACTCTGGTCCGAATGTATGGCCATCATGGATACATATAGGGTGATAGATCGAAATGTGTTATTAGGTGATAGAAATGTGTTATTAGGTGATAGAAATGTGCTATTATAGATTTTATTTTGGAAAAAATGCGACCTGAATGTATCATGCAACCCTTTATTATATATAAATGTCTCAGATTTAAATGGTTTTTCACCTTACATTTCCTTGTAGAAGTTCAATCCAACAAAAAGTATAACTTCAAGGAATGTCAAATTGGGGTGAATGCCCGAGTGAGAACTTAGGGGTATAAACCAGCATGGCCTTTGAGGCTAGCGCCCTAGCCGTGCCGTGTCGGCCCGTGAAAGTTCATGGGTCATGGCTTGCTGTGCCTAGGTCAATTAGGGGTTGGCCTAGCACGACCCACGTCACGGCTTAAATCGTGCAGTGCTGGGCTATATCGCCCATGGGCTGGCCCATGTTTTTTTTATTATCTTTTTTTTTATTTTGAAAAACAAAGTTAAAAGGAATTTCTTAAGGATTTTCAACTTGAAATAAAATCAAGATTACTAAAATAAATGCACAAAAATTCCTTGAAAAACATGAACTAATTTATATTCCTTGAAATGAAGTTTACAAGAAATTTAAATAAAATTTACAAGTTTAATGATAATTCTAACTTTATGAAAGTTAGAATAAAAAAGTAAAAATTACAACTGTGGGATGGGGGAGTAGGCCGAGGATGCACGGAATTATCGCTGCACGAAACACAGGAGCAAGAGAATCATCTATCATATCAAAAGTATACAAATTCAAAATTTCCTCCTCATTTAAAAAAATAATAATAAGAAGAAAACAACTTCCTTTCTCCACTAAATAACAAGAAAAAATCATTTTTATACACAGAAAGTCAAAAAGATTTCTTATCAAGCTACTAAAAGCGAAAGACCATCATAACTAGGGATGTAAATGGGTCATCGATTCTCCGATTATCCGGAGGTTTCAATTTGTTAAAAACGGGTCTGGGTCCTTATTTAGGCCATAACAAGTAAATGGGTCCGGGTCCGGTTCCATTTTGGTTGGGACCCGAGGCCCGACATATTACCTCAATTTTCGAAATTCTCTCTTAAAAAATATTTTTTTTTAATACCATTCTCTACATAGACCAGAACCCGGATCCAGGCCCGTCTCGTATATGGTTCTGGTTCCGGTTTTGGAGCCAAGAAACCGGTTCGGAAATGGTTTCAAGTCCGGATTTGGTTCCACCTTCTTTTTAACGATTCCGGTTCTGAGTCCACCATGGATCCAGACCGGGACCGACCCGTTTACAACCCTAATCATAACCCATATAGTTTTTTTTCTAATGATTTGATGCTTCACCTCACTTTACTCCAGTTCACCGTTATCCAAACAGTTATATGCCATCAACCACTCTGCCACATGTGGCTCAAAAATCTCATTGTAGGGGTAACGTTGACTCAAAGTCAAACACTCTTTTTATGTCTGCCATCAACCACGCTGCCACATGCTGTTACTTAGAAATCTCATAGTGGGGGCTGCGTTGACTCAAAGTCAATCTTTCTCTTTCATGCATTTATATATCTATATTACTAAAGGGATGTATACACTTCATGAGAATCCCTGGAGGAGGACACCTGGCATGTCTTGGAGAGGGACACGTGGCAGCCTAGAATGGTGTTCTGCTAATGCAATCCCTAAAATCTCTCATTCTCCATCTAAAATTTCTCCATCTCTCCCTCCCTAAAATCTCTCTTTAATACTTTAATCATTATCATACAATTCATGGGTCCCAGCCCGCATCAGATTATTTCATGGATGGTTAGAATATAGATAGTGGACCCATTCATCTTGGGGGTCCCACTTAAATAGGATATGTTTGGTCAATTTGAGAGGTCTATGATCATTTGATCTTTATCAATCAATTAGTCAGTCCCAGCCCGCATCATTTGATTTTATGGATGGTTAGAATAAAGATGGTGGACCCCATTAATCTGGGTCCCACTTAAATATATTAGGTCAATTTGTTAGGTTTACGATCATTTGATCTTTCTTAATCAATTCATGGGTCCCATCCCGCATAATATGGTTTTATGGACGGTTAGAATATAGATGGTGGACCCCATTCATCTTGGGGGTCCCACTTAAATATGTTAGGTTTAGTCAATTTGAGAGGTCACCTCTATGATCATTTGATCATTTGATCATTATCAATTAATGGGTCCCAGCCCGCATCGTATGATTTTATGAACGGTTAGAATAGAGATGATGGAGCCCATTCATCTTGGTCCCACTTAAATATATTAGGTCAATTTGTTAGGTCTATGATCATTTGATCTTTCTTAATCAATTCATTCCTCACCTAAAGACATAAAGATCAAATTAGCAACAAAAAAAAGGACTCACAAGTTTACTAATTAATAAATTTATTAAAAATAATTCATATCAGTCTGTGCATTTGGTGGTTTCGTGGTTATCCACGGAGTTTTGCTAGTACTGACGAAAGGATTGCATGGAAATACCACCACCATTTGTGCTGAAGCCACCCACTTTCACAGTCACATTCAATGGTTTGGACTCCATCCCTAGGCTACTAAAAGTTGGCTTAAAGAAAGTTCAAGAGGTAGCCTCATCGATCTTAACCAGCAGTTATCCATCCCTAGGCTACTAAAAAATTAATAATAATAAAGAAAAGAAATTAATTTTTGAAAATGCAGGAACTTTCTCTCTATAATTTCATCTTTTCTTATAATTTTTCTTAATGAAATGGTATTACTCTTCTTCATCAACGCCAAGGGTAGGATTTCACCCTTAATCCCATTTCATATCTATAATTATTTATATAGATTCATGCATGTTTATGATGCCTCTAGCTAATGCCCAACTAATGATAACTACCTCATATTGCATTGATGACTGGCTTGGATTTTGAGACCTTGGGCCCACCATGCTTTGAAGAAGAGCGCTGCACCATACTATAATGCAATAGCGTTGCATTGTAGTTCTGCCCTGGTCTAAATCCGCATTTGTAATTATTAAATGTGAGACTTTGTGAAAAGCCAAAACTTTTTCCCAAGCATTTGGTTTCCAGATATATATGATTTGAGTAAATTAATTGCTTTAAATTGATTGACTAAGAATGACAAATGAAGTAGAATATACGATTAGCAGTCGATTGAAGCTATGCAAATCCTTAGTGAGGAATCCCAATTTCAGGGGCATTGAGAAATCCTCATCCATTGTATTGATCCTTATAGTATTTCAAGCTCATATAGTAATGATGGAAAATAAGCATATATATTTACCGAAAGTTGTAGTATTTAAAACTATCTTTTGATCGATCTAACCCTTAAACCTCAAATTCTATCAGCCATCATTTTGTCATTTGCAAAAAACTATGATACTTAGCATGTTAATATTGTATTAAATGCCCAACTACTAATGGCCATTCTTCTTATATCACATTTAATGCCCAACAACTACTAAATGGCCACTCCTCTATGAAGGTGTTCCCTCTCGACATTGATATATTTTTTTAAAGACTCTTGACCTTGACTCAACACCAATCATGTGCATCTCTTTCTCCTATTGGGGGGAAGACTTTTCTTCTCACATGCTAAATGAAGTCCCCAGACAAGAGACATTAAAAATGGGTCCCAAGTAAAGACCGATGACTCGGCCAAAAGACACTCAAATGACAAATCTAAGTAAAAATGGAGGTGGGTTTCAAGCGTGCACAGAGGAACTTGGAAGTCTGTTTGGGTTCAACGTACATCATTTAATGAGTTTGATCCTTTGTCCACATCCTGCATGTGCTGGGATTTACTATCGTCTTAGTCAGATTCGCCACATTGGTATTTGGGTCCACTTCTTCTCATCGTTTGTTTGTGGCCCTTATGATTAATGATTGTTATTGATAATTCGGCCCAGCACTTTCTTAGGTTACACTTTTAGCTGGTTTTGATGCCTGGTATTTGATACTGATGTTTTCTTTCAAAATCTCTTGTATTCTAATTGAGAAGGATTATCACTGACATAGGAACACTGATGCAGTATTTGAAGGATTTTCTACATTTACCATTAATTAAAATAGAGAAGGGTAAAAAGTGATTATCCAACTGTCATTTTTGTGGAAGTCTATTTGGATGGGAGAGAAGATTGAAAAAGTGCGTAAACCTGTTAACAATTCACGAGAACACGACCAAACCCTAAGGGCACTTTTGGTAAATAGAGATGAATTCTCTAAATAGAGGATTCCCTCGTTCTCCTGGATGGAACAATTCTTCAAAGAGGTTTTGTGAGGAGAGTTTCAGATTTGGTAAACATGGAGTATTCCTACCATATAATGAAGGGAATTTTACCAAAAAAGTGTCGGTACAGTCATTTTATACAGATTTAGTGTCAAATACACGTATATGACCATTATAGTGTTCGTACGGTGATTTTTTACTATTGGACCCCTCCTCCTTTCGAACGACATCGTCATCTATTTTCCCTTTTCTTACTTCTTTCTTCCTCATTCCCGGCAGAGCTCCAGCCCTTCTCCCGCGTCTTCCTCTCTCCTTACTTCGGCTCCCAGCTCTCTTTCCCTTCTTCCTCTCCGGCTTCGCCGATCCCTGCTCTCTATTTACCCCTTCCTCTCCGGCTTCGACCATCACCATCAGAACTATCCAATCAATGGCCAGGAATCAAATTGCAGCACCATCATATGAATAAATTGAGGGCCCAGATGATTGAGATGCTGATGATCGTTCAAGCTCGTGAACTTTTACGCTCAGGTTTCTTAATGTATGTTTTTTTATGTCATCTCCTGCTATTTATTCCAGCACCCCACCTCAATCTATTCCCATTCAGTTGTCTAATAGTGGAGAAAAATATAAGTATTGGCTGTAACGAAAAAGGGAATGTCTGAAAAGTACATTCTTGCACAGACATCTAATCTTTTGTGAGATAAGTGGTTTTATTCTCTTTGTTCCTCTTCAGTGTCTGGCAACTCTACATCCGTCTCTTGTCGGCGGAGTTGTTGGAGAAGATCTTGCATATGAAAGAGTGTTTCTGTAGCCAATAAAGGTGAGAACTTGCTTAACATAACCGTTTTGGTTTTTTTGCAACAAATTTAGAATGTGTTATGTCAGTTTTTTCTCTCTCGTCCTTGTTGCTGAGAATGTCTTTCAACAAATTTGCTGTTGAGTTCTGTCATTTTTTTCCTTTTCACTTCACGTTCATATTGCATGTTGGGTTGTCAGCAAATATCCATGTGTGAGAATTGTCTGATACTATGTCCATTCTTACTGGAACTGTATGCGCATTTAATGGTTAATTTTTTGAAACTAAATGAAAAGCTTGATAGACTACAGTGTGCAAGCCCCTATTGCTCCTGCCGAAGTTTAAGTAATGGTGCCGAGTCTTGCACTTCGCAGGGAAAAAAAAAAAACTATATATTAAGTATTGCAATCTTGATGCCTCAAACATCAAACAGAATCTGCCAAATGTTGATGCAGCTTGTATACATTGTACCTATTTTAGCATAAGTCCCAGTTAAGTAATGATGCTGCATTGAATTCGTCCAATGGCAATTCTGCTTTTGATATATGATGATATGCATCTGCTTTTTCATTGAAAGAATAGGAAACGACAGAGGTCTTTGTTCAGGTCAAGAAGGCAAAAGGAAAAGTGTTATGTTTTGAAATTCATGTCTTCTCAGCCACCTTCGAAGTGATCAAAGCTCTAAATCACTGTGAGGAATGGTCACTGATTCTGTTAATTTGGATTGGTTTTTTTTTTTTTTTTTTTGGTTTTTTTCTTCGGGAATTGCTTATCTGTATATAGCTTACATTAATTTTGTTCCTACAATTTTTATTGTGTATGTGCATTTCATCTACTTAAAATGCACTGTTCTCATGATTATTTTGAGTGGACGGGTACCGTTCCGGACTTCAAAGCCTTTATTTTAATAGCACACAATCTTTATGATTGTTTTGATTTTTTTATTTTGTGCAAGACTACATATATGCCTTTAGTTGTCTTTCACATTCATCTTTTGAAAGAAATTTACAATTAATTTGACTATAATAGTTTTTTATCCAACTGCTCATATTGCGTGCTCCTATTTCCAGTGGCTAGACATTGACCTTACCCAATCCGGTTATTTCCTTTTGTCCACCCTCTTACCCATCGTTGCCAAGGTTCTTTTTTGGTCCCCCTCAATATATTCACTTTTTTTATGTACAAATATTCTCGACGGTCATTTACATAGAATGTAGTGATTTCTTTCCCAATAACATATCATGTGTAGAATATGGTCATAGATTTCCAAAAACCAATATTTTTCAACCAATTTTTCGGGTTTGGTAAGCGAATTACTAATGGCCCTTTTACCTAGTTGATAATATTAGACTCCAATAATATGGACTAACAATCAAGTTATAGCAAGACGTTAAGAATGCTGGAGAGAACGAATTTGTTAGCACACTCATTTGTATTTTGGTCATATAATTGAGGTTGGAATCAATATATGTGTGAAGTCCGTAAGTCTTTCTTCATATTTTAAGCACCCAAATATATAACCATTATCCTTTTGTTGTAGGCTGCAAAAAATTTGTTGTGTATCTATAAATTACTGAAACGATATCGTTATCAGAAAAAGTGAAATAAATAGTCCTTCTCATTGTTCATCCATTTGAATATAAAATCAGAAATGTTTTGTTCACGGATATCACAATTGGAAGAAGAAAATAACAAATATGGTAACGATATCGTTATCAAATAATAATTTCCCATCGTTGCCAACGTTCTTTTTTGGTCCCCCTCAATATATTCACTTTTTTTATGTACAAATATTCTCGACAGTCATTTACATAGAATGTAGTGATTTCTTTCCCAATAAATAATTATGTGTAGAATATGGTCATAGATTTCCAAAAACCAATATTTTTCAACCAATTTTTCGGGTTTGGTCAGCGAATTACTAATGGCCCTTTTACCTAGTTGATAATATTAGACTCCAATAATATGGACTAACAATCAAGTTATAGCAAGACGTTAAGAATGTTGGAGAGAACGAATTTGTTAGCACACTCATTTGTATTTTGGTCATATAATTGAGGTTGGAATCAATACATGTGTGAAGTCCGTAAGTCTTTCTTCATATTTTAAGCACCCAAATATATAACCATTATCCTTTTGTTGTAGGCTGCAAAAAATTTGTTGTGTATCTATAAATTACTGAAACGATATCGTTATCAGAAAAAGTGAAATAAATAGTCCTTCTCATTGTTCATCCATTGGAATATAAAATCAGAAATGTTTTGTTCACGGATACCACAATTGGAAGAAGAAAATAACAAATATGGTAACGATATCGTTATCAAATAACAATTTCCTTTAGCTCAAAATTGAGTGAAATCAAGAATCGTCCTCATCGTTTATGCAGCTCAATATAAAGTGACACCTGCTGTATTGTTGAACAGCACGATTAGATGAGGAAAATAAAGAGTGATATCATTATCAAAGAACAATTTCTTTTTTGTCAATAAGCTAAGTTGATGTAAATGGGGAGTCTCTCATTGGTTATGTATTTCAATATTAAGTTAGCAGTGTTTCGTTCATATGAGTTTTGGTAAGCTAATTACTAATGGGCGTTTTCCCCCAAGCGGTGTTTTCATATTCAAATTCTTCGCAGTAACATACAAGCATTCCACCACCGTTTATGCATCTCGGTATAAAGCCTGGATTTTTTTTAGATTGTTGGATACCATAATATGGATGAAGAAAATAAAAATTATAGCAGCGATATCGTTATGATATGATATTTCCCATAATTCACATTGGTCGAACTTTACTGGCCTTATGACTCCCTTCTCGTCGTTCGTTCTCATATGAAATTTCCCATAATTCACGTTGGTCGAACTTGACTGGCTTTGTGACTCCCTTCTCGTTGTTTTTGCATCTAAGTTTAAATTCGGCAATATTCTGTTTGACAAAAAAATAATAATAATAATTTTTACTACTGACAAAATGTGTTTTAGTCAATAGCATTGGTTTTGGTTTATTAGTCCTTCCATCGTAAGTTACTTAATACTGTTCGTTTCTCCAAATCGTATACCCATCTTTTAACAGAGTCGTCTGTGATGGGACTATTACGAGTGAATTATGGTGGTGCCACTTATGAATATGCTAAACTGTGTTGGATTAGTGCACTTACGATTAATCTTGCATGCGTCTGCCAATTTAGTTAGATAGTAGTTTTGCTTATCAAGACTATATGCCTGCACTTATGATAACCCGGTCAAGTTACTGCCAATTTAGTTAGATAGCCATTAGTTTTGCTTATCAAGACTATGTGCCTGCAGCATAATGTCCGATCGTGATTTACTAGTCATCCTCCATTCCGGTGGACAATTTGTTTGGGATAATGGAAGTCCAACTTACAATGGAGGTTGTCCAAAGATGGTGTTCTTGCAGAGATCCATAACGTTCTCACAATTGGTCCAAAAAGTCCGCGATCTCTCTAATGGTTACGAGCTAGGACATGTCCCATATATACAATACCTTCATCAGAATGGGAAAGTTTGCACTTTAGTTGGCATAACAAACGATGAGGATGTAGAGATTATGTTCAGAGCATCTGTGGTTGATGCAAGTGCAGTGTATCTATACATCCAACCAAATGCGGTTCATACAATAGATCACCAAAGTAATGAACATAGGTATGCCATTATTAGACTTGTTAACTGCAACAATGCTTCATAATACTAAGCAGCTAATTTTATTTATATGCAGAATGGGAACTACTAAAGTTGTTCGGTCTAGTAGTCCGACTTCATTTCTTGGGAAAAGGTCAGCACTGTGTTTGTTTGTAGTTATATGTTATCCTAAAGGGTCACTAATTGTATTCTTATAAATAACATTTATTTCTTTTCGTTTGTAGGGATGCATCCGGACATGTTCTTTACCAACAAGACAGAACATGCGACGTGAATATCAACGAGGATGCAAATTTTAATATAACACTACCATCTCCAAAGTTTGTTATTGATTTATTTATTAAGAAATTTTTTTTTTTGTCATTTCGTTTCCATATTTTTGTTTTCATCTGTACGTTGTAATTTTGAAATTCCACATCCGTGGGAATGCGTTGGACTGACTCTGAAAAGCAGCTTCTTGTTAATGATTTAGTCTAGCTAGATATATCCTCATTGTAAATGATTTGCTCTTATTATTTTTTGATATAATCAGGTGTCATTCCATTCTGTCAATATCAATATTTTTAATGATCGCGTTTATTTATCTTGCAGTTTTAACCAAACGATGAAAGGATGTGACCTGGCAGCAATAACTGGCAACGTCTTCAGAGAATCGCGGTTGCATCATTCATGTCCTTCTGTACACCTTGGCAATGATAGTGATATGTTGTTTCCATCTGGATGCTATACGTGCAGCTCAGAAGAAAATGGATTCGTCGAGATGGATGTTGGGATGGATATCAACCATGACAGTCTAGATGATCTGCATGTGAATACAGAACCTCATAAAGAAGGATGCCACCCCTGTCTCCGTGATGGAGAGGAAAATCCAGCTGCAAAGGATGATATTTGCCCGGTGATTGATATTGACAATCTTGATGCACAAGGACCAGCAGGATACGGCCAGGGAATTCCCAGTCATATTGAATTTAGAATGGATAAAATACATCCGCGGGGCGCCGCATCCTCATTCCAAAACAAACCATCGAACGACTCCGATGCCGATTATGTTGATATAGATGTCATCGTACCGGGGACTGTACAGTTTGATCCAGATTTGAACAAGCCAAAAGTTATTATCGACACCATGCAGGGAGCGGATGATTTACACATCCATATGCCACCCCATGATGATTCGCCGCACGACATGTGGAAGGGTAGGGTGTTTATTAGCCGTGATGCATTCAAAAGCACATTGGCCAAATTTGCAATGTATAAAAACTTTTGCCTGAAACCATTAAGGACCAATAGATTTGAATCAACGGCAAGGTGTAGCCATCCTACATGTCCTTGGCGCATCCACGCTTCCATTGTGGATTCTGGTCCGCAATTTCAAGTAAGGTCGTACAATCCAGAACATATTTGTACAGGACCACTTAATGGGACGAATTATCCTCAGTCAACCTCAGCGTTGATTGCAGATTTTATCAGAGAAAGACTAAGAGTCCATCAAGACTACAGGCCAAAGGAAATTATGTCTGACTTTCAAAGGGAGTTTGGCGTTCAAATTTCTTATCGGAAGGCCCACATCGCAAAGGAAATAGCCATGAAACACATCCGCGGATCTTTCGAGGATTCATACAGGACCCTATCTGATTATCGTTTGGAGCTGAAACGGACAAACCCGGGTACAGTTGACAACATGTGGACAGAAGACGATGGCTCCTTTCAGAGATATTATGTATGTTTTGGTGGATGTGCTAGATCTTTCAAATCATCAATCAGGCCACTAATCGCCCTTGATGGGACACACCTCCGGGGTAAATACCCAGGAGCCTTATTAATTGCAGTATGTCAGGACGGTGACCATGGTCTTTTTCCACTAGCATTTGCCATTGTAGAGTCAGAGTGCTATTCGACTTGGGCATGGTTTATGGCGAATCTGGATTTCACCTTGGAACATGTACAAAATCTTACGATAGTGTCGGATAGAATGAAGGGACTCACCAATGCAGTGAAGGATGTAATTCCAACAGCAAAACACTGTTTTTGCTGCCGTCACATTTCACAAAATATTCAGGCGAAATTCAAGAATGATGGAATTGTCATGAAGTTTTGGTGCGCTGCGCGTTCAACGCGCGTTTGTGAGTATGATAACTACATGGCAGAAATATTAGCAATTGATGTGGGGGCTCACGATTACATAAACGCCATCGGTCGCCAACACTGGGCAAATGCATTCATAGAGGGTAAACGCTATGATATGCTAACTACGAATATTGCAGAGAGCACAAATAGCTTGTTGAAAGACATAAGAGAGCTACCCATCACACAACAGATAGAGTCGATACGGGCAAAGCTGATGGAATTTTATCAGATCCGGCATGAAAAAGGGCTAAACATGAATACAAGAGTCACCCCATATGTTGATAAGATCATCACTCACGAGGCGGAAGTGTCCCGGAGACTCCAATGTTGGCAGGCTGGAGAATACGAATTCCAGGTATTGTCGCCAGAGTATACGGATGTGGTACATATCGATAAGTTGAAATGCACATGCCGCAAATGGGAGATCCTTGGCATTCCTTGTTCACATGCCCTTTGTGCAATCAAACTCAAGCGATATGATCCATATGACTTCTGTGAGCATTGGTTTACCAGTGAGTGCTATCGAGCAACTTATGCTGATGTCATCCACGCCACACGTGACGGAAAACAGTGGGATCCTAGAAGTGACGAGCGTGTGTTGCCGCCCATAGCTCGCAGACAGCCTGGAAGGCCGAAAAAATGTCGGATAAGAGCAGAGGACAGGATGAGGAAACAGGTTACATGCTCTCATTGCAAGAAGCGTGGTCATAATAGACAGACATGTAGAGAACCACCTCCAAGGGGATGAATGTTAAATTTCGCAATTTGGTGTAAATATTTGTCTATGGTGGTACAACATATTGATGTCATTATTTTGGATGTATCTCTCGATAATGGTGTGAGAACATCAGGTGTATATATTGATGTATAGACACAAACTTGTAATGAAGTTTCGTTATGATAACTTGAAAATTTTTTGTATACCTGCACCATCAATACAGAGTTTTTTTGTTATCTGTCAGTTATTTGCGTATCATTGTCTCTCTACATTTTGTTTTTTCAATCTGCTCCATGCAACTAGCTCTTTTCATTTTTTTAATAGCTCAGTGATATTATCAGTCTTTTTTTGTTTAAAACTTGTGGCAGGTCATCCTATAAGTTTTTGGTCTGGACATAATTATAAATTTGATATGGTGGAAGACTGTGTTCTTGTGAAATCGACTGCTACGCGTTTAACTTGACACATCCTTCGAAAATTTTGTCCGATGGGATTGTTTCAAGCCGTCCCGATGCTTTGGACCATTCAGCATTTACGTAACTTATGTGCCCCCTAATACTATATGGATTCTCGTCTGTTTTGAGAATTGAACACCCTGCTCGCATGATCAGCAAGAAACATTACAACTAAGACTGCTACAATGATGCTTATGAAATGTTTACAATGAATATAGGAAATAAAAGAGACATGCGGTTGATCACTTAATTGCGACGATTTTCTTAATTCATTGACGCTTAAAGAGATTTCAAGTACGAAGATTCATAATCTAATTTCACAATACAATTTACTGTTTTTATTTTTCTTTTATTTTTCCTGTTCATTTAACCATTCATATTTGTGTCCCTATTAGCCCTCTTCGTTATACATGGCAATCCGTTCTAAGTCCATACCTGTCTTCACATAATTATAAATTTGATATGGTGGAAGACTGTGTTCTTGTGAAATCGACTGCTACGCGTTTAACTTGACACATCCTTCGAAAATTTTGTCCGACGGGATTGTTTCAAGCCGTCCCGATGCTTTGGACCATTCAGCATTTACGTAACTTATGTGCCCCCTAATACTATATGGATTCTCGTCTGTTTTGAGAATTGAACACCCTGCTCGCATGATCAGCAAGAAACATTACAACTAAGACTGCTACAATGATGCTTATGAAATGTTTACAATGAATATAGGAAATAAAAGAGGCATGCGGTTGATCACTTAATTGCGACGATTTTCTTAATTCATTGACGCTTAAAGAGATTTCAAGTACGAAGATTCATAATCTAATTTCACAATACAATTTACTGTTTTTATTTTTCTTTTATTTTTCCTGTTCATTTAACCATTCATATTTGTGTCCCTATTAGCCCTCTTCGTTATACATGGCAATCCGTTCTAAGTCCATACCTGTCTTCACATAATTATAAACTTGATATGGTGGAAGACTGTGTTCTTGTGAAATCGACCGCTATTTGTTTATATTGACACATCCTTCGATTATTTTGTCCGACGGGATTGTTTCAAGCCGTCCCGATGCTTTGTTCCATTCGGCATTTACGTACTTATGTGCCCTCCAATACTATATGGATTCTTGTCTGTTTTGAGAATTGAACTCCATGATGGCATGATCATCAAGAAACATTACAAATAAGACTGCTACAATGATGCTTATTAAATGTTTACGATGAATATAGGAAATAAAAGAGACATGCGGTTGATCACTTGATGGCGACGATGTCCTTATTTCGTAAACATTCTTAAAGAGATTTCAAGTACGAAGATTCATAATCTAATTTCACAATACAATTTACTGTTTTTATTTTTCATTTATTTTTCCTGTTTATTTAACCATTCATATTTGTGTCCCTATTAGCTGGTTCTTTATATATGTCAATTTCCACTAATTCCAAACCTGTCTTCACATAATTATAAACTTATTCTGGTTGAATAATGCGTTCTTGTGTAATCGAATGCAATTTGTTTAGCTTGACACATCCTTCAATGATTTTGTACACTTGAATTGTTGCAAGCCGTCCCGATGCTTTGTTCCATTCGGCATTTACGTACTTATATCCCCTCTAATACTATATGGATTCCCGTATGTTTTGAGAATTGAACTCCATGCTCGCTTGATCAGCAAGAAACATTACAAATAAGAATGCTACAATATGCTTATGAAATGTTTACAATGAATATACCAAATAAAAGAGACATGCGGTTGATCACTTGATGGCGACGATCTGTTTATTTCGTAAACATTCTTAAAGAGATTTCAAGTACGAAGATTCATAATCTAATTTCACAATACAATTTACTGTTTTTATTTTTCAGCTAATTTTTCCTGTTTATTTAACCATTCATATTTGTGTCCCTGTTAGCTGGTTCTTTATATATGTCAATTTCCACTAATTCCAAACCTGTCTTCACATAGTTATAAACTTATTCTGGTTGAATAATGCGTTCTTGTGTAATCGAATGCAATTTGTTTAGCTTGACACATCCTTCAATGATTTTGTACACTTGAATTGTTGCAAGCCGTCCCGATGCTTTGTTCCATTCGGCATTTACGTACTTATATCCCCTCTAATACTATATGGATTCCCGTATGTTTTGAGAATTGAACTCCATGCTCGCTTGATCAGCAAGAAACATTACAAATAAGAATGCTACAATATGCTTATGAAATGTTTACAATGAATATACCAAATAAAAGAGACATGCGGTTGATCAATTGATGGCGACGATCTGTTTATTTCGTAAACATTCTTAAAGAGATGTCATGTACGAAGATTCATAATCTAATTTCACAATACAATTTACTGTTTTTCTTTTTCATTTATTTTTCCTGTTTATTTAACCATTCATATTTGATATGATCATGCATGAGGTATTCTATAAACATTGAAAGTTGATTGCAGTTAAAAAGGTTACGTGTCCTTTTATCCAACTTAATACCAAGTGTATAAAATCCCACACCAGACTATCTAAACACCGGTATGATGAAGTATCATCTTGCCTACCATTCATGGCATGACGCGCGAACGAGATAGAATTACATTATCAGGAAATGACCATGAGTCCGTTAAACCGTCGTTACGTATCTCAAACTCCACATTCACAAGGTCGTTGATTTTCCCCAAGAAAATCTGGAGAAAATATATATTCTCATGCCATCAGTATCAAATGTATCCATGATAGTGAACTTGTTCCATGTCAGACGCTTTGCGGTTAAAAAACGAGGATATGAATACTGTTCTTGAACCTTTTAGATTCTGTGTCTGAAAATCCCCACAACATACTATATTACATGAGCGATGTTTTCAAATAAAAAACAGATGCGACAAAGTTCACTGCACATGCCAAACTCCTCGCAGCATTAAGTTATATATGACATTCAACTGAGGAAACTGGAACGATTAAATACTGGTTTCATTAATGCAACGTTTACTGATAACAATGCTAGTCAGATACCTACATAAGGAGGGATTCCACATAAGTCATCGGTTTTGATCCATATTCATTACAACATTCTAGATGTTAGTCAACTGAGCATCGAGGAACGGATATCAGTAAGTTTCCTTGTTCATAAATATCCTGATAACAAGTCTTATCAGGTGACCAGACATGACAATATCAAAAAAAGACATCCATTTACAATTAACTAAGTTCAGTCCCACTGTTGCCGTTTTTGCCCAAACTGACAGGAAGTATGGGGAACTACCCTTCTCGGCGGATATGTGAGAGCATATCGGCGAAACCCTGTCTCATCTCGGCGAATCCTTCATTCATACGCACTTCTAGCCGCTCGAGACGCACATTTAACGCATGAATCGACCCCTCACCTAAATTATCCACCCCTGGTAGACCTGCAGCTTCGGACGGCCCTGCCCCTGAAGGTTGATATAATGTAGGATCTTCTATATCATCCTCATCATTATCCAACTCAACGGAAGGGATGTGGGACTTGGACTTTTCAAGTGTGAAGCGATCTATCTTCTGCTTGGGAATTAAAATGTCTTCATTGGGTTCGGCCAACTTACCCATGTCCACGAGCAGTTTGGATACTAGACCTGGGAAGGGGAGTGCCGTGTTTTGAGGTGCATTGTGAACCTTTGCCATTCCGCGATATACCGCAAGAGGGATGTCGACTTTCCTTTGAGTCCCAATGCAGTAAAGGAGGTACCCATCCTCCTTTGTGACCCTTTTGCTAACTTTGGGACTGACATTGTGCCGGATGAAAATGGATAGCAAACGATATGAATCGGTGAGCTTATGATGGGATATGTCACCACCAATCCAAGCGATAGGCTTTCCTGTCAACACTTTAGCTACCAGATTATAATTGATTTGACGGTTGCCCAAAATCGGGAAGTGTGCGCCTGCGACGCGATCAATTTCCAAAAGTTGACTTAGAAGATCAGGTGTAATTATCAGTTCATTACCTCGCACAAAGGTCTTGAACGAATCGTCTGAAACTTCGTGCATGTTTGAGTAGAACTCTCTGACCCAATTGACCACTATCTGGTATCCATGCTCATACAGTGTAAGCCATCTTCTCTCACGCATCCACATCGCAAAATCAGTATCATCTAGTTCATTGTACATGACGATTCTCTCGGGCACAACAGAACGATTATGGAACTTGTTCATGTATGAAATTTGACCAGCTTCACTCATAAACCGCGACCGATCATAAGTTGGGCGTTGACATGCTTTCTTCTTTTTTGGGGCCATCTCAATTATCAATACCTGCAAGAAAGTCCATTTCTATATCAATCAAACTAAGTTGGTTAAAGGTTAAGAATACGGCAACACATTCCATTTTAAATGTAAAATAGAAGTTAGATATCACATGGTAGACATGGCACTTAAAAGGTTTTAGAAGGTAAAGAAAATGACAACAATATGAATTTATTCCAGTTTAATTTATGAAATAATATGGATCCGTCACAGGCATAGTGTCTCTTTTTGACATACTACACTTATCACACGATAGTTTCACCCTTTATTTGACCACAGTTTCATACAAGCTGATCATGAATGCAAAGCCCGCTTACATCCTAGAAGCCTTACTCATAAATGCTACTAAATGAGTTTCCAATGGGGCCAATTTCAAAATGCAAACAAGAATGTAGTTGCTAAACTTGGAGGAGATGTTTATGGAATGGGGTTTAGGTATTAAGATTTAAGGAAAGTGGATTGCAGTTGGAGTTTGTTTGTTTAGTGTTTAAGGTTTTCCATATTTCGAGATAGAAGAGGTGGATAGATTGATATAGATAGAGAGACAATGTGAGAGGGTAAAATACTTGCTTGGCCTGCTTTGGATCTATCGAAGACAGAGGAGAACAATTAGATCCAAGGGGAATGGTTGTTTGATTTCTAAAACTTTGGACGGTGATCGACTTGCATGGTGTCGGATGGCATCTAGGCCATATCTCTCAAGTGAGTTTTTCCAAATCCGCGTGGGGTGGACGCACCATGTGCCAGACATGTGGGTTCGCATATGTTGTAGAGAGAGAGGGATCATTACCTTGTATGAAATTCGTCTCCCGATTCGTTCCTGTTGTCTTCGACGCGCCGCAATAGATCACTCGTCTGGAGTGAGAATAGCAGATGGAGGGCCCAAGTGTAGGATGGTTATGACGGAACCATGGTGAAAATAGGCACAAGGAACATGGGAAACGAACTAGGGTTTTTCGGATCTACTGTCACTTGGGGGTTTTTCATACCTAAATAATACTAGCATTTGCCTCCTCGATCTGTGGAGTGAATCAAATCCAAGTAGGACGTTGGCCATATTGACCGGTATTAATAAAACCAGGACGGGGAAAATGGAGGGTTCGAACCAATACAACGGTATTATTTTGACCCAGATAGCTTTAGTTAGAACCCTATATACAAAGGTTCGAACCCTATTTACTAAGGTTCGAACCTAATGTGTCTCTGTTTTTTGGCACAGATATGCACGTAATTGAGGGTTCGAACCCTGTTTACAAAGGTTCGAACCTTATGTCTCTCTGGTTTCTGGCCCATAATAGGAAAACATGTAGGGTTCGAACCCTCTCTACAGAGGTTCGAACCTTTCATTCTTTTTTTTGGCCCACAAATGCACCTAACACAGGGTTCGAACCTTGTTTACATGGGTTCGAACCTACTGTCTTTCTGTTATTTGGCCCAGATATACAAGTAATTGAGGGTTCGAACCCTGTTTTCAAAGGTTCGAACCTAATGTCTCTCTGGTTTCTGGCCCAGAATAGCAAAACATGGAGGGTTCGAACCCTGTTTACAATGGTTCGAACCTTTCATTCCTCTTATTTTTGGCCCACAAATTCAATTATAGCAGGTTCGAACCCTGTGTACCAGGGTTCGAACCTTATGTGTCGCTGGTTTCTGGCCCATAATAGAAAAGACAGCAAGGTTCGAACCCTGTTAACAAAGGTTCGAACCCTTGTAAACCTCTGTTTTTTGGCACACAAATGCACCTAACACACGGTTCGAACCTTGTTTACATGGGTTCGAACCTACTGTCTCTCTGTTTTTTGGCCCAGATATACACGTAATTGAGGGTTCGAACAATGTTTACAAAGGTTCGAACCTTATGTCTCTCTGGTTTCTGGCCCATAATAGGAAAACATGTAGGGTTCGAACCCTGTCTACAAAGGTTCGAACCTTTCATTATTTTTTTTGGCCCACAAATGCACATAACACAGGGTTCGAACCTTGTTTACATGGGTTCGAACCTACTGTCTCTCTGTTATTTGGCCCAGATATACAAGTAATTGAGGGTTCGAACCCTGTTTACAAAGGTTCGAACCTTTCATTCCTCTGTTTTTTGGCCCAGAAATGCACCCAACACACGGTTCGAAGCTTGTTTACATGGGTTCGAACCTACTCTTTTTTTACGGCCAGATATGCACGTAATTTAAGCTTCAAACCCTATTCATAAGGGTTCGAACCTTATGTGCATCTGTTTTCTGGCCCAGATAGCAAAACATGTAAGGTTCGAACTCTGTTTACAGAGGTTCGAACCTATTTCTGTCTGATTTTGGCCCACAAATGCACATAACACAAGATTCGAAAGCTGTGTATGATGATTCGAACCCAATGTATACCTGGTTTTTGTCCCAAAATATGCACGCAGATTGAAGGCTTCATACTGTTTAACAGACGCTTATACTATTTAATCCATATTTTTTTGATGATTTTTCGTATTTTTTGGCATTGTAATGGAAGCTCGCAGTTTCATTTTATTTTCACCGCACAGTCAATATTTGGAATCAAATGTTTTATCTGCCTCCTGTTTGACTCATATCAGGCGAGAATTTACTCTTTTATATATCTTTTTCGAATGTGTTCTTGATCTTTCAAACATGAAATATGATTGAACATAAAAGACATGACTTCCTATTCACGCCATAAATGGAACTTAGCTCACACCAGAAATGGATAAGAGATTTGTATTCATGAATGCAAATGTCAGCCCTTCTATGCAGTTGCTGTTACTAATTGAATATAATGCAATGGAACCTTTTTGATCAACACAAATGTCACTTCTATATATTTATATCCATTCCAAATGTTTACAGCTTATCTACATAGATATCAACTGTTACAGATTCAAAAAAAAAAAAAAAAAAAATTTAAACTCCAATGCGTACGTTCATGACTTTCAAATTGGGTAAAGCTCTCGCACAATTTTTGTTTCATAAATAACATGTTTAACTCGGTATCCCACAGTTTGAAGTAATCAAGCCTTGGTTGCATATCATAAATGTCAACAAATCCTTCATTGCTCTGCGTACCACCAGCATGAACAACCACAACACGAACAAAATAGTCATCAACAGACGACCCCAGCATCAACCCCATCAATCCACAGGTAACCCAGCCCTCCCTGTTCCTTCCAAAAGTTATTGTAACACAAATATCTCTTTAACTTTCTCTCGAAGGTTTTCTTTTCTCTGATATTCTCACAGTTTGAACCCCCTTGGATGGTGCGGTTGAATATTCAACATATAGTGCTCGATGTACAGCTTTTCAAATTGTACTAAAATTTGATCCGTACCACCACCATGTGTCTTCATGCAAAATCCATTAGGCATGTTTTATCTTACTCCGCATGCATCACATCTCTAATTTTCATCCCCCGAAGAATCGTTGTTCGGATTCAGCTGCCTCCTCACATCCCACCGGGCGAATTGATCTTTATAGATGTCACTAACTATCTTGGCACGATAGTAGTACATGTCGCTCTGCCCGAACAACATTGCCCGACCCAATGCGATGTGCTGCGCGTAAGCCATGACAAATATCCCACAATCGACGCTGAGACAAAATTTCCAAAATTATTTTAGAAAGAATGTGCAATTCAATGGGTTTTATGAAGCTTACGAAAAAATGACCATGAAACGAAATCTCAATTTTTAAACAAGCTTAACCTGTTTGTCTGCATGGGACAATCCATTTTATGTCTCGTCCATACAGTGGGATCATTCCATCCATATTGCATAAATCGATCATTTATCCATGTTAGCTGTAAAAAACACGATCATGACAATCAGAATTAGATGTTCCATACGATAGTTATACCAATTAATGTTAGAGCATGGATTCGTCATTGATATTAGCTTACGTAGTTTTCGGCAAATGGATAATCTCCGGCGCGTGTCATGCTGTTATAATATTCCCATCTTCGTTCGTTGACCCGTCCAACTAGGAGGAAGAAATGCATTTGATGCCACACTGGGAAGAACAACAGATCCTTATCGGCAATGCTTTCGAGGAAGGCTTGGCTAAAACAACTTTCAATGAGTTTTTCGCTCGTTTGTTCATGCACATACCAGTCCTGCAGGGGCAAGGTTATAAACTGTAAACAATCCAGGTGGAACGAATCAACTAGATGAGAAATTGTTGCATTCCTTTACATAACACTTACCGACAAAGCACATTCAAAAAAATATGAGGATGGTGCCTGTGTCTTTAATAATTCAAACCAATAGTGCATGGTCTGCAAACATCAAAGAGGTCAAAGGATGGCGGTGGAACAAATTGAACAAAACAGAAGTGTTACAGCCAAAATACAAAATCAAGTAGGGAAATGTGCCACAAACCCAGTTGTCCATCCATGCTCCCCTGAGAACCGCATCCATGTTGTTGGCGGTCACAGGTGTACAAAACTCATTCAATTTCGCCATCCTAGTGGTAGGCGGCACAGAAGTGAAGTTAATAAAATAACAAAGCACAAGTAACTTGACAAAGGGGTACATGAGAGTTGGAAAATACCCCGTCTTATTAGCAAATTCATTCCGAAATACGGTGAGGATCTGTAATTCTTCAATCGTTAGCTTATATTGTGGATTCCTCATCCAGGCTCCAGTAGTGTAATCAACCATCCACATTGGGGGCTTCGGCTCTCTATAACGTGCTTTGACATTCATGATCAAAGATGAGATTTTGCTGAATGGGGACATACCTATGCCAAGTTTTGCACAATCCGGAATTGGTGTACTAGAGCTAACAGTTGATGACCAGGGGCTGGATGTGAAAGGACTAATGGAAGTTCTTGGCTGGGTGGGGACCCTGACTTTTATAGGGGAATTTGGAACCAAATGGGATTGGAATAAACGAGGACTCCTCCGTGGTGACAATGATGATGGACTTGATGCTCCTTCGGAGGTTACGGGTTTCACTGGACTTGTGGATTTCATATCAACTGGAGGTTTAATATAAATTCCATTGAGGCGTTTGGATCTTCTGGGGCTTTCTGCTGACTTTGTACGTTTGGGCTTGTTTGGGTCATCAAGTTTGACTGCTCTCTTGCCTCTTGCTATGCGTTTCTTGGATGTTTTGATGATTTCTTCTTTCACATCATCTCCCATGTCCACCTATTGAATAAGTAGACAAGTCAATACCAAATTGTGCCCAATTGAACTGAATGCTAGTATGAAGTTGAGTTAATATATAGGATACCTTCAGGGATGAATCAGCTAAACATGCGGTGTCTGAGTCGTCCAAATTTCTTGACTGAAAAGCAGATACACATGCATCATTTAACTGGGAAACTTCAGATTTGACTCCGTCAATGAAGCTCATAAAATCACTTGATTTTCCCTCCAAAGCATATGCCTGATCACATGATGCCAGGAGCCGCGCAGTGTACTTCAAGATCTAAATTGGTCAAGGAGGAAAGAAGATTACAAAGTTAGAATCAATTCAAAGACAGTTGAGCCCGGTGAACCCGGTGAATTTAACAATTGCTAGCAAGGGAGAAAAAATCATTTTTTACCTGGGACGAAACAATGCTTAGTCCAGCTTGTACGTTTCCGCCGTCAGGACGACCGATGCGTAGCCGGGTGATGCTTCTATACCACTTAAAATACGCTTCATTGTGTGGCCCAGCATCACCATCATCCCCATAAGTTATGGCATCCATCCGTTTGTTCCAAACACCAAAATATACCGCACGTAATCTCTCTCGTTTATTTTCTCCAACTGGTAGTATCTCAGTTCGCAGGAACGGCCTTTGGAAACGGGGTGGCACAATTTGTTCTAAGCCAAACTGTTTCATCACCCTCTCCGGATTGTGCCGCTCCACAATCCAATAACAAATCAAAACAGTATTTGACCTGAAAAGAGGTACATCTGCATTGTCGATGTAGTCCGACAGATTTTCATAATGGCTATATGGCTGCCAGTTGAACTGAAAGAACATAGAAAAATGAATTCGTCAATAAATTGAAATATTAACCAGCTAATAATCAACAAAATTACTTGAGTGTATATTCAAACATCAGCACCGGCATAGCATTGACTGATTGTTGTAAAATCATTTTTACTTACGCCATCAATTTCCATAATATCCAGACGTTGCCTGGCTTCTTCAACTTTGGTCTGGAAGTGATGGGACCTTAATCTATTGTACCACGTAAGGATAAGAGGAAACTCTACATCCGTGTCCCAATCACTTCTCCTACGAATAGGCCTGCCAATTGTCATTCGCGAATATGCCCATACCTGGACATGGGACCACATAATCACGTACACAATTAACAAAAAATAAAATATTAAAAAAGCCGGACGAACACAAGAATATCCACTCTACTCTTTTACCTGCAGTAGTTTTAAAGGACCAGTTATGGTCTTTACAGGTTTTCGTTTGGCCTGGCATATGGCAACCTTCGAAAGGCCCCTATATAGATTTGCAAGGCAGGCAGTTCCCCAAGACCGCTTCTCAAAATGACGAAATAATTCAAGAATGTGAGCCGGAGCCTTAGTACCCGAAGAGGTCCAAAAAATCTGACCTGCAACGAGACAAAACAAGAAAGCACGTGTCCGCCTTGCGTCTTGGTCTCTTGGTCTGTTCTTGGGCATTTCCGCAAAATTGTCTCTCAGCCATGTGAACTTAATTTGGGTACCATAGCAGTCGTAGTTCACATCCGGAGCCAATCCTAGCAACTCTTCGCATATTTTGACCATGGAGAATGTATTGGCGAAGGTCTTCGAATTAACAGGCAGACCATCAATTGGGAGGCCATAAATGTAGGCGACGTCCTCCAATGTTATTGTGGCCTCCCCACAATTTAGATGAAAAGTATTTGTCTCTGGCCTCCACCGCTCTACCAAGGCAGTGATTAGGCCATGATCTAATTCTATTTTTTTTATCCTCGCCAGCTGCTCTAACCCCGCCTGGCGAATCAGCTCCCACATATTATCGCTTATTTCCCAGGTGTCATGGTTTGGTGTTGGGATACATCGAAGTGGGCCTGCTTCCTGCATTTAATACATGATAGAGAATCAATCATAATTGACATGGCATTGTCGCCCAAACTGAACGATGTACCACAAATTTATACACATCTTATACTAACCTTGCCCAGCCAGATCTGTTCTGAAATATGTCTGGGTTGTTCATATAAGATGGATCTATCAAGAGGACCAACCTGAAAGTTCTCCATCTAATATACTTTTTGCAACTGTAAGAAAAGCACAAAGAACATATCAAATATCGAAGACACCTTAAATGAGGTTAACATTAGAAAACACTAAATTTTGTGTTTGAATATATGAGAGAACTATATTTAATGATTAGAATCAGGACAAACCATTTGTTTTTGTAGGAATGATGAGATATGTGAGCTCCTTTATAACAAATATATTGGATATTTTGTCTTTTTATGCTACGAAGATTCTATACTAGCTGATATTAAGTTGAGGTGTAAGTTGACTTTATGAGTTATTGATTTAATGATTACAATCCATAGGTTGAATGTTGTGTCTGGAAAAGTAACGATATCGTTACCAGTATGTTTTAATCTTTTTCTTGCTCCTTGTGCAACAACTCTCAAATGAAGAATAAATTCGAATGAGATGCGCAAACAGGGGTCCATATCTAACAACTTCACGTTAAGCTCACATTTTCAATTGTTTAAACATAAAGGTATCGTTATCATACTTGTTAGATTCAAAAATGTAATATTAAATTATTTAAAAATGTGAGATCGCGTTTGCAACCCATATTCAACACAATGAATGATATTTTTGTCGGAAAAAACAAAATGTGGTCGAAAACTTACAAATAATTATAACGATATCGTTATGTTTAAACTTAATCATATTTTCGATGTGTGGAAACATGAGTATTTCTTAATGTTTAAACAACTCAGAATAAAATATATCTTCTTGTTTTATCGATTAAAAAGAAATTTATTAAGATATTATAAATGATGGTAACGATATCGTTAGCAAAAATTATAGTCAAGCTATAAAAATCAAGTGCGTATGACAAGGAAAGCAACATAATATCATGTTAAGCATGTAAGTCACCCCTAAAATGCCATTTTATCTAATTATTCTTTTATTTCTTGTTCATGATAATTGCTCTAAGGTTGATCTAGAGAATTTAGCCTGTTCTTCACGTAGAGGGGTGATATAGTCGAATTTTTTTTTACTATTTCTTACTTGGCAGTCTTCTAATTTCCTTCAAGTGTAAATCGAGTATATGAGTCCATGATTTAATGAGCGACAATCAAGGACTAGATGTTGTTTCTGAATAAGCATCGAATTCGTTACAAGAATGTATGTTTCTTATAAACAATTCGTTTTGCAACTATTATAAGTGGATGAACTACGGAATGAGATGCACAACGGGTGATCCACATACAACGACATAAGTTGAAGTAAATCTTTTCAACGTATTATCATAACGATATCGTTATCACAATCTATAGACTTTCCATAATCTGTTCGTCTCTAACAATAAATCTTACAATATTTTGTTTAGTGACATGTATAAAATATGTATGATCTTATGTTTGCAAATGATTCATGTAAAGAAATCATGTGATTCATTTGTTCACTATTGTTTCACAGCGTTAAAATGTCGATCAGTTTTTCGTGAGCCTGACTCATTATTTAGGCACCAACTCATCGCATGATTGTCATGTTGTCTCGTTTGAGGGAAAGAAAACATCGCAACGAAAAACATATCAAATAGTTATAAAGATAAAGCTGACTCTAATTTTTATTCCATTTTTCTTTGAGTTGAATATTGGGTCTTTGTTTTTGTTGAAGCACCTCAATCTAAACTTTATCTTCTTCTCTTACTATATGCAAAAAGTTTGAATGAAGAAACTTTAAATGAAAGTAACGATGTCGTTACGAAATATCAATGTTACGTACATGACTCTTTTTCGCATCCGAAGGAAATCAACTGAATATAATGTTAGGCATGTGAGTCACCCCTTAATACGCTGTATCCACCACTGGATTTTATTTCGTAGACATATGATGGATGAGAGATCAATCCCATATATCATGTAGAGATGGGATAAGGAATTATTCCTTTTTATGCTATTTGTTAAAAAGTATTTAAGTTTTTGTGTAAATCGACTATATGAGTCCTTGCTGTAATGAGTTCATATCGAAAAGTTGAGATTTAAATCTGATAAGGTAACGATATCGTTATAAGGTAAATTTGTTTCTTAACTTTATTTTGCTTTACAACTAGAACATAAGTAGTAACTTAGTGTGCCGATGCGCATACATGTATCAAGATATGATGACATCTCTTTAATATCACCCTTTCAATATATCATCATAACGATATCGTTATGATGATCAAATGAATTTTCATACTTTTCGCATATCCAACATTGAATTGGCAATATATTTGTAACGACATCCAAACAATATGTCTACTCGTAAGCTTGTAATTGACGTTCGCAATACGAAATATAATCAACGAGGTACAGCTTGTAATAGTGTCATGCATAATTAATCTCATGAAGCCAAGTGTAACTTACTCCATATCTCCTCGATATCATTACTACATGAAAAAGCAAGTTTTTTATCTTAATCGATTACAAAACCTACATATTATTTGAAGAAATGATAAGAAATTTAAATCAAGTCGTTGTGCCAGACAGTCAATACACATTTCACTAGAAAGTCGTGGATGTCTATAAAACTTTCGTACTCGTCCACATGATTCGGAAAGAATTGAGCTTTATAAGAATAGAGGTCTTATAAATGTTGTACAATGCGTCTTTTAATTATGATACATGATTAAGGCTTATATATGACTTAACAATATACTGTATGAGAATAATCTATCGATTTAGTTTGACATGATCAACAATGAATAATAAATAGACGTAATACAAGTTTTGACCTTTACAAGTTATAAACAATACTATAATGAATCCAGCCTCGCCCAATTTTATCTTTAGGAGCGACAAATGTAGAAGAATTACTAATAGGAGGTTTGGACAAGATAGAAGTATCACCTATCAAGGCATGATGTGTAAACTGATGGACCAATGTCAGGACCCACAAAACAATATTATAGACCATGAAAAGCATAATTCATCAATGCGGTGTTTGGTATGCGAATGAAAAAATTATTTATCAGTGATACAATGTGTTTTTTTTTTGTTGCTTTATGAATCTCGAAATAAAGTATACACTTTTTTAGCTTTTGTCACAAAAAATTTATGTCAGAACTATACATGATGATAACGATATCGTTATCAAGTAGTGAAGCAACATTCAAAATTCTCGTTCGTCTGGGTCGGAATTGAAGTTCGTATAGAGTTAGACGTGCATTGTTACCTCACTACGTTGTTTTATCACATTTCCTTATGTTTCGCAATGTCGTTTTTCTATGATGGGCACGGGATGTGAAAACAATGATCATGCAGAGAGAAAACCCAAATATTTTGATTTTCTATCAAACAACTTGACTTCTAATATTAAGTTGTAGTGTGATCCATGAATTAATAACCATTTCCATTTTTTTCTATATACAATTCTTATGCTTTGGTTCGTGGTTTAACTTTTCCGCACTTTAGTCATGACACAGGGTCAAGTTGCGTTTTACTCTGAGGTGGATCTCACATAACATATTAAAGAACAATAAGAAAGATGGTGTTTGTAGATCTTATATTTTAAAAGTGCATTAGAGTATACTATGGTGGATTGAAAACCAAAGGAAATAAGTCCAAAAAAATATAGACCAATACTATCATCACTAATAGGAGGTTTGGACAAGATAAAAGTATCAACTATCAAGGCATGATGTGTAAACTGATGGACCAATGTCAAGACCCACAAAACAATATTATAGACCATGAAAAGCATAATTCATCAATGCGGTGTTTGGTATGTGAATGAAGAAATTATTTATCAGTGATACAATGTATTTTTTTTGTTGCTTTATGAATCTCGAAATAAAGTATACACTTTTTTAGCTTTTGTCACAAAAAATTTATGTCAGAACTATACATGATGATAACGATATCGTTATCAAGTAGTGAAGCAACATTCAAAATTCTCGTTCGTCTGGGTCGGAATTGAAGTTCGTATAGAGTTAGACGTGCATTGTTACCTCACTACGTTGTTTTATCACATTTCCTTATGTTTCGTAATGTCGTTTTTCTATGGTGGGCACGGGATGTGAAAACGATGATCATGCAGAGAGAAAACCCAAATATTTTTATTTTCTATCAAACAACTTGACTTCTAATATTGTCGAAGTAGTGTGATCCATGAATTAATAACCATTTCTTATTTTTTCTATATACAATTCTTATGCTTTGGTTCGTGGTTTAACTTTTCCGCACTTTAGTCATGACACAGGGTCAAGTTGCGTTTTACTCTGAGGTGGATCTCACATAACATATTAAAGAACAATAAGAAAGATGGTGTTTGTAGATAAAATAAGTCCAAAAAAATATAGACCGATACTATCATCACTAATAGGAGGTTTGGACAAGATAGAAGTATCACCTATCAAGGCATGATGTGTAAACCGTTTGGACAATGTCAAGACCCACAAAACAATATTATAGACCATGAAAAGCATAATTCATCAATGCGGTGTTTGGTATGCGAATGAAAAAATAATTTATCAGTGATACAATGCGTTTTTTTTGTTGCTTTATGAATCTCGAAATAAAGTATACACTTTTTTAGCTTTTGTCACAAAAAATTTATGTCAGAACTATACATGATGATAACGATATCGTTATCAAGTAGTGAAGCAACATTCAAAATTCTCGTTCGTCTGGGTCGGAATTGAAGTTCGTATAGAGTGAGACGTGCATTGTTACGTCACTACGTTGTTTTATCACATTTCCTTATGTTTCGTAATGTCGTTTTTCTATGATGGGCACGGGATGTGAAAACGATGATCATGCAGAGAGAAAACCCAAATATTTTTATTTTCTATCAAACAACTTGACTTCTAATATTAAGTTGTAGTGTGATCCATGAATTAATAACCATTTTCATTTTTTTCTATATACAATTCTTATGCTTTGGATCGTGGTTTAACGTTTCCGCAATTTAGTCATGACACAGGGTCAAGTTGCGTTTTACTCTGAGGTGGATCTCACATAACATATTAAAGAACAATAAAAAAGATGGTGTTTGTAAATCTTATATTTTAAAAGTGCATTGGAGTATACTATGGTGGATTGAAAACCGAAGGAAATAAGTCCAAAAAAATATAGACCAATACTATCATCACTAACAGACTAATACTATCATCACTAACATGGTCATTTTAATATTGTATAACATTGCTTACCGAGTACAGACGCACCATAGGGGTGTCAAAACAACAAAAAAATTAATGGTGACTTTATATTGAGATGGATAATCAATAAGGAAGACTCACTACTTCAATCAAAATGTAGTTTTACGAATGTTAAAATAACGATATCGTTACCACTATTTATACGTTTTTTGATTAACTTTTTTTTTCTACATTCATAATATGACAGAATTTACAATGGGGTGCATAAAAACTCGACATAAATGAATGGGCTAAATCCCTAGATTGTCCAAAGGGCCTACGATCTAATCCGGCATAGCTTCGATGTAAACCTTACATTAAACCCTTCTTTAATTGAGCTCGTTCTGACAAGGTAATGCAACAATTAACTATGATGAACATGTAGAAATCTCACTTTACTACTCTCTCAACTGCTACTCTCTCATCTAATACGGAGATCAAAGTCGATATTGTTTACCCCCGAATTGAACACTGATGTTGAAGGTGTAGGTGAATCTTATCTTTTAACTCCCTTATTCTATGCCCTTAACAAGATACGTTGCAGAGAACTCTCATGATTTAAAAAACGAACAAACGAAGAGAAAAAATAGTCTAATAATATCATCAATAACATATAAGTGAGAACATGTACACACTATTTAAACAAATCCACACCCATTAAGGAGGTGTAGTAGTAGGGACTTGAATTTGCATGTAAGACTAAACATTATACAAGTATTAAAAGATGACGTAAGAATTATGTTGAATTAAACCCACGCGCACAACAAATATATGTAGATGTAAAACTTTTTAAAATAAAAAGTAAAAACCACACATAAGAGTATCACCTAGCATTCCTTTATGCAGCCCATTTTCCCATATAGACTTTATCAAAATGGAATAGATCAATTAATTAAAAGATGCTCTAGATTTGAAAAATATTTAAAGACAGGACAAAGACAATATGGAAACTTGTAAAATCCATGATCTTTGTTGCTATATGAGCATCCACAACATCTACTTGAATTAAAAACCGTATGTGTAGGAAATCAATTTCGAATAATGTTAGGCCTGTGATTTTTCCTTGGTTACATGCAATGCAATGAACTATCTTGAATTAACAACCAATCTAATGAAAAAAAAAAAAAAAACAATACGCTATTACTTTTATCAATAACATATCATTGAGATATTGTATCATTTTGTTCGAACAATTCAACTCCCATCAAAGAGGTTTGCTAGCAGGGAGTTGAATTTGTATTTGAGAAAAAAAAAAAAACAAGAAAAAAAAAAGAAAAAAGAAACAAAACAAAAAGGCTAGTAGACATAACCCAAGTAGTAAAACCTCACATAAGAATCATGCTGTACACAACCGGTGACACAACCGCTGTAAACAACAATTACATCTAGATGGGCCAAACTGACAAGAAAATATATATATATATATATATAAATAAAAGACATGAGAAGAATAAAAATTTATAGACATGCACAGCCTATTTTCATGACAATTCCACAATAATCGTATCAAAGGATAATGAATATCAGAAAAAAAAATCACATAAGAATATTCTTACCATCACGCTCAAAGAAACCAATGTATATGAACTAAACAAATCCACATTACATACATAATAATAGTAACAGGCCAGACTCCGCCTAGTATTGTACAAACCCTACACACAACAAAGGTAACCTTTGTTTCCAACCAAATTTTCAAACTAGAACACTCACACAACCTGCACTAAAATCAAGCTAGATCCCTGGTTCTTTCAATTTACACAGATAAATCAATACCACCACATGAGGTAAGGGTACAAACACAATATATATAGATGGATGTCATAACATGACTTATGATTTGTTGGAGACAACTCCTGCATAACCCCCTGCACCTAACATAACGAAATATCCAAAATACTCATCAAATAATCTCCCAAAAAAAGATGAGAAATTTATACACAACCATAAACCTTGTAATTTGAATCCCAAGAAAGTCCAATTCCACCATTATCTGAACCTCACATTCATCATCTCTATAATCCATCTTATATCATTCATCCCTGTCACCGAATTTTTTTTTTTTTTTCTAATTAAAGCACTAACGCACTCGTCCTAATCGCACATAATCTACGCTAGAATCAAGCTCGAACCCTGGCTGTTTCCGCGGGGGATAAAACAATACCACCGCATGAGTAGAGATGGTGACAACAAATCTTCGCCCTTTTAAAAATGGTTTTCTCCATCCAAGTGAAACATGGTGGAGATATAGCATTAGAGGATAGTATTGAATCTACATAGTGGTATTCTCTATATGAAGTAGAGGAGATTCCAGTAGTAGTCATCTTCACCTCAGCCAAGTTGGCTTTTAGAGATATTTCAAACATTCCAAATATCATAGTAAAATTCAAACACAACAGACGTGCCTCCCTTTCCAATTTCGTTGTATGAAATTGATGGAACACCTTTAAGCAACAAAACACTACAGCCAGGGTTGAGATTGATGTACTGATATTGGAGTTTGGTATAGGAATGAGGTACTAAATTAACATATTAACACAGAGATTGGGTTTTATTCTTTCTACTTCCAGACAACTACGGCTATTGGGTTTTTTTCTTTCTACTTCCAGACAACTATGGTTATTTATCTGCAAATATCCCAAACCAAATCCCCTCTGCCTGCCGAACCAAACAATTCCAGCAGTCATTATAGATAATGAAGTTGTATAGATAATGAAGCTGAAAACAAAACCAAAAAAGAAATAGAGAGAAGGTACCAGATATAAGAGCCAAACAAATCAACTTGGGTAATTGAAGTTTTTGTTGAAATCACAAATGGGGGATGGTCTTTACCTCAGTCAGAAATCCACCAGAGGATCCGGTCGCAAGATCTTCGAAACCAGGGAGAGGGTATGAAGCGCAGTAGTGGAGACGCAGGGAGGGGATGAAGCGCAGTTGCGGAGACGCAGGGAGAGGGGAAAGAGAACAGGGAGAGGAGAGGGATAGGGACGGCAGGTACCGAGACGCAGGGAGAGGGGAAGAGATAGCAAGGGAGCAGGGAGGGAGAGGGAATGAGCACAGGATCGAGCGGAAATGCGCGGGAAAGGAGAAAGATGAGAGGATTTAGGGCTATGAATATGACGATGTCGTCCGAAATAGGGGAGGGTAAAAGAGTAAAAATTCGCAGTACGAACACCAATATCGTCATTTGCATGTATTTGACACCAAAACAGTATAATACGAGTATACCAACACTTTTTTGGTAAAATTCCCTATAATGAATGTGGGATCTAATGGTTATAGTTTTTTTTGTAACTTTCTCAAAACTTATGAAAAATCGAGGGCTAAGCTTTCACCCTGTGGTTGTGCTTGGCTCCTAGAGAATTTGAACGGTTTGGATCTTGAAAAAGAGCTCACATAAGTGATGGTTGGATAGCTCAATTTTATGCAATTGGTGCACATAGGAAATAGTTTTTTTCCCATGGAAAAATGAAATTGTCTGCATAAATGATTTTCCGTGAATGCTACACAAACCTATATTAACTGTAATTTGCAGTTGCTACATTGATATTGTATTTTAGAGGGCATGTCTGTGCATAACTTATCCAACTCAATAGCCTTACGAACCCAGTTAACTGAATTGACTCATGGTTAGTTAGAACAAGTCCAGTGTTGATGAGCTGGTTGTCACCCCAGATGCACTAGTCTTGTAGGCCCAGAAGTGTTGGACAAGGCCCATAACTCAAGTTTGGTCGAAGATGGACTCTGGAACTTGGATTTGAATCCGAACTTCAATGTGATGAGCATTTGTTCTCCCATCACCACAGAAATCTAATTTTTGATTGAATGGTATTTACCGTTGGATTGGACAACCATGATTGGATTTTTTTTAAATGAACCAAAATTTAACTCTAGTGTTTTTCATGAGCTGAGCCCAGTCAACTTTATATGGTCATTATTTTAAGGAAGGCTTGTGTAAGTGTAAGGAGAAAAGACTCATCAAAGGTTAATTTACTCGGGAGATGTGGATAGGAGGGTTTTCATGTGCCCCTAGGGATTACTTCTCGGAAGAGCTCAGGGCCAAAGGCTCATGGTCTGGGTTGGGTGAGATATTCCCTAGGTTATTAAGAAAAAAAGGATCATCAAAGGTGTCTCTATTTAATATTCGGGCCGGGCTTGAGTTAAAATGTAGAAAACTTGAAGCCCACCCACTCGGTCCAAAGAAGTAGTGTTTTATAGTTTGTTAACTGTTTTTACCCACATAAGTAATCAAAAGCTTGAGAGCGATATAAAGCCCAAACAAGTAATACAAAGCCCAGCTCGACCCGATCCAATTGACTAAATGGATTTGCTCAGGCGTAACATGTTTCACATGGGCCAGCATTTCTGGGCCAAGTCAAACTAGGGTTGGATATGGGCCTGTGTTTCTAAAATTGGACCGGATGGGCTTGTGTTATATTCAAGTCTCCTGTTGCTTAAGAAAAAAAAAAAAGAATGGAAATTAGTGATACCAAGTGCTACAATCCACTCTATTAAACACACGAGAAGATATAATATATTGACATGACTCTACAACTCGAAATATAAGCAAGAATAAGATGACACTCACTCTTGGTACCTTTTTACTATATACATACAGAGAAAACCTATAGACATGGTACCAAATTAGACTTGGATCCATACAAGCTATACACAAGAACGAGATGACAAATTCACGCCCTACCTTGGTTTCTTTCAACCAATCTTTCAAATATCAAATCATCCAATTGGCACAATGTGATGGTTTGGAATGGTTCCAAAGTGCAAAAGCTATGACTTGACAATTTCTTAGACACATTATGCATGTTTGGCCGAGATTGCGGATTGGCACGTATGCATGCAAGTGCTACCACTGCTACGGAGATCACTTCACCTGCAGTCTGAGCAGAGGGAGGTGAGAGACGTTGGTCCAACACATCTTTCAGCAGTATGTTTTGGCTAGTAGAAAAATGTGGAGTGTGGATGAGATCTCTTGGATGCTTTCCCATTAACACTTCAAACGTCAACACCCCAAAGCTATAAACATCACACTTCTCTGTCACTTCCATTGTGTATGCAAGCTCTGTAATAGATTTTTAAAATCATATTATGTGATCAACAGCCGCACAAATTTCCTTTTGCATCTACAATTACCTTCCTACTGAGAAAGAGGATGGGAAAATTTTATATAAAAAGAAAACTTTTAAACACCCTTTTACTTCATCTACTTCTTGAAAACAAAGAACATGTAGTTTAAATTATAAGCAAATGAACCCTTATTTTAACACGGTAGCAGTGTATTTATTAGTGTTTTTAAAGATGGCCAAATTGGTGGATAGGCGAGTTTAGTGTAAACTAGTATGGCTCGCAGAAATGGCCACGCCATTTGAACTATGTACTAGTGATTGAATTAAAAATACTTAAACAAGAAAGTGATACATTAAAATAAATTATTTCAAAACATCTTAAAGGTATTTCACAATGCAATAAAAAAGAAAAACTGTTTAGGTAAAAAAAAAAAGAAGTGAAAATTATAAGCGCAATGTCAAAAGATAAATATTCAAATAAACAAATAACATTACCTGGAGCAGCATATCCATATGTTCCCGCAAGTGAAGACCAATTTGATGAATCAGGCTTTAGAAGTCTAGATGTGCCGAAATCTGAGATGCATGCCTCAAATTCTGAATCTAACAATGTATTGTTTGACGATATATCCCGATGAACTATTGGCCGAGAGCAATCATAGTGCATATACAATAAAGCACTGGCCACGCCTTTCACAACATTGACCCTTTTAATCCAATCCAATTCCAATGCTCTTTCACAGCTCGAGATTCCAGCCAACTTACCCCTTTCCATGTACTCATAAATCAGAAACATGCATTGTTCATGGGAACAAAATCCATACAACTGCACAATATTGCGATGTCGAATTTCTGTCAATGCTTTTATTTCATTATTGAAGCTTTTCTGATCACGTGTGCTCCCTCCTTCCGATGGGTGAAGTCTTTTTACAGCTACTACCTGGCCCGTTGATAGTTCTGCTTTGTAGACACTTCCAAAACCTCCCACCCCAATGCAGTATTTGCCATCAAAGTTCTCTGTCGCTTGGATGATATCATTGTAAACAATCCTTCCATCAAAATCCCATATTGAAAATGCATCACCTTCCTCATTCTTGCAACTGTATTGCCGTATGCCTTGCTCTTCGTTTTAGAAAGAAGAATATCACAATACATGTAAGTAAAAGGAAGATTAACCCGAAAATAGAAAGAGCAATGATGATCACAACTTTGGAGGCTTTTTTCAAATGCCCTTTGTCAATGAAAGTGGAATTACATGGTTGCAAACCTAAGGCATTTCCACATAAACCTTTGTTGTGACTGAGAGCCTCGAATGGTGCTTGTTGAAATACTTTGTTTCTAGGAATAAGGCCCTCCAAATTATTATTGGAAATGTCAATGGACGTCAAGCTGGAGATCTCTTCAAAAGATGATGGAATATGACTAGACAACATATTGTGGGAAAGATTGAGGTTTTCTAACATCTTCAAATTTCCAACTTGTGATGGTATCTCTTTGCTGAATGAATTTTGGCTGAGATCTAAGTTTCGAAGAGTAGCTAGAGTTCCAATTTGAAGTGGAATGCTCCCACTAAAATTATTTCTGCTCAGCTTTAGGGACCATAGCTTAAAGCAACCCATCAACTCTTCTGGAATATGGCCACTCAAGTTGTTCATTGATAGGTCAAAATCCTTCAAGTCTGATAACAACCCAATTTCTAATAGTACATTGCCAGAAAATTCATTATCATTTAAACTCAAGTTGAATAATGAAGACAACCTTCCCATCTCCTTGGGGATCTTGCCAGCTAGACTGTTTGAAGAGAGGTGGAGCACTCCCAGTTGACTCAACTTTCCAAATTCAGATGGAATCTTACCACTGAAGTTATTACCAGATAAATTCAAGAATGTTAAGTTCTTTAATTCTTCCCATTTTGGCAAGAGCTCACCATACAAGTCGTTGTAGCTCAGATCCATATATATTAAACTTGGATAGTATCCGAAAACCTTGGATGTATTTCCCGTGAGATGATTGTTTTGAAGGCGGCCATCATCTAGCCCGCTGTTGAAGACTGAGGCTAGTGCTGTCACCGAGCCTGGTGCTTGAAGATCGAGGCGGGTGCTATCACCGAGCCCGGTGCTTCGAAGGCTGAGGCTGATGCCATCATCGAGCCTGCTGTTGAAGACCGAGGCGGGTACTGTCATCGAGCCTGGTGCTATCACCGAGCTCGGTGCTTCGAAGGCCGAGGCTGTTGCCATCATCGAGCCTGCTGCTTGAAGGCCGAGGCTGGAGCTGTAAGTCCTGGATTCTTACCCTAGAGGGGGGGTGAATAGGATGAGCTATTAATTAGTGACCAATTATGACCAATTTTAACTTATTTAAATTAACTAGTCACTTGTGATGATTGACAACCAAAATGCGGAAGCTTAAACAAACACAATCACCACATAGCATGCACCATCACACAATCATTTTTAGTGGTTCGACCTCAATGCCTACATCCACTACCAGCTTGTGTTCCTACACCCCACCAGATTTCCACTATGTATGCTTTTCAATAGGCTAAGCAATAATCTTTATATTATGCTTTTCAAAGCTTAGCAATAACCTTTACACTATGCTTTTGAAGGCTAAGCAATAACTTCTACAACCATAGGGTTGGTTCTTTCTCTTAGTAGTGTCTAGAATACACTTGGTGGAGATATATTTTTAGCTCAATACAATGCCTCTTAATTAGGCGGATATGAAAGTGAAAAACTAACTCACACAAACACTAAATGAATGCAAAAATGTATACTCAATGTGTATGCATGATGTCCTCATTCATTTTGAAAGTCAAAGCTCATAAATGTATGCCAAAGGCTTTTAAAAGATTTAGCTCATGAAAACATTTATGATTAAGGAGAGAATGCTAATCACATGTTAAAAACAACTTGTAAATGATATACCTATTTATTCCAAACAAGTTGTGAAATTTAAAGAATAAAACATGTGATGCATATGGATTTCAATCAAATTAACAATGTAGCTCAACGTATGTATGCTAAAAGCATTTGAAAGTGTAAAACACACAAAAAGAATTGATTGAAATAAAGGGACAAATCACATGTAATTAAAAATACAACTTGAAAAATGATATACCAATCAAAGCTAAACAAATTGTGAAACATTAAAACAAAATACATGTGATTTGAGAAGTTGTTGAATCCAAAAGATAAGATATATTTGAAAGAGATTTTCTTATGATGAAAAACAACAACTAAAGATTTAACCAAGTATAGGAATCATGTTACATATGATTTCAAAGATGATTCCAAAACAAGATTCATATAGATATACCAATTAGAGTCCTACTTGGTTTGAATCATGGTGGTGCATCCAAAACAATGAATCAATTCAAAATATATACATGTTAAGGGCCCGTTTGGATACATGCAGAATATAATATTTTTAGAATTAAATAGTAGCAGAATCAAATATTGCAGAATATAATAGTGTAATATTATAATATTGCAACATTGTCGCTGTTTGGCATTTTTTCAAAAATGCAACAGATTTTAAACTGAGCTGTTTGGCAGTTGCTGAAGATTATAATATATGCCAAAACAAAGACATCACAGATTTTAGAGTCAAACAAATAATCATATACAAATTTATAGTTTGCCGTCAAAGTTCATAACAAAAGAAATCAAGACGATAATTACAATCCATGATAAAATTTTTATTGATGCTCATGCCGATCTCTTAGCCTTCTAGTGCGAATGCTGTATTCATCTCACATAGCATTTGCAATTGCTTCTCGCATTCTATTGCCCTCCCGACGTCGCCCATCTGTGCTATAATCATCATCTGGTTCATTGATATCCTCCTGTTCAGAAGACTGATTCTCATATTGAAGGTCATACTCTTCAAATATCCAATCTTCACCATTAGAGTGGCTGTGAATGAAATTGTGTAAGGTGCAACATGCAATTATTACATCGGTAACCGTGTCAAATGAATGAGAAGAAGTGTTCTTCAATATTGGAAAGCGATTTTTTATTACACCGAAAACACGCTCAATTGCATTCCGTAAGGAAGAATGGCGAAGGTTGAATAGTTCTTTGGCATCTTGTGGGCCTATACTTCCACGAGCAAACTCTCTCAAATGATATCGCACTCCTCGGTATGGGGCAATGTAATTAGGAGTGTTTCCATATCCAGCATCAACTAGATAATATTTACCTAATGAAATACAAGTAAGATTTTGATTAATAAATAAATGGGATTATTTGATCGAAGCAAAATAAAATGACATACCTCGTGGTACTTTAAAGCCATCTTTCTCTGCGGCCCTTAAAACAACAGCGTCTGATGTTGAACCCTCCCATCCTGCTTGAATATGAATGAACTTCAAATCAAAAGTACAAGCGGCCATAACATTTTGTGATAATAATCCGTGTCGATTTCGATACGGTGCTTGCTTATGGGACTCGACGAACACAGGAATATGTGTGCCATCAATTGCTCCGATACAATCCTATATTACGTAAAATTAATCATTAAACTAATCATAAGTACATTGTCTAAATTAAAAGGATATTATTTACCTTAAAAAAAGGGTAAAAACGCGTATCATTTGCAATTTCTATTGGAACATTGATTGATGGATCACGTATGTATTGTGTTGAAAGAGAAAGTATAGCTTGAAGAACTCCATTGAAATGACGACTGATTGTTTCACCTGAATGTTGAAAACGTTCTTGAACTTGACGATTGACAGCATTATGACCGATCGTGAATAGGAACATTATGAGTTGTTCTTCGAGAGTTATATCTCATGTATCACATAAAAGATTTTTGCTACGAATAACATTGCACGACTTCATAAATATGGGCCTTTCCATACGACAAACTTGTCGAAAACGTTCTAAATGACCAAATAATAATTCATTTACATAAGCAGCACCAGAAAGTGCTGAATCACGACATGGCTTTTTATCAAGATAAGTGTCTATGTACCAACCAGCAACAGCTGCTACAGTAAGCATATTAAGTTTAACCTGCTCCCTTCGACGAGTATTAATGTCATCATTAGACATTATGTTTTTCTTTATAATTTCTGCAATAAAATAAATATTTAGTTTTAATAAATGAAATCCTTCATAGTAAAATCAAATATATATCTGCAAAAAAATAAATACAATATTAAAGACATTCTATTAAGAACCACTAACAAATAATTCAAGCATTGATAAAGTATCATTTGAAGTCACACAATGAATTATTATTAAAAGAGTAATGAACAATGTTTTAAGCATCCTCAAACCCAACTTAAACGACGCAATGAAGCATTATTAAAAGAGTAACTAACAAAGTTCTTAACATCATCAATCTCATAATAAACCATGCAAAAAAGTTTATTAAAACCATTATAAAATTATAGAGACTTATGCATCTGGCCGCCCCCCACAGTTTTGACGAAGCCATCGCAATCGCAATGGTCCTTTGAGGGTCATAAATGCGATTGCATTTTGTCGATCTCGAAGAAATTTTATTGCTTCTATGATAGTGTCTTCATCTAGTTCTTCTATTTTTTAAAGTTCTTCTAGGCATATTTCATAAGAATCTTTTGTTGATGTAGGTGGAGTTACAGCACATAAGCGATCGGATGATGTCACCATTCTTGAGATTTCATCAGCTATTCTCTCACCAGCACTTGTTCGACTTCTTTTTTTAGGATTTAGTGATTTTGGTACTGCTGAACAACGTTTGCTTCGATTATCTTTTTGTGTCATTATCACTACATTCTCTGAGCTTGAACCAGACTCTTCCACTCACTCATTAGATGGCGGTTGAGATATAGCAGGAGTAGTCCAATTCTGAACGGGAATTTGCTCTTCCACACAGGGTTGTGTAATTGGGATGCGACTTGACTTTTGTCGTTTGCCCTCTGCCGTACAACCTATAACAATAAGTTTATAATCAAAATTATTTCTCATCATCATAATATATATATTATCTTGGGCAATATAATAAATTAAATATTATACCGTCATATATGATGCTAAGATTATCATATAGCAGAAAAGAAGTCCTTCTATAAGCTTTTGCTTCTGGGTGTGCCTGTGAAAAAGAAAATACTATTAATTATTAATAAACTTAGTTCAAATGGATAGTTTTATTAATGAAATTTATGTTTCGTTGCTAATATACCTGAATATAACGATTCCACACATCTTCATCTGCAATGCAAATCTGCAAAAGGTCATCCCATCCAAACCCACTTTGCTCTCTCAACGCCTTCACAATCCTATATCGGGCTTTCAAATCTGCCATATGACTTTTTAATTGTTGTACGGTTACCGAAATATTAAATTTATTATTTAATTCTTCTGTTGCTTTTCGCCATATTTCTTTCTTAAATCCATTGTCAGAGAAGCGCCCTAAACTGCATTGTTCTGCTAAAAAATCAACTACAAATGCATCTTGTGCAGGTGTCCATGAAGCTCTATTTCCACCTTTGGAGTCGGAAGGCAATGAAGACATCTTTCAAGTGACACCTGATCAATTAAAGTTCTATTTTTAATACCAAAAGTAAAGCAATTCACATTGTAAACACAATGCAATTACATGCATATGGTGTGACCATCTTTCTTGAACGTCTAATGCCATTGATGGATTGCATGATGTGCTTCCATTTCATTATTTGTTGTACATGAGGATTTCTCAACTCCTAAAAGTTGTCACAGCATATGATTTTTTTTTTAATTCCTGGACCACCAATTTATGTGCTCTCCCGGACTACCATATGACCCATCATCTTCCTCCACCCAAAAGTTATTTGATCCAGAACAGAACATTACAAAGGCATTATTGATCCAGAACATAACATTCCAATCTTGATCCATAATCATAAAAAAAAATCAAGAGTCGATCATGGAGAAAAAAAAAATCGATCTGATGCATTCTTTCATCTTTTATCAATTTAGGATAGAATAGCTTTTAGAAAGAAAAGCATTACAAGAGATGTTTGGTACAGAATCTCTACTGAATATGTCCAAACAGAAGTGATTCATTATTCTCCTTCGTCTTCATCGGCAGAGATAAAATAATCTCTCAATGAGATTGAGTTTCAGAAGGAGAAAGAAACGGAAAGAAAAAAACCAGAGGAGAGAGAATGGAATCACCATCATCTGGGTACATCCTATTCAATTGGTACTATAAAAAACATGAAGTCATGTACAGCTTTCTCAAGTACCAGTAATTCCTCACAGCATAAATTGATTGGGCTCAACGTCAAGGTAACCCTTGAACAGATAGAAACACTGTAGCAAGTGATCCTATGCGCCTATCAGATGCACCTATGCGCATGATCCATGGACTTTGATTTAAAAAATCCAACGGAGCAAAGAAGACATACAAAATTGCTCATGTCCCAAGACATCCAATTATCCAAAGAAACTCCTACCATAAAGCAAGGAACCAAATAGCATACCTTTCTTCCAAAGAGGGGATGAGAGGATAGGAAGAGCAGACACGTGGGAGAGGGAAAGTGAAGAAGACGTGGGAGAGGGAAAGAGAAGGAGCCAAACTGATGAGGCGGGAGAGGAAAAAAAGAGGAGAGAGAGGAAGCGGGAGGGGAAAAAAACGGGAGGGGAAAAAATGATAGTAGTACACGCAAGATGGAAGCCCGTGAAATCACATAATAGTATCTTGTAAGATTCTTTCCTACACCATAGGGATGAAGGAAAAAATCTCTCAATATTTTAAAAGGATAGTAGATAATAGTTTAAATTTTCAAGTTATCCAAACAGCCCATTTTTAAAGAGAAGAAAACTTTCTTAAAAATAAAAAAATCTTATACTTTCTTGTGCATCCAAACAGGCCCAAGGATACAACAAATCATAGTTTAACATGCTAGAAAAGATTTACAAAATAATTAAAATAAAGCATGAAAACATATGATTAGGAAAGTAAAGCCTACTTATTGATTTAACTTAATGGGTCCAAGCTTTAGCTTTCCAAAAGACCCACTAGTAGAGATGTTAAACGGCCGGCACGGCCCGCCCCAAACCCAGCCCGCCCGTGCCACGGGCCGGCACGGCACGGCCCGGCCTGGGAAAACCCCTGGCACGGCCCGCATTGGGGCGGGCTGGAGGGGGAAGTGCCGGGCCGGCCCGCGGGCCTGACCTCTTTGATGCTTGGAGATGGGTTGGGTTGGGTTGGTCCGACCTGCGTAACTTGTATGTACTTTTAAAAATAAATAAAATGTGTGTGTGGGTGGACTTGATCTCAAGACCATTAGGATTTGAGAGGTAAACCTAACAACTGGACTAACTAACTATGTATACATATGTTCATCCAAACAATATTAAAACTAGTTAGATGAGGATGAGAACCTAACCACTTTAGAGTATTAAACTACTAGTTAAATTAGGATGAGAACCTAACCACTTTAGATGAGGATGAGAACCTAAAGTAGTTAAACTTTAGCCATGAGGTATTTATAAAAGTAACTATATTTTCATACTGTAGATACTGTAATTATTATTTTTTCGTACTTATGTGTTGTATTTTAAGCATGGTGCTCAAGCTTTTATTTTTATGATAATCATTATGCAATAAAATTAAATCCAAATGAATATATAATATACGTAATTGATTAATAAAATTAATAAGTTATTATAATTTTTTCATAGTTATGCTACCATGCATACCTGCCGAGGGAGAAAGGGTAGAGTTTGACTTCTTTTATTTATTTATTTTTGTATGGCTTTCACTCTTATAATTCGTGAATATGTAAAAGGTGAAAAACACTACGATAGACCCCACCTATTAAATTCACAATCATTAAGACAAACATCAATACTATTTATGAGATATCCCCAAGTTTCAACTCAACCTATGTTATTTCCACTATTAAGTTGATTCTCAGTATAAAAAAATAATAAATCCTATCTGGATATTTATTATCACTTATAAATCCTATTTGATCTTAATTTATTTAAATTTGTAATAGAACTGATCACATGTGATGCATGAGACTTTTCATCAAGATGATTTTCACTTATACGTGCCCCACTTTCTATTGATACAATTGCACACTTTCCATTGAATAGTTAGCATTCCAAGTTCCAACTGATTAATGTACACTATTAGATTAACCAATACATGAAAAGTTGCATTAAATAGTTAATTCCGAAATTGGAGCCCCTTTAAGACTTTTAGTTTGTTCAAAGGAATGCAAATTGTCTAAAATCAATTTCAAATTTCGTTGTTGTTTAAAATCAATTGAAAATGATACAAAATACCCCTTATATGATCATTTAATGCTGTAAGGGAAGGGGGTAAAATGGATAATTTCTTTAAAAAATAGCCATTTTTAGTGGGCCAGGCGGGCCGTGCCTAACGGGCAGCGCCTGTCGGGCCTGGCGGGTTGTGCCAAACGGGCCAGCATGCCAGCATAGGCTCGGCCCAGCACGGCCCGTGCCCAGTGGGCCGTGCCGTTGACCAGGCTGTGCCGTGCCAAAGCCCGTTGACTGGTGGGCCGGGCCGGCACGGCCCATTTGATATCTCTACCCACTAGCCTCCCTTAGCTTTTTCCCCTTTCTTTGGCCTCAAAATACCTCAAGGAGGGCCTAAAAGTTCCTCAAATCTGGCTATGGAATGAGCTTGAATTTATACCAAAAAATACCCAACGGCTAATCTTCGGTCGACCCCATAAAGGGCTCGGTCGACATGCCCTTCAACGGGAAAAAATATGACCATTTAAAAAATTTGCAATGGTCACATTCTCGGTCAAACTGTAGTGTATTCGGTCAACCTACTACGTACACTGCAGGTCAACCGGGACCAAAAATCCCATTTTTGCATATTTCAAAGATTTTTATTTTGGGGATTTTTGGGCCATAAAATCAAGCATGGAATCATGAATTTAAATTAAACTAAGAGGTTTAAAAAACATGAAACATAAAAAGCCTAAAAATAATTTGAAACGTTTAAAGACAAAGGCTTGCTTGATTCATAAAAAAATCTTTTCAAAACTAATTGCATCAAATCATGCATGAAACATAAGATTTACATGATTTAAAAACATTGCAAGTATAAAACAAGATTTCAAGTTTTTTTAAATCAATACTATGTGAAAATTCAAATGATGATGAAAATGAAAAATGCATCCATCAAATTGTAATACACAAAATCCCTAACAGGTGCCATCACCAAGCCCGCTGCTTGAAGACCGATGCTGGTGCCATCACCGCCCGCTGCTCGAAGACTGAGGCAGGTGCCATCACCGAGCCTGGTGCTTCAAAGGCCGAGGCTGGTGGAGGACGTGCCGCCGAGAGGACGCAAACTGGCACTGTTGTCGAGATCAAGCAATCTGGCACTGTTGCCGAGATGAATGGGGCCGAAACTGAGACATGCCTAGCCAGTACTTTTACTGAAACTAGGATAATCTCGGTTGCCTATTTGGCTTCAACTTTTTCAAACTGAGAAAGGAGCTGTTTTGCATGAGCTAGGTGATGATGCCCCCGGGCTCATCGCTGTCCAGATCATCATCATTTTGGCGCTGATGAGCTCGGGCCTTGTCTTCTTCTTGTTCAATAAACTGGCTCACCCTGGCCATCAGTGCTTTCACCGTGACCACGGGGAACCGAACCAAGTCCTTTCGAAGCTCATTGCCTGGCAGTAGAGTTTGTTTAAAGGACTTGATTGCCACTGTATTTGTGGCGTCTTCAACTCAACTATAGATAGTCCAGAACCTTTTGGCGAACTGAGTGATGTTCTCGGTCCGCCTCATTTTGATGGCCATGAGGTCTTTGTCCATCTTGGGGATGACCCTGTGAGCCTAGAACTTCTCCATGAAGAAATTCTTGAGCTGCTGCCAACTCAAAATTGATCCCTGTGGGAGTGCACAGAACCACTTTAGGGGGAGGTCTCCAAAGTTGGAAGAGAAAACTCTGCAGTTTAGGTGTCCTATGTCGCCCCAAACTGAGATCCTCTGAATGAAATGTCGGAGATGTGCTGTTGGGTCCGAGGTCCCGTCATAGAGAACGAACTTCGGTACACAGAACTTCTCGAGGAGAGATAAGTCCCTTACTTTCTGAGAGAAGGGAGATGTGCCGAGATCCACAGAGTCGCAGGCATTTAGCCATTCTCGGGTGAAACCGACCATCTCCATGTTCTGCCGGACTATTTTTTGACTTGTCGGTCAAGCCGTTTTCTCCAAGTCATTATTGTCCTCCGGTCCTCGCTTCAGTTTCCTTGAGTGGCTGCTGTTCGAGCTCTCGTCATGAGCTCGGCTGCGCCTCGAGTCCTATGTAACTGAAGGAGATTTAGAGGGTGGAGTCAGAGTTGTCCCCCTTTCCTATAGCTGTTGTTGAAGTTGACGAATCAACTTGTCCTACTCTTGGATAAAAAGGTTTTGGGCCCTGATATCCGCGAGGAACGGGTTGCCATCGTCGTCGTCATCGATCTGATGATGGGATTTGCTTTGTTGGGGACTCTCCAGCCGAAGGTTATCTCGCCAGGAAGGTGTTGTCACCCCCTTCGAAGATGAACCTGACTGAGAGTGAGTCCTTTCCAAGCTTATCGCACCAGATCTTACCCCGGATATCCTCTGACGAGGGACTAGCGGCAACTGCGTTGGCAATACTGATGGCGGTAGCATAGCCCCTGATGATTCTTAGCTTTTTCTGGTTTTTGGAGGCATGGTGTTTGGGAAGATTTGATTTAATCGTTTCTCACAAACGACGCCAATTGTAAGTGCCTAAAAATTACGGACTTGGAAGGATGGGTTAGTAAGCTTTTTGGAGAAGATCGGATGCCTTGACCTGAAAGGGGAGGAGAAAACAAGGATCAGAGACCCTGACTGCTATCAGCGCAAGGCTCTCCGATGCATAAATCAGCTCAACAACTCAGCAAAGGATAGAGAAGAAGGTAGGTGGCGAGATTTTGGTGTGTTTGAGTGCGAGCATGAGCGTACGTGTTATGGGTATGGCTCTTGGTATATATAGGCAGGGAGCCTTTGACTTTTGGGTAGGGAGTCTCGTGACTGGTGACAGGGAGTCCCATTGTAGCCCACCTTTTTTTAATTGCAATCTCATTGGACCTTACCCTGACGCTTTAGGAGTTGTGGATGCCATTCTGTCAGGGATTATAGACCCCCTTATATGTTCGGTAACGTGGTTGAGTCTCTGTTAAGGTACAGCTATCAGTGCCTGTCTTGGTTAACACGTGAGCACCTGGCGGAGATGGAAGCACCTGAGCACCTGGCCGAGGTGGGAGGTGTCTGGCACTATTGCTGCCGAGGTGGGGGCTAGCATTGCTTGCCGAGATGCAGTAGACCGAGACCGAGACATGCCTGGCCAGTACTTTTACCGGATCTAGGGTAATCTCGGTGTCTTGAAAAATACCCCACACAATAATGAAGATCATTATCTATTGATGCAACAACAGGAATTTTAAACATCACTTCACAAAATCTCAACCAGAACTGACTGAAGATGGACAAAAGAAAGTTACCACCCTGATCTAACAGAGCTTGTCAAGGCCGAAATCCACAAACAGAAGCGAGCCTCCAGTGTGATGCAGAAGCCCAGTTTCGTCCGGGCTCTAAGTTAGAATTTGAGACCGTTTGATATTCTTAGTGGGTTATTATTAGAAGTCTCTTTCACGATTTTGGGGCTATAAATTGGGTGTTTCTATCAATCCAAAAGTACACACCACTTACGAGTTTAAAGAATCAAGACATTCCCATAAAATCACCGTAAGTTTTATTAAATGAAAACATCTACATTAAATATAAACTAACCTTATCCTTATCTACCTCCTAATATCCTAACATTACTAACATTCTAACAAACTCATCATAATCTCTAACAGCCCCCCTCAATCACATGGTACTTTTAGAGAAAGTACATGTGATTGTGAAAATGGAAAATAACAACCCTTTGATCTAAATTATATAATACGATCTTCATGTCTTCTTAGTGATCACTGTCCGTCCATGGATACATCATTGTCGCAACCCGTTCCTTTCTGCATCTGTCAGTGTCAATGGCCCACTAGATCAGATCTGTTGCGATTTCTTTCTGAAGTTTCGATCATGTAATTTTGATGAAGATGGTGAGATCGTAGGGCTTAGAAGGATGGATTGGAGAGGATGGTCAATTTTTTTTATTAAAATTGAAAAACAGGCGGTGATAATCGAGGAAACAGAATCATACCCGGCTTGATCGCAAGATCATCACCGGGCCCAAGCTTCGATACCATAAAGAATTTCAAAGAAATCAAATCACTTAATTTCTTTGAACTTAAACGATCTTTACATCTTGTTGGTGATCACCGTCTGTCCGTAGATCCATCACTATCGCAACCCGCTTTTTTTTAGTATGTCGAAGCCGGTGGCTCACTAGATCAGATCTGTCATGTTTTTATTTTCCAGAAGTTTCGATCGTGCAATTCAATGAAGTTGACGAGATCGTAAGACTTGAGTTGATGGATGGATAGGAGAGGATCCAAGTGACGGTGATAATTGCGGAAACAGGGTCGTACCCGACATAATTGCAAGATCATAGTCGGGCCCCAGCTCTAATACCATAAAGAGTTTCAAGAATCAAGACATTCCCATAAAATCACCGTAAGTTTTTTTTTTAAATGAAAACATCTACATTTATAAGTAAATATAAACTAACCTTATCCTGAAGTTAAGGATTATCTCCTAAGATCCTAACATTACTAACATTCTAACAAACTCATCAAAATCTCTAACAACCTCCTCTCTCATTATTCTGAGCAAGAGAGATCATAGAGAGAGAGAGAGTTTTTCACTGGAGCAATCAATTGAGAGATTAAGCTGAAGCTTTGCTCTAGAAGGTTTATAGCTTCTACTTCTTTGTAGAAGATTGGTTCATCTTGGTTCTCAAAGTGAATGAAGGAGGATCAAGCACGGGGAGCTGTGCACAGCGACTAGTCGTGGCAGCGGGAGTTATGCAAGAAGAACTACAGTCCTTAGGTCGACGTACTAACCGGGATAAAAGAGTTCTGAGTATATCTTGTAATCGTTCAATAGTGATTGGTTTTTTTTATTGTGATTTTTCTCCTAGATAGGGTTTCCACGTTAAAATTGTGTCTGTTGTTTTGTGGTATGTGATTGATAGATAGTTTTGCTAGTTCTATCTTATTTGATTGGTTACATCCGCTGTACATTAATTAGTAGACTAGCACCCATTCTAGTAAATTGCTACTTTCGGAACTCATAGAAATTTGTCTCGGAATGTGACTAGAAGTTGGAGGGAAATTCTAACTACTAGCAAAAGTGTCAGGAATATCCAATCCCAAAGTACAAATGCCATGAATCTGAGATAAAATACCATGAAGGACTCCCTTGTCATTATGCGGAAAGGAACCTTTGTGTGCATTGATGAACGACTCAAATTTCAGGCCAATTGGAATAATATTAACCACTAGATTAGACGCGTGAAAAAAAAAGCTAAATTGTTTTAGTCGGATCAAATGGTAAGCATTTGAAATTTGGTATAAATTCACAACCAATGGACAGAATGAATACCCAAAAGATGAACCTTTGTGTGCATAAAATAAATTTATCAATAACTGATTTATACAATGGGACAATGTTTAAGGGATCCAAATCTAAAATGTGATGATCAGTTGGTTTTTTTGGAGTGGCAAATATTGTCTAGCTGGAAGTTTTTACAGAATCTGAATTACGGATCTCCTTATCAGCCAAATCATGTAAATCAATCCGCTAAGTTAGGTTTGAAAGCCATTTTCATAATTCCATTGAGAACTTCTTTCAGAGGTAAAGGCCCTTGACAACTTGTTCTTCATGTTAAACACTCACAAGATTCCAAGAAAGTGCAGATTCTGATGTTCTCTGTTTTCTTGGTTCTGTTTTTCCGTTGCTCTTTTTTGGAGGGCTTTTCTTATAAGTCCATGTAATTCTTTTTGGATTTTTATTTGGCCGTCCAAGTTTTTTTCTAATTTCCTGAAAACAAAATTTACCATAAAAAACAAAAAAAAAGAAAAAAGAAAAGGATTCCCATAACAAAGAGAAAATCTAAGCATCCATCAAAATGTGACTAAAGTTTGAATGACAGTCACTAGCTCTATTTGACAGTCATACAATTAGTGATTCCATCCCTTATTTTTTACAACATGCTCAATGCATCAGTGATGATCCAACTGATGAGACTTTAAGCTGTACGGCTAATAAACATGGGCAGACACATCTTTTGAATAGTTAGAATTCACTAGGTGAACACAACGTACATGTATATTACTTGATCCTACCAATAAGGTCAATCTGATGTAATTACAGATTTCAATAAGCAGTGTAGTATCTTATACCCCATTGAGCTACCACTTATTCCAAAATTAATTGGTGATAGGAAACGGCACAACAATAATTTTATGATGATGGCAAGGGCTCGACAACAATTATGACCGCTTAGGAGCGAGGATGGACATTGACCTCAATAAGTAGAATTATCATTGGTTTTCTCCTATCCTGTGCTGGCCGGGTGAGCTCTGGTGAGGTGTGAGTCCGGCTGACTCTGGGCTGGATCTGAAACAAGTTTTTAATAGCTCGCTTTAGGAACTTGAGCCATTCAATATGTGTTGCTGATATTTTCATCACCAGGTCCACACATAATGTAATCTCCAATCTCATGAAATTACTCCTGGTTGCTTTCTACATAAAATCAATAAACGCTCGAACTGAATCACATCCATAAAATATAGACATGCACAGGTGACAGACTCACACTCTGTTGAGGAGTGGTTTTCACATAAGAGGAAGTGTTGAAAATTATTTATGCCACTTTTACTAAGATTGTGTGAATGGTTCCATACTTATGACTGGACATCTTCTGATATCCAATGGTATTTTAAGATAGCAATGGATCCAAAATCATCGTGGAAGGCAAACGTTGAGTCAAAGTCAATCCGTTAGTCTCGGCAAGAAAACAAAGCAATTAGTAAGTTTATTGAAGACCACCCTCTTCAGGTTTCCCACTATCCACACGGGGGACATTACAACTATTAGTATCTAAGGTCTTAAAGTCTATTTTATGCATCTCACCTTCCTATTTGGGAAAGAGGATAGGAAATGCAATTATGCAACACGTGAAGAAAAATTAACTAACCAAACACCTTTTACTTTCTATTTTTTAAGAGAGCAAATATTCATATTTGGGTTAACAAGAAACTGCTCTGATATCATATACCAATCCAAAAGCTTAAGCGGATAGGTGGAATGCCCAAACATATATATGAAGCCCCGTCAAACTCATTACTTAGGTAATATGGGATGTGAGACTTTTCCAACAAAATTAACGTGAAAATAACCGTCAAATGGTCCGAGAAAAATAGCATTCTTTAAATGTATTCAAGGATAAAGTTTGACACTAGTGCTTGACATTTCTTACAACAAGCAAAAAGAAAAATCTTTTACTTTTCTACACACAATGATAACAAGCTAAGTTCTATATAAATTTAATGGGTAAACAAATTAAACGCCTTGGCTTTGGGTATTTAAACAAAATGAGGAAAAACACTCTAGAACATACCTTTAAATAGTCGAACGTCCTTAATTAAAAACTCATAGGAAAACTTAGGCCCTAATTTGAAATGTTTTGAGACTTCTGTCCTTTATTGAAAGAAAGTAAAAACTTGAGGCCTTATTTGAAAGTTTTCCAAAACAAAAAGGAAAAAAGAAAATTGGAAGCACAATGTTAATAGAAATAATATACATGGAGCAACATATCCATATGTGCCAGCAAGTGAGGACCAATTTGACGAATTAGGCTCTAAAAGTCTAGATGTGCCGAAATTTGATATATATGCATGCCTCAAATTCTGGATCTAACAATATATTGTTTGAAGATAAGCCCCGATGAACTATCAGTGGTGAGCAGTCATGGTGCATATATTAGAGCACAGGCCACACCTTTCATAATATTGACCCTTCTAAGCCAATCCAATTATGATGCTTCTTCTTCAATACTCAAGATTCTATCCAGCTTCGCCTTTTCCATGTATTCATAAACCAAAAACATGCATCGTTCATGACAACAAAACCCATAAAGCCTCACGATGTTGCGAAGCCGAATTTCTGTTAATGCTTTTATTTCATTGTTGAAATGTTTTTCATCATGTGTATTCCCTCTTTCCAATGGGTGAAGTTTCTTCAAAGCTACTACTTGGCGTGTTGATAGCTCTGCTTTGTAAACATTCCCAAAAGATCCCATTCCGATGCAGTATTAGTTATTAAAATTCTCTGTCGCTTGTATGATGTCATCGTACACGATCATTCCATCATAATTCCATATTGAAAATAGATTGACATTCTTCATGTCTTGTAACTCTGCTTTCTTATGTCTTGCTCGCAGAAAGGAAAAAATCGCAATACATGCAAGTAGAAGAAATATTATCCCACAAATAAAAAGAAAGAAATTTGACATTTCAATGTCTCTTAAACACTCAATCCTCAATTTCATGACTAAAAGTCTCTAAATGTCACCAGAATTGTTTAAGAGTGCTGCTATTGGAACACCAAAATTTTCTTTTCAAACACAAGGAATTTGATTTTTTTTTAATTACATTTTTACCCCTTTATGAAATGACCAAAATATCCATTGCCCCTCTTTTCACACACAAGCTCATCTTCTTCCCTCCCACCCATCTCTTCTTCCCTCCCACCCATCTCACTCTCCACTTTCCAGAAAAACTCAAAAGGCAACTCATCTTTCTCCATTTTATGCTTTTTGGGCAACCCATCTTCCTCAATCTCCTTCATCTTTCATTCTTCTTGTACTTTATCTTTTTTCATTCTATAACTAAAGGATTTCAAGTGCAATGAAGGAAGAAAACAATAATCAAATGGTGCATTTCAATCAGTTTTATGCCTCTTTTTTTAAAAAATTTTCTCGCCTGGAACGAGTTGCAGGTTCCCGATATGTTCGGTCTTTCAGGACCGAACATATTGCATATGTTCGGAAGTACAGGACCGAACAAAAGGCATTTGTTCGGTCCTGTACTTCCGAACATATGCAATATCATCGGTCCTGAAAGACCGAACAGAGTCGCGATTTCTAATACCCTTGCGACGATGGATAAAACGCACCCAAATGCATGAAAAAACACTAACATTGTTTTTAAAAACTTACATTGAATGAGAATCTATCCCCATAACAAGTTTTCATGAAAAAAAAGATAATCTAAGTTGGAAAAAATGGTAAAGAAGAGATGGGAAAGAAGAATAAATGGTGAAGGAAAAAGGGAATGCCAGAGGATTGTGGAGATGGTGGAGCGGACTGGTACGCCGGAGGAATGCCGGAGGAACGTCGGAGAAAGGGAAGAAAGGGATGAGGATGTGTGTGGGAAGAAAGAGATGAGGATGTGTGTGGGAAGAAAGAGGGAAATGGAGGGATGGATAGTTTAGGAAATTTTATTGTATGTGAAAAGAACTAATGTATTTTTTAAATTATAGGAATGTGTGTAGAGAGAATTTGTGTTTGAAAAGAAAATTTTGGTGTTCCACTAGCAGCACTCTTGTTTAATTGTTCATATTGTGATACCATTGATTATGGTTTGATAATGCAAGCATCCGCGTAAAATATACAGTGAAAAGTATCATCAGTAAATCTTGACACGCATAAAGCATGTTATTTCCTTCGTGTAAAGGACTGAATTTCATGTGAGCATGTGTGTCACACCTCGCATATTATCTTAATTGAGAAAATCTGGAGCTCGGGATGTGACATTGACATAGAAGTCAGGACATTAATACCCGTTTCCACTATCCATGCAATGCACATGACAAACCTAATATCTAAGATCTTAAAATCGATCCATCGTAGACAAGAATCTTGGAATTCATAGGGTGCTGCAGAAGGAAAAAAGAGCCCGATTCTCACGAGGTAGGTAAAAAAAAATAGAATGTGTTTGGTGGTGAAAAGTTTCTACTTTTTGTCACGTCTCTACATGTTGCAAAAACACATCCGTAATGATTCTATCTTTTTCTTGCTCCTCTCCTCTATGTGTGTTGGAATTTACCTAGAGGTGTCAATCTGGGACGGGCCACCCAAGCCCAGCTCGGGCACGGCCCGAAAAAAGCATGCCTGGGCCGTGCTTGGGCCCGTTGACCAGCGGCTCGGCCCAGCCCGTGACCAAACCTAGGCCGTGCTGGGCCCAGCCTGCCAGGCCCGAGGCCCGGCCCGGCACGGGTTCAAAACCGTGCCGTGCTGGGCCTGGTCCTCGAAGCCCGCGGGCGGCACGGCACGGCACGAGGCCCGGCCCGGCCTGTGCCCAACGGCTCTTTTTTTGAAATTCCCCCCCCCCCCCATCCCCCAAAAAAAAACGGCCATATTATATTTTTTACATTTTTTACCCCCCCCCCCCCCCTAACAGCTATAAATGGTCAAATGGGGGGGCATTAGTGTCTTTTGATAATTCTTTACCATTATACCCCCCCAACTGCTATAAAACGGTCATATGAGGGGGTATTTTATGTCATTTTATCACTTAGAAATTCTATAAATCGCCCTCATTCCTCTCATTTCTCTACACATCTACTCTCTACTCTTTACTCTCTCATCTCTCATACTCCCTCTAAAGTTCTAAGCTCTCTTAAGTCTCATTATAAAGTCTAAGCTCTCTCTACAAAGTTTTATAAGAAATGAGGGTGACTTCTCTAAAATGGAGGATTCAACTAGGAAGGACTTCTCCATTAACTCTCTCCTCTCTTATAAAGGTATTTATTATCTTTAATTTTGAGCTTTATTTAGTAATAATATACATAGTAATATTATATATTAAGTCTCATCTTCTCCCATTTTTTATATAAATTATCACAAAAAACGCATTATATATAATTATTAATTTATATTTTTTAAAATCTTTTATTTAGAAAAATGGCTGGACCATCACAACCTTTCAACCTTGACTTCTCTCTAAATGAGGAAGATCTTGGATTTATTAATTTAGACTAAGACCAAGGGACAGAAGTAGAAAGCAATAATCCCCAAGATCCTACAACCCAAAAAAAGAAGAGAAAAACAAGATTAACTTCTCCTGTATGGGCTAATTTTGCTAAAATTATTGTCCCATGTCCCAAAGGAGGAACAGCGGAGAATGCACAATGCAAATATTGCAAATATCTCCTCAGTGCCAAATCATCAAACGGCACTGGCCACCTTAAAAGACATATGAAATCCCATTTGGAAAAACAAACAGGCCCCGCTAACGATGGGGCAAGTAAGGGGAGGATGATTCAAACCCAAATTTCTCAAACAGAATCATCTAGTGGTTTAGGAGTTTCTAACTATGACCCTAATAATGCTAGATATCAACTTATTAAGTATATAATAAATAGTTAGCAGCCCTTTATACTTTCCGAAGAACGATATTTAGAAAGATCTTTTAGGTTTGCCTTTTATCCTGGATGGCAGAAAATATCTAGAAATACTGCTAGAAGTGATGCAATAAAAACTTTTTTGAAAGAAAAAGAGAATTTGAAAAATCTTTTTGCAAATATACCTAGAAAATTGGCTTTAACTTCAGATTTATGGACCTCTAAACAAAATGTGGGGTACATTGCAATCACATCACATTATATTGATAGTGATTGGGTGATGCAGAAAAGAATGCTAGCATTTTCTATGATAGAATTCCCACACACTGGTTCTAGGATAGGGTCTACTATCCTTGAAAAACTTAGAGAATATAAAATTGAAAATAAAATAATTTCTATAACTTTAGAGAATGCAAGCACTAATAATGTCGCAACAGACTACTAAAAAATGCGATTCAACTTGATTTAAATGGAATTCTATTTCACAATAGGTGTGCATGCCACATCATAAATCTTATCGTACAAGTAGGGATTAAATTAATTAGAGATGATTTAAAGATTATTAAATGGATTGTAGGATACATTTTTGGTTCTCCCTCGCGAAAATAATATTGGAGGGACATATGTGTAAATTTGAATCTATATCCAAAGAAAATATCATATGATTTAAAGCATAGAAGGCATTTTACCTATAAGATATTAAAAGAATCATGTGCCTATAAAATTGCACTAAATCAATATTGTCAATTTTATTTGGAGCAAGAAAATATTTTTAAAGTGATGATAAATGGACCCTTCTTGAAATAATAAGAGATTTTTTAGAAGTTTTTCATGATGCAACATTGTTTTTTTCCGGGGTATATTACCCCACATCAAATCAAGTTTTAGCCCATTTTTATGAAATAAGTCTTACTTTTCAAAAGTATAGAGATTTTCAAATTTTTCAAGTTATGTGTGGACAAATGGAGGAAAAGTTTTCACAATATTGGACAGTCGCTCCTTTAACATTTTGTATAGCTGCTGTGTTAGACCCTAGATTGAAATTACAGGGTGTAGAGACCTTTCTTAATAAAATTAACTCTAATATGAATACAACTAATATAAATGACATAACAAAAATTAAGGCAGATTTAGAAATATTTTTTTTGGAATATGCTACCCGATTAGGTAGATCCATACACTCACGGTCCCAACAAGCCCTCCTCAAGTACATAAAGGAAAACAGAAAGCCATTTGGAGTATTATGAAGAAATCTCAAGGAAGTAACTTCTCTTCTTCCGGATGATCTTACAACCTTAATGAATTAACAATGTACCTGGGGAGCGATCCTATTACAATAGATGATGAAGATGAAGAAGATTTTGATATTTTGGCATGGTGGAAATCATTCGAAAATAAGTTTCCCGTGCTTTCCGCCATAGCCCGTGATATATTAACAATACCAGCGTCCACAGTTGCATCAGAGCAGGCATTTAGTGCAAGTGGGCGCCTTATTGACCCCAAGAGGACTATACTTCAAGAAGAAACCGTTGAGACCTGCATATGCTTGCGGGATTGGTACCAAGCAGAGGATGGGGAACAACACCTCGTAAATGATGATATCGAAATAGAATACGAAGTAGCGGCGTTAGGGATATCATAGTATAATTTTTTTAAAATGTTTAATAGGCTTTTAACTTTTAATTTATTTTTTAGAATGTATCATAGGTTTTTGAAGTTGTAATTTATTTTTTAGAATGCATCATAGGTTTTTAAAGTTGTGATTTATTTTTTAGAATGCATCATAGGTTTTTGAAGTTGTGATTTATTTTTTAGAATGCATCATAGGTTTTTGAAGTTGTAATTTATTTTTTAGAATGTATCATAGGTTTTTAAAGTTGTGATTTATTTTTTAGAATGTATCATAGGTTTTTAAAGTTGTAATTTATTTTTTAGAATGTATCATAGGTTTTTAAAGTTGTAATTCTTTTTTCATTTATCAGAATAATTGAATTTCATTATATATTGATCCAAGTTCAAACTTCAAACTTATAATTTTTTTTGAACTTTTGTAAATTAAATCTCAAGGAAATACAATTTATTTGATGTGTTTTTACAAAGCATCTTAGTGTTATTCTACTTGTTTATCTCTTTTAATTTTTTTTAATTTTAATGAAAATGGTCCAAGTCCAAGAATTAAAAAAAAAAAAAAAAAACATGGCCGCCTGCCAGCACGGCACGACCAGGGCCGTGCTGGGTGGCCCCCAGAACTTTTGGGCCCGGCCCGGCCCGTAAATCATCACAAGCCCGGGCCGGGCCCTACTTCAGTGGGCCAGGCCGCACACCTCTAGGTTTACCCCTGCGTTAGATGGGTATTTTAATTGCCCACCGACATTGGCTGGTAAGAAAAAAAAAAAATCACGGTATGCTTTGTAGTATTTGCAGAAAAAATAACCATAACTATAATCACTCAATATGTGGCCATGATAAGGAGGATTTAGGAAGAATCAAGCCACGGATTCAAAATCATTGTTGAAAATTAAAAAGGGAAATAAAGTTGAGGTTTCTTTTCTTTCTTTCTTTGTTCTCTTTTTTTTTTTTTTTTTCTGTTCTCTGTTTTTGTAAACAGACAGGTGTTGTGCTTGGAATAGGGTCCATTTTCGGACAAGTTATGAGAGATATCTAAATTAGCTATTTACCAAAAACATCAAATCCATCTCACAATGTTGGCCATCTGATTGAAGTCTTTTAAGTGGACATGCAGATGATAAGGGAATGGGTTTTTGTTCAAACTTCAAACCATCCAGTTGATGGCCCAGCAACATCTCTTGAATTAAGTTTTCAGTACACAACTAATCAACAAATACCTCTTTTATCTAGATCGGTCAATCGGACTTGCAAGCACACTAATTTACATTAGGCACAAAAAAAAGTGGGGGCATAGGACATGTAATTACTTCGGCCATTATTAAAATACTATACCCCATTAATTATTGTTAGCCAGTGAAAGTGGACTAAATGAAATAGATGCGACATTTCACGGCTCTTGTAGTCAATTTTAGCAAGCTGTACTTTTTCCCCACATTCACATGAAGGAAGACAAAACAAGAGCTGGAGGATTCAGGATTGTATATGTTCGGACGTGTAAATGCCAAAGTTTTTCACGAAAGAAGAAAAATTGCCAAACTTTTATAGGAATCTCTCAGTGTCTGGGCTACATTTGCAACCTTCTTTCTGCTGCCAGAAAAGGACAATCAGGAAATGACCCAAGTCATTTATATGTCCATCAATTGCAGTGAAACTGAGACCCCTCTGCAGGTCTCTAACCATCAATTTGAATATGTTTTAGCTCCCCCACTTGTCTCAAAACGTGAAGCAGATGAGAAACAAAGTCTTTCAAGTCAATAACAATGATGAAAAAAACATTAATATATGTTTCAGTTCCCCTTCCATCTTTGCCTGTAGGGGTGAAGACTTTCATTTTTCTCGTACTGGGAAACCGCGTGAAAGAGCTGCTAGGCATCAGAATTTGTATATATATTTTTTTTAAATTGATGTGTATCACATGATACTAATGTTTTCTTTAGATGCACAAGCTTTCCTCTTCGTGGCACTTATTATTAACGGAGGCAGGTGGAAAATGTGTTGAACAATAGGTGCGTCTTATTCTTATATGAGGCCAAAATAATTTCATCTCACCAAAGATATAACAGGCATCTTTCGGCGGTTCCCAATGTCATCAATACAGGTCTTGTCCGAGTGAAGTTTCAAATTTTCCATTTGAAATTTAACCTGGGAAATTATCTTTTGAAATTCTCTTTAATCCCTCATACAAGTTATCTCCATGTGAATGCAACCAAACATGCAAAGGTGTCTATAAGTGCCGACTATTCTACCCATCTTTTACGGCAGGAAACTCATTTGGGCACCTCCTCAAACACTCAATTAATTAATCCTATTTCCTAGTTAGTGATATTCCTTCTACACTAGAATAAAGGGTTTTTCAAATTTTCTAAATTAAAGGTACGTTTCTGCAAGACGATTTGCCAAGGAAAAAGAAGGAACTGGCGCCAGATTTTTCGGGGCCTGTATTTGGTGCAGCAATAATTCCATGCATCCCAAAAATACAGCCTACTCTCCCATCCCAGGGCCGTGATTTTTAATTTTTTACTATAACTTTCATAAAGTTAGAATAGTCATCAAACTTGTAAATTTTATTTAAACTTATTGTATATTATCATCAAAGTTCTTGTACGTACACTTCATTTCAAGAAATATAAATTAATTCATATTTTTTTCAGGGAATGTTTGTGCATTTATTTTAGTAATTTTAATTTCATTTCAAGTTGCGAATATTTTAAAAAGTCCCTTTAGATTTATTTTTAAAATTTAAAAAAAGATAAAAAAAAAAAAAAAAAACCGGGCTTGCCCATGGGTGACATTGCCCAGCACGGCACGACTTTAGCCGTGACGTGGGCCATGCTAGGCCGACCCCAATCGACTTGGGCACGACATGGAACGGCCCATGAACTTTTATTGGCCGGGATGACACTGCTAGAGGCTGTGATGTTTATACCCCTGAATTCCCACCCGAACTAGCATTCACCCCAATTTAACATTCATTGAAGCTATACTCATCGTTGGATTAAATTTCTAAAATGAAATGTAAGGTGAAAAACCATTTCAATTTGGGGCCTTTATAATCAAGGGTTGCATGATACATTCAGGTTGCACTTTTTCCCAAAATAAAATCTACAATAGCACATTTCTATCCCCTAATAACATATTTCTATCACCCTATGTAGGCATGATATCTATACATTCAGGTCATAATTTTCATTTGAGGGGTGCATATCCTAATAGGTAGTTTGATTTTGGAGGCAAACCAGGGATTTTCAGGCGGATTTTGAGGATGGATCTATAGTTTTTATTGGATTTTCCGAAGTGAACCAAGAATTTCCGTATAGGTTTTGAAAGTGCATAGCGGTTTGACGGGTGCGACAACACCCACATCCCTATACTTCGATCCGTCCCGGTCTCTGTATATACAAAAAGTCTTCTTGGACAAACTTTCTGGCCAGAATTCTGGTCAGAATCCTATGTTTGTCCTTGAATATCTTGAATATCAGATATTCAAGATATTCAAGGACAAACATAGGATTCTGACCAGAATTCTGGCCAGAAAGTTTATCCAGGTAGCATGGCTGCTGTATATAATATATATTCAAGTAGTTCTCCGGCGGGCTTAGGATTTGAACTAATTTTTAAAGCTCATGGGTTGACACTTTTACAACTTTCCGGCCCAGTAATTAAACGGATTGGGGCTGAACTGGTCTTGTCCAATGTATCTCCTCTAGAGGAAAAATTAGAGACTTGGGCCATTAGTTTTTCGGCTTTTTTATTTTTTATTTTTTGGTATACACAGATTGAAATTTCCTTATTTAGACAATTGGGCTGGACACTGTAGGTTCGGCTCAGATTCGCTCCTTTCATCATGGATCCAGCATAAATTACTTGGGCCTTAAAATGGTGTGGCACCATAGGTGTGGACGTCTAATTGTTGCTGGACCATGGGCTCATACATCCTGTCGGTCCACACAAATGTTATTTCTCTCTTACTTTCTTTCAGTATGTTCTTTACTAAACCTCCCATATCTAGCAATTATGTTGCTAACAATCCTTTAAAAAATATTCATTGTGAATAGGTAGGGGTTTTCCCCTGTTTGACCAATTTCTCTTCCTCTATCACAATTACTTCCCTGTTTATATGAAAACTCCTACAGAAGAAATCATATTGCTTGTTTAAGTTGATGATATCATTATTACAATGGAATCTCCAGTAATGACAAGAATTCAAAATTTAACCTTTCTGGGAGTTAGGGCCCACATAGAAGTAAGTTTGGGCACACAAAAGATTGTAGAGAAAGAAAACTTTAGGTACCTTGGATCTATGGTGCAACATGATAAAGGGATTGATTAAGATGTAAGTCACAGGATTCAGGCCGGGTGGACCAAATGGAGGAGTGCTTCGGGGGTCTTGTGTGATCGGAAAGTCCCCCTCAAGGTTAAAGGAAAGTATTATAAGGTGACGGTACGACCAGCGTTATTATATGGATCAAAGTGTTGGGTAGTAAAGCATAATCACGTCAAGAAGATGGAAGTCGCGGAAATGAGAATGCTAAGATGGATGTGCAGGATCACAATGAGAGATAGGATTAGGAATGAGGAGATTAGGGGCAAAGTAGGAATAGCACCGATTGGAGATAAAATGAGAGAAAATCGACTGAGATGGTTCGGCCATGTTAGAAGGCGCCCAACGGAGGCACCTGTTAAAAGGTGTGAAAGCATGGAGATTGCCAGGAGGAGAGGGAGAGGGAGACCCAAGAGAAGTTGGAAAGAAACTATTAAACATGACCTTGCCTACATGGAACTAACGGAGGACATGGCCCTAAACAGATTTGATTGGCGTCGTCAAATCCATATAGCCGACCCCACCTAGTTGGAAAAGGCTTGGTTTGGTTTGGTTCTGGGAGTTAGGGCCCATTGCGATCCTAAAAGTCTATATTGGACAATCAGACTTCTGTTTATCAAATCTAATAACTAAATTCTCCAATATTTGAATGAAACATTGATTAGAATTAAAGTAGTAGTACAAAATGCTACTCTCTATTCCAACATATAAGAAGATACAGCATATTGACATGACTTTACTGGGACTGTTAACAGGAAATAGGCATGAAAAAGATGACAAACTCACACTCTTGGTTTCTTTTTACAAATATTCTATGGTCATGGCTCGACCTGATACAGACCCATACAAAATATACACATGATGAAACGACATGACAAACTCACAGGGTCACCCCCCTTGCACCTTGGTTTCTTTCAAACAATCCTTCAAATATGGAGGTCATTCAATTGGCACAATGTGATTGTTTGGAATGGTTTCTATGACTTGACAATTTCTGATATACATCCCGCATGTTTGGTCGAGATAGTGGATTGGCACTAATGAATGCGAGGGCTGCCACTGCTATGGAGATCACTTCATCTGCATCCTGAGCAGAGGGTGGTAAGAGACGTTGGTCCAACACATCCTTTAGCAGAATGTTCTGAGCAGTTGAAGAATGTAAAGAGGATGAAATCTCCCGGATGCTTTCCCATTAGCACTTCAAATGCTAGCACTCCAAAGCTATAAACATCACACTTCGCTGTCACTTCCATAGTGTATGCAAGCTCTGCAATAAAAAGTACATGAAAGAAATGAAGTTACATTTTATGCATTTCAACTTCCTATTGGAGAGAGAGGTAGAAAAAGCTTCCAAACACCTTTCACTTTCTGTGCCTTATTTGATGGGAAAAGATTGTGCAATAGAAGTTAGGAAAAACAAATTAGAGCCATACAGACTTGGTTGCCATTACATGAGAAAAGATATCAAAGTAGCACACTTAAATGCAATTGTAAAACAGATAATTACAACTCATCACAAGGTGATATGTGATGGGCTCAAGCATTTCTTTTCCGTTGGGTATTTTCGGCTGAGCAGGGGGAGGTACTTGACACCCTTGAGTTAGGGCTGGGCATAAAAACTGTAAGTGCATAAAAATGACTCACAAGAATAGGGTGGAGTTGAAAGCTCTTGGAGAAGAACCGCTGCCTGCCTAAAACTTGGAAAGGAAGGAAGAAGAACAGAGAAGGTCAGACGACCCTGGCTACGGGCAGCGCAAGGCCCTCCGATGCCTAAGTCAGTGTTGGAACTGGACTAAGGATGGAAGATGGGGAAGAAGATGATACCAGCAATATGGTGTTGTGTTGATGGCCATTAGCCCCCCCTCGTTCTGAAGCTGCAGCTATGATTATATAGAGGAAGGGAGAAGACAAGGTGGTGGTTGACCGTCTCGTCATAGCCCACCTTGTCAGGTACTAGGGAGATAGAGTCTCATCGTAGCCTGCTTTCTTTAATTGCAGTCCCATTTGAGCCTTATCTTGGCGCCTTGGGGGCTGTGAAAGTCGTTTCTGTCAGGAGATATGGGCGGCGCCCTTGTCTTGTCGCACGTCTTGTAGCGTGCTTGAATATTGTCCCTGGGAGGACAACAGTCAGTACTCTTATGTCTTATCAAGGCACTACTGGTGCAGGCCGTGGTGAAGAACCTGGCCGAGGCCTGTGATGGACGAGGCCGAGACCGAGATGACTGACAAGGTCGGTGATCTCGGTTGGTGCCCTGGTGCCAAGTGCGAGTGGCGGAGGTGGAGACAAGCTACCGAGATGCCAAGTAGCATGGCACTGATGTCGAACTGGCTGAAGTGGGAGCACTTTGGCCGAGCTAGTGAAGGCCGAGACCGAGTCCTGCCGAGATGGAAGAGCTGGTGTAGGAGGCCGAGATGGAGCATCTGGCTAGGATTTTGGGGAGCTCGGAAATATCCCCACACAAAATCTATAAAAATAACGGCTTCCAGCGCACGTTAGAAAAGTGTAGTGCGAGGATCTAAAGTGCACGTTATCCACATCATAAACAAGATATTCAAGTATCTGCTGTTGTTAGGCACGTTGAAAGAACAAAATGAGTTGTGATGTTCGAAGGAAGGTGGGGCCCATTGATGGTGAGGACACTCATGGTGGGGCCCTCAAAGAATTGATCATCACTATTCAAGGCCTGTTTGGTTGCTAGAATTACTTGTGGATGCTTGGGCCGTCATGTTTTGGGTGCGTGGTCGGTATTCAATTCCATCATGGTAAGAACGGTCTCTTAGCCTAGCGGTTGGAGGCAGTAGTTCTTACGTGGCTGCTTAAGGTTCGAACTTGGATAGTCACATTCCCTCACCCGAGGGTTGTCGTTCCTCACTCGAGATCGACTCTCTTGCCTCACCCAAGGTCTACTTCCCTCACATGAGGGCTGGGGTCCAAACCCCCAAAGCAAAGGAATGATAAGGAGGTGAGTGAAGGATATAAGATAAAAGATGCAGATGGACCCTCATTTTCCTAGGATTTGATTTCATAGTGATGATTGGATAACGATTTCTTTCTAAAAGGGGATAGTACTCGATGCCTATTTTGTAAATCTTCCATCTTTACCTCTTCAATTCTAGAATTTAATACCAGTCGAAAAATAGGCTTTCGGATAATGATGGTTGGATAGCTCAATTTTATGCAATTGGTGCACGTAGGAAATATTTTTTTTCCCATGGAAAAATGAAATTTTTTATATAAATGATTTTCTGTGAATGCTACACAGACATATATTAACTGTAATTTGCAGTTGCTACATTGATATTGTATTTTAGAGGGCATGTCTGTGCATAACTTATCCAACTCAATGGCCTTACGAACCCAGTTAACTGAATTGAGTTCATGGTTAGTTAGAACAAGTACTCCAGTGTTGATGAGCTGGTTGTCACCCCAGATCGATGCACTAGTCTTCTAGGCCCAGAAGTGTTGGACAAGGCCCATAACTCAAGTATGGTCGAAGATGGACTCTGGAACTTGGACTTGAATCCTGAACTTCAATGTGATGCGCATTTGTTCTTCCATCACCACATAAATCTAATTCTTGATCGAATGGTATTTACCGTTGGATTAGGCAACCATGATCAAATTGTTTTTAAATGAACCAAAATTCTAAATCTAGTGTTTTTCATGAGTTGAGCCCAGTCAACTTTATATGGTCATTAATTTAAGGAAGGCTTGTGTAAGTGTAAGGAAGAAAAGACTCATCAAAGGTGGAGAAAAGACTCATCAAAGGTTTACCCGATGCAAGTGGATAGGAGGGTTTGCATGTGCCCCTAGGGATTAGTTCTCGGATATGCAAAATCTAGTGTCTGTCAAGCTCAAGGCCAAAGGCTCTTGGTCTAGATTGGGTGAAAGATACCCTGGGTTCTTAAAAAATAGGATCATCAAAGCTGTCCTATTTAATATTCAGGCCGGGCTTGAATTAAATGTAGAAAACTCGAAGCCCACCCACTCGGTCCAACGAAGTAGTGTCTTGTAGTTTATTAATTGTTTTACCCACATAAGTAATATATAGAAAGCTTGAGAGCGATATAAAGCCCGAACAAGTAATACAAAGCCCAGCTCGACCCGATCTAATTGACTAAATGGACGCGCTGAGGCGTAACATGTTTCACATGGGCCAGCACTTTTAGCCCACGTCAGACTTGGGCTGGATTTGGGCTTGTATTTCTAAAGTTGGGCTGTATGGGCCTTTGTAATATTCAAGTCTTTGTTAACTAGGAAAATAGAATAGTAATTAGTGATACGAAATGCTACAATCCACTCTATATATGAAACATGCGAGAATATATAATATATTGGCATGACTCTACAACTCTGAAATATAAGCAAGAATAAGATGACATACACACTCATGATACCTTTTTTCTATATACATAAAGGGAAAATCTATGGACATGGTACCAAATTAGACTTGGATCCATATAAAATATACACATGAACAAGATGACAAACTCACACCTTAAACAACCATGGTTTCCTTTAACCAATCTTTCAAATACCAACATCATTCAATTGGCACAGTGTGATGGTTTGGAATGGTTCCAAAGTGCACAACCTATGACTTGACAATTTCTGAGACACATTCCGCATGTTTGGCCGGGATTGTGGATTGGCACGTACGCATGCAAGTGCTACCACTGCTACGGAGATGACTTCATCTGCAGTTTGAGCAGAGGGAGGCGAGATACGTTGGTCCAACACATCTTTCAGCAGTATGTTTTGGCCAGTTGGAAAATGTAGAGTGTGGATTAGATCTCCTGGATGCTTTCCCATTAACACTTCGAATGTTAACACCCCAAAGCTATAAACATCACACTGCTCTGTCACTTCCATTGTGTATGCAAGCTCTGCAATAAAGTTTTAAAATCATATATATTATGTGATCAACAACTGCACAAATCTCCTTTTGCACCTACAATTTCATTGACTCGAGAAAGAAGTAAAGGCTCATTTCATCCATTTAATTACCTTCCTGGGAGAGAGGATGGGAAAGCTTTATAAAAAAATTAAAACATTTAAACACTCTTTTACTAAAAAAATAAAATAAAGTACAGGTCCATCATAGTTTAAATTGTCAAATGAACACTTATTTTAACACGTTAGGGTATACATTAGTGTTTTAAAAGACGGCCGAATTGGTGGATTGGGGAGTTTAGTGTAAACTGGTATGACTCACATATATGGCCACACCATTTAAAGTATGTACTAGTGATTCAATTAAAATAGAAAGTGATAAAAGTAAAAAAATTATTTCAAAACATCTTAAAGGTGTAATTTGTAATGTAAAAAAGAAAAAGAAAAAATGTTTAGGTAAAAAAGAGAAAAAGATAGGCGCAACGTCAAAAAAAATAAATACTCAAATAAATAAATAACAATACCTGGAGCAATATATCCATATGTTCCTGCAAGTGATGACCAGTTTGATGAATCAAGCTTTAGAAGTCTGGATGTGCCAAAGTCTGATATGCATGCCTCAAGTTTTGAATCTAACAGTATATTGTTTGATGATATGTCCCGATGAACAATTGGCGGTGAGCACTCATGATGCATGTATGATAAAGCACTGGCAACACCTTTCACAACATTGAACCTTTTATTCCAATCCAATTCCAATGCTCCTTCACAGCTCAAGATTCCAGCCAACTTTCCCCTATCCATGTACTCATAAACCAAAAACATGCACTGTTCACGAGAACAAAATCCATACAACTTCACAATGTTGCGATGTCGGATTTCTGTCAATGCTTTTATTTCATTATTGAAGCTTTTTTTATCATGTGCGCTCCCTCCTTCCAAAGGGTGAAGTCTCTTTACAGCTACTACTTGGCCAGTTGATAGTTCTGCTCTGTAGACATTTCCATAACCTCCCACTCCAATGCAGTATTTGCTATCAAAGTTCTCTGTCGCTTGGATGATGTCATCATACACAATCCTTCCATCATAATTCCATATCGAGAATAGATCGCCCTTCCTCATTTCTTGCAACTCTATTGTTGTATGCCTCGCTCTTCGTTTCAGAAAGAAGAATATCACAATACATGCAAGTACTAAAAGAAAGATTATCCCAGAAATAGAAAGAGCAATGATGATCACAACTACTTTGTTGACTTTATTCAAGTGTCCTTTGTCAATAGAAGTAGAATTACATGGCTGCAAACCTGAGGCATTTCCACATAAACCTTTGTTGTGATTGAGTGCCTCAAATGGTGCTTCTCGAAATGCTTTGTTTTTAGGAATGTGGCCCTCCAAACTGTTATAGGAAATGTCAATGGACATCAAGCTGGAGATCTCTTCAAAAGAAGGAGGAATAAGACCTGACAACATATTATGGGAAAGATTGAGGTTTTCTAACATCTTCAAGTTTCCCAGTTGTGATGGTATCTCTTTGCTGAGTGAATTTTGGCTGAGATCCAAGCTTCGAAGAGCAGTTAGAGTTCCAACTTGAAGTGGAATGCTCCCACTAAAATTATTTCTACTCAGATTTAGGGACCATAGCTTAAAGCAACTCATCAACTCTTTTGGAATATTCCCACTCAAGTTGTTCATCGATAGATCAAGATCCTTCAAGCCTAATAACATCCCAATTTCTAATGGTACGCCGCCAGAAAGCTCATTATCATTTAAACTCAAGTTGAATAATGAAGACAACCTTCCCATCTCCTTGGGGATCTCGCCAGCTAGACTGTTTGAAGAGAGGTGGAGTACTCTCAGTTGACTCAACTTTCCAAATTCAGGTGGAATCTGACCACTAAACTTATTACCAGATAAATTTAATAATGTTAAGTTTTTCCATTCTCCCCATTTTGATGAGAGCTCACCAAACAATTCATTGTTGCTCAGATCCATATATTTTAAATTTGGATAGTATCCGAAAACCTCATATGTATTTCCAGTGAGATGATTGTTTTCAAGGCGGACTCTTATTAAAGTCGTACAATTCTGTAGGGATTTTGGGATAGGACCAGTTAAATGGTTGTCAAATGCAGTAAATCTTGTTAGTGACCCTTTGTGGCATAATTTCTTTGGTAAATGGCCAGAGAAGTTGTTCCCATTTAAATAAAGCTCTGTTAAATGTGTAAGATTTGTAAGTTCTGGAGGAATTGGACCAGAGAGTTGGTTGTCAGAGAGAGTCAATTTGGTAAGGTTTTTCAATTTACCAATAGTTGATGGGATTGAACCAGTTAAAAGGTTATATGATATCCCTAAGTCGACTAAATTTTTTAAATAGCCTATTTCTTGAGGTATGGAGCCCGAAATATTATTTTCATAGATGTACAAGGTGGTAAGTTGTGTCAAGTTTCCTAGAGTCGGAGGGATTGAACTTGTTAGTAGGTTTGTTGACAATTCTAAGGCGACTAGATTCTTCAAATAACCTATTTCTTGAGGTATGGTTCCAGAAATACTATTTTCATAAATGTAAAAGGTGGTGAGCTTCGTGAGGTTTCCTAGAGTGGGAGGGATTGTACCTGTTAGTAGGTTTGTCGACAATCCCAACTCAACTAGATTTCTCAAATAACCTATTTCTTGAGGTATGGAGCCAAAAATATTATTTTCATAGATGTACAAGGTGGTGAGTTGTGTTAAGTTTCCTAGAGTGGGAGGGATTGTACCTGTTAGTAAGTTTACTGACAAATCCAACTCGATTAGATTTTTCAAATGACCTATTTCTTGAGGGATGGAACCAGAAATTTTATTTTCATAGATGTACAAGGTGGTGAGTTGTGTCAAGTTTTTAAGTGAAAGTGGCAGATAATCGAAGAATTGATTCACGGAGAGATCAAGAATGTTAAGCTTTGTGAGAGTTCCGATATAGGTCGGAATGGTTCCATAGAGTGCATTGCTGCTGAGATTGAGAATGGTGAGTTCTGAAAAGGAAGAGAAGCTGAGGTTATCAAGCTTACCTCTTAAACTTGCATTGAACAAGTTTATCCTTGTGATTCTCCCTGCAACATTGCATGTTATCCCAAGCCAATTGCATGTGGAGTCTCTCTTGCTTTCCCTGGAAGTAGCATTGCAATCGTTGTGGAGGGACCATGAATTAAGAAGAGAGTGGTTCTCAAGGCTAGCTTTCCATGCGACGAGAGCCTGAGCCTCAGCTGCTTCTTGGGTCACTGCTGCTGGAGTTGCTGCACGGACATTAAGAAAAAACAATAGCTGAAGCAATGCAAATGAGAGGACAAGTAGGAAGAGTGATGATTTCTTTCTCTCAGCCATGATAAGTTGGTAATGGTGGATGGTCGTGCAAGTTCTATGATTATTTTGAGGAAAAGGTGTAGCTACTTATAGAGAAAAGGCTAGACCTTTTCCAACAATGCACGGCTCTTGTAGTCAATTTTAGTAAGCTGTGCTTTTCCCCAAAATTCAAATGAAGAAAAGATACAACAAGAGCTGGAGGATTGTGTATGTTCCGACGGCCAACGTTTTTCAAGGAAGAAGAAAAATTGCCAGACATAGGAATCTCAATGTCTGGGCTACATTTGCGACCTTCTTGTTCATGCTGCCAGGAAAAGACATTTAGAAAATGACCCAAGTCATTATGCGCGTGATACTAGAAGACAAACATTGATACAAAAGTCAGGCCATTAGTCGCAGTTTCAATTTAAATATGTTTCAGTTTCCCACTTGTCTCAACAGTCAAAACACGTGAAGAAAGTCAATAGCAATGATGAAAAAATCAATGTAGCCCCTTCCATCTTAGCCAGTAGAGGTGAAGCCTTTCCTTTTTCTCGTACTGGGAAACCGTGTGGAAGAGCTGCAAGGCATGGGACTTTTTTTTTCAATTGATGTGTATCACATGATATTAATATTTTGAGGATTTTACTCCAAAATTTTTACTATTTGGCCGTTGCACGAATTAACGCCTCGGAAATAACAGTAGGGGCCGTTAGACTTTATTTTTTTTTTCCAATATGATACGAGTGACGCTAGCTAGCGTCGCACAGTGTAAAAATTAGTGACGCTAACGTCACTCTTCGTCTCTTCCAAACAAACAGGAACATGATTTTCTTCTTTGAGAGCCTGTAAATCTACAGATGCCATTAATCCTAACAAGCCCAAACCTTACAGACCTAATTCAAATGGCCTCCCTTCAAACAACATTCCACATACTGCAAATCTTTAGCTGCGTGGTAACAAAACCCACTCTCCAAATCCGTCCAAGACCTCTGCCATTGCAGTAGTTATTGGGGTCATTGCAGTTGTTGTGGGAGGAGCATTTGCAGGGTTTTTCGCCTTCTCATGGTACCGTCGTAGAAAACAGAAGATTGGAAGCACATTCGAGCTCTCCGATAACCGAATGAGCACTGACCTGGCCAAGGAGTTCTGCAGAAAATGCGCCTCTCCGCTCATCAATCTCGAGTACTCCAATGGTTGGGATCCATTGGCCAATGGAAGGAGCGGAGTTGGGTTCTCCCAGGAGGTTTTATAGGGTTTTAGATTTAATTTAGAAGAAGTGGAATCGGCGACTCAGTACTTCTCTGAGGTGAATTTGTTGAGGAAGAGCAACTTTGCTGCGATTTACAGAGGGATTTTTTATTACTTGGAGAATTCATATACAGATGTCTTCATATTGGATGGGAGTAGATTCATAATCATATACTTTCTTGACGGTGTGGCGGAGGTGGGGGTGACGGGGGGAGAGGAGGGACGAGTGTTGGGTGGGCCTTTAAACAAAATAGGGACTTTATTCTTCTTCATCTTCCACAGAATTGCAATTGCATTTGGTCGTTGTGGGCGAGTCTTGTTCTAGTCTCCATGTGACATGATTTGCAGAAGTTTGGGGTTTTAGAGAATATGATGAGTGACGATAGCGTCACTTAATTTTTTCTTCAAGCGACGCTATCGTCACTCTCAAGAAACACGAAAAAAAAATAGGCGGGAGGAATGCTACCGTATGAAAAGTGTTCCGAGACACTATCAAGTGCGACGGACATTTATTGAGTATTTTCCAGTAAAAAACCTCTAATATTTTAGAAACAAATCGTGTTTCGTCAAACAGAGCTCTTCAGGGGTCGTCACGTGATGGAAGGGGGGCGAAAGAAAGAAAAATAAATAAATTTTCTTTCCTCTGCTCATGCACGTGTCGGCCCCGATTAGTCCAAACAGGAGATCCGATTGTTTTATGTAGATACACAACTTTCCTCTTCGGACACTTATTTTCAAGGCAAAATTAGCGAAAGGTCCCTATAAGCGAATGTATCAAGCTTCCAGTCCAAGAAAAAACTTTTTAAGGCCTATGGTCCACGTAGCTAGGCTGTTTACTGCGAGAAGTCCCTCAACCCACACGTTTTCATTTTTTAGGACTAAATTGCCCTTTTAACCATTTTTTACTTAAAATTTTAATTTTTAAAATTTCAAATCTTCCCTCCTCCCTCATTCCTAAATCCTCTTGATCTTCGCTCCTCCCTCCTTTTTAAACAAAAGTATCAGAGCGTTCTTCCTCTTCTCCCAGTTCTGAAATCAAAATCAGACCAGTGTCTGTTCCCTCCCCTAGCCATGGCAAGAATGATGACGTGGCTCTGGCGGGTTCTTCTTGCTGCTTCTTCTTCTCTGCGCAGGACCATCATCTCCGCAGTAGTAGTAGTTGCAGAGATGCTCTCGCTCAAGCTACAGATCTCTAAGTAATTTGTGGGTGCTTCTACTCCGTTGATGTAGATCCAAAGATGCCTTTTCTCCTCTGTTTATGTTTCTGCTTCAACTTCAGATTCATCTCTGATCTTTGTAATAGAAGGCTTTGCAGTCACCGAGAGCACTTCCTTGACCGTCTCCTCCTCTACAGGCGGTGGAGGAGCTCTATCTTCCGGTATGGGAGGGTCGGAATCTGTCACCAGAGACTTGTATGGAGGGTTCTTGCTACAGCATGTTCACATTTTTTCTGATTTGTGGGGGAATCGGGAATCAAGATATGGAGTTGGCTGATGAGATCTGAAATCTGAAATCTGGGATGGGAAGACGATGACGTGCTGAGATGAGGAGGTAGGTTGTTAGTCTGTTTGTTTGGGAGGATTAAAATGGGCAGGTGTAGAGAAGAGGGGTTTTGATGATTTCGGATGAAAGGACTGACGAAGGTTGGATGCTTCTGGAAGTGGGCAGTGATCGATGGGGGGGATGGGTCTCAGAGCAGAGGTTGAGGAGATGGGATTTGGGGTTTTCGGAGTGGGAAGAAGAAGGAAGGGATCTGGGTTTTTCGCCCTGGCCAGGTTGGGTTCCATGTCAGTTCTGACCTGACCTGCTACGAAAGCCCAGCCCAGAGCCTAGAGCAGGTCAGGTTTAGTTTGGGTCAGTTCGGCCTGACCCGTGAAGCAGGAAGCTGATTTCACTACTATGCATGTTGTCGGTGAACCCTTTTATCGGCGACCGTCGAATTGGATATAGAGCGAGGAAAGGCGAGGGAGAGGAGAGAGAAGAGCTTAGTTGCAGGCTTTACTGAGAAGAGAATTTATCTTCTTTTTTGTCAAATTTATCTTAGTCTTTGTCAAATTTATCTGAGTTTTTGTCAAATTTATCTGAGTTTTGTTAAAATTTATCTGTTTTCTGTCATTATTATGTTAGTGTTGTTCAAATTTATCTGTTTTATGTCATATTTCTTTGTGTTTTTGGCAAATTTATCTGAGTTTTTTCAATATTTATCTGAATTCTTGGTAAATTTATCTGAGTTTTGTTCAAATTTATCTGAGTTTTTGTCAAATTTATCTGAGTGTTGTTCAAATTTATCTGTTTTCTGTCATATTTCTTTGCATTTTTGGTAAATATATTTGAGCTTTTTTCAAAATTTATGAGTTTTTTAGCAAATTTATATACGTTTTTCGAAATCTATATGCATTTTTTAAATTTATTTGCGTATTTTTTAAATTTATTTGTATCTTTTCAAATTTATTGCATTTTTTATAATTATTTCATTTTTTAAAATTTATTTTCGTTATTTTAAATTTATTTAAATTTTTTGAGAATTTCTTTGGATCTTTTGAGATTTATTTGAGTCTTTTGAAATTTATTTATATTTTCTGAAATTTATTTGGATATTTTGAAACTTATTTGCATCTTTTTAAATTTATTTGCGTTATTTGATTATATATTGCTTTTTTTAAAACTTATTGCATTTTTTTGAAATTATTTCATTTTTTAAAATTTGTTTTCGTTATTTTGAAATTTATTTATTTGTTTTTAGAATTTATTTGAAAATCTGGAGATTCCATTAATCGTGGGCAATTAAATGTTAGTTGGCTATTATTAATGGGATATCCCACCAATCATGGGTTATGATTTAAAGAAATGGTAAATTAGACATTTCAGGCATGAAAAAGTGTGGGAGGGACCTTTGGCTTTATGACTTATTTTTGTGGATCTAAGGCCATAAAGTGAAATGTTCAGGGACCCGTCGCCAAATGCCCTACTTGGGGCATTCGGCGACATGTCCCTGAACATTGCACTTTATGGCCTTAGATCTACAAAAAAAAGTCATAGAGTGAAAGGTCCCTCCCACACTTTCTCATACCTGAAATGTCTAGTTTACCCTTTCTTTAAATCATAACCCATGATTGGTGGGATATCCCATTAATAATGGCCAAGTAACATTTAATTGCCCACGATTAATGGAATTTCTAGATTTTCAAATAAATTCTAAAAATGCACAAATAAATTTAAAAAAATGAAAATAAATTTTAAAAAATAAAATAATTTAGAGAAATTCAACAAGTTAAAGAAAAAAGCAATATATAATCAAATAACGCAAATAAATTTAAAAAGATGCAAATAAGTTTCAAAATATCTAAATAAATTTAAGAAAATATAAATAAATTTCAAAATAACTCAAATAAATTTAAAAAGATGCAAATAAGTTTCAAAATATCCAAATAAATTTCAGAAAATATAAATAAATTTCAAAAGATTCAAATAAATCTCAAAAGATCCAAAGAAAATTTCAAAAAATACAAATAAATTTAAAATAACGAAAATAAATTTAAAAAACGCATATAGATTTCAAAAAACGTAAATAAATTTGCTAAAAAATTCAGATAAATTTAAAAAAAAAAAACTCAGAAAAATTTGCCAAAAATTCAAAGAAATATGACAGAAAACAGATAAATTTGAACAACACTCGGATAAATTTGACAGAAAACATATAAATTTAAACAAAACTCGGATAAATTTGACAAAAACTCAGATAAATTTACCAAAAACACAAAGAAATATTACGGAAAATAGATAAATTTGAACAACACTCAGATAAATATGACAGAAAACAGATAAATTTGAACAACACTCGGATAAATATGACAGAAAATAGATAAATTTGAACAAAACTCAACTAAATTTGACAAAAACTCATATAAAGTTCAAGAAATACAAATAAATTTGCTAAAAACTCAAGTATTTTTTACCAAAATCTCAGATAGATTTGTCTAGAACTTAGATAAATTTGATTCAGAACTCAGATAAATTAACAAAAAACTCAAGTAAATTTGACAAAAGATGAAAAACTCAGATAAACTTGACAGAAACTCAGATAAATTTGATAAAAACTCAGATAAATTTCATAAAAAACTGAAATAAATTTCATAAAAAACTCATAGATTTATCAAAAAAACGGCGGCCCCGCTGCTGTTGCGCTACCACCTGACTCGAGGAAGAAGGAAGGCAATCGGGCTGCAATCTTCGCCCCGCGCTGTGCACAGTGCAATCTTCACTCTCTGCTCCCAGCTCAGAAGTGGGGCTGCACAGAACCGGACCGCAGACCGGACCGGACCACAAAACCGGACCGGACCGGACCGGATTTGCGGTCTTGGTGGTCCAAATCCGGTCCGGTCCGGTCTGGGCCTTTTGTGGTCCGGTCCGGTCCGGACCGGACCGGACCGCATTTATTAAAATAATTTTTTTTTTATTTTTTTTTTCATAATCTTTGAGCCCATGAGGCATGAGCCTAGCACCCATTTGTAAAACCCATCATTCATTCATTTGACATTTGCCTACTTTTTAGATGTGAGGTGAAAATGAAAAAAAAAAAACAAAAAAAAAATGAAAAAAAAATGAAAAGAAAAAAAAATGGAAACCGGTCCGGACCACTTTAAGTGGTCCAACCGGACCGGTTTGGACCGGACCGGACCGCTTATAAGTGGTCCGGTCCGGTCCTTCATTTTGGGCCGGACCGGAAATCCGGTCCGACCGGATTCCGGTCCGAAAACCGGACCGGAAATCCGGTCGATCACCCCTACTCAGAAGCGTGCGCCCCGAACCCCTGCTCCCATGTAGAATAGCAGACAAGCTTCCAGCCTCCATGAAATCAGATACAAGAAGCTTCTCATCTTTTGCATAGTAAAAGGCCCTCAAAGGCACCACGTTCTCATGCTTTATCTTCCCCAAAATCCTCACCTGCTGCTCAAATTCCTTCTTCGAAACAGCAACATCTTTCAGCCTCTTCACCACCACCATCGTCCCTTCATCCAAAACTGCCTTATAAGAAGTCCCAACACTTCCTCTCCCCAAAACCTCTGTAAAAGCTCTCAAAAGATCCTCCAAATCAAACCCATAAACCCCACCATCCAAAAACACCAACTTGTTCCTTTCCAATTCCATTCCCCCAAGTCCAATTTCAGACGAAGTGGACGCCGCGCCAGGCACCGCCGATGTCGTGACAGCCATCGGAGGCTTCCCAGGCTGATGTCGTCGCGCTCGCCCCCGGAAACAGAAGAAGAGAATCAAAGCGAATAGCAGCAGAAGACCAACTCCGCCGCCGACGGATATCCCGATGATCGCCGCCTTCTAGAGCTTATTCGAGGACTTCCCAATTGGACTATTGGAGGGGTTCGCCGGCGCCGGCGATGGGGTAATTGAGCCGCAGGGAGTCAACGGCTTGCCGTAGAGACCGACGTTTCCGGCGAAGGACGATTCCAGGAATCTTTCCAAGGCTTTTGGGATTGTTCCGTTCAGGATCTGACCGATGAGGCTGACGCCGGGGAGGCGGAGGATGGAGACGAAGGAGCGACTCCGGTCGCACCCTACCCCGACCCAGTTGCAGGCCGAGTCGGATGCGTTCCACACGATGCGATTCTCGTGTGGGGTTTGGATAGGAACAATAGGAGCGCTTGTTTGTCCTGAGTCGGCTCGGACTCGACTCGGTGGTTGCAGAGAGAGACACCATCTGAGAGTAGAAAAGAAAAGTTGGCCATCCATGGATAAGAGAGAGAGAGAGGTTTGCAATTGCAGCTCTTTTGAGTCTTGTGTTTTTCTCTTCCTTCTGTTTCCAGAATCTACATGGAAACCTCCTCCCATGAAGACCAGAGAGGAAGAAGACAGCAGCGTTCTGTTACAGAACCCATGAAGAATAAGACGACGATTTGGGTTTAGTTCTGGGTGACGGCTCCGATGATTGATCCCGGAATCTCTATGTTCGACGGTGATTCGACTGCGCAAGTAGCAGTGGTCTTCTTTGTGCAACGACCAGGATTCGTGCGTGACCCACCTGCTAGATTAAAACACCTCTGATCGTCGATCTGCAACAGTGCCGGAACCCTCCTTTCTTTTTATTTTCTGGGTGGCGAATCAAGAGATCCAAATGATCTCTTCTCCGGGATTAAACCCAATCTCGATCCTGATCCTAACCGATACTATGCCAATTGAAGTCTAGAAGAAGAAGGATAATATAAATTTTGAAATTTCAAATTTCAAAAAATTATGCCTAAAATGGTTAAAAGGGTAAAACAGTCCTGAAAAGTACAAACATGTGTGCACAGGGACCTAAGGCTGGAAAAAGTCTAGCTGAGTGGACCAGAGACCTTATAAAGTTTTTCCTTAGACTGGAGGCTGGAAACATGAACTTATAGGAAATTTTCGCTAATTCTGCCAAAAAATTAATAGCACCCAAGATATAACAGGTAACTTTCAGCGGTTCCCAATATCATCAATACAGGTCTTGTCCGAGAGAAATTCCAAAGTCCCCATTTCAATTCCACTTTGGAGACTGTCACTTTTGAAATTCTCCAAATGCCTCGTACAAGTTATCTGCATGTGCTTGCAACCAAACATGCAAATGTGTCTATATGTGCCGACTATTTTACCCATCTTTTACGGCGGCAAACTCATTTGGGCACCTCTCAAACACTCAATTAATTAATACTATTTCCTAGTTAGTGAAATTCCTTCTCCACTAGAATAAAGGGTTTTTCAAATTTTTTAAATTAATGGTGCTTTTGTACAAGACGATCTGCCGAGGGAAAAGAAGGAACTGGCGCTGGTGCAGCGATAATTCCATGCATCCCGAAAATAAAGCCTACGCTCCCATACCATAGTTGTGATTTTTTTTTATTATAACTTTCATAAATTTAGAATAATCATCAAACTTGTAAATTTTATTTAGTAAATTAATTCATGTTTTTTTCAAAGAATGTTTGTGCATTTGTTTTAGTAATTTTAATTTCATTTCAAGTTGAAAATCTTTTAAAAAGTCCCTTTAGATTTATTTTTAAAAATTAAAAAAGATAATAAAAAAAGCATGGGCTTGCCTTTGGGTGGTATAGCCCAGCACGACACGACTTAAGCCGTGATGTGGGCCATACTGGGCCGACCCCAATCGACTTGGGCACGGCATGGCATGGCCCATGAACTTTCATGGGACGAATATGCTAGGGTGGCCTCAAAGGCCGTGGCGTTTATACCCCGGGATTCCCACCCGAACTAGCACCCACCCCAATCTTACATTCATTGAAACTATACTCGTGGTTGGATTGAACTTCTAAAAGGAAATGTAAGGTGAAAAACCATTTTAATTTGAGGCCTTTATAATCAAGGGTTGCATGATACATTCAGGTTGCATTTTTTCCCAAAATAAAATCTACAATAGCACATTTCTATCCCCTAATAATATATTTTCTATCACCCTATGTAGGCATGATGGCTATACATTCAGACCAGAATTTTCATTTGAGGGGTACATATCCTAATAGGTAGTTTGATTTTGGAGGCAAACCAGGGATTTAATTTCATGCGGATTTTGAGGGTGGATCTATAGTTTTTATTGGACTTTCCGAAGTGAATTCAGAATTTTCATATAGATTTTGAAAGCACATAGCGGTTTGACTAATGCGACCACACCCACATCCCTGTACTTGGTTCCGTCCCTGTCTGTGTATCTATATTACTAAAGGGATGTACTCTTCCTCACATAAACACACCTGGCGCAACCTCAAACTTTTTGCAATGCCATTTCCAGAGTTGCCCTTATCCCTAAAATCTCTATATATCTATTACACACTCAAAAGACCAAAAATCTCTCCATGAATAATCATCTTTCACTCAAAAGCCTAAAATCTCTCCATGAGATCCCTAAATAAGCCAACACACCAGATTTGCTACATTTATATCAATCACCCGCATCATTTGATTTTATGCACGGTTAGAATAAAGATGGGGGACCCCATTCATCTGGGTCCCACTTAAAAAAATTTGGTCAATTTGTTAGGTCTAAAATCTCTCAACGAGATCCCTAAATAAGCCAACACACCAGATGTGCTACATTTATATCAATCAATTCATGGGTCCCGGCCCGCATCATTTGATTTTATGGACAGTTAGAATAAAGATGGTGGACACCATTCATCTGGGTCTCACTTAAAAGTATTTGATCAATTTGTTAGGTCTATGATCATTTGATCCTTTGATCTTTCTTAATCAATTCATAGGTCCCATCCCGCATAATATGATTTTATGGACGGTTAGAATAGAGATGGTGGACCCCATTCATCTGGGGGGTTCCACTAAAATATGTTAGGTTTGGTCAATTTGTGAGGTCTATGATCATTTGATCATTTGACCTTTATCAAGCAATTCATGGGTCCCAGCCCGCATCATATGGTTTTATGAACGGTTAGAATATAGATGTGGACTCCATTCATCTTTGGGGTCTCACTTAAATAAATTAGGTTTGGTCAATTTATGAGGTCTATGATCATTTGATCTTTATCAATCAATTCATGGGTTCCGGCATCATATGATTTTATGGACGGTTAGAATAGAGATGGTGGACCCCATTCAGTTGGATCTCACTTAAAAATATTTGGTCAATTTGTTAGGTCTACGATCATTTGATCATTTGATCTTTTTAAATAAATTCATGGGTCTCATCCCGCATAATATGATTTTATGGACGGTTAGAATAAAGATTGTGGACCCCATTCATCTGGGGGGTTCCACTTAAATAAGTTAGGTTTTGTCAATTTGTTTGTCAATTTGTGAGGTCTATGATCATTTGATCTTTATCAAGCAATTCATGGGTCCTAGCCCGCATCATATTGTTTCATGGATGGTTAAAATATAGATGGTGGACCCCATTCATCTTGGGGGTCCCACTTAAATAGGCTAGGTTTGGTTAATTTGAGAGGTCTATGATCATTTGATCTTTATCAATCAATTGATGGGTCCCGGCCCGCTTCATTTGATTTTATGGACGGTTAGAATAGAGATGATGGACCACATTCATCTTGGTCCCACTTAAATATATTAGGTCTATGATCATTTGATCCTTTGATCTTTTTAAATCAATTCATGGGTCCCATCCCGCATAATATGGTTTTATGGACGGTTAGAATAGAGATGGTGGACCCCATTCATCTGAGGGATTCCACTTAAATAGGTTAGGTTTGGTCAATTTGTGAGGTCTATGATCATTTGATCCTTTGATCTTTATCAAGCAATTCATGGGTCCCAGCCCGCATCATATGGTTTTATGGACGGTTAGAATATAGATGGTGGACCCCATTCATCTTGGGGGTCCCACTTAAATAGGTTAGGTTTGGTCAATTTGAGAGGTCTATGATCATTTGATCTTTATCAATCAATTCATGGGTCCCGGCCTGCTTCATTTGATTTGATGGACGGTTAGAATAAAGATGGTGGACCCCATTCATCTGGGTCCTACTTAAAAATATTTGGTCAATTTGTTAGGTCTATGATCATTTGATCATTTGATCTTTCCCAATCAATTCATGGGTCTCATCCCGCATAATATGATTTTATGGACGGTTAGAATAGAGATGGTGGACCCTATTCATCTAGGGGGTTCCACTTAAATAGGTTAGGTTTGGTCAATTTATGAGGTCTATGATCATTTGATCATTTGATCTTTATCAAGCAATTCATGGGTCCCAGCCCGCATCATATGGTTTTATGGATGGTTAGAATATATATGGTGGACCCCATTCATCTTGGGGGTCCCACTTAAATAGGTTAGGTTTGGTCAATTTGAGAGGTCTATGATCATTTGATCATTTGATCTTTATCAATCAATTAATGGGTCCCAGCCCGCATCATATGATTTTATGAACGGTTAGAATAGAGATGATGGACCTCATTTATCTTGGTCCTACTTAAATATATTAGGTCAATTTGTTAGGTTTATGATCATTTGATCTTTCTTAATTAATTCATGCCTCACCTAAAGAATAAAAAATGTGGAAAAAAACATAAAGATCAAATTAGCAACAAAAAAAAAAGGACTCACAAGTTTACTAATTAATAAATTTATTAAAAATAATTTATATCAGTCTGTGCATTTGGTGGTTTCGTGGTTATGCACAGGGTTTTGCTAGTATAATATACATTCAAGTAGTTCTCCAGCGGGCTTTCGGCAGGATTTGAACTAATTTTTAAAGCTCATGCATTTACACTTTTACAACTTTCCGGCCCAGTAATTAAACGAATTAGGGCTGAGCTGGTCTTGTCCAATGTCTCTCCTCTAGAGGAAACATTAGAGACTTGGGCCATTAGTTTTTCCTCTTTTTTATCTTTTATTTTTTGGTACACAGATTGAAATTTCCTTATTTATACAATTGGGCTGGACACTGTAGGTTCGGCTCATACAGACTCGCTCCTTTCGTCATGGATCCAGCATAATTTACTTGGGGCTTAAAATGGTGTGGAACCATATGTGGAAGTCTAATTGTTGCTGGACCATGGGCTTATACATCCTGTCGGTCCACACAAATGTTATTTCTCTCTTACTTTCTTTCAGTATGTTCTTTACTAAACCTCCCATATGGTTTACCTCTGGGCCCGGAGAAATTAATCCAGCCCAAAGGGTTGGGAGCCCTACGATAAAAATAATAATAATAATTGTGTAATGTCAATTTTTTTTTCTTACAATACTCATTAAATTCATTTAAGATGTATTCCCCTCTTTTGTCAGTTCTAATAATTTTAATACTTGTTCCTCATTAGTTTGCTTGCTTTAGTACTCTTAAAAACTCCTATGGATTCACATCCATGTCTTCTTCAGTTAGTATTTTTAAAATATTATTTGACTCTCTTACGAGTCTTTACCTCTAGTCACCCATAACTATCTAATAGTTTAAACGTTAAAGCCTTTTCCACTTCAAGGAAAAGATTTCTTTAGTCAACTTAAACAACTTTAATGAAAATACTATTGTTCACAAGTTTCAGGTTTTACTTTGTCGACAGATTTAGAAAGCATACATGTGTTCAAGTTATTTAATTATGTCTTTTCCAACATGTCCTGATTTCAACTGTTATGTATATGAATCAAACAAGTAAATAACAATTCATACAAGAAAAATATAAGTAGAAGTTGAAAGAGATAAAAACTTCAAATATATAGTGTCAATTTCAGCCAGACTTATTTTTCATTTTTGAGGTTTCTACATTAAAAGAAAAAAAAAATCCAACTTGGTGGATTGTATATTGTCATGCATATTAGGCATCAACCAATCAACGTCGTACAAATGCCATAGTTCTCCAATATTGAAGGAGACAGATGAAGGACTTCGGCACATGACTTGGAAGACCCGGTAATAAGGTTAGGTTGACTCGAAGTCAATCCTTCTGGTCATTGCTACAATACGAAGTATCTGGTTCTATATAGGAAGCAACCGAACTCATCCCACTCGTCTTGGCCATACATATCTTATATCTGTAGCATGGAAATAGCACCACAGCTTTCAATCCCAACTGGTCTCAACTTATCCCATCATCGATCAATTTATCATTTAATATTGTATTAAATGCCCAACTACTAATGGCCACTCTTCTTGTATTACATTTAATGCCCAACAACTAATGGCCACTAGTCTTTATATTACGTTTAATGTCCAACAACTTAGTGACCCCTCCTCTATGAAGGTGTTCCCTCTTGACATTGATTTTTCTTTTTAAAGACTCTTGACCTTGACTTAACACCAATCAGGTGCATCTCTTTCTCGGATTGGTCGAAGACTTTTCTTCTAAATAGACATTAAAAATGGGTCCCAAGTAAAAACCGATGACTCGCACAAAAGACAGTCAAATCATTAAGAAAATTATTAAAATTTATTTTTACTTATTTTTTAGGGCATAATTTCAGCGTCACTGTATTGTAGTATGGTACAACGTCTTCATTTAATAAATGATGGGGCCACCTTTGAAAGATTCAAACTCTATATTGAGATTAGCACTATTGTACTAATTGCATCTAAAATTTCAAAGTAAATTTTGTTTTTTTTTTCAGAGAGGTCCATCAAGGGTCCAATGGACGGATGTGCAGGGAGCAACTCCGGCTGTACACATAGCACCTCTCATTATTTGCCATGAGTTTCTAAAAATTGGAAAAAAAAGCTCCGGCTGATGGTTTTAATGAACCGCATTATACCCTTATATATGACCTATTCTCTTGGGGATATGAATCATAAAATTGCAAGAACGTCCTGTTAGTCTTAGAAAATCATGATTTGACCCTTTGGTTTATTTTATGAAATATTGAACGTGGAGAATGCTAGGGATAAGGCCCTAAGCCCTCAGAAATTATAAACTAAGGCTTGTTATTCCTTATTATCATTTGCTAATTATTTTGAAATGTGCCCTTAGTTCTTGATAAGTCAAATTTATATTTTAGACCCTATTATTTGGATCATTCGACCTAAGTAAGTACCGTTTGGGCACGCGGTATCTTACCAACGTAGGGTTCAGTACTTTGTGTGGCCTCAAAGAACCTAGTGGATTAGAGCTCAGCCCATCTCTATTGGAAAACCCTTATTTGGGTCTATGAACCATTGATTATGAAGAGATGCGTTGACCTTTTATCTACTAGAGATCCTTATAGTATTGCTGTGTACAAGACCGTGCTTTTGATCGTAGGATTGGCTCGTACGTCTTCACTCTGTAGGAGCATTACTAGTTGCATCTATTAAGCTTTTATTTATGTGAATATTTGGGTCATATACGAACGACTGCAGATTGTATACGAACGGCTGATCACCGATGTGAATATGAACCGGTTTATCCGGATATTACGATTATGAATCGATTTTCTCGGATTATCATTACTTCTGTATGACTATTGTATTCCTTTATTTTATAGATGGGATTTGTGTATACGTCCTTTTCGGTTTTATCACAATATTATTATCTTATGAATATCACATGTCATTAAGTATATGGATCTTGTATTTTATTTGCAAATTATGTTTGAGTGCTTGCTATTTACATTGTTTAATGATGTATAGATACCGATCCCTAACCTGCCGAGGAGACGGACGAGGGTCAAATGTATCAAGCGTTTGAGCTAACTGATGAGCCTGAGTGGAGTGCCGGAGATGGCTTCAGAGCCGTCTGAGTCTGCATAAGAGAGACCTTCATCGTAGAGACCATTTTTAGTAGCAATATCTTCATAATGGACTTAAATTTATTTAGTTGTTTGTTTAGTTTATTTGGCAACTTAAACCTTTAACATTTAGCTGCTTATGTGTTGGTTTGGTTTAAAAATTGATACCAATTGATTTAATGCTTCCGCGAGATTTTACTTATAATTTAATATGACTCACCGTGGTTTAAAATTTTGTGGGTCCATATTTTGGAAGCTTATGTGGAAGAATTCATAGGAAATTTTATATTTAATACTATAATTCACGTTTTCCTTGATTTCGTTTTGGGGGACGTGACACACAATGCACACTTTTTACTGAACTTTCTAAGATGCAATCTAATTTTTGAGGGTCTGGAATCCAAGAAAAAACCACACCCAGGAGGATCTTAAATCCTAATAGAAAAGCAACCCAAATTTATAATAACATCAGACATCCCCTTGGCATAATAGAATTGATCAGGCTCATACGAAGGGCCGGTAAAGGGATTTCAATGAAGTTGCGTTTCCCTTTCACAATTAAACAGCCCAAGGAGCTCGAAACTTGTTGGCGGCAATAAAAAAGCAAGAGTGCATTCAATGTGCAGACTGCCCACAATCAGGAAGCTATGCGTGCGAAGGCAAGGGTGGATCCAGGAAATTCAAGGTTGGGGGAGGGAAGCTTTATGTAAAAGAAATATTGGGGAAGGGGCAAATGTAAAAAAATGTATATTAGTTAGCAGAATTTACAGGAAGCTCTTACAAATTTTTAACTTTGTTCGGGTATGGGGCGGGGCTTCATTTCCAAACCTTTGTACCTGGGTCCGCTCCTGTCACTTTCTGATGTAGTTTTCCCTGGGGAAACATGATTCCTAATTTGATAAAAAAAATAAGCTCCTTTGGTCTTGATGGATTTGTGAAAACAGCCGTGCTACTGACTGGGGGGGTCGGTTTTTGGACCGACCCCTGGTTCCTCATCCAAATATCAGATATTTGGATGAGGACCCAGATATTTGGATGAGGAACCAGGGGTCGGTCCAAAAACCGACCCCCAGTCAGTCCAAGTAGAATTTTTCTTGTGAAAATCCTTCTGTTTCTTCCTCTTTGTATGTGCCAAATTGTAGCTGGAAAACCAAACATGGACGGTTGATGTCATCACTCACCCGACACACGCACCGGGGGATGTGTTGGTGATGTCATGCAGGTTAGGACTTAGGATTTCATTAAAAATACTCTTTTGATCTTGGATTGATCAGATTTATATGATTACGATGAAGGTTTTGTTTCCTACTTAGTGCATGTAATTCAATTATTTAAACACAACGCAATAAACACGTTTCATTGTATTTCCCTTTCCTCTTCTCCCTTGTCCCTCAACACAGACAGCCTACCCACGTCAGCTTTGATTATGGCGTGGTTCATTAGGTAAAGCGGTTTAATTTTGCATGTCAAAGGAAAGAAAAACAGAAAGAGTTTCTGCCAAGATCCTTTTGTTCTGACTCAGTTTTGGTAAAAAGTTCTCTACATTCCTGAAAAGAGAGAGAGTCTCCAATTACCAATAGATCAGTGGTGAGTACCTTTCTTTCTTTTGTAGAATAATAGGGATCTATTCAATTCTTGACTGTAGCTCTGTTCGTGAGGGAGTTGCGTGCGTCTGGGTATTAAAAAAATGAAAATTGGTGAGGGAGTTTGGTGAAAGAAAAAAAAAAACAGGGTGAGCCCTATCCTCTTAGGCTTTGACTTGAGAGAGTTTTAAGTTTAAGGAGTCGAAGTCCGCCACGTCGTAAAAATTCTAAGGTAAAGAAGTTCAATAGATAGGCCCCACTGTAGAGCTCCACTGCTTTAACTCGAAATTTCTCTAACTCAAAATCTCAGGGGATCCAAACTCTTTTTGGATAAGCAGACAAGCTAAACTTGGATTTTAGCTCAGGCGAGCTTGTGTTCGCAGGCTTGGCACGATTAGTTGCTTCTTATCCATCGACCATCATCAAATTAATGGATTGACAATAGCTTCTGTCTTTTTCACTGACCCTTAATAATACATAGTGGCATCTCATAAGGCAATATGTTCTTTCCATAGAGCAATTCTCTTGTTTCAAATCGGGCCATCCTTTTGGTAGCAACTAGAATTGTAAGTGGGCAAGATTAGATCAGGTGGTGTGAAATTCAACGAAGTTTTGAAGCTCAGGGATTGACACTAAAACTAATTTCTGGCCCAATAACTAAAATGGTTGAGGCTGAGCTGGTCTTTCTAATTGTCTCTCCTCTATAGAGGAAACTTAACTTGGACTCAAGCTTACATTCGGCCATTAGTATGTGTATTTAATCCTTATGCAAACAATTAGGCTGGACACATTATAGGTTGGGCTAAGATGAAATCGATCAACGATCAGGCATAAAGTGCTTGGGCCATAAAAGGTCACAGCAGGAGCGAACGTCCTAATTATTTCTGGACACTGGGCCTCCCACAGGCAGCGGCTCAACACAAATGTATCTCTGTCTTGCTTTGTGTTCTTTACTAAACCTCCCATAGGGTTTTCTAGAGTCCTTATAATTGTGAGGTGGTAACGAGGAGGGCTATAGGACCCATGCAAGCATTGGATGTTAACTCTCATGGAGATGGCCAGGATTAAAAGGGGCCCATATTGTCACCAGGAGTAATGGAAGTTTTGTTGTAACTTTAAGGGGCCATATTGTCACAACTAAGGTAGCGTTTGGTTCGCTGGAATGGGTGTAGGCGGGAATGGAATGGAGACCGGAATGAGGCAGGAATGGAATGAGGTAGGAATGGGCATTTCCATTCCAGCGTTTGGTATGCTGAGGAATCAACCCAGTTGATTCTTATTCTGAGTTTGGTATGCTGGAATGAGTCCTGGAATGGAATAAAATTTACATAAGACTGACCAAAATACCCTTGTTATAATTTTATCTTTGGCTCAGTCAATGTATAGATTATAATATTATTAAATAGGTGGGGCACACACAAGGTCTTCTATTTATAATAATAATAATAATAATAATAATGTATAGATTATATTATTATTATATAGGTGGGGCCCACACAAGCTCTTCTATTTTATAATCTTATAATAAAAATTATAGATATATTATTATAGGTGGGCACAAGTGCTTCTTTTTATAATCTTATAATAATAATAATAATGTCTAGATTATATATTATTATATAGGTAGGGGCCACACAAGCTCTCTATTTTATAATCTTAATAATAATAATAAATATAGATTTATATTATTATATAGGTGGGGCCCACACAAGCTCTTCTATTTTATAATTTTATAATAATAATAATATAGATATTATTATTATTATAAGGGGGGCCCACATAAGTTCTTCTATTTTATAATATAATAATTAATGATATATTATTATTATATAGGTGGGGTCCACACAAGTTCTTCTAATTTATAATCTTATAATAATATAAGATTATATTATTATTATATAGGTGAGGCCCACACATATTCTTTTCTTTTATAATCTTCTTTATAATAATAATAATGTATTTATATTATTATTATAGGTGGGGCCCACACAAGTTCTTCTATTTATAATCTTATAATAATAATAATAATGTATCTATTATATTATTATATAGGTGGGGCCACACAAGCTCTCTCTTTTATAATCTTATTATTATTATAATAATATGTATAGATTATATTATTCTTATATAGGTGGGGCCCACACAGTTCTTCTCTTTTATAATCTTATAATAATCATTATTCTACTAATAATGTATATATTATATATCTATATATAGGTGGGGCCCACACAGTTCTTCTCTTTTCTAATCTTATTATTTTAATAATAATGTATAGACGTGAAGAAGGGTCTTTTGGTCTAAAAAAAAAGTAGAAAGGAATGGAATGGCCATTCCTTCCCATCCCGGATGGAATGACCATTCCTCTGCTTAAGGGAATGGGATTCCGGAGGCAAATGGTCATTACGCCACTTTTTTGCGAACCAAACGCTTTAATGATCATTCCGTTGGAATGACCATTCCATTCCGACCTTCAGTACAGCGAACCAAACGCTACCTAAGTTGTTGATTAATTAATATAGACTTTCCAATATATACAAGAGGAACCCATTCAAATAATTCAAAACAAAACCACTTTCCTAATGTCTCTAACCTCTCTATTATATCTCTCTTTGATAAAAATAAGGGGCGTTTGGCCGGAGGTCCCTCAACTTTGGTTTTTATTGCAAACGGTCCATGTTTTTTTTTTTTCATAGAGGCAAAGGTCCGTTTTTCAAGTTTTAAATAGTTAAAAAGTCCAGAATGCCCCTCTTAATGCACTCTGTGCTGTATACAAAAAATAAAAACTGATTTCGTTAAGAGTGTCATTTGGAGAAAAAAAAGGGGGAAAACCTTTCAATTTCGTGAAGATGATTTGACTACACAAATCAAGGACTAGGAAAGATAAGATAAAGAAAATGGGGAAAACTGATTCAAAGAAGGAGAAATCATCCAAAAAATCTGCACGTAGGGTTGGGCAAAACTCAGATAAATTTATCTGAGAACGAGAAATCATTCAGAAAATCAGCATGTGGGATTGGGCAAAACTCAGATAAATTTGTTCCAAACTCAGATAAAATGTGTCTGAGTTTTGCCAAAAGTTCAGATAAATTTATCTGAGTTTAAAACAAAATCTTTTGGAAAAAAACTAAGATAAATTTATATATCTTTTCGAAGAAACTCACAATACAAAAAAAGAAAGGAGGTACAGTAGCCACATGAGGAAGAAAACTATAGAAGATCACAAAACCTATCGCGCACGACTAGAACGAATCCATTAAAAAGTAGTCAATACTGATCTTGTGTGGGGCAAAGATCAGTTCAATACTTCTGATATATCTTGGTGCAATTCTTCTCCTACGTCTTGTGGGGCTACTATCACGGAAACTCCCGCGCACAAAAACTCCTCAACAGTGAGGTGGGGCAAAGATTAGTTGGAAAAAACAAATAGGCTGATGATCAGATCTTGGGCCTCTCCACCAAGATGGGTATGATATGATTGGGATGGTTATTTGATGATTGCAAAGAAAACACATGAAAGTTTCTGCAAGTAGTGCATCCGCAATGAATCGTACATTGGTGTAGGAGGCCTCGAATCGTTTCCTCCCATTTGAATTTCAAAACTTGATCTATTTCTTCTAATTTGAATTTCAAAACTTGATTTAAAACTAGAAAATAAAATCCATTAAACAGCTTGATTCGTTTACAAAGGACAAATCAGTCATTAAATATCATGTTAAGGAGCTCAAAATTAGGAATTAAATTCGTGACATAAGTTCAGACAATTAAAAGGGCAAGTCAGTCTTGAAAATGTATGATTTGGCATACTTATATAAGGACCTCCGCCTGGAATAAGTCTAGGTGCATGGACTAGAGGCTTTAACCGAAAATCCTGTGGATTAGAGGCCTTAAAATACAATATTAAGGGACCTTTGGCTAATATTCTCTAAAAATAATAGAAACAAATCCCTAATATTCTCTCTCCAAGCTTGTTATTCTTAATATCTCTCTCAACGTTTTCTCTTAACATCTGACAGTACTCCCTAATACATGAACAACTCACTTATATTTGTAACAACTTTCAGATCCCATCTAATCTCCAATGGGCCACACCCAATGGACGACGGCAAAAATCTTCCGACCGACTGCCCCTGGTGAGACCCACAGCCCTCCACCTCGGGATAAGAATAATGGTTCAATGATTCTCTCTTCTCTCTCTCTCTCTCTCTCTCTCAGAGCACACAATTGGGCTTTGTGGCCAACACTTATATGAGAAAATTCTGCAGAATTAAAAGATCAAGTTCTTGTTTATGTTGCCGTTACTGAAAAGTAGAGATCCTGACCATTCTAATTTCTTTTTGGAAATTAAGGCCATCTGGCCCAGTAGAGAATAATAATAGGTAGATTTAGGTTTATTTTAATCTTTTTAAGGCAATGAAAATGGATATTGTAGGAGGGTAGGATTTCATTCTAAGTACCTGACACCTCCCCACAGGGGAATAGGCTGGAGCCGTGGGCCCCGGGCCTATTGTGTACACTTCAGGAGACGGGCTCCCTAATCATGCATTTGTCCCGGGGCGGGTGTGAAAACCGCACCCCAGGGGCCTCCCCAGGAGTCGATCCCTCAACCTCTTGATAAAGAGATATTTTGGACTTGCCCTGGTACCACTTGAGCTAGTGGTACGGTTGAGGGATCGACTCCTGGGGAGGCCCCTGGGGTGCGGTTTTCACACCCGCCCCGGGACAAATGCATGATTAGGGAGCCCGTCTCCTGAAGTGTACACAATAGGCCCGGGGCCCACGGCTCCAGCCTATTCCCCTGTGGGGAGGTGTCAGGTACTTAGAATGAAATCCTACCCTCCTACAAAAAGGCCGGCGGTCATTTGAGACGGACTCGACCAGGGGTGTCAAGCTATCCTGGTGAGCGCCTATTGTTTATTTGTCCCCAGGGATGTCAAGCTATCCTGGAGGGCCTCCCCAGAGATTCGAACCTGAGATCTCATTCTCTTATACTCAAGGAAGCGAATTCTGGTACCACTTGAGCTAACCAGAGATTCGAACCTGAGATCTCATTCTCTTATACTCAAGGAAGCGAATTCTGGTACCACTTGGGCTACTAGTAGCTCAAGTGGTACCAGAATTCGCTTCCTTGAGTATAAGAGAATGAGATCTCAGGTTCGAATCTCTGGGGAGGCCCTCCAGGATAGCTTGACATCCCTGGGGACAAATAAACAATAGGCGCTCACCAGGATAACTTGACACCCCTGGTCGAGTCCGTCTCAAATGACCGCCGGCCTTTTTGTAGGAGGGTAGGGTTTCATTCTGGAGTACCTGACACCTCCCCACGGGGAATAGGCGGGGCCCAGGGCCCAAGTGGTACCAGGGTAAGTCCATAAATCACTTTAAGGTGAGGTCATGGGATCGACTCCTGGGGAGGCCCCTGGGTACGTGACACGCTCCTGCCCAGGACAAAAGCATGATTAGGGAGCCCGTCTCCTGAAGTGTATACAATAGGCCCGGGGCCCTGGGCCCCGCCTATTCCCCGTGGGGAGGTGTCAGGTACTCCAGAATGAAATCCTACCCTCCTACAGATATAGATTACAAATTCAAATTAAAGACATACATTTTTTTTGTTGAAAGAAAGATGTACTTTTCTCTTACGGTTTTCATAACCTAGGCATAATACTGAGCGGCTGCAGCAGGATCATCTGGGTCTAAAATATGTTCCTTTTTGCAGATGCACGAGTCTTCTAGGCCCAGAAGTGTTGGACAAGGCCCATAACTCAAGTTTGGTCGAACATTGACTCTAGAGCTTGGGTTTGAATCCTGAACTTCAATGTGATGCACATTTGTTCTTCCATCACCACATAATATATCTAATTCTTGATCGAATGGTATTTACCGTTGGATTGGGCAACCATGATCGGATTGTTTTTAAATGAACCAAAATTTAACTCTAGTGTTTTTCATGAGTTGAGCCCAGTCAACTTTATATGGTCATTAATTTAAGGAAGGCTTGTTTAAGTGTAAGGAGAAAAGACTCATCAAAGATTTACCCGGTGCATGTAGATAAGAGGGTTTGTATGTGCCCCTAGGGATTAGTTCTCGGATATGCAAAATTTAGTGTCCATCGAGCTTAGGGCCAAAGGCTCTTGGTCTAGGTTGGGTGAGAGATCCCTGGGTTATTAAAAAAAAATCATCAAATGTGTGTCACTATTTAATATTCAGGCCGGGCTTGAATTAAATGTAGAAAACTTGAAGCCCTCCCACTCGGTCCAAAGAAGTGGTGTTTTGTAGTTTATTAACTGTTTTTACCCACATAAGTAATATATAGAAAGCTTGGGAGAGATATAAAGCCCAAACAAGTAAAACAAAGCCCAGCTCGGCCCGATCCAATTGACTAAATGGACGCGCTCAGGCGTAACATGTTTCACATGGGCCAGCACTTCTGGCCCACGTAACACTTGGGTTGGATTTGGGCTTGTGTTTCTAAAGTCGGACCGGATGGGCTTGTGTTATATTCAAGTCTCCTGTTAATTAAGAAAATGAAAAAAATAATAGAAATTAGTGATACCAAGTGCTACAATCCACTCTATTATACATGCGAGAAGATATAATATATTCACTTAGACTCTACAACTTGAAATATAAGCATAAGATGACAAACTCACTCAATTACCATTTTACTATATACATACAGAGAAAATCAATTGAACGAGATGGCAAAATCACACCCTATACACTCTTGGTTTCTTTCAACCAATCTTTCAAATATCAAGATCATTCAATTGGCACAATGTGATGGTCTGGAATGGTTCCAAAGTGCACAACCTATGACTTGACAATTTCTGAGACACATTCCGCATGTTTGGCCGAGATTGCGGATTGGAACGTATGCATGCAAGTGCTACCACTGCTACGGAGATGACTTCATCTGCAGTCTGAGCCGAAGGAGGTGAGAGACGTTTCGTCCAACACATCTTTCAGCAGTATGTTTTGGCCAGTAGAAAAATGTATAGTGTGGATGAGATCTCCTGGATGCTTTCCCATTAACACTTCAAATGTCAACACCCCAAAGCTATAAACATCACACTTCTCTGTCACTTCCATTGTGTATGCAAGCTCTGCAATAAATTTTTAAAATCATATTATGTGATAAACAGCTGCACAAATCTCCTTTTGCATCTACAATTCCATAGACTCGAGATAGAAGTAAAGGTTCATTTCATCCATTTAATTACCTTCCTACTGAGAAAGAGGATGCGACAATTTTATATAAAAAGAAAACATTTAAACACCCTTTTACTTTAACACGGTAGTGTATTTATTAATGTTTTTAAATATGGACAAATTGGTGGATAGGCGAGTTTAGTGTAAACTAGTATGGCTCGCAGATATGGCCACGCCATTTGAACTATGTACTAGTGATTCAATTAAAAACATTTAAAAAAAGAAAGTGATACATTAAAAGAAATTATTTCAAAACATCTTAAAGGTGTAATTTGTATTTCATAATGCAATAAAAAAGAAAAACAGTTTAGGTAAAAAAAAGAAGTGAAAATGATAAGCGCAATGTCCAAAGATAAATATTCAAATAAACAAATAACATTACCTGGAGCAACATATCCATATGTTCCCGCAAGTGATGACCAATTTGATGAATCGGACTTTAGAAGTCTAGATGTGCCGAAATCTGATATGCATCCTCAAGTTCTGAATCTAACAATATATTGTTTGACGATATGTCCCGATGAACAGTTGGCGAAGAACAATCATGGTGCATATACGATAAACCACTGGCCACACCTTTCACAACATTGACCCTTTTAATCCAATCCAATTCCAACGCTCCTTCACAGCTCAAGATTCCAGCCAACTTACCCCTTTCCATGTACTCATAAACCAAAAACATGCATTGTTCATGGGAACAAAATCCATACAACTTCACAATGTTGCGATGCCGAATTTCTGTCAATGCTTTTATTTCATTATTGAAGCTTTTCCAATCACGTGTGCTCACTCCTTCCAATGGGTGAAGTCTCTTTACAGCTACTACCTGGCCAGTTGATAGTTCTGCTTTGTAAACACTTCCATAGCCTCCCACTCCAATGCAGTATTTGCTATCAAAGTTCGTTGTTGCTTGGATGATATCATCGTACACAATCCTTCCATCAAAATCCCATATTGAAAATGCATCACCCTTCCTCATTTCTTGCAACTCTATTGCAGTATGCCTTGTTCTTCGTTTCAGAAAGAAGAATATCACAATACATGCAAGTAAAAGGAAGATTAACCCAGAAATAGAAAGAGTAATGATGATCACCACAACTTTGGAGACTTTCTTCAAATGTCCTTTGTCAATGAAAGTGGAATTACAAGGTTGTAAACCGGAGGCATTTCCACATAAACCTTTGTTGTGACTGAGAGCCTCGAATGGTGCTTGTTGAAATGCTTTGTTTCTAGGAATGGGATCCTCCAAATTATTAAAGGAAATGTCAATGGACGTCAAGCTGGAGATCTCTTCAAAAGATGATGGAATATGACCCGACAACATATTATGGGAAAGATTGAGGTTTTCTAACATCTTCAAACTTCCAAGTTGTGATGGTATTTCTTTGCTGAGTGAATTGTGGCTTCGATCTAAATTTTCAAGAGCAACTAGATTTCCAATTTGAAATGGAATTCTCCCACTAAAATCATTTATGCTCAGATTTTGGGACCATAGCTTGAAGCAACTCATAAACTCTTTTGGAATATGCCCACTCAAGTTGTTCATCGATAGGTCAAGAACCTGCAAATTTGATAACATCCTAATTTCTAATGGTATACTGCCAGAAAGTTCATTATCGTTTAAGCTCAAGGAGTATACTGAAGACAACCTTCCCATCTCTTTCGGGATCTCGCCAGCTAGACTGTTTGAAGAGAGGTGGAGCACTCCCAGTTGACTCAACTTTCCAAACTCAGGTGGAATCTTACCACTGAAGTGATTACCAGATAAATTTAACAATGTTAAGTTTTTTAATTCTCCCCATTTTGGCGAGAGCTCACCATACAAGTCGTTGTAGCTCAGATCCATATATATTAAATTTGGATAGTATCCGAAAACCTTGGATGTATTTCCGGTGAGATGATTGTTTTCAAGGCGACTCTTACTAACGTTGTGCAATTTTGTAGGGATTCTGGGATAAGACCGGTTAAATGGTTGTTAAATGCAGTAAAGTATGCTAGCGATCCTCCGTGGCATATTTTTTCCGGTAAATGGCCAGAGAAGTTGTTTTCATCTAAATGAAGCCTTGTTAAATATGTCAGATTTGTAAGTTCTGGAGGAATTGGACCGGAGAGTTGGTTTTCAAAGACACGGAGTATGGTAAGGTTTTTCAATTTACCAATAGTTGATGGGATTGGACCAGTTAGATTATTAATAAACAAACTGATTTCACTAAGATTTTCTAGATATCCTATTTCTTGAGATATGGACCCAAAAATATTATTTTCAAGGATGTTCAAGGTGGCGAGTTTTGTTAAGTTTCCTAGAGTGGGAGGGATTGTACCTGTTAAAAGGTTTGTTGACAAATCCAATATGATTAGACTTTTCAAATAGCCTATTTCTTGAGGTATGGAGCCATAAATTTGGGAAAATTATACTTTACTACCCTAAACTATAATCCCCTTTTCACTTTACCCCCTAAACTTTAAAAAGTATCAATTAACTCCCTAAACTAATCCAATTGCACGACCGTTACCCCTGGAGGCCAAAATCGAGTTAAAATAGATGGAATAGAGTAACACGTGACACGTAATTGGATTAGTTTAGGGGGTCAATTGATACTTTTTAAAGTTTTACCAGGAGGACTTGTAGAGTGGAGATGATGCGATATCGTATGAGTAAGATATTTGAGAGAGAGAAAAAGAAATGAAAACTTTGGAAAGGAAGTTGTGTTGAGAACGTTTCACACTTTTCATTCCTTGCATTGTATTTAAATATGCAAGTGGATGTTTGTGCATAGTGTAAATGAATTTTGTTTTGTGCGTAGTGAAATGTATATTTGTTTTTGTTCCGCATAATGTATGGTTGATATCCCTTTGTGAATTTTATGTTATTGAAGTTCACAGGAGTAAGTATACTACGCGACTCGGGGTTAACTCGGATTAATCGTAATCTCGGGCTCAGGTCGTGTCATTCATAAAAGAAATAACTTTTGAAAAGCAAACTTGTTATTTCTTTATCCATCAAGCTCAAATGTATGAAATGCACCTTTAATCTCATATCCTTGGGTGGTGATTTTAGGCAAAGGATTGATTTATTTAAAAATTCATAATCCTTCGTCTAATTTATTTATTTATTGATAAGAGCCTAAATACACCATTTAGGCCTCTCAACAAGGACCTTGTTATACCTTCAGTTGATATTTATTAGCATTAATTGTGTTATTTTAATGTTTGCATGTGTTTTAGGTGAAGACGAAGAATTCAGTGTTAATTGGAAGAAATATGGAGCGACCCAAGGCTCATTGCCTGAAGCTGGCGTTTGGACGACAGGAAGCCCAGACTTTGACCCGAAACCAACTGTAACCGGATGGGCACTGGCCTCTCAGCACGTTTTGACGAGATTTATTACTAAAAATCTATAAATATGATGCCAAACTCCTTTTTAGGGAATTCACATCTTGGGAGTAGTTCTGGAGGCTGTTTTAAAAGCTTTGAAAGAGCGCCAATGGGGATTTTGTCAGAGATTCTTCGTCAACCTCTCGCCATGCGTAACTAAATCTCTATCTTTGGGTTGCAATGAAGCCCTAGTCTTGTATTTTGGTGGTGTATAGGTTCTAGGGTTTTACTTTGAACGCTATTTGGTTATATGACATGATGTTATCCATTGATTGGATTTTAATAATGCAATATCTCTTTCTTTGGTATTTTAATCTTGTAGATTCGAATGCTAGTCATATAACGATGCTTGAATGAATGTGTTGTTAGATCTAAGATAATTTATGCCATAGAGATAGGTTATCCCTCGATCTACATCCACATTTCTTATTTATTGACTTTGTGAAGGTTTATAACCAGAACGAGTCTTTTTAGCGTTGATAGTGAAACCCTAGGTCTATACTTGCCATTGTGCGAGGTTAGAGTGGATTCGTATCCTGAGATCTTTTCTCTGATTGAATCAACACCTTGTCTTTGAATTTGTTAATTTAGGAATCAAACCAATACTTCATTTTTTAATAGGATTAGTTTAGGAATCAACACTTTGTCTTCTATGAGGATTAGTCTAAGAATTCTGGAACCAACACAACTTAGCCTTCTTGTCCCAGAGGATACGACACTCGGTTGACATCTTTGCTCTCACAAGTAGAGATATTAGCTAAGTATAAATTATATTTGCAACCCCTGTTTTAGGACGATCATTTATCCATCCCATTTGGACTCTTTTATGAGGCCCACCTGGGGCTTCCAATGATCTAGCCAATTCTGTCCGCACTAGGATCACCGAAATTTCACTGGACCTAAGTTCTCCGAATAGGACTCAGCGTTTAATTTAAAACAAATCAATCAATAAATAAAAGAATGATGTCTTCTAAAACCATTCAAGTTGAGGGCCACACATTAAAGGGTTAGGATGATGTAATGGACAGAAAGTTTTGTGCACAAGTAGGTCACATCTAGATATTTTAATCCCCACCTTCTCATGAATGGATGTGCATGGAACCCGGTAGGCTCCACAAGACTGCTTAAATTGCTTATATTAGCATGTGCACACTTGAAAGGGCCTATATAGTATATACCCATCCAAAATTGTCAGACTAAATGGCAGCATGTAGATAAAGTTAGATGGTGTCAAATTATCCATTGTCAAAACCTATATTCTAATTATATAAAAAAAACCTTAAAAAACAAAAAGAAGCAAAAAAAAATGGAAAGAGAATAACTTGTGTCTATGTTGACTCAAAAGTCAATTATTCTAATTATCACTACCCAAGTCATCCCACTCCTGGTCCATCATTACTTCTCCAGTAGTGCTTGGAATGGAAATAACACCACTAACTTGCCAATTGCCATGAAGACCCTCTTGCAGTTTCCTCCAGAAGCACATGGACTGCTTCAGTATATGTTCCAACCCCTACTAGTCTCAACTTGAGGCAAATGACAATGAAGTCTCTAAAAGTCTAAAACCAGCTCATTGCAGCTAAGAAACTTAAGGAAGTAGTGCTCATTTAACCATTCATCAGATGGACTCACATCAAATGCTTGCAGCCTATATTGACTCTGATTTTTCTCAGCAAACAGCTAATGTCACGTCCCCCGAACCCGATTAAAGAAATAAGTGGATCCGGAGAGTAAATTTTAGGACTATTTAAAAATTTTGTCCTTTGGGCCCACGGATCGTAGTCCGCGGTGAGGATTTAATATTTCAAACCTCAAACCTCATGTGGTACAATACAAATAGAGTCCAAACAACTCTAGACATATAGAATCTCAAGCAATGGATAATAATCTCATAAAATTAAAGTTTGTAAGAAAGAGAAAAAGAACTAAAAAGTTAAGTAATTTATTACAATGGCCAACCCACTAAACATGGCCAATCAAAGAAACAGAGTCAATGTAATATAAGGTTCGACGAGAGAAATAATGAATGAAAGATAATCTAATGAAACCAAGTGTATCTCTCTCTCGTGCCAGGATATGATGACGCTACTCTACGTCATCGGCACGCCACTCTCGTGCCTCCTCAGCTGGTTGGAGATCCTCTGGGATCTCCTCACCTGCCTGCTCCTCGTAGAAGAACTCATCTGATGTGTCTGCACATCAAGGAACAAAGTCAACGATATGTTGAGCAATAGATATACAAAACATAATAAATACGACATGCATCAAGTGTAGAGTAATGACAAGTATAAGATCATATGAATACAAGAATATGAAGCTAGGCATAAAGCGAGATTAATTTGTAGAAACAATAACAGGAATCCTAGCAATCATCTAACAATAACCACTATCCATGCAAATGCAAGCAAGACAAGCAAGAGAGAGACTCTGAGGATGTCCTATGCCACCTCCCGGGGTACCAATAACAATCCCCTTGGACTACTGATACCATAGTCCGGCTCCAGTAGGATCCTAGCTCTCTATCCTGGGAATAGCAGCACGGTCCTAGCCCGCTCCCAGCTATTCAACGCCATGGACGCCGTCCTACGCCGACTACCCACCCCAACAACCGGAGTAACCGATTCGTCATTAAATCCCAAACTGCAGATGGCCATGATATGCAAACAATAATAAAGTGGTTTTGACTCGAGAACAGACAAGACAAGCAAGTCTCGCTAGTTCCAAGTACAAGACAAGTTCTTAGGGATTATCTTATTCAAGATGATACAAGACAAGCGAAACACGTGATAATCCCTTTCCATTACTAGCCAGTCATGTTCATCAATACAAGACACGGGTTCCTATGGTACACTCTAAGTCAAGTCCAAGTCCTAAATTCTATAAGAGTTTATGTTTCATAATTGATTACGTGTTTTATGTCAAGGGAGTGTACAAGGAGATGTTATCAACGGATACAAGTCACAAGTCAAGGAAGAATTACAATCCAACCCTAAGTAAGTGGTGTCATCCCTGTATCCTACGTATTCTAACGGAGTACATGTGGAAATTGAATCAATGATGCTTTTAGGATAATTCCTTAGTGTACAATCATGTTGAACATCATTAAATTCAACTCCATGTGCATTCGGTTACACTACATGTAATACACGAATACCTAGACAACCCATCGAATTCACACCAAGCACGTGATTCGGTTCCAATCCCATTAATGGTCAAGTGAGAGTAAATTGATGGTTTCCAACATCTAAGGCCCAAACTTAGGTTACCGGTCTTATTTCCAATAAAACTTGAGCTGGATCAATAATCTAAGTATTTACATCACTTTCCGACCTCCGATCGTGTTGAAATAGAACCATTGGATTCTACGTCTCAAGGGCTTTCCAACGATATATTATATGTAGAAATCCAACGGGCGGATCAAAAGTTACAAGTTTTCGAAGTTTCCAAGTGCTGTCAGAAAATTACCCTCCGATCGATCGGACGTACTGTGCGATCGATCGGACCTGTACACCTCTCAGTTAACACACAGTCCGATCGATCGGAAGTACAGTCCGATCGATCGGACGTGCTGTGCTGTAACTCGAAAATGGGTTTTCTGCCCCTTTTTCCTCCAGCCAAACCATGGCAAACCTGCAGAAAATGAGCCTCCTGCTCCCCAATCATCACAATCATCATTCTCATCATTTCTAACAATTTAAAACATAAAGGGGGTACCAATTTAACAATTAATCTCATTCATTCCATAAACCTAACCTAAGATTAAAAATCCCCAAATCAATATCAAAACATGCTTGGAATTAAAGGGGAAATCTATCAGAATCATAACCAATCAAATGAAAACAAACATACATGTTTAAAATGCAATGCATATCTACTTGCCTCAACCAAGATGAAGATTGGAAATGGGTGAAATTTGAGGAGAAGCTTTTCTACCCTCAAAATCACAATCTAACCCGTACAAACACAACCTAATACACCAAGGAGAAGAAAGAAAGAAAAGAATCAAGATCGGACCTAAATCTAACCAAAAGGCATAAGATTGAAAAAGATGAAGGTGAGAGAATGCTTACCAAACTTACACCGGAAGCAAGAGGGGATCGCGAGGATGAACTCTAGCGGATCGGATCTCCGAATAGGGTTTTCTAGGGCTGAGATCTGGCTTGAGAAAGGAAGAGGAATAAAGAAATGGCTGCGGTTCTTCGTCGGTTGCAGAGAATGAAATGAATTTAGGGTTAGGCTTTCGCAATTAAGGGGAAAAGATCGAATCGCCCCTTTAAGTAGGTCCGGTGAAAGAAACTTGAAAGGTTTTTGATCGCTGGATCGCGATGAGTCAAGAGACAAAAGTCATCAGAACGACGAGACCTTTCCAACGAACCCATAAATCACGGCGTTTGGAATATTCCGGAAAAACACTCAATTTTCCCTAAATTGCAAACTACACCCCTGCTATGATGAAACGAACTCGGAATCGAACGAAACTTCGTAGGCACTATTCTAATACTAAAAGAAACTCGCTCATGATCTAAACTCACTTAAATAACTAAAATAAAATTAAATAAAATAATAACAAATTAAAACGGGTCAACGGGCCGGGGTTTTGGGCCCAACTGACCCAGTAAGGTCACGGACCTTACAGCTAATAAAAAAAAAGGCCTCTTTTATCTGGATGGGCCCGTGTGCCCCACAAATATTAAAAGATAGTCAATTATCATTGTAGTCTAAACTTGGATTTATTTATATTTGTAACAGTGTTAGATCTCACTTTATTTTGAGATGAGTCAGGCCCATCTCTTGTAATGGCCGGATTACATTGAAATGCTATGAAAAAAAGAGTACTTTCCTTTTGGGAGATGACAACAGAGAGTTTTCCTAGTGTTGGCTTTTTAACATTATTGTTGAAAAGTGAATTTGTAAGAAATTATTTTGAGAAAACCTTTTAGTACTTGGCAAGTTTTCTTTTCAAAATTGCACCCAGTCCAAACCAATGCTTGACATTTCCTGTTCGTTTAAGAATGGAATCATTTGGAAAGGGGAAGGCCAACTTAACAAAGGGCCCAAATGAGAAACCAATGGTGGTATGATTAAAGTTTTGAGCAGGATCCAAAGGGGAAGGAATATGATTAAAGTTTCACCACCTAAGGGCCCAAATGAGAAATCAATGGCTGGTTTCACTGGGTCCCATATGGTGGATGAGGTTAAACATCAATCACCATTCATCCACATGGCATCCTATCAATCCCCTCATCTTCCTTGGGGCCGATTGAGGCAGGTGAATCCCACTCTCCTCCACCTTGCCAGATTACTTGAAAACAATTGGGGCCGGTATGTTTACATTAAATACATAGGAATTCAATACATAAAAGTGGTATAAATATTAAAAATGAAGGCCATAGGTAAATTTTAAAAAATGAGCATTAAATAATTTTTTCTTTTTATGTGAATAGAATCTAAGTAAATTAATAACCAGCCATCACCCTTAGATTTTCATTTTTCATCTTCCTTTTATTTTATTTCTATAAAAGAAAAGGATTTTTCTCATAGTAAGTATGATTATGTTCAAAAGTGAAAATAAATAAGTATGATTATGTTCAAAAGTGAAAATAAATAAAAGAGAATTTTACCTAAAAAAGGACCCAAGATGGACACTAAACAAAAAATGGGCCACTAGTAAATATGGCACAGACTTCCGTTTTTTATTATTATTACTATTATTAATTATTGAAACAAGTGATGACGTCGTTGCACAATTCAACCCCATAAAAGTGCCCCGAAACCCCACTTCCCCATTGTCCCCTTCTTCCTCCCATCGCTTTCTCCCTTTTCCCCTAGCGATTTTCTTTTCCTTCTTCCTCAGAAGGTAGTTAAGGTGGTCCCAAAGTTCGTTTTCCTTCGTATTGGATTGTAGCATCAAGATTTCCAGTGGTTTATCAGGCGGAGGTATTCTTCTTTTTGCTTTTATTTTTCTGTATTACAGAAGAGATGATTTACTGGGGTTTCTTCATCTTCTTTCCATTTACTCCACATCCTAAAATGGTTAATATTCATGCACTATACATGATTTTTGCATTGAATCAACCCATCACTCAGTCCTTCCATTTTCCCCCTTCTCGACCGGGTAGTCGACCCTAGTGGACATGCAGAGACTTAATGCAAATATGTGGACCATGCTGGAAATGCTTTTGTAACTTTGGTCCCTCACAAGGGTGGCCATCTTTTTGATACCCTTATAGTCGTGTGATGTTGTTCATTTGAACTTTTATACCTCTTCCTCTCAATCTATCAATTACCATTATAACTTTGTTCCCTTTTTGTGCCCCACCCATCCCCTCTAAAAAATTCTCAATAGAAAACTAATGTAAAGGTAAATATGTGTTTTACATGGTTTTAATAGGATACAAATGCAACTGCCACTAAAATTTTAATCTCAAACACCTAGATTGATTCCAAATCCGCTTATGTGTATGTTGGAAGACTTGGATAAGGAAGTAACTCGGTCTGTACTAAGTATTAGTTGACCTTTAAGGCAGTTGTTTTTAGGCATACTTTTCATATGATAAAGATGCTTTACTTTGTGTGAGGTTAATATCTTACCATCTTAATTATGCCACAGCATTCATAGAGCATAAGCGTTTCTCTGCTTTTCCCTTCTTTTGAATTGTGACTTCTTGGACTTTTCTACAAGTTGGTTGGCATAAGCTAAAGACATAGTTTAATGAAAACATTCAGCATCTAGGACCTTATGGATATATTTAAGTCTCTTGTAGTAAAGGCAGAAAGGAAATACCATTCGCACTAATGCAATGCAGATATGTCATTTTTGCACAACGCCAATGAATTCATTGTCTTGTGTGGAAAGTAACTCCACAGCCTTTTGGATGATTTATTTTAGAGTCAATCAATTAAGGATTGCATTGTTTTCTATTGTGGAAGCTTTGCACATGTGCAAATATAATTAAATGAAGCCAATAGATTTAAACAATTGGTAAGGAGATAAACTCTTCTAATAGGAAATGCTAAATTTCATTGTAAAAGATCGGTTGGTCAATAGCCTCTATGGACATGTAAATTGTTCCCTCTTATAATAGTTTCCCTTTTCTTTATTTTTTCCTTCTTTATTTAGTTATACTCTTTGGACCATTATAATTGTTATTGTTCTTTTTGTTCCACAATAATTATCATAATCATTGTAGTAGTAGCCATGTTTTAAAGAAAGTGGGAAGCACTAAATAGAATCCCCAAATTCTTTGTGATTCAGATAAGAGTATTTGAACTAACACCTTCCACTTCCAATCAGGTGAGGCGACTGTCACTCTTGAAGACATTGCCTATATATACGGGCTACCGATCGATGGCTAGGAGTTGAATGCGTATCGGCTGACATGATGTACTATCGGTAACGAATAATCATTGTGATCTTTAAGCGCAGCTGGGAGTTGAATGCGTATCGGCTGAGAGTTGATGAGATTCCGATTGATTCAATTAAGCCTAAAGATTGATGAAAAGTTGATGACAGTATAAACAGTTATGTGTTGTTGTAAATACTCTAAAATAGTGCTACAATTGAATGGTCCATGTCGTTGAGGGCCTTTTTGGATTGGAAATGCAGCTTGGTTAGGATCTTGTAGCGCTTTAAAAAGGACGATTGTACCCGACTCATCTCCTATTTTTATGGCAAGAAACGAAGCTTGTATGTCCATGTCTTATAGTGCGCTCGCACATCAAACCAATACACACATCATTTTTTTTTATTGCAATGGTCAGTGACAACGTCGTTGCCTCGCAGAAGATAGTGGAAGGAAGTGTGCTCTAATATCCGACGACGTCGTTGCTTCACAGAAGCTAGTGGAAAAAAGTATGCTTTAATATTTGACGACGTCGTTACTTCACAGAAGCTAGTGCTAGAAAATATGCTTTAATATATGACGACGTCGTTGCTTCACAGAAGCTAGTGAAAGACAATGTGCTTTAATATATGACGACGTCGTTGCTTCATAGAAGCTAGTGAAAGACAATGTGTTTTCATATATGATGACGTCGTTGCTTCACAGAATCTAATGCAAAAATTATTTTGTTAATCTGTGACGACGTCGTTGCACCACAGAATCATTAGCCATGGCGTCTGGTTAGCATCAAACCAAAATGGTGACAAAGTGGATGAAATTAACTTGATGACAAATTTGTTGAAACTGTAATATATAAAGTTGTATTACAAAAGTATGATCCACATCAAGGGATATATACAACGTATGCTTGAAAGCTACCCTACATAAGTATGATCCACATCAACGAATATATACAAGGTATGCTAGAAACCAACCCACAAAAGTATGATCCACATTAAGGGATATATACAAGGATGATTAGTATGATCCATATCAACAGTAGCACATACAGCATGATGTGCATCAACAGCTTCAAGATCTATACCATCCACATCAAAACCAGCTCTGGTAGAACGATCTGTTGTATGAGAATTCAGTGCGGAAGAGAAATGCATATCAACGTCTTCACGAATATCCATGGTGGGATATACTAGGCCATGCATGGGACTTATAATCTCACAAATCCCTTTGCACATTTTCTTCCATGCACTTGAACCGCAATGGCTTCATTCAGCAACACGCCATATGTTAAGCTCTTAGGTAGAGACCTCATCTTCTGTCTTCCACCATTGTAGACCGGACTATAATGTCAAAGAAAAACTCTCCATCATAGTGAAATGTGATGGAGATCCCATACTCTGTCATTCTGCCGACGCAAATAAATCATATATCAATTTGGTGGTATTAGCAAATGTAGTACAAGGGTCATGTGTTGAATAATGCTAACAGAGAGATGATTGTATGGGTTCAACTGTCCGTTTCTATTTCTATTTAAAAGGAAAAAAATCACAAGAGAAGTTAACTCTCCTAACACTGTTTTCCCTCTAGGGTTACTGACAGAGGAGTGAAAATGAAATCATTTGTTGCGTGTTTGCTCCAACCTTTATATAACGACGTATTCACTATGCTTTTCTGCACGTATTTGAGTACCCATCTTCATATTACTTAACAGGGGTAAACCCTAACATGCAAATACGTATATTCACTATCTTCATATGCTCTCAACCAGGGGTTGTGACAATAAACAACCTCAGAACAGCCAAAGGTGTTACCTTGATGATTTAGCCACCCAAAAATAACTTTAAAAAAAAAAGGTAATGTTATGAAAAAACTGTATATCAAAATCCTTAATGAATTTTCTCAAAAAGGTAAACATGAAACTCAGAATCTATGGTAGCTAATGCATGAAAGAACCCCAAAAATGTGCTATGCCTACCTCTTAATGGAGATCATCAACCTCCACAAGGAAGCCAACAAGTTGGGGGAGAGTTCTGCTCTGGTTCATTCGATATTCAGTCGCAGATAAAAAAGGAAGGAGAAAAGGCAGCTGTGACAGGGTATATATATAGAACATTAGCAACAACGTCGATACTAACTCTTGATTATAAGTGACGACGTCGTCCCTTGTAGAAAAAAAGTAAAAATATATATATTCTGGCGGAAATACCAGTTTTGTTGCATATATACTATGGGTACCTCTTCCAATTAGTGGCCGTCTTGGGTCATTTTTAAGGTAAAATCCTCTAAATAAAAATACAATGACCGAACTCCCAAAAAAGGAGTAAGGTAAAAGAGGGAGTTTAAAAGATATGACAACAATAAAAGCCTACGGCCTGGGCTAAAACAAAATGAAAGAAATCCACATCCCGAGTATCAGAACCAAACTGAACTAGTGCCCAAAAGCTAAGTTGACTCGAGCTCCAAGAGATAAATTGCGAGAGGCACTACTCTTGGTGGGAGATTATGATCTTCTGTTAAACAAGATTGTTAAGATGTTAGTGTTGTTAGGATTATCCTTATCCTCTAGATATGGTTAGTTCATATTTTCTTATAAATGTAATATTTTCACTCAATGAAAGCTACGGTGAAATTTATGGGACATGGTGAACGTCTAAAATCTGACGAGCCTAAAACCGAGCCATCCAATGTGAAGTATCCACAGATTTTACAATTTTCATAAGATAAGATAATCAATCGCTAAGCTCAAAGCACAACCGAATTAAAGGAAGCAAGTCAAGAATTAATGAGATTTTAATATAAATCAGAAATCTCAATACTAACTCCCTGAGAAGTAGCACCCAAATCAATTCACACAATACAGATCACCAAATGTGAGACAAGCTAAAGTTAGTCTCCACATATAAGCTAAAGAAAAGGTCATTTGCTGTTAAATTTTTTAAAATTCACCTTTCGTCTTCATTTTTAACCACTATGTATTTTAATGCAAACAAATAGGCCCTTTCAGTTATAGTGGAGCTGGAGTTTGGATTGTCTGTGGGTTCCACTCATGAAAGTTTTATGAGTATCCTAAGTGGGGCCTACTAATGAAAATCCAGACCGTTAAAAGTAAAATGGCCCCCTTGTTGTTTGACCCTATTAAGACTTTCACTCAGATAAAGCATAGGTTCAGTCAAATGGATTAGTAAAAATACTTGAATATCTCCATGCTTCTTAGGCATCCACGGACAAAACGAAGTTTTACCTATCAGAACTGGTACATTTCTCCCTCGACGAATTGAAGCCTTTCAAAGGGGCAACATCTATGTACATTCTCATCAGTTTTTTGGGAGTTTCAATCTCCACTGACTGACTCTAGATGTTGAGTCCTCTTAGGCAGGGGGCCTTCTCTGTTTTTATTTTGTGATGGACTTCTCTCATTCTTTGTTTTGCATTGTCTGTTTTTTTAGGGCATTTGTATCACATTTATCTTCTTCTTTTCTTAAGCTATAATTACCTTCTGGCAAAAAAAAAAAAAATCTTTCTACTCTCCTCAACACAAACCCAATTTCACCCTCAGTGCCTATGTGTGACTACTGTGGAAGAAATATATGCACTAATCCAGCATGGCACGTGGGAATCGGTATCTCCATGAGAGATCCCAGCCATGGGGAGATAATGCCTACTCACATGTGGTGAGAAACCGGCTCACATAGGAGGAGAACTCATGTCCCTGGACGGTTGGGTGAGAAATTGGATATCCAACCAATTGGCCTATCCTTATGTTCTCATTAAAAGAACGTTGTGGTCACTAAATGGGCTTTCTAGGTCAAGAAACAACTGGTGGGTTCGTTGAGGGCTATGGGCCTAGCTTATGGTTGTATGGGTATTGAAGGTTCATAGTAGATGTTGCGGAAATGCGGTTCTGAATGACTTGGACGCTACGAACGCGATAAGGATTATGTCGGATTGAATCAGGCATTAGATGTAGAGATCTATGACTATCTACAAGAGATCAATCATGTATGATTCACTTTTCAAGATCTAAGGGCAAGGATGGACACCTTGAATTTAGAAGATGATGATGGACGGTTCAAATCTAGTGGAAGAAAGAGGGAGGTCTTTCTAGATGATATGTTGAGATGATCTGCAACTACTATCTCTCATATCTATATATAGCCTATTGGCTTACTGGGGGATAAGCTTTTAATTCAAGTTCAAATGGTGGGATGATAAGGATAAAGAGCTGGATCAAATTCTCTCAATTGAATTTGAATGAGAGATGATAACAATAGAGAGTTGGGTTAAACTCAAAAAAAATCTTATCCCTGTCACCATCGAGACTCCTTGTGAGGGGCGTCTCTTTGTGATTGAGGTCCACCCACATGTAAACACAAGTTGGCCCTATCACAGATGCCAACAGGTATAACCATAAGGGCATGTTTGGATAGGTAAACAATAGAGTAGAGTGAAGTTAAATGGGCCCTAACAGTCTAAAATTTTAACTTTATCCCGTTTGGATGAGTTTGGCCCAATATATGAAGTAATGTTGTGAGCCACATGTACTCCATTTCACTTCAACTCTAAATACTTCTATTTTCTTGAGTAAAAGTGAATTCTACTCCAAACCTTAACTTCAAAAGAAGCATCCAAATGGAGTGAAGTGAAGTACTCTACTTTAATTTCAACGTACTTCTCTTAACTCCACTTCACATGTGAAATCCACTTCATTTCACTCCACCCCTCATTTATCCAAACAGGCCCTAAGGAATGGTTAGACTATGTTTGTCGCCTTTAGGCACGAATGGCCAATAACCCTCACCTCAACTTTTTTGGAGGAAGAGACTTTTGATCCGTCCACAGAGCGTGCAACCACAAAAGAGCCATTAGGTCAAATGACAAAGTCATATCCTGCTTTACCATAAATCTTACTTTTTCTTTTCTTTACTTTTTTTTTAATGACATGGGAATCCTTAAGGTCTTTGATCCAACAAGACTTATCCCTTGGGTGGTGTCCACTAAACCTACACAAATGCTTGCCGAGCATATTTGGAATAGTTTCGAACACAAGATATGGAGAGCAAACCCACTCCTTATGTCACTCCACCAACTCTCAGGTGGGTACCATTAAGCTTATTAAAGGAAGGAGTGTTTATTTAACCTTTCACCTGATGCCCTCGCATCAAATGCTTGCGGCCTATATTGACGCTGATTTTCTTTTTTCAGTACATGGCTAATTTAAAATAGGAAAAATTAGCCAATAATCCCTGAGCACGGTCTTCTAAGGCATCCAGTCCAACAACTTTTTCTCTAATGTCTATAGTCCAGACAGCTGGAGATATTTTGGTGAGAGGTCCCTAATATACTACGTCATATATTTTCATGACTAATTTGTCCCTTTCAACTCCTTCCATCTTCTTCTCTCTCATTTTCCATTTTCTGATCCTTTCCATGGTTGTGGAGTAACGTTGCAGAGCACCTTCCGTCGCCACCATGACTTCCAATTCTCTCTCTTTCATTTCTTCAAAGATAGAAACGGTTTTACTTTCTCTTACTCTTTCATCTGAAGTCTCTTCCAAATCTCTCTCTACAACTGATTTGAAAGATAGCAGATTGCTTTTTTGCCTGTTTTCCCTCTCTCTCTTTTCTCGATTGGATCATGGTCATCAAGTGTTCTTGCTTTGGATTTCGATTTTTATTAGAAACTGAATTTCCGTATTCTGACTTTTGGTGTCGCCGAGGTCAGATAAATTTCTCATAAACTCTGATAAACTGGACAAAAACTCAGACAATTTTATCTGAGTTTTTGGCAAAACTTAGACAAATTTATCTGAGTTTCGAACAACTTTTCTAAGTTTCGAACAAATAGCTATGTGAAGCGGTGCCATCCGACGACCCACATTCACCAAATTCAAGCAACTCATGCCGGCATCCACTTCTTTAACTATGTCATCTTGAGTGTCATTCTCCTATACCTTTGAAACAGTACCCATATCATCCAGGTAAGTGATTTCTGCACGCATGGAATAGTTTCTTAAGGAGATACTCTTATTTTCTACAGTATGGTCCTCATTATTTTTCATTTTGTCACCAAGCTTCTTAGTTGGGCCATTTAGCTTTGAAGACAGCTCCAACTGAGTTCTCCTTGGTAAATTATCCACCACTTGAATTCCTTGTAGATTTGTTTGCACTTCTGCTAGGAATGGAGTCATTGGATCATTCTTCTTTAAGAACGAGTGTAACCCCTCAGAGTGTTCCACTGACTCTTGAAAACAGAGCTGGGAAGCTTCTGCAAAAGCTTATCTGGCGAGGCTCTCATTGGTCTCAAACATATACGGAACCTGGAAGGAGAGAAGTTCATTTGAATTATTGCTGAGTTTTGGCAAATTTATCTAAGTTTTATCTGACTTTTTCCAAAACTCAGATAAATTTGTGTGAGTTTTGCTTTTGCTGACGTGTACAAGGGCGGTTTTATCTTTTTCAATGCATTATTTTTACAAGAGGACTGCCGTCAGTACGATAAAATATTGTGGACTGTCTGCAGTAAAAACCACAATTGAGGGACCTCCGCCCATATGCCCCTTTAAAAAAAGGCCTCTCTTCTCTTAATGGGCGCGTGTGCCCCACAAATATTAACAGTTAGTCAATTATCATTGTAGTCTAAGCTCGAATTTTTTTATATTTGTGACAATATTAGATCTTAATTTATTTCGAGCTGAGTCAGGCCCATTTCTTGTAACATATTACATCGAAACTCCATAAAAAGAACACTTTCCTTTTGAGAGAAGACAACATAGAGTTTTCCTAGTGTTGGCTTTAAAAAAAAAAAAAAAAACATGCCATTATTGTTGAAATGTGAATTTGTAAGAATATATTTTGAGAATGGAATCATTTGGAAAGGCACAGTTATGGATGTAAGCGGGTTGGTTCTGTAAGATCCCGGTCCCACTATTAATATTTTATTATATTTTAATTAGATATTATTATTATTTTAATTGAATGTATTGTAGTTTTTTAAGTAGTTAGGATTAAGTACGGCACACGTTAGATTAGATGCGTAGATTGGTGAGTTGGGTTAATGGGTAGATGACTTGACCCGCAGTTTCACCCAACCCAATGACTTAAGCCCATAGAATATTCTCTTAACATAATCCCTCTTTTAACGAGCGCACGTCTTATCCCTCCCCATTAATATCTGCAACTCCTCCCGTTTTCTCATTCGCCTTCTTCCTCTTTCAACTTCCCAAGCCATTCCAGCTTTAGGATCCAACCATCAGAATCAAGATCAGGGGATACCATCATTCTTGGTTCAACCTTCTTATCACATGTAGCACTCTTCTCAAACCATTAGGAGTAGATCTATACTCTTAGGTTATCTTTTCAGATTGGTGTTAGGATTGTGATTGAGCGCTCCGGTAATCTCGGTTTGGGTTTTGGTTAGGAAACCTATTGCACTCTTCTTCAACTTCGGATCTAAGGCAAGTACATTATTATAATTTGTTATTTAATGCGTTATTTGATCTTTGATTCCTATCTAATGCATATAGGTTTGTTTATTGCCCTTTTCTAAATGATAATGATATATTAGGGATTTAAAAATGGATGTTTGGGTTAATTTGTGGTTTGGGTAATGGAAATGTGGATTCCATTTCTTTTCTAATGGATGTGATTCGTGTGGATTTGGATGGACTGTACTCTCTTTTGGAAAAGGGAGGAAAATGGATAAAAAGGGGAAAAACCCCAATTTATGTGACTATACGAACTCGGACGACATTTTGAACGTCAAACGTTCGAACGTTGTATTGGAACGTTCGTACGCGTGAGTTCAGAATCGTCTGAGCCAAATGGCAGAGACGTCGAACGTCCCCTTCGTGTGTTCGAACGTTCGAGTCTGCTCGCCCTTAAGCCAAAAACCCGAGGCATCAAACGTTCTAACGTGCCTCATGAACATTCGAACGTCTGATTTCCCTCATGTCTGAGCCAAAAACCCGAGACCCTGAACGTTCGAACGTTGGTCTCGTACGTTCGAACGTTCAATGTACTTGGGCATTTTGTGTTTATTTTCCATTGTTTTGGCTCTGATTATTTTGGAGATTTATGATATCGTGTATGGGACTTCATATGGATTTAATAACCTTAAATTATCTACCTAGACTTGACATAAGAACCGTCTTTGGGCATATGGTATCTTATGGACGTAGGATTCAGTTACCTGTTATGATTTTAATGAACTCTAGCGAGAAAGGGTCAATCCATCTCTATTGGAAATCCTTCATTGGATCTATACACCATGAATTTCGAGAGATGTAACGTCCTTAACTTACTAGCGTTATTATTATGTGATGACGGGTATATGAATATACGTCTAACTTTAGGATGGATTTACACTATGTCTTAACCTTTGTATTTGCATGCATATGTTGGTTTAGGTTATGTATTCCTTTAGATGCATACCCTATTTTGTATTATGGATTATGAGGTGGCTTGGCAAATTCTATTTATGTGATTTGACTATGATATGGGATGTGGATGTGACTATGATATGGATTGTGGATTGGCCAGCCCTTCATTTTGACTTAGGATTCTTGTGTCGGAGCTTTATTAATCAGGTCTATTATGCTTATATGTTTCCCTTTATGTGGGTCATTTATGAACGACTGCAAATCGTATGTGCACGGTTGATCATCGATGTGTCCGGATCACTTATAATCCGCTTTGAATATGAACATGTTATCCTAAATTTGATCGGTTTATGACCAACTACGTTATGGACGGGCTCTCCCGATTATGTAGGGTTGACCACCCAAAACGGGGACATTTGTCTCTGTGTGAATTATATATTGCTTCCTTTGGTGTCTTTTGGATTTATATCATACGTTCTTTCTTGTCTTTATCTTTATCATAGTTTCATATGATCTCACTTGTCTTTACTCATCTTGATATCGTATCTTAATTTCGAATTATGATCATGTTCTTGCTATTTACATTACTACATTTGGTGTATAGGTACCGAGTCCTACTTTACCGAGGAGACGGAGGAGGATCAAACGTTTCAAACGTTTGAGCCAACTGACGAACCCCGAGTGGGATGCCGGAGACGTTTTCGGAGCCGTCTGAGCCTGCATGAGAGAGAACATCATCTTAGCAATTCTCTAGATGAACTTTCTTTAATGATAAACTTTCTTTCGTAATTGTTTAATTCATTCTGCAACTTTAACTATTAATTTTTATTTGATTTTCGTATTGGATCTTATTTATGATCATTGAATACCAATTGAATGAAGCTTCCGTTGCATTTAATGGAATTTTATTTGGACTCACCACGGTTTGTGATGTTATGTGGGTCCACTTTTGGAAGCTTGTGTTGTATTAAACACAAGAATTTGAATTTGATTAAATTTTTCACGTTTTTCCCCAATTCTTATTTTGGGGATGTGACAGGTTCCGGGGGTGGGTCCATGGTAGACCGGAAACCATAATAGTTATTGAGAAGATGGAACTAAACCCAGACTCGGTTCGTAGCCAGTTTCATGGTTCCAAAACCGTAATCGTTAATGGGAGGATGTAATAAGAACCGGAACCGGTTCCGTATATGGGATGGGTCCAGGTCCGGATCTAGGTAGAGAATGATATGAGGAAACATCTAGATTTGATGAGGAACTCTTGAAGATTGAGGTAATATGTCGGGTCTTAGGTCCACGGTTCGGAACCAAGGTGGAATCGGACCTAGACCCGTTTCGGATACTAATCCAAAAAGAAAGGACCCGGACCCGTTTACTTATCAGGACCTAAATAAGAATCCAAATCCGGTTTTTAACGGATCAAAACCTCCACGTAATCAGAAAATCAATACCATTTACATCCCTAGACATAGTAGATGAGCAACTTGACCAGGGGCCCAAATGAAAAACCAACGGGTGTATGATTAAAGCTTTGAGTAGGATCCAAAGGGGAAGGGATATGAGTAAAGTTTCAGCACCATTCATTCCAAGTGCTCAAATGAGAAACCAATGGCTGCTTTCAGTGGGTCCCATATGGTGGATGAGGTTAAACTTCAATCACCATCCATCCACGTGGCATCCTTTCAATGCCCTCATCTTTCTTGGGGCCGGGCCGACTAACGCAGGTGAATCCCACAGTCCTCCTTGCCACATTACCTGATAATAACAGTTACAGTTATAGTGGAACTGGACTCCCGGTCATCTGTGGCTTCCACTCATGAGAAATTCACAGAAGTGGGACCTACTTATGAAAATCCAAATCACTTGTTTGGCCTTATTAAAAACTTGACTTTTTTTGTTTGCTAACGGAGAGTTCCCAACCCTTTGTGCTGGACTATTCCTTCTGGGCCCAGAGAAAAGTCAGGTAAAATCCATGTGGCCCCTAGATGGTAGCACAAGTGGATTTAATATTCGGTTCCTAAAGAGGGGGGAACCGGGGGTCGATACCAAGACCTCTAGCTCCGGAAGAGGGCCGGAGGAACCTTGGTCCTAACCACTCGACCAACCCCTTAGGGTTGTTAAAAGTTTCACTTGGATGAAGCATAGGCTCACTCAAATTGATCAGTAAAAACACTTTTCTTAATCTGTAATTACCCTTTTAGTGAAAAAAATCTCTCTACACTCCTCAACACAAGCCCATACCTGACCCTCACTAACCTGCATGTGGTTACAATGGAAGAAATCAATCCACTAAAACAGCAAGGCATGTGGGAATCAGTTTCTTCATGAGAGACTCCAGCCATCGGGAGAGATAACGCCTGCTTACATAGGGAGAGAAACCGGCTAAGACGGGAAGAGAACTTAGGTCCATAGACACCTGGGTGAGAAACTGAATATCCAACCCATTGAAAGAACATTGTGGGCACTAAATGGTTCTTTCAGGTCAAGGGACAAGCTGGTGGGTCCATTTAAGGCTATGGGCCGAGCTTATGGTTGTAAAGGAGACCACCAGGAATGGTTCGACTACATATGTTTGTCACCTTTAGGCCAATAACTAAGTGATTATGGTGCGTGTTTATATTGATGATATCATCATCATCATGTCTACACATAATATAATCTCCAATCTCATCAAATTAATAGGGCAAGAATTGAGAATCAAAGATCTGTCTTACTAACTACTTTCTAAGAGTTGAGGCCCAATCCAAGAAGTCTATCCCCAGGAATAAGGACTCCAGTATATCAACTTTCCCCTTTCCATGTACTCATAAACTAAAAACATGCATTGTTCGTGAGAACAAAATCCATACAACTTCACAATGTTGCGATGTCGAATTTCTGCCAAAGCATTTTTTATCATGCATGTGTGCTTCCATCCTTCCAGTGGGTGAAGTCACTTTATAGCTATTAGCTGATTGGTTGATAGTTCTGCTTTATAGACACTTTCATAACCTCCCACTTCAATACAATATTTGCTATCAAAGTTCACTGTCGCTCGGATGACATCATTATATACAATCCTTCCATCATAATTCTATATTAAAAATATATCACCCTTGCTCATTACTTGCAACTCTATTGTTGTATGCCTTGCTCTTATTTTAGAAAGAAGAATATCATAATTCATGCAAGTAAAAGGAAGATTATCCCAAAAAGAGTAACGATGATCACAACTTTGTGGACTTTATTCACATGTCCTTTGACAATGGAAGTGGAATTATATGGGTTGCAAACCCGAGGCATTTCCACATAAAACTTTGTTGTGGGTGAGAGCCTCCAATTGTACGTGCTTGTTAAAATGCTTTGAACATATGAACAAAAGGCACAATCGAGCCCAACACACTCATGGTGGAGTGGTGCTCGCACCATAGCAGACATGCACATGCCCAAGATTGATCTTCATATCCTCAAGGTTTTTTTTTTTTTTTATAAAAGATAATTTCTTTAAAAGCAGCAAAGAAACATGACATCAAGAGGGGAAAACCACATAGGAAAACATACAACAAAAGAACACCCCAAACTCACATGTGGATACCATCAAGTTAACTAAAAGCAGCAGCAGAAAAATTTATAGCTAACCTCTCAGTCACTCTAAAAGGAAAGTCATGATCCTGAATACCTTTTTCATTTATTCATTCCTTTGGTATCTTAGTGTTTAAGTCCATGATAATATTTTAGCGATATTTATAGTATTTGTAGGAATCAGCTACTTTCTTCTAAAAAAGAAAATTATGTCCAATACACTCCTATCAAATAGTCACCATAGAAGAAGAAGAAAAAAAGAGAGGCAAAACTGAGATTACGCCTCTAGGGGTCATTTAGAAACTCTAATGTGATTGAAAGAGCTAATTAGACTGAAGTCTAAAATAGAACTCTAATTTTTAAGTTGTAATTTACAATTAGTGGGTTTGTTGAAATCATAAAAAAAAAAAGTTCTATCTTATGGGGATTGTGGTAATTGGGGCCAGTTTTTCTAAATGTAATGTACTAAACCGCCCTCCCCCTCGCCCCCTGCGTGGCATTTTGAAAATTTTATCTTCTTCCAAAACACTTTTAAATTTCAGATTATCCATCTCCATTCGCAATAGCTTTAAAATTCTAAAAAAAACGACCCTCCTTGCCTTATGTTTTAAAGGCAAAAGCTATAATATATAAGGTTGCAAACATGATGGTTCCAACTCATAATCATATTGTACCCGGACCCATACCCGTTTCTAAATAATGGTTCTGGATCCGGGTCCTATTCTAATTTAAAAACTGTTTTGTTCGTTCTAAACCAAGTTCCGATAAGAGAACCGACATTCGATTCTAGAACCCGGTCCAACTAAAGGAACAAAATCTAGTTCTACAACTGGTTCTAACTTTTTTTCAATTTTTTTTTTTAAAATAAGGATATCATTCAATGTACAACAGTGCACCAAGTCTACTACCTCCCAGATTAAACACAAAAATATCCAACAAAAAATGATTTTGAGCTACAGTTTGTACCATTAAAGACTCGTATGTCGGGTCTCTAGTCCATGGGTCGGAACTTGTATGACCTAGAACCGGACTCGTTTATCAATCGGAACTTAAAATTGACTTCCGAACCTTGACCTGTTTATGAATAAAAACCTAGAACAGGTTCCAAATCCCATTTTTTTACGAGTCGAATAATCGGGCATCCCTATTATATATGATTATAAGTTCTAAAATTAGAAATTCCCCAAACGTTCTCTTATTAGAAAATATCTATAAATCACAAACAAAAAAGAGCTTGTTTCAAGAGTTGCTTACTAAACGTCTTCTTATTGGATCATTGTTTCTTTGAAACGGAGAGATCTATACTGTTTCATCTAATCCTAAATCTCCAACGGTATAAAATCTCTTCCTCTATTTTCTCATTCTAAAAAAGTAATCGAGAAGGAGGTTTTACACCATTGACGATTTAGGATTGGATAATTCTACGAATGAAATCTAATTTTTTAAACGGTCCCGATTTCACTTAGGTGGGCCCTACCGATGATAGAGTAGCCTACTCTCGCCACATGATCCGGCCTCGCACCTCCCCCGAGCTGACACGTGAGCGCCACGGCGCCCGTTAAATTCCCGCCACATAAAAACGAAGGGTTTAAAAACACCACACAAAACAACGACAACATCATCACTATCTCCTTCTCCTCCCTCTACTCAAATCCTCTTCATCATATCTTCTCCTCTTCATGGCTTCTTCTCTTCTACTTCATCTTCCTCCTCTTCCTTCTCATCTCTTCCACGGATTCCAAACCGCTTCACAAACCAATTCAATCTCATTTCAAATCCGCAGAAACCCTAACTCTCGCTTCAAAACCCCAATCTCCGCCTCCTCTTCCTCTTCCAATCCCTCCTCTTCTTGGGAGCGAGAAGAGATCCAATGGCTTCGCGAAGAGCAGCGATGGATCCGCGAAGAACAGCGATGGCTTCGAGAAGAATCCCGCTGGAATTCCGACCGCGAAGCCCTACTCCGTGAGATCGCAACTCTCAAACTCCAGATCGAAGCCCTCGAGCGCGAGAAATCGACACCTTCTTCTCCTTCGATTTCTGATGCGATTTCGAATCTCGCTTCGATCTTGCAGGCGCTGAAGGAATCTGAGGCGAAATCAAAGTCGGAGCCACGTCGGATTGCAGAGAGCGGCTCGGGCGCGGGGCGGATGCTGTTGGAAGAAGGAGAGGTGAAGGAGATGGTGTTGGAGGAAATTAGGGTTTCGGAGAGTGTTGAAGAGGTGAAAAAGGAGGAGGAGAAGAAGAAGAAGAGGAAGGTGGCATTGAGGAAAGGATCAGAAGGCGAAGATGTTCAAGCGATGCAGGTTTGCGTGCTTGGGAATTGAAGGCGAGTTTATTTATTTATTGATTGATTTGTTCATCTCTTGTTGCAAACCGCTTTGAGTTGTAGCTGAACTGTTCTCATTCTCATCATCTCAGACCAACATTCATCTTCATCATCTTCGTCAGTCATTGTTGTCGTTATCATCATCATCAACATTATTGTTTGACATTTCGTTATTTAAGCCATAATCTACAATCCAATGGCTGAGATTGATGCGTCTGGTGCAAAGCTTGATTTAGAAGTTAGGATTGCTCTGTGTTTCTAGTACTATAGTTATTGCCTTATTTAATGAACTATGAATTAGGTGCTTTCACCTTCCATAGAGATGAGATTTTGTCCAAATGTTGGTATTCTTATAGTATCTGGAACTAATACTGTTCTCAAAACAGAAAAACAGTTGCACACCACATTGCAATAGTCATTGTAGAGAATGCGCCTTGTTTCTATGTATGATAGTCATGTAGGATGGCAAATTAACATGAGTTTTTTTCAAGTCAAACGAATTTCAGATGAAACAATTAGCTTGACTCAATTGAATTACTTAGTTTCTGGTTTTTATTAACTATTCAGATCACCTTCAATTTACTGAACTGTAACTATCTGTTGCGACTGTTCTGCTTTTATTTTATTACATTTTTGGTTTCATAGGTATTGTTATTTGCTTTAGTGCTGTATGGTTCTTTTGCTACGTGTAACTTGCTGAGATTTGATTTGGGGTGCTCTCTGGTGTATAATTTGCTTATTAACTGATCAGCTTCATTACGGCAGGAAGCTTTGCAAAAACTGGGATTTTATTCAGGTGAGGAAGATATGGAATATTCAAGCTTCTCAGGTGGGACTGAACGTGCTGTAAAAAGCTGGCAAGTGAGTACTTACCCTTAAATGAAGTTTCTATAATACTGGTCAAAACCAATTAGGAGCTAGTAGGATATAATTTAATGCTCTGTTTCTTTACGATGCAGAAAGGAAAAAATAGAATTTTGTAAAGTACATGCAGAAACATCCCGAGATTTGTCTTCAAACTTAATTTAGTTATTTAACAAAATTCATGGATGTTTGGCAGTCTCCTCATCCTTGTCTGTATCAATATGAAACTAATGGATATATTGGGGTGCAATTTAACTTACGATCTCATGTTGGATTGCCTCAGTTTCTATAACCATAGTTGTCAATCTTGTTCTGTGCTGGCCGGAATTCCCTGAACTGGAATGGAGCAACCCCCACCCCCAAACTTTTCAGTCTATATTTTGGCCTGTTCTTGGAACATGCCAGTTGCAGCCATAACTGATAGGATCTGTTCTGGCCTGGACAGTTTTGAGTTTTCTCTTCCACACAACTGTCCCTCCTTTCTCTCCTTTCTCTCTCCCAAAATGGGATGAGTTACGTTCTCTTTCTTTCACTTTTCACCTACCTAGAATAACTTGAAACCCCAATTTTTTTTTATGAGTGTTTAGGAAAAACAAAATGGGCTGCAGTTTTTAGCAGGGGACCTTGGTCTTGGAAGATGGAAGGAACATAAGAAGCTTTCAGCCACCCACCTGGGAGTTTCTGGAGTAGCATAAGGCATGGGTTTTCTCCCCATATCTTGTGTTCAAAACCGCCCCAGTTTTGCTTTGTGTGCATTTGTGTGGGGTTTAGCAGGCGCCACCCAGGGGATTAGTCCTGTTGCGTCAAAACCTCAAGGATACCCACGTTATAAAAATAAATAAATAAGAAGCTTTCAGCCTCTACTTGCATTGTATAGTTTATGTTAACTTACATAAATATGAATTTTTAATGTCATTTTAGGATTCTACTAATTCTCTTATTTTTCTATTTTAAATATCTAAAATGTTTTGGTTTTTCCCATTGCATATTTTCCGAAATGGAACTCCAGAGCAACTGGACTATCTGAACATCCCTAATTTCCTATGGCTAAAACATAATGGGACTATGGGAGACCGGAATGGAGTTCACAGCTATGTTCCCTAATACCTTCATGATGTGTGCTTAATGTAACTCATATGGTACCATTTTGTAGTCTCCTAGCACATTTTTTTTGGTTTCTGCAGAAATAGACCTTTGCGGACTTCTGCTGAAAAGCGGAAAGCCATGCCTTTCCTAACCAACACCCACTCCCAACCCAAGAAACATAAAAGCCTTACCCACACACCCATTCTGGATTCATGAAAAATGAAGGCCAAAATGGCACTTTTCCTCGCAAAAGGCAGCCTGCACCAAATGAAGGAAAACGAAGTCTGCAGAAAGGGGGAACACTTTTCCTTTCCTCATCCGCAAAAAACACGTTACACAAAATGTGCCCTAAAAGTATATTTAATTCACACCATTTGAGTGGTTTAGGATAAAACCAAATCTATAACTTTTTTTTTTTCAATGAAGCCAAGTAGTGTATATGGGACGTGGTAAGAGAATTGTTACATTTCTCATTCGTTGCAAATACATTTATTACTTGCACTGTTGTATAAAGAGTATAAAACAAACCCACTGGTGGAGATAATCCATCCTTTTGATATAATTTCATGCTTATGATTGAAAAATGTTTGTTATTTACTATGCAGAAGGGCAAAAATAAAATTATATAAAGTACATGTAGAAACATTTCGAGATCATTTTCAAACTTAATTTAGTTGATTAAAAAAAATCATGGATCTTTGGCAGTCCCCTTATCCTTGTTTGTATCAATATGAAATTAATGGATATATTGAGCTGCAATTTAACTTTCTGGGTACCATGTAGATCTCCATGTAGATCTCATGTTGGATTGCCTCAGTTTCTAAAACCATTGATGTCAGTTCTGTTCCATTCAGGCTGGAATTCCTGAACGTTTCGCTCCCTAGAAGGAAACTGGAATGGAGCAATCCCCACTCCCAAACTTTTCAGTCTATATTCTGGCCTGTTGCAGCTAGAACTGATGGGATCTGTTCTGGCCTGAGGAGGCAGTTTGAGTTTTCTCTTCACGCACCAGCCCCCCTACTCACCCTGGAAAACATGAAACCCCAAATATTTTTATGAGTGTTTGAAAAATCAAAATGGACTGCTGTTTTTCAGTAGGAGATCCTCACCTTGGTCTTGGATAGAACTTAAGTAGCTTTCAGGCTCTACTTGCATTTTGTAGTTTATGCCAAATTATGTAAATATGATTTTTTAGTGTCATTTTAGGATTCTACTAATTTTCTTATTTTTCTATTTTTAAATATCTAAAATATTTTGTTTTTTTCCATTGCAAATTTTCCAAAATGGAACTCAAGCAGCCGGACTGTCTGAACATTCCTATTGCCAAAACATAATGCGACTCTAGGAGACCACAATGGAGTTCACAACTGTTCTGAAAACCTTCATGATGTGTGCTTAAACCCCCCACACACCCACACACACACACACCCACACACACACACACACACACACACCACACACACACAAAAAAATAATAATAATGATAATAACAACATCCCCCTCCCTCTCTCCTTCTACTTCCCTCCTCCTATCTTTCTTCTACCCAAAAAAAAAATAGAAAGAGAAAATCCCCCTTTTCCTATTTGGATTCATGGATAATCAAGGCCAAAATGGTGATTTTCCTTGTGAAAAAGGGTCTGCACCAGATGAAGGAAGAGGAAGTCTGCGGATAGGTGGAACGCTTTTCCTTTTCTTATGTTTAAATTTTTTTTTTACAGAAACATACCCATTGAACTTAAAGAACTGCGTATTAACCTGATAGTACTTACATTCATGCTCAATTGTTTATATAATAGAAAGAGATTTTTTTTTATACATTTAGCTCTTGTTGACATCATTAGATTCATGTATTGATTGGATCTCAAGGGCAGAGACTATCCAGAAATATTCCTAATTATAATTTCTGTCTATAATATTACCATTGTTATTATTACCAGTTCAAAACAAAAGATAAAAAAATGCTGCCAATATTGATTGAAGTTTTAAATTGTCCTGTTTTACAGGCCTGCATAGGAACTCGTGAAGATGGAATTATGACTACAGAACTCTTGGAAAAACTATTTATGGAGATGGGAATCGTGAATGCTGGCTTGAAAGGAAATGCAGATAAAAAAGAAGATTCTGTTTCTATGCTAGGGAAGGTATGATCAATTAATTACTGTCTCCCTATCAGAGATGGGCATTGAGAATTATTCTCTCTCTTTCTTTTGATATATATTTTTAATTCTATAAACTAATAGTTTGCAGATTAACCCATGGGTTTGGTTGATATGGTGCAAATCAATTGTTTGAATTATGAATCATATAAGTTTTATTAAATCATATCATCAGAACATATTGGTTGGTTAAATCGTGCCATCATGGATCATGTTATTGTGAAGATAAATGTTTTAAAACTTATTAGCTCGCCATATTATATGGTGTTTAATATTGGTGAGGTGGAAAGATGTGATTAGTAGTCTTTTTTCTTTTTCTTTTTCTTTTTTATTTTCCTAAATGATGTTTATTAACCATGTTACGCATCAAAAGAAGCCTATTTATCTACCCACAGTTAAGGTTGGTGAAGACCTCAACAGCAATGGAAGTGCCTTAGGCAATTCGAGTCCTTCAAGGATAGGAGGTATGTTAAAAAAAATTAATGAGGGTGTTCAAGCTTTTCTCCAGCCTGGTGGAGTTGGGTGATTCTCTTCAGGTGGAAGTCCTGACAATGATGGATAGTAGCTGATACTTACCAGGAAACCCCTTCTGGTGCCTACCTAATAGCTATTTTTTTATATAAAAAAAGGAGAATAGAAATAAAAAGAAACCTATTTCATATCACATTTCAAAGCCACATTTCCTTGAGAAATGTGAGTATAGCTTGAATTGCAATGTGTGATGTTCTAAGGGCTAGACAAAAAACTTGTATGAATTATGTAAACAATTGTGAAGAGAAAATGATAATCAATTTCATGAAGTTTTAACATAATTAGAAACTTGTTATTTAGTTATATTTTTCTTTGATATCAATCCATTGCACATAGACATGCTGAAGAATACCTATTTTCATGCCATACCCTTTTCCTTATCATCTTTTTTGATCTGGAAACTCTAAACCATGGTTATTTTATGGGCACTGCAAATGTTATGATGCTTGAGAAATATCTCTTGGGTGAGTGGGTTTCCTACATGACTGATATCCCCTCCTAATAGGATGCTGGAAATGGAGCCGTATTTACTTCTTTAACAGAAATTTCTGAGATCCAAGAAACTGTCCTAGAAGAAAATGGTGTTACTGAAGTCGAGGTATCTCAACACAGAGTGTTTCTCCTTGGAGAAAATCGCTGGGAAGAACCGTCTAGACTTAAAAAGAACAAGCCAATTAGCGGAAGCAAGGTGGGAGATGCAACAAAATGCCTAACTTGTCGTGGAGAAGGCCGCTTATTGTGTACAGGTACCTTTCAAATGTATCTTTCTAGGATATAGTGATATACCGATTCAGTTTTAAGGTGAATTTTAGATTGGATTAGATACAAAAAAAATTACCTGTTTAATTTCTGGAGGCAACTCATGCCTTGGATTGCAGCAACGAAGAAGATGAAGAGGACTAGAGGAGGAGCTCTCCATGCTTGAATATAATTTTATAGAGAATAATAGATTGTACTCCTTGCTTTAATTTATAAGCTATCTAGGACTTTTATGTGCCTCGGGAACTAGTAACCATCCAACTGACTTTCGCATCCTACCTCACCTTTCTGACTGCTTTTGAATAAATGATCGAAGTAAAAACTATCCATTCCTATTGATTGATTTATTAGTAAACGGTATCCTACTTATTATTACTTTATTTAGATAAAAGGAAAATAGAATTATGGGCTAGAGTTATCTGGAAGTTGCATCCAATGGATACATATTAGAAATGAAATTAATTTTTGAAGAAAATTAGAACTTAATAAACTGTTTTGTTTTGGTACAGAGTGTGATGGAACGGGTGAACCGAATGTTGAGCCACAGGTGAGATGGGGCATTAGTCATTCCACAACCTCAGCATCGCATTCCACCCTTTTTATTGTTTGTTGCCCTTGTATGCTTCCTTTGTTTATATTGTTATCTTTGCTTTTCAGTTCCTGGAATGGGTGGATGAAGGTGCAAAATGTCCTTACTGCGAAGGCTTAGGGTTTACAATCTGTGACGTATGCGAAGGCAGAGCGATAATACAGACATAACTATACTTGTAGTTGGTTGTGTCTACATCTCCTTTACAATATTTTGATGTACCACTCGTGATTTGCATTAAACTGAAATTAAGATGGAGATCAATCGGTACTTGTTATATTTTCTTGATGAGAATTAGGTAGATGACACAGGACAGGTCTGATTGCTGATATTAAATTTCAAAGATAAGGCTCCTTTTTGGAAAAAAAAAAAAAGCGCCATTTGCTAACTGTTTCCCTATTTTGAGTGCTTGAGCATGATTGAATTAAGGATGGACCAAAGCTCTTCGCTCGCATGCCTGATTGGTGTTGAGGACTACATGCAAGGATCAAAATCTCGGTTGTGGCCTACACCGGCCGTCAGAATGAGACGGTATGTATCTGTTACGGTGATACATATCAGCTATAAATGTGAATTAAAAATGTGATGAAAAAGGTTGGGAAAGTATTTAGAAAATTCAGAATATTGAAGAAAATATTAGTATTAAGTGTTTTTATCATTGCCAGAAGTACTTCTTGTATCGCTATATGATTATGAAATAACTACTTATCTATTTGATCACATATATTCGTATCAGTCAGCAAAATGCTACTGGTCAAATTTTCACTAATACACAGTTCTAAATTCTTCAAATTTTCACTAATATACAGTTCTAAATTCAAATAAGTAGTTTACCACAAGGCATATGGTAAAAATAGTCGTCATTGTCAGCGCCTTATGGTGGGTAGGTTGGATTTATGAATTTTGTTTTTCCATTTTGACCTTTATTTAGCCAAATACTTGGATAATTTGTACTTCTTCAATTATATCTATTTTTACTATTTCCATTCAGGTCCTCTCTACCTTACTTATATGCCTTGGTGGGTTATAAACCTGAAACACATGGTATACGTTCATAATCATTAATCTTTTTTAGATATTAGAGGTATTTTAATCATTTTTAGATATTAGAGATATTTTGCAACGGGTCTTGAATAGGGATATTAGTCATATGAGCCTGATTTTGGCGAGCGCTGCTAATGCCACAACCTAGCTTCTGTTTACACATTTCCTTTTTTCTTTTTTATGACCGCTAATTCCCTATCTAAAATTACCTAAAAGGACATCGATCAAAAGTCTCTCCCTCCCTGCCTTCTTTTTACGCTCACCTAACACCACCCCAAACCCCAGTTCAGCCACTACCGTCCCCTCCTGCAACGCCGTCGGAGGGGGAGAGGGCGTGTGGGAGAGATGGACGGGGAGGAGGAGAGAGAGAGAGGGCGGCTTGCAGGGCGGCCGGCGGAGAGAGAGAGAGAGAGAGAGAGAGGGAGAAGGAGAGGCAGAGAGAGGGCGGCGGGCAAGGAGTGAACTGTAAAAATGAGGGTGGATAGATTTGAGACTTTTGAAACAATGGGGTGTGTAGAGAGAAATTGTGGCATTAGCAGCTCTCTTTGGCTACTATTGCTGCATTTTTGCATGGAGAGGTCACGGATAAAAGTAATTTTCCATTGTGTTGGATTGCCCATTAAATAGCAGGGCCGGCCCTGAGCAAAGGCAAGCCCGGGCGACCACCCTGGCCCCCCAATCTGTCGGGGGGGGGGGCTTTTTTTTAAATATATATAGGTATATTTTATGTATAAAACCCATCCCAAATCAAAAATTAATGAAACCCAAACCCATCAAACCCAAACCCAAATGTGTTTTAATCAAACCCACCCCCTAAGCCCAAACCAATCAAACCCATCCCCAAAACCTTATCCCATCCCATCCCCAAAGGCCCAAATGTCCAAACCCAAACCAAGCCCATATCCAAAGCCTAATAAAAATTATAACCCATCCCAATTCCCAAATCAGGCAAAGTGCAAAGACCTAATCACCTAAATCTACCAATCGAACTTCATTCTTCAACTGCTCGACCTCGATGCCTCACGCCTCAAACCCCAGCCAGGCAGCCACCAAGCAAAGCTCCAAGCCAGCGAGGCAGCTTGGATCTCCCGCCTCCAGCAAAGCTCAACTGCTCAAAGCTCCAAGGCTCCAAGCCACCAGGCCTCGGGGGGCCTCCCGCCTCTAGTTTCAGCCTGAATCAGCCACTGTGCAAGGCTGCCAAGGCAAGGTCAGTGCTTCAATCTTTAGTTAATTTTAGAGTGTTGCAGCTTTAGTTTCCAATATGCTTGGTAGGAAACATTAATCGGGCAGTCAGAAAAGAAATAAAAGAAAAAAGGTAGAACAATTGATTGAATCACAAAGAGGAGCACTTGATAAATTTGTCAAAGGTAATTCTTCAATTGAAGAGATTGCTGAAGCTGATGTAGTTAGTGAAATAGAAGAACAGGGATTGAAGATGCATGTGATTTGGTTGAAAATGAAACAGAAGCCGACACTATTATGTTAGAGAAGGAAAATGCAATTTATGAAAATGCAACTGAAGAAAATAAAAATGTTGACATGTACAATCCAAGAACTTGGGGAGAAATTGATAACAAAACAAGAGATCTTTTGGTAGAAAAGGGTTGGGCAAGAGAAAATAACTTAGAGTACCCTCTGGATGGGTTGGGAAGACATTTTTCTAATTCTCACTATATTAGAAAATTGGCAAATGGAGAGTATCAAGATAGGAAATGGCTAGTGTACTCGAAGGAGGTGAACAAAGTGTATTGTTTTTGCTGTAAGTTGTTTAAATCAGTGCACAACAGAAGTCTGCTAGCAAATGAGGGGTTTTATCAGTGGAAACATTTAGCTGAGAGACTTAGAGAACATGAAAATAGTTTCGAACATCTCAATAACATGTGGACTTGGCTTGATTTGCAAAGTAGGTTGAAGAAGAATGAAACAATTGATAAAGAGTTACAGGGGCAACTTAAAAAAGAGAGAGAACACTGGAAACAGGTTTTAGTAAGAATCGTTGCTGTTGTTAAGTGTCTTGCTTCTCGTGACTTGGCTTTTCGTGGAGAAAATGAGAAAATTTACCAAGATAATAATGGTAATTTTTTAGGCATGCTTGAATTGATTGCTGAATTTAATTTGGTTATGCAAGAGCATTTTAGACGCATTCTGAATAAGAAGATTCATTTTCACTATCTTAGTCATAAAATTCAGAATGAGTTGATTCATTTGTTAGGTTCTACGGTTCAGAAATCTATAGTACAGAAAATTAAAGAGGCAAAATATTTTTCTGTGATGCTTGATTGTACCCCTGATGCAAGTCACCAAGAGCAAATGAGTTTGATTATTCGATGTGTAAATGTGTCAGAGAGACCAGCAGTAGTTGAAGAGTATTTTATACAATTTTTGCAAGTAGATGATACATCTGGTTTGGGTATTTTTAATGAGTTGATTGAAGTGTTGAAGTACCTACAGCTTGACTTTGATAATGTGAGGGGGCAAGGATATGATAATAGGTCTAATATGAAAGGAAAACACCAAGGTGTTCAAAAGAGATTGCTTGAAATAAATCCTAGAGCCTTTTTTATGCCATGTGCTTGTCATTCTCTTAATTTAACAATTTGTGATATGGCTAATTCATGTGTTAAAGCTAAGAGTTTTTTTGGAGTGGTGCAACGATTGTATACTTTGTTTGCTGGCTTTACAAAGAGATGGAAAATTTTTCAAGATTATGTGCATAACTTGAGTTTGAAATCTCTGTCATCTACTAGATGGGAAAGTTATGTTGATAGTGTTACAACAATAATTACTCAAACTGTTGACATAAGAGATGTTTTGTTTGAATTGTCAAGAATTAGTGAAGATCCTAAAGTAAGCAGTGAAGTTGAAAGTTTAGCTACACATGAACTTGAAAATTTTGAGTTTTTGTTGGCAATGACTGTATGGCATACTGTTTTGATGAAAATTCAAAAAATTAGTGAATTTTTGCAATCTGAAAATATGCAAATCGATGTTGCTGTACAAAGGTTGAAGGTGTTGATTTCCTATTTTGAAAATTATAGGAATTTTGGGTTCTCATTGGCTATGGACAATGCCAAAAAGATTGCAACTGATCTGGAAATTGAGCCTATATTTCGGAAAAAAAAAGGCTAATCCATAGAAAAAAACAATTTGATGAAGTTAAGCAGGAAAACACCTCAGTTTCTGCTGAGGAATCATTTAGGGTTTCTTATTTTCTGGTTGTTGTTGATGTTGCTATTTCTTCTTTGAAGAACAGATTTGAACAATTGGAAGCATTTGAAAGTATATTTGGATTTTTATTTGATCCAAAGAAGTTGGTTGAGATGGAATACAATAGTTTGAAAGAATCTTGTATGAAGGTCGAAGTTGCTCTAACACATGGCAGCAAATCAGATATTAACTCCGATGACTTGGTTAATGAATTACAAGTGTTGATCCTTTATTTACCTGCAGGAACAGAGACAGCAATTCAAGTTCTTGAGTTTGTGGAATCTTTGGATTGTTTACCAAATGTTTCAATAGCTTATAAAATTTTATTAACTGGTCCAGTAACTATTGCATCAGCAAAGAGGAGCTTTTCTAAGCTGAAATTGTTAAAAAACTTTTTGCGATCAACTATGTCACAAGATAGGTTGAACGGACTGGCCATCTTATGCATCGACAAGCATATATTGAATAAGTGTGACTTTGAAGCTGTTATTGATGATTTTGCTTCTCAAAATGCAGTGAGGTCTAAAATATTTATGTGATTTCATGTAATTGTCAATATGTAGATTTCTATTTTTATTTTTAATTTTTCAAGTTTTGTAATGACCGGTGTTAAATTAATGTAATGAAATTTAAGGCGTGATGGCCTAGCCTCCCAAAATTGGGTTCCAGCCATAAAAAATTTTATGTGCCATATTTTATTATTTTTAAGTATCAAGGGTCTCCAAAAAGTTTTCGCCCAGGGCCACCGAAAGGGCAGGGCCGGCCCTGTTAAATAGTGGCGTGCCCTCCATATGGATCATAGTTGTAACTATAGTTTCATATTGTTGTTGGCTCTTCTCGTTAGAAGTTGGATTGCCCACTAAATAGTGCCCTCCGTAGGATCATAGTAACTATAATTTCATATTGTTGTTGGCTCTCCTTGAATATCTCGAGAAGCAATCATATGTCGTCCATTTTGGCCACTAAATGTGTATAGGCCCTTTTCCTAAGAAGGGTAATTCTTGGTTTTGGAAGGGATTTGTAGAAGCTACTAATTTTATCAATGATAGGGTGGTGTGGATCGTAGGTGGTGTGGATCAAACCTCGGTTTGGAAATGCAATTAGATCCCTTTAGAAGGAGGTCTTAGCAAATCAAAGTCCAGTATTGTTAACCAAGATCTTGTGGTTAAAGATCTTTGGTATGGGGATAAAAATCGGAACGAACAGCTAATTAGAAATGTTTTTAATAACGCCTTTGACATTGAGGATATTATGAAAATTTATATTCCCCGTTCCATAAGTGATGACAGGAGAATATGGCCCTTTTCCAAAGGGAGCGATTTATCTTCAAGATCGGCATACAAAATCATTTATGAAGAAAGTAAGATTACCCACAACTCTCCCTTAAATTGGAAGACATTGTGGCCCCTCCCTCTACCCCAAAGAGTCCTTCTATTTTGCTGGAAATGTCTTAATAACGCAGTCAAGGTACCCAAGTTACTCCATAACAAAAATATTTCTAATGATGCCATTTGTCCTATATGTACAACATCAAAAGAATCTGTTGAGCATGCTCTATTTCTTTGCGATCATGCAAGAGCATCATGGTTTGGTTCTAACATAGGAATGTTATCACATTCTATTACTTCTCTGAGGATTAGAGACTGGTGGAATTCCTTTATGGATTATTGTGGCAAGATGAATCCGCCAAATAGTCCTCATACGAAATCTTGAGTTTTCGCTCTTTAGTGGGCCTCATGGAAAAGTAGGAATGATTTTTTATTTAGGGGCACAAAAATTGAGCCTATTAGCACAATCATATGCGCTAGAAGAATGGTTGTTGCCTCAATGGCCCATAATGAAAAGGCCTTCAAAGGACTTTCATACAATCCCCAGGATTTCAATCTGAGGAGCCCTAGAGGCACGGTTCAGGTGTTCTCGGATGCATCTTTTAGAGCCATGGATGGAAAAGCAAAATTTTTGCTTTGTTATTTGGTTTGACGGTTCTTGGGTTCATGCAGGATCAACCAATGGGATCCAAGGTTTCCTTTTCAAAAGAAGTTGAGGCAAGAGTTATCCTTTTCGCAATGAAGGAGGCTAGGTCACCGGGATTTCGCAAGATCCATCTTATGTCTGACGCCCTTGAAGTGATTAAAGCCATCAACGGGTTGATGGATTGGGCTATCCAACCTATTTTGCGGGACATCAGTGAGTTGATTTCCAAGTTTGAAGACATTTCCTTTTTCCATGTTCCTAGAAGGCTTAATCAATTTGCTCATGAACTTGCCAAGAACTCATATAGATGAGGGGTTTGTGTGGGTCTAACAAGGGATTGATCTCCTATGTATTTTGGGAAGCTCTTCTTGGTTTTATTTTATTTTCTTTTCTCTCTAATGAAATTGCTTTTTACCAAAAAAAAAAAAAGTGTATAGGCCTATAGTCATTCCTCAGCAGGAAATCTGCACCTTTTGCTTTCCTTATCAATTGCCACGGTTGTTGGGCAACAAATAGGTACGGGCTTAGAGAGCTGCTAAATGCGCACTGGTTTTTTTTTTTTTTTTTCATGATTAGAAAAATGTTACGATCTATTTATTTATTTTCATAGAAAATCTCTTTTTGTATACTTACGTGGATGCATGATAATATGAAGGACGCTGGGCGATAGAAATGTTTGAATAATACAGACGAGGGAATATGAGACATCAAGCCAATCAAATGATCCTATCCCGTAGTTTTAATCCTTAAAGTCTAATGGCCTAGTCAATAGTGACTAATTTCTTGATGCATGACAATTTAAGGGAGGCACAAGGTGGGCAGTGAAAAGGTTTACCGTTCAAATGATCCTAGCCCCTAGTTTTAATTCGTCAAAGTTCAATTGCTATTCAATGTTGAATAGTATCTGAAATTACGTAAAATTTGAGCTTGTGCCAATTCAAGGGTGCTGGTCTGAAAGGGCATTGAGAATCCAAAGACTTCTTCACATATATACATATATAATATAGGGTGTTCCACTTTGAGGTACCCCTCACGGCTTGCATGATAGGTACTAATCTAAGCCCTCTACAGACAGCCTTGATTATGCCAACCAGAGGGAATTAGTGTGATGGAAAGCCCAATCATCATGGATATTACTTTGGGAAAAAAACTCTATCTCAATAGAAACATCACAGCCATTGATTGTAATGATTTTTTTAGATATATTTCTTAATGAAGTTTAATCCAACGACGATTATACTTCATATAGTATCAAATTATGGAGACTACCAATTCATGGAGGTGACTTAGTGAGGGTGTTGGACTGGTGATAGGTGGTTATCCCATACCATTGAGGGGGGAAAAAGGATGATTATTGGGTCTAAAATTGTTTGCTCCAACGCATTGTTTTATGGGGCTTCCTTCTATTGGGAGGTACCCCTCGCAACTTGCTTGTAAGGTAAAAATTACAAGTCGCTTGAGTTTCCACTTGCATGCATGTCAATCATGCAGGAAGATGATCTCCTGCGAACAGCAGAAAAATAGATCAATTCCCTCATCATATGTCATTCATGAAATTCAGAGGGGTCCGCATTATGGAGGATCGGGATGAGAACAGCATCCCCATGTGATGAAAAGGTCTCCTCATGAACATAAAAGAAAAATTAATATCATCAGAATCATTGATTTGGATGACTTGAACTTGCAACTTGTTGCTGCAATGACTGTGCTACAGACTCTTGTGGGGGTCATTGAAAGGTCTCCTCGTGGATATAAATATAAATATATATATGGGGTTGGCTCTCCTCAGCTGCAGCTGAGGAGACCATTAAGCTGAATCGTGCGAGTTCTGCGTGTGGGCGGATTGAGTGTCAAGGTCAGCAAAATTCAGGGCCCGCGTGTTTTTTTTTTCATTTCCCCCCTTCTAAAACCTAATCTACCTCTCTCTCTCTCTCTCTCTCTGTCTCTCTCTCTCTCTCCCTTTTATCTTCAGGGAAAGCGAAGTGAAGAAGAAGCGTCCCCTGAGTCTCCAGCCCATTTCTCTTCAGCGGATTGAAATCTGAGTCTTCCCATGCGTCTTCAGCCCATTTCTCTCTCCCTGACGTCCCTCCCTCTCTCGTTTCTCTCTCTCGAGCGTCGCTGGACTCTCCCGCTCTCCTCTCTCAGCTGGGAGCCATCGCTGCAACTCTCCCAAAACTCGGTTCCCTCTTTCGTCGCTCCCTATCTCCTCTCTCTCTCAACTGGGCTCATCTCCTCTCTTCTTTCTCTCTCGGGCGTCATCTACTCTCGCTGCAACTCGCCTATCTCCCTCTCGCACGACGATCGATGGGATTTCAGCTATAACCTCAAAGTCCCGAAATCCTTACATCCCTAAAGCCCTAAATCGCAGCACCCTAAATCCAGGATCTCAAAATCACTATCCAGATTCCATATGGGTACAGATTGTGTGATTGGCATGCCCCACCTATAGATGACCATGGAATTACAATGGAATTACAGTGGGTCTGTGGCAAGTCTAGATGAATAGATGTTTTATGGTTGTAATGAAGCTGTAGCATGCTCTGAGATATGGAATGAAATTTTTGATCTATAGAGATGGGTGGTTTGTGTTTGTAGAAAGTGGTGATATATGCATTTTTATGTTTTTAAGAGTGTTTCTACAGGTATTTTATACTCTGCATTTTGAAGTTAGGACCTCGTGTTCTGATCTTTACAGGTGTTTACAAGGCGTGCATAATTGAGCCAGATGTCTGTTAACATGGAGGTGTTTGGACAGGTTTTGGAATATATAAATTAAAGTTTTCAAAATTTGTAAGCGTATGAGTTTTTAGATTTTGTAAGGTGTCTACTGTATGAGTTTTGCTGGAATGTAGCTGACTTTGTAACAGACTAACGAGTTGGTTAAATCAATTTATAATATCTGTGGAGATCATGTGAAACTATCAGGTGGCAACATAGATATCCTTGAGATGGGTAATTAACCTATCCTTGAGAAGGAAATCCAAGTTAACCAGTATCATATTATATAGGGGCCCAATGTCCACACTAGAAATAACAATGAAATAGGGTACATTTTCAAAAACTTCAAAAACGAAGAATGGTAAAATTTGACAAATTTGCTCTATTTCAATGGTTGAAACAAAATATAACCATGCTTCTGTAATGATGTTCAAGGCATTCCCATAGCATATGGCATCCCAAAGTCCCAGGATCCGAACACAAAAAAGGTCAATTCAAAAGGGCTGAACACAGTTTCATGTCTCTAATACATATTAAGGTCCAAAAAACAAAAATCCAATCACTATATGCCCCATTGGACTTCAATTGAAAGGCAACTAGGCAATTCCAAGCAATCTATGCAATACATCCATTCCATTTCAACAAATCCATTGTACAAAACAGCCATTCTATTTTGACACCATTCTATTTTGACACCAATATGAGCACATAATATGACAAAGCAACCCTTTTCTATTCCATTGTGCAAAACTATTATGCACTTAATACAATTTTCAAATCCATTACAACACTCAAACCATCTATTTCTACAAATACAAACCACCCATTTCTACAAATAGAAATAAACTCTTGCCAAGCCCATCAGAAGAAAGCAGGTTGCCAGGAGATGCCATAGCACCTGTGACCCAGCTGCACCCAAACCAACCATGCCCTTCCCACCTCGATTCAGAAGGCCACCTTGGCTACTATGTTCAAAACCGTTACTCACTTTTGTATCACTGATGCCCAAAATTGAACTCATACTTGAATTTGCTGATTCAACATTGTTTCCTAATTGCATTGAAGATGCAAAGGGCATGTTGTTCTGCTTTGGGAAGAGCTACTGTTGCTGCAAAGACCTGACCCAATTTACATTTCATTCCGACTCCATTCGAATGACCCGTGTAAAGGGAAGCTAAGATTGATTCTGCTATTGTTATTGGAACACACCAATTCTTCATAAAATCTGCTATTATTCAGTTGTGCAGCCGGTTGGTTATCTTCTCTCACCACCCCTGCCTTCAAAAAGAACTCCTCCAAAGTAATCTCTCCTAAAGTCTGCTGCTTCTGCTCCAAAGTAACCTCTAGGAATCATGTTCTTGAAGTTGAAGTTCATGTGAGACCCCATTTATTATAATAAAAAAGCTGGTTTCTTCAAACAAGTTACACACCCATATGAAACCACTAGTCCAAATTCAATACCAGTTTAATCAATTTCAATTGAATCGCTTACCCACTTTTTCTACTTCACATCCAAATTTGCTGAATCCACGCCTAAATCAGATCATAACCTTGACTCAAGAAAAGCATAAACACATAAGAAAATCAATGAAATGAAAACCCAACTCAATTCCCTGTATTTCAAGAAGATCTGACTGTAATTCCACCAACTCTTCATCCAGTACTCAAAACAGTGTTAAAAAATAAAATAAAAGAGCATAAAAAGAGGGAAAATAAAATCAAGAGCTCAACTGTAATTCAATTAATTTAAATTGAGCAGTAAATACTCAAGAAGAAATACAGACAAAAATCTCTTCCAAAAATGGATGAAAATAATAAAATCAGATTCCAAAAAAACAAACAGATAGATACTTGAATTCCATCGAATTCGAAAGAAATATTTTATTTCAATGATATTTATTTCATTTTTTCACATTTGTATGTATGAAGAGAGAGAGAGAGAGAGATTTCTACATGACATGGTTACCACGTTCTACAAACACAAACCACCCATCTCTATAGATCAAAAATTTCATTCCATATCTCAGAACATGCTACAGCTTCATTATAACCATAAATAACATCTATTCATCTCGTCTTGCCACAGACCCACTAATTCCACTGTAATTCCATGGTCATCTAGAGGTGGGGCATGCCAAATACACAATCTGTACCCATATGGAATCTGGATAGTGATTTTGAGATCTGGATTTAGGGTGCTACGATTTAGGGCTTTAGGGATGTAAGGATTTCAGGACTTTGAGGTTAGAGCTGAAATCCCATCGACCGTCACGCGAGAGGGAGAGATGCGAGTTGCACCAAAAGTAGATGACGCCCGGGAGAGAGACGAGAGGAGATGAGAGTCGCAGCGAGAGGAGATGAGCCCAGTTCAGAGAGAGAGAGAGACGAGATAGGGAGCGACGAAAGAGGGAACCGAGCTTTGGAAGAGTTGCAGCGATGGCTCCCAGCTGAGAGAGGAGAGCGGGAGAGTCCAGCGACGCCCGGGAAAGAGAAACGAGAGAGAGGAGACTTCCAGGAGAGAGAAATGGGCTGAAGACTGAGGGGAAGACTTAGATTTCAGTCCGCCGAAGAAAAATGGGTTGGAGACTCAGGGTAAGCTTCTTCTTCACTTTGCTTTCGCTGAAGATAGAGAGAGAGATGTCGATTAGGTCTTAGAAGGGGGGAAATGAAAAAAAAAAATGCGGGCCCTGAATTTTGCTGACTTTTGACACTCAATCCACCCACACGCAGAACTCGCATGATTCAGCTTAATGGTCTCCTCAGCTGCAGCTGAGGAGAGCCGGCTCCTATATATATATATATATAGCTTAGGGGTATCCTAAGGCTGCAGTAGTGTAAAAATGGGTCACACATGTGCTCACACATGTGCGGTTTACACACTACAGCTTAGGATACCCTAAGCTGCAGCTTAGGAGAACCTGCTCCATAAATATATATATATATATATATATATATATATATATATACCATCAGAATCATTGATTTGGATGAACTTGCAACTTGTTGCTGCAAGGACTGTGCTACAGGCTCTTGGGGGGTTGGGGGTCATTGTTTATTTTGTCAGTTAGGCAAAGTGGTTCCCAGCAAATAGATATGTCAAATTTGATACCTATCAGCAGGCCCTAAGCACACTTATATGGATATATGCATTGTCATGCTCATGCTGAGTGTTAAATCTGCAACGCAAGTTGCTGTGTCTATTCAAATCCCACTAGATCTGTCTAATTCCTATGCTTATACATTGCGAAGCTATATGGCGCAACCATTGTTATATCTTATGCTAATTAAGCAGGGCTTATCATTGCAATTGAGTATGAGGCAAGTGTCTGTTTCTATGAATCTGAGAACCATGAAGAACAACACTGCTTGATGATTGATATTTGGTAATCATGAGTCTTAAGCCCTTCTATATATAAAAACAATGCAATATTAACAAGTCTTGTCTAACAAAAAATACTAACCCAACTAAAAAAGTAAAATACTAACACAACTATATAAATGACATGAGGTGTACTCAATTGTACACAATTGGAGTGAATTCCAATGTAAGAAATCGCAAGTAGTTCAGGTTTTTGGAAGGATGGATGGTTAACTTCTCGGTTTGAGAAGGTTGAATGTCATAAGGACTTACATTTGGTGAGACTGTTATTATTGTGTTTTTAATCCCAAATCATAGCAGTATCATTTCTGTTTGTTGAATATCAATACAGGGATATGACAGCCAGCAGAGAGAATGCTGCTTCAAAATCTATGCTAACCCAGAGGGATGACTTTGATCTTGTTGTCTATTTTTATCCAATCATTTCTTTAAACCGCCATCAAGCAGCAAGTAGTACAAAATCAACAGGATATGAGATATTTTCATTCTGAACTGTGCTGTAAATTTGTAAATTCTATAATTCTGATTCCTCTGACGCCCAAGTATGGTCATGAGGTTATGTTTTCACTGAGCTACCAGAATAAGGGATTCAAACCCAGATTGATGCTGCTGGTTCTTCTGTCAGGTCAGAAATCCCCTGATAAATGGGACACATTTTATTGACAGAGGCTCACCAATACCTGTGGATAAAGCTGTGAGGCCCTACCCAGAAACGTATTACTAGGCCCATTAACCCAATAACCATGACTACTTGATATATTAGATACTAGGACATTATTGGGTTGGACCTGACCGATGGATTGCAGTTTCCTAATAGATATGATTTTTGTTCATTTCCTCTCATAAGATGATTTTTGAGTGAACTAAAGGTAATTAAGAAAAGAAAATTGGTTATGCTCACAATCAGCAAATAGAAAAGTACATCTCCCTCCTCTTCAGAGGAAAAAAAAGGAGTCCTGATTGGATGTTCAGATCCTCACTTCTAAAGCCCACAAAATAGATTTTGTGCTTAATCTTGAACCATCTTTTTGACAGGATTTTGATTGATGAAATTAATCATTCAATTAATGCTACTTGTGCACAATAAAGATTCATTGATTAGAAGCACTGGTGCACAGGTCAAAATCAGCAAAGTAGGCCCACTGGAGCCCACAGGCACTCGCGCTGGATAGACCCACTAAAAAAAGTTCAAAAGGAAACCCACTGCAACCAGCTGCAATTGGAAACTTTGGAGATTGATATCATCATCAATCAGGACCATTCACTCAATCCATACCACTTTCTACCAGTCAACTTGAAAGGAATCACACTGTTTGGATGGCCCATAAATCCTGACCTTACCCATCTGCATATGTTGGGCATCATAATGGTCTACAATCCCAACACTTTCTGAAACTGTTCCCCTTTGAATCTTAGATCAGAATGTGAGTGTTTGGTCTTTTGTAGAGGATGTGATGTTCTTGAGATTGCTTTGGCCCCGAAACAAAGGATCTCAAATGGCTGCCTCTATATTACTATACCCACTAAAGAAAAACATGAGTGATATCACTGATACGTCCATGTCTATGGATAATAAAGAAACCACTAACAGCAACATATTACTGATTGCCTTTTATTAGCATTAAGACATTACCACAAATTTCAACTCCCCACTCAAATAGTCAAATTTGTGGTGTCCAGTGAGTGTTCATCCATGGTGGGACCCCTTTCCTTACCCAAAGAGATGAGTTCATGACTCATGACTCGTGAGAGATAGCAGCCCACATATTTAGAACCAGCAAGGGAAATGAATTCCTCAAGCCTTATCATAGCATCATCAATAGAAATCATATGGTATTGGTTCCCAGGGTTGATACTAGAACTAGTTCTTGACCTTCCTGGAGGGTGTATAAGAGGTTCCTTTGGCTACATCATTGCTGATTTCAGTGCTGTAATCCAGCAAATCCGCAACATGGGTCCTTTAATCCATTATACATTTAAAAAAAAAAAAAAGGCTCAGTGATGTGTATACAGGATCCAATCTCTTTTCAAAAGATATGGAGTGGAACTCTTCTGCAGGCATATTTAACATGGTGTTTGCATGAAGTATAAGACTAGCCACCAGCAAAAAACATGAAAAAACATGCCCCTTTCCAGTGTTTTGTATGCAAACTATTTATATGGAAAGCGTGTGCAGCTAGGACTTTGGAGAATGCAAGTACTAATCCTTCTTATAATGCCAAAAGGTAAATTATGGATCAACTATTCCCAGATGTTGCTCTATTGGTTAGGTGCATTGTGTAGTTGTGTGGGTGTGTCAGTTTAGTCTCTTATAAAGCTAAATTAAAAGGAAAAAATCATGGATCAACTAAGCACTCTTAGATATTGATAAGATTCAGTGTCATCAAGATTCTTAATAATTTATTTTCCACTTCACTTCTTATTGGATGTGGGATTAAACTTCTAATACATTCAAGTGCTTCTGAGTTTTCCTCCAAAACCAAAGACAAACACCCTTTTCAAGCTTGGAAAGATCCCTCCCACTGCTAATATTTTTTTAACCTCTAAAACCACTAGTCAAGGAAATGAATTGTGGGGTTGAAAATCATTAAAAATTGATGAAATTTTCCATATATATTGCGCGCTTGGGTGGATGGGTAAGTGGGTGGGCGAGCAGGGACTGAATTTAAGCTTTAACTTTTAAGCCATGACTAGTTAAACTATATATACAAGTCTCTTTATGTGCTTAGATGCACCTGTGAGAGGTAGTTCAAGATCACAGGAATATAATTTGATTGGTCAATATCAAGTTGAAGGGGCATCACCTTCCACTACTTGGTATCATCTGTAAATTGTGAAAAATGCAATGTTGGTTTGCCTGCCTGCAGACAAAACAGCACTTGTTCAATGTATCAGGGCATCATCAATTAGAAAATCTTGTAAACCATCTAACATCACTTATTTTCTTTTTTTTAGTTTGTTTAATGGTTTGGATTGCTTGGCTGCAACTTTGGAAGGGATGAGGGTTCTCTGTTCCTCTTGTACTTGTAAAGGACTGCACACTCATCCTGTCACAATGCACACGAATGAACATCTCGGAGGTTGTCCATTTGTGTGGGACAATGTTAAGACTTTTTGTGTGGCCCATCATGTGACATGTGGGTGCCACTAGTTTCCCTTATTTCAAAGGGCTTGTTTGTTGTGCAGACATGTCTTGCATTCAGTTTGACCCTTGCCATTGATGATCACCTGCTCCCCTAAATTGTTATTTTTGGTCTAGGATTTGATAACCTAGGGTTTTCGAACTTCGAGAGAAAATATTGATGGGCCAATGAGAGAAAGAGTCTCTTTGTAATCCTTTGCTTTTCTTTGTAAAAAAAAAGACAATTGTCTCCGTGGACATAGCCTCATTGGGTGAACCACATAGATCTTGTGTGTTTGTGTGGTTGTGTGGTTTGATCCATTTTTGTCTTTATTTTTCTAACATTGTTTGTTTGCATTAGAGTAGATAGGAATTGAATAGATATGAATTCATGGTCAATTGAGCTCCAACAAAGGATTATTAAATAGGTGAAGGGTGAATGATATGAGGAGAGGAGTGATGGATATAAGGAAAACAATATAGATGGGACTTTGATTTTCCTAAGATTTGAATTACTTGGGTGATGGTTGGATATTCATTTCTCATCTCTCATTGATTCAGTTTCCATTAAAAGCGAAGTTATTTGATGGTCATTTTTGTATATGCACCATGAATCTTCATTTTTAACCTATCTTTCGGTCTATCTGCGGTTGACCTATAGGTTCCATTTAAAATTTATATATGGTTTACCTATAGGCTCTACACCTCATATTAACAATTTAAAGCTTATAAACCAAGGAGATCCATGGAACAGAACTTATAGGCTAACCACACCAAATTCAATGGTTCTTATGCCTCTCAGATGACCATTATTCCAAATAATGGTTCTCATGTGATCAAAATATTCAATAGCTCTAACTAGAGACATGAGGGAGGAATGAAGGAATAGATACGAATAGGCTTCTCATGCAATCTCTCCAATTTAAGATTCTAACTAGAGACATCTCTTGTTTTTGCTGGTATTAACCCAGATTTGGATGCTCAAGTGGAATTTGGAGCATTCCCTTGCATGTCCATATGGGGAGGCTCACTTGTGGATGTCTCCACTTTACCTATATGGCAGTGGGTCCCACCACAAGGTCTAACACTCCTCTGTTACTCTCCTAGATTATTTTTTTCACTTTTGAAGGTTCATGAGAATGGAATAAAGGAGGATCTGGGCATCCAATGATGTACTTACAACACCCTTTTGTTCTTTAATTGTGGTGCCTAACTTAGCATTTGGAAATACTGATCACATGTAGTGATCCTTTCAAATCATCAGTGTTCCTTTGCATTATTGTGGCATGAGCACCACTAGTTAAGGTTGTCATTTGTGAATGATAAATGTGGGTTTCAGATGTGTAAACTCCATGTCCTAACAGAATAGCACAAGGCAACTACATTTAACTCAACTTATTGGGTTTGAGTAAAATCTCCTCATTTTATGATTCTTGTGACTCTTTTATGATGCATGGTTAGTCAGATTAATGGTTTTTTATCTATTGAAAGTCTATTTTGATTTGATTGACATCATGAGAATATGTTGAGGCACAACAAATAGAAGATTTAATTGCCCTTATGTAATGTGATTTTATGATAAGAAGGGGTATACTTGTTAATTGCTTCAAAACCATGATAAGTTAGACTGTCCCCAATTACCAAGTAGACTTTTTGTAATGATTTTCCACCAGCTTTCAGAGAAGATTCTCTTACAAGTTACAACTGCATCCATTTATTATATGTTTGGTAGATAGATAAGCATCAAAGGTGTATCTAAGTCATGGAATACCCAGCATTTTAACCAACATGGTACACACCCACTTGGATAAACATGGAAAAAAGATGGTATTTAATATTTTCTTAGTTGGGCATATGAAGAATTCAACAGGCTTAGGAAAGACAAATAAGAAAAAGCAAAGCCAACAGATATAAGAACAAAAAATTGACATTCTAAAACTACTTTATACTAGAAACAGAGCAAGTAGCACTTCTAATGGGTCGGCCCATCTGGATCCATACTGGAATTGGCCATGTTTTAGAACCGTAAGCGACCCTAATTTTCTTTCAAAACAGACAAATGAGCTAGGATTAGGCCTTAATTTAAAAGGCCCAAATAGATAGCCCTGGCATCGAGTGACATATCTAATAACTATGGCACAATATTATTTCTATTGCGGGCCTAATCTCGGTCTACTTTTAGGCCGGCGGGCCGAACTTGGGCCTGAGTTCAGGTCCACTAATGAGTTGGCCGGGTTTGGACATCCTTTTGCCATCACACCATTCTCATTCATTAATACCTAAAATTGAGATGTCCAATTACATACAATCATGAAGACTGCTCTCTCACCATTTGCATACAAATATTAAAAAAACATACAGACAAAGAGGATTGCAGCAAAGATCCGGTATAGTGCACATACCAAACATTTTGTGTATAATGTAATCACCACCATTTGCAAACAATAGTGACAAAGGGGGCCCACCAAATTTTTATGGAGGTCAGGACCATTTGAATCTGCTCCCATGTTGAATCAGTGGTGGGTCCCACTCATCAAGCAGTGTTTAAAGACTGGATCATAGCTATAAAATAAGCTTAGGAAATCAGTGTCTTTGCTGCTAATCATGGCATGTACCACACTACCCATTAAAGATATGAAAAAGTAATAGGAAGAAGAAGAAAACAGAAGACAACCTGATGTTACATGCAGTAAAGCATTTTATGGAATGGAGTATCTGGTGAGAATGTGACTTGACAAAAGGCTTCCATCTCTATTAATTAAAAGTGCAGTTGCAGCAGTTCTAGTGAAGTGGACACTCATATTAAAGCACCAACAAATTGGAGTATATTATGCCAATATGGTGCTCTACCAATGCATCACAAATTATATGCAAATACTCCCACCTATTTTTCAAAAATGGCCTGCCCCATTTGATGATAACCTCCATTTGAATGGTTTTAGACTATTCCCTATTTGTCCTGGATCCTACAATATGGATGGCCCAGATTTTTAATTATCATATGCTATGGGTATACTGTTTGGGATGGAATGGGCCAGGCTTGGGGTAGGTCTAGATCAAGGTGAATCTATAACTGACCCGAGTGGCACCCGCTATCAGACCTGCCCATAACAAGTAAAGATATGTGATACCGAACCCACTCCATGATGGAAATGGCTAGGGTCAAGTTTGGTGTAAAAAGATATATTAGATATTTTAAAAAATAAATTAATTTTTTATATTTTCATGTAAAAGTCTCCATTAATAAATATGTAAATGAGTCATGCACAGGTTAGAGCAGCTAGAGTTCAAAGATCTCATGGCCCAACTCGGGTCAGAATAATCTATAAACCCATTTACACTTGGGTCGAAATCCATGAACCTGTATGTGTCCTTAACCCATTCAACCACTATCAAATCCAATGAAATGCGGGTGGGTTGAGGTAGGTTCGCCCATTTAACCCGACTCATTACCATCCCTAATAGGAGTGCTTATAAACAATTGTAATCTAGGAGACCATTATAATCTCTCTCAATAACAATTGCAGTGAGCATTTCACTAGCCATATTTAATTAGGGAAGGTGTTACCCAATAACCTCCTCTTTAGTCATTATTAACTTGTATATTGTCCTGTGTAAAAGGGGATCACAGTGTCACTAATATCATGCTTTTTTCTACCCAAAAAATATATATATCATGCTTTGTCCTTGGCCTAAAAGCTCTGCAACACAACACCCATTAGAGTACTTGCCCTTTTTTGGGTTTTGTCCAGTGGGGAGCACCATAGTGGGGGTGGGGGGTGCCCAATCCTCTCACACACACACCCCACTCAACAAGGCCCTGGAAGGATGTCTCAACATTTTATCATCAGCCAATCCCACTAACCCTGTTTGTATTGTCTGACACTGTATTTAATGGATACAATTGAGCACTCAATAGCTGAGGATCTGTGATTCTTTCCTAGTTGGAACTGATGTGTATATTCCCTACACTACAGTTTTGTGCCAAAAAGTAATTCCAGCTTTATGAGATCCTGATTCCAGTCCTTTTCACTGGTAATTGGAGCCCAAGTGGTTCATTATCATCTAAAAAGCACACACATTAAGAAGATGAATTTAGCTTAGAACTAGGCATTTCCCATCTTGGTTTTTCATTTTGCATACGTTTCTGCATAGACTAATGCAGGAAGCATTTCTAATCTGGATTTTAGAAGGGTGGGCCTACATATGTACAATTAGGAAGATGCTCATTTCTGGTGTTAATTTGTCGCATTAGGTTTTGTTAAATAAATTTAAATATCATATGTTTTGTATTAAACATTATTCGAATCCATTATATCTTTCTTCAAAGTAATTACAAAAAGGAAAAAATACTTCGGTCAAAACTATAAATTATACTTATATAAATATGACAAATCTTCATGTGAGAACTCTTCTCACCTTCTAACAATAAGAACTTCCAGCATGCCCATGTTCTGATCCATCCATACCATTCACACACACGACCCCTATTAGTCATTGCACGTCAGGGTTTGTGCCCACCAAAAGGAGTAGACCGCTGGATCAAGGGTTTATGTTCTTTCTTTAAATCCAGGGTCAACGTTGTTCTTCAATATAAAGCTATTAAACTTGTGGGGACCATAGATCAAAGGTTTAAAGGCATGAGTTTGACCTCATTTTTAATACATGGGTCCATAATAAGTGGGCCATAACAAGACCTTTCATATTGTTTACATCCTTTTTCTAGACACATGATTACCCGCATATCACCCAGCTACTCAGCGATTGATCCTGGTGTTGGAAATCATGTGGCCCACATGCCACGGGTCCCACGTCAGGTGAAGCCTAGCTGTGGCCATCAAAGAAATTAGTATCTCACTCTAATCCAAAAACTTTATCTGTACCCACTAGATAAGTCTCCCAATAGTATTAGGATGGATGTGGGTTTTTGGTGAAGAAGTCTTCTGAACTATTTAAGACTAGCCTATATAAGTGATATGGGAGCCTTAGTGTTGGTATTCAAGCATTCTATACCTTCCCATAGATTAAGACAAAGGCGAAAAGATGCGCGGAGCTTCGCAATTGCCGAAATGCGTGTCAGAGTCTCACACATGCATATCCATCACCCATGATATGCGCCACTCTTCCCATTTTGTGGGCTTACTCTTCCCACTTGTGTCGGCTCTCCTTCATTTCTTTTTTTTCTTCTTTTTAAAGCAAGTACTCCCACGCTCAACCTAGGCACACTCACTTTAGTCTCTCACCATCAATTAAAGGCAGGGATTGATCCCTAATTGTTTATGTGGAAGAGATGTGCCGCACCAACAGAGTTTCCAGCTGATATGTGCTCCTTCCCACTTTGGGCTTACTCTTTCCACTTGTGTGGGCTCTCTTAGGCCCCAGCCCCTAGGCTAAGGTACCAAAAAAGAAAAAAAAAATGTTGTCCAGATACCTTGAACAAAGAATATCCTCATCAGTAACCATTTACATATCTTATACATATCCAGCAAGTGCCATGGAAGATTCAGATGCTAGTAATTCAAACAGGGATGCAGCTGCACGTGACAGCCACACGAATACTAAAAACGAAAGAAAGAGCATCCACTTTAGGCACAAGAAGGGAATCAATGTACTTCATGACTTAATCAATGGGGTTTGAACTGAAACATAACCAAATGGATGGAAATTTTTTAAAGAATATTTAAAGAAGAAAGGTTGTAAATGTGACTGAAAGTGGTAAACTAGCTCCTAGAATAATGTGGCAACATCCGTTACTTAATATAAGAGAGGCTCGAGGCAATTTAACTTCTAAAGGCATAGGATCCATACAATTATAATAATAGTAGGCAATGCTGCTCTGCACTTACCTCACCATTCATAGCAATTGGACTGTTGGATTGAGAGCCTCTTTTTTTTTTATGTATCTAAAGTTATTAAACTTCCGCGCCATACAAAGGGGGTGAGGATCATCAAAATGATTTGGAATTTGATATGGGGGTGGTCCACATGGGCCCATTATCAATGAAGCCCTAGGTGGGCCCTAGTAGCATCTGCGACCCTAGTAGCATTTGCCTTGCACAAAGGTGGAGCCCACCTAGGGCTCCACTGATCATGGGACTTGGGGGGATGGAAAAAGTCATCTTGGATGGATCCAAATATCAAGTTGGGGGTCAATTCCAAGTCTCTAACATCTTCATCCGTGGCCTACAAATTTAACGACTTTATATTAAAGAGAAATTTCGAACTTCAATCCAATGGTCCAATCCATTTGAATTAGTAAAAACTCAATTGATTTATTTTAATTTAGGGTGTCTCATGTGTGTGGATGGTTCGGATGGATCATAATGTTGGCCGCACTATATTGTCCCTCACCATATTATATTGAGGGATAGATAATGCACATGAATATTTTCATATATATATATATATATATATATATAAGGATTGTCAATCTTACGGTACATACCACTTAATGGGGCCCATTTGGGACCATAGAAATCATTACACAATTGAATGATTCAAATGGGGCCAGCCTAAATATCTCCTATAGATTGAAGCTAATGGGTTACACTTCTTCTAACAAGCAGGGAAGAAAGCTATTACGGCTGTAAAATTTAGCCCATTGCCAACCCATGAGGATCTTGTATTTTCAGCGGCTTGGTGTCATGTTATTGAAGTGGGTCTTACAAATTGACTTATTGGATATCACATGAGTCCGACATGAAAAACGTCATAGATAGCAACCTCATTTTTTATGACAACTGTAATCACTTTCTTAAAGGGTGGCCACCAAATTTCACCCCAATTGAAATCATATACACGATCATTGCATGAATATTGACATTACTCAATGAGTTAAAACTTTCTTCTCATACATTCTGGTATATATCATTCCAATTGTACTGTGAGAGCATGAATCTGAAGAAGTGTGTGTGATATTTGAAGGGATCAAATCATGCAGAGATGAACTCTCATCCAGGTCTTTTAAAATCAATCTATAATGTGGACATCAGAATAAGATCATTCCAAACTAACATTAGAGACTGTCTCAAAAAAGCTTAGAAGCTTTCCATGTAGCAACTTTTTTTTTCAATCTTGTACAATGAAAAATGCAACTTTTTTTTTCAATCTTGTACAATGAAAAATGAATTTATATGGTTAGAACAATTGCTTTAACTGTCTACATCTCCTTTTCTTTTTCCAATCTAGTAAGATGACTTGATATGGCAACCTCCTGAATTCACAAGGGTGCAACAATGAGAACCTTGTGTCTCATGGGCTCTTGTCTCTTCACATCTACTACGTACGACAAATGAATTTATGCTTTATTCTATTTTGTGGCTAGTTCTACAATGTACAGGACATTTGGATGTGAGAAAAAGGTGGAAAAAACAGGACTGGATAGATGATTGTACATTCAAAGTTGTTCTTATATGTTCATTCTCCCCATTGATGGCTCTAGGGTCCCCACCTTTAACTTCAGAGGAGAAGAATATGGAGGTAGAATACCTCAGATATAATACATTATGGATCTGGTGTTTCAAGTGGATACAGACTGATCACACTTACTCAGATAGTGAGAGTCTGATGCTTTTGCTTTATTTATAGACCATCCAATTCAATGCTTTTTTCAAGTAGAAAGCAAAACAGGTGCAGCTTATCTTACTCAAAAGAAAATTGAAAAGCTTCAGAACTTCTAGATTTTAAGTAGACAACTGAAAAGGATAAAATGCCTGAGAAGAAACCCTTGAGACAAGAATAAAGGGTGGAAGAATGGAATCTGGATCCTTGGAAGCTAGCCTGATAAATCCATCTATGATTATGAGGCCCCCACCTATTAAACCGCACAAAATTCGCTATCCTCATGCAGTAGTTTGACACCAGATTTAACTTAATAAAAGTTAACCTCACAATCATATTGATCATGATTAAAATGCATGATTAAAATAAAGAAAAAAAGTAAGTGAACTCGTATTTTACACATACTCAAACTGATGGCAGATGCAACTCTGATTGGAGTGAAATTTGCTCCAACGACATTATATAATTGGACCATGATTTTAAGCAATTTTAGATCTTAGGGCCCATTTATTTCACGTGATTCAATTCAATAAATTCTAATGTTGTACTTTTGAAAGTGGTTAAAATTAATGAAACTAAGGTGAATACCGAGAAATTACAATCCGATAGCCTCCCCTTCAATGGGAAACCAATTAAAGAGACATGGAAAATGAATGCCTACCAATCACATATACACTAGTAATTCAAATCATAGAAAAGTCAAGGTTTCATCAACATCTCCACCTATCCTTCACCCCTTACTCTTCAATGATCTTTTGGTGGAACCCATTTGACCATGATTTTCCTTCATATTCAATTTCATGCCATCAAACGAGCCCATAAGGAAATCTCACTGGCCCCGCATTCGACGATCCAAATTCAAGGGTTAAACAGGAGAGCCACTATCACAAATACTGGCAAATTTCTCAAAGCATCATGATACTTACTTACTTCAAAGGCTGTTTTTTTTTTTTTTTTCCTCAATAATATTGCAATGTTTTTTTTTTTTTTTTAAATACCATCAAAATCGAGTTACATGAGAAAATCAGAGCAAACATCAAATGATAGGGAAGAATACCATCAGATAAGTGAAGCGTTTCTCTTCTATTATATATAACAATCAATCTTTTTTTAGGCAAAGGGTATGATGGATGCATGATTTGGGAGGCACTGCTTTGCTCATGTGAGGATCTTTGATGGACTTGAAATCTCACACTCCATATAATAAAAGTCGATTTCATAGTGTCGTATGCGTTACACAAAGAACATAATCATAAATACTGCATGGCAACGAGCCATACATTTGTCCTTATAGTGGGTCTTACGCAAGAGCCTACATAAATGCTCTTGAACCCCGTTGGCCCTTTTGGTTAGAGCAGTTTTCAGAAGGAATTTTTATGAATTATTTTCTCCTTTAGTGGAAAAGGCAACTCAAGGCACCATTCGCTCCCAACCCCTCAGAACCCCTCATTCTCTCCTGATCTCAATCATGTAGAATCTAAGTGACACCCACCTTAGAAATCCCATCTTGCAAAACCCCCCATAGAGAGCTCCCAGAAGCAGCCATGTCTCCCTTCTTAAATTACCTCTTCAGATTCAACAGATAATGCCCATCTTTTCTTTTTAAAACCACAAGATTAGAGATATGGAAAAGCTTAGAATATTGGAGAAACAGAGTACATACACAAAACAGAAATTTGAAGATTTTTATTACTCAATGCTCTCTACTTCTACAAAGAACTGGATGCCTATACTTAGGCATTTACAAAAGAATTAGTCAGCCTAAAACGTGGGTTTTTTTTTTTTTAGAAGGCAATTGTATTAGAAGAAGGGGAAAGATACAAAGGCTAAGAGCCCCCAAGGGAATGGCCAACAAGGCATCTATACAAGTAAAGAGAGAAAAGAAAAGGAGAAAAAGGAGTCACCACACATCCAGGTTAACAAGCCTCTGGGATGGACAGAAATTTGCAAAAAGCATGGAGCCTGAGAGAGGTGGAGAGGAGCTCTATCAAGTGGATCTTAGCCTTCGTCTGAGAGCTCTGTCGAATTGATCATTGCACATAATCTCAATAAATTGACGCATCTCAGGAGTGAGATTTTCAATGAAGATCTCAATGAGACGGTGTGTTTCATACCCATAATGTGGACATGCAAGGATCAACTTGTTGAAGCGTTCACAATACTTAAAAGTATGGCTCTTTCTGATTTTGCCTGAACATTATAATGTCCCTTTTTAAGGTGTTGGTTTTGTGGTGTGGGACGAATTTTTTTAAGGAATTCGGTGACACAGGCATTCCAGGTATCAATTAAATTAGGCCTAAGTGTGTGGAGCCAAGCCTTAGCCTTTTCCTTTAAAGAAAAAGGAAATAATTTGAGTTTGATCACATCTGGCACCACGTTTTGCAGTTGAAGTGTAGCACATACTTTATCGAATTCCCTCAAATGTAAGTATGCGCTTTCAGATTCTAGCCCGTGATACTTGGGCAGAAGTTGGGTCATACCAGGTTTTATTTCATATTGACCCGCAATGGCGGGTAACACAATGCACGATGGTGTGCTGTGTCGTGCGGGGTTCAAGAGATCACATAATTTCCTTGGTGGCTGGTTCACCTCCCTATCGTTGTGGTCCCCATTTGGATTTGTGGTAGGCCCACCATTGTTGGGGTTGCTACCTGACCCACTCGACATGTTAGACAGTCTCGATGGACTCAGAGATTGAGGAGAGTCATGGATTCTTATAAGTTCTTTAATTGGGGACTCTCTTCTTTTTAACCGATGCGCTGAGTCTCTTTGCCAACTGGACTTCTTGCTCATGCACAAATGATGTGAGCAAGTTGGAGAGGGCTTGTACTTTCTTTTTGGATTTTTTTTTTTTTTTTGGAAAAACAAATGAGAAAAACCTAGCCTACACAAGAAACAACTGAGTTGATATCCTAAGGTTGAAGAGTTTCCTTAGGTTCACCAATCGGGCCCTATGAAACCAACCCGACCAGTTCAGCCCCCAGGTAAAGGTAGGATCACGAATGGACCCGTTTGATGGACCCTTGCCTAGAACAGTCTAGCTATCTCCACACTCTGGACAAGGCTTTGCTTCGGCACCAAGATAATCAAGGACAGCAATTAGGTCACTTTGGTTCACTTTCTTCCAAAAGGATTCAAAACAAGTTGACAAATAACATAACTTTGCCAATTCTTAGAAAGTTTTTAAAAATTCAATGATGTGTCCTTTCTAATTAGCAATCCATGCAATTTCTTAATCCAATTTAGGGCAGTTTAACATTCCATGCATGCACCTCCTATATCTAAAAAAAAAAAGATGCCAAAAATAACATACCCATAAAGCAATGTGAATAAAGAAAGTCAGAAAAGTTACCTTATTTGGTGCTCTCCAGCAACGGTGCCAAAAACTTAATCGTGAGTTCCAAGTGTAGAGCAACGATGTAGTAATAAACTGGTGAGACCAGGTCGATCCACATGGAGCAATGTTGATTAAGAAACTTTCCAACTTTTAACATGTCCTAATTAAAATCTAAAACTAACCTAAATAAGAAACTAATCAAATTACATCAACTTCTCTAAAATAACTGAATGTAAAAGGTTTAATTACAATTCTTTACAAAAACAAAAGACCTATTCTACTAAAGGAAACATAATCTAAGCAATCCTAGAATATCTAAAAACCTGTAAAAGAACACACAAATCAAACAACCAATTTAATATGAAAAACATGCAAAAGAACACACAAATCAAACAACCAATTTCCTAAATTAGATCCTACTTACCAAAATAAATTATAATGAAAATATGAATGATTTATGAGGTCCTACATGCAAATAATGCAATTCTAGACAAGTTCCTAAAAATCTGATGCACTCTGAAAAATTCTAAGTATGAAAAACCTTATGCACAGGCTTGTTTTCATTTGACTGTAGAACCTACCTAAGATGCCCTAAACCAAAACTTAATGGCTGGAATTCGAACCTTGTTGATTCATGAACACACACAAAAAAAAAAGTGACAAATGAGTTCAAATGAAAAAGATATGAATGCAACAAGATGCCTACTTGAACCAGTTATGCTACTAAAATCCGGTACGACCTTGCTGGGTACCCCTGTTTGAGCCTCTGGTTGACATGGTTTCCGAGGTTATCTTTGGCTGAAATTCTGGGGTTTCAAAGTCCTATTACCTTACTTTAATTCTGCTAACTTTCAAGGAAAAATAACTTCTTTTTCCTGGTTTTCAAATCATGTACTTTTAGAACATAGTTAGACCAAAACTGCTGAACAGTGCAGTTTTTTTCAATGTGCAGATTTTCAACTATGTATTGGGCCCAAAATTAGCATTATTAATCAGTCATTAAACATTTTCATTTCAGAAGCATAAACCTATTCTAATGCAATTTCTAATTATGATGCATGAAATTGAGTCACAACTTAGAAAGCTGGAAAATAAAAGTAGTGTTGCAATTAAAAGTAGTGAAACTAATAAAATGTAAATGTAGTGTTGCGAAGAAAAGTAAATGCAGTTGTGCAGAGTTTAAATGTAGTTCAAGTAGTGAAATTATCCTCTCAAGAATTCTTTCTTAATACAATTTAGAATCACTTCAAATATGCCCTCATAAACTTGGGTAGTCAATCCAAGCACAAAAATAAGCAACACAAATAAAGCATCAAGCATAAACCATAAGAAGAAGAATATATTGAAAAAAAATAAGTTTTACTAACATGTAGATTCATTTCAATAAGATGGAAGATAAAAATAATAGAAAAATACATGTTATGATGGAAAAACCTATTTTAGATGAGAAATCCCAAGGGAGTAGTGTGGCTTTAGGGCTAAGCCTCCTTGAGGAACACAATGAGGAGAAGGAGAATGGAGAGGATGGAGTGAAGAGAGGCTAAGGGGGGTTGCTTTCCATGAGAAAAAGGGGGGAAGAACATCTCATGTGATGTTTATATAGGGCATGGGATGCCTATGTAGGACATGGGTTGCCTATATAGGGCATGGGTCTTCTCCTTAATTAGGCCCCACTTTGTAGCATTCAATCACCTATGTTAGGTGATAGGTCCCATGTGATGTTGATATAGGGCATGGGATGCCCTATCTCTCTTCTCCTTACAATTTCTTTCTTTATCTCATTCCTTGGTTGTGGGACCCATTTCATTCATTTCCTACAAGCAAAAGTGAATTATATTTTAAAATAATAATTTTGAATAAAAATCACAAATGCATGATAGTGGGCCCATAAATTAAAATGCACATCATTATGCATGAATGCACTACAATAAACCCAAAATGCATAAAAACATGATTTTTTCTTAAATGAGACTATTTTGGATCAATAAGTCCCTAAAATAGTCTAAAATGTGTATGAAAATATGCATTTTTAAGGACTTATCAGCTATCATGCCATATGTCAGCAAGATTATTGTTGCCAATGATCCACCTGCAGCCAGAGTGTATTAGATGAGCAGACTTCCTAATCTTGCGCCAGATACAAGACCTAGATTTTGGAGTACGAGAACTCCAAACAGCTGTCTTGGAGAAATATCTTCTAGACATCCAGTCCGCCCAGAGAGAGTGAGAGGAAGCAGCCAGCCAACCCAATTTGAGATATGAAGCCTCATTCTGCTCTTGGATTCCCCTAATGCCCAGGGCACCTTCCTCAGTGGGGAGGCAAACCACCTGCCAACAGATGTAGTTCCTTCTTGATCGGATAATCTCTGTAGACCAGGTGGAAATTCTTCAGCATGCGCTCTAAGTGATGAGTCGCTGACTTAGGAATAGGAAAGACCATAGCAATGTGGGTTGCTAAGCTACACAGCACATGCCTGAGAAGAACTCTGCGGCCAACAAAGGAGAGAAGCCTAGATTTCCAACCTGAAAACTCGGTCAGGAACCTGTCTATCAAATGGTTGAAGTGGTGCTTCTTCGGAGTGCCAAGGATGAGGGAGGCTCCAAGATATTTGGAGGAGAGGGGAGACTCATGAAGGTTTGTCAAGTCCAGAATCTGTCTTTTTTTTCCTTACTGAGCATTTGCCAAGGAAGAGTTTATTTTTCCTTCATGTAACGGACAATTTCATGGTCATCTTGTTCTTGTTTTGTTGATTGTTCTCTTCTTTTTTTAAAAAAATGTCTTTCTTGAAGGGCTTTGTTTCATGAAACGGGCTTTCATGTAAATAGATGATGATGTGACCATGGTGCTTTGGCCGTTAATGAACTATTCATGACGTGAAGGATCTGGATATATGTTTGTTTAGAATTAAAGTAGTAAGAGAATTCTAATTCTGATTCACCCACTTTTGAGTTGGGTGGTACTTATAAGGCATGGATTTGTTTCCCATGTTGTGTTCTCGAATTCCGCTCAGCCTTACCCAGTGCACGTGTGTGCGGGTTTCGTGGATGCACCCATGCAAATAGTCCTTTTGGATTATATACCATGGGGACTCCCTTGTCATAAAAAAATTTAAATTCTAATTCTTGGACCCACCTAGGGCCCAACAAACCATGAGAGAGGTGGGATCGTGACATTCAGGTGAAACCAATCCATATATGAAAGTTTAAGTCAATACAGTTATTTTCTACCAAAAAATAGTCAATACAATTATACTAATCCTTTGATCCCTGTCCAACAAGTTTAACAATTTTAAATATAAAAAGATTTACACAAAGATCCAACGGTTAAGTCCGGACTAGTTGAACAGGTGCAACTACATGAGATCGTGACGTTGGGGAGGGAGTGGAATTTAGATGGTCCATTCGAATTGATCATTAGTAGGTCCCATTAGGTGTCTCACTCGACATGCATGTGCAAGCAAAATACACTTGATGATAACTTAAAAAAGGGGATTTTACCAAAAAAAATCTCCTTAAAATGGTTGCAAAAAAAAAGGCCATTAAACTTCAATATAGATCATAAAGGCCCTCCCGCCACTTTTTTTTGTTATTTTTCTGAATAGCGATATCGCTTTTCTTGTCATCTTCTTCAATGCCCGCGTTTGAGGTCGCTGTAAGGCTTTGACAAGATTGATTCGCCCCCAAGACTTCTGATTGTTTAGATTCTTTTCCAAAGCTGACTCTTTCATATTAAAACAAAAACTCTCTGCAAATATGATAGGAATAAAAAAAAAGTTCAAAATCTTAACAGATTCCACCTGCTTCTCATTGAATTCATATGTTACTTGAGAAGATCTGACTGGATTGAATCAAATTCTTCACAAATCTTTCAAAGTCTTAATAAGGGTTAAGGCTTTCAAAGCATTTTGGATCTTTCAAAGTCGAAGTTGGAGCACTGGTTCAAATTTAAAGAAATCAGAGGGTGTTTAAGATGATGAATGCTAATTGGTGTTTGTAGATGGGTGTTTGGCAACGGTGACCAGGTTGCAAGTGGGTCAATCAAGTTTGTTTGGTTGCTTGATTTGAAAGCTTGGAGATGATTTGAGAAAACTAAGTGAGTCCTTTCTCGGTTGAATGGGTGAAGAGTGAACATGAAAACTGGAGAAGAAGATGATGCGGTAAGCAATAATATCACTGCTAAAGCATTCGAGGTGAGCAATGAAAAACGAAAAAAGAAAACCCAAAAATGGCCTCTCGACCAATCTGATGCCGAAAAAAAACTTTGAGAACTTTTTCTCGTCTCCGTTGAATTCTAAAAAAAAAAAAGAAACTCAATAAAACCCCTTAAAGAAGTGATTATAAACTATTTTAACTTCCTAGGAAAGCAACAATACCATAGACAGATTTATAAGAAATAAAATTGAAACTCTAGTTGAAGAACTGTGGCACCACAAGAATTCACTTAATTATGTCAAAATCATTGACACTTGGTTGTGTATGAATATGAACACATAGTACGGTGATAAGATTTCAGCTACATGGTTGCCATGATAAAGGTGACCATGCAATTGACATGTTGAATTACGGCATTTTCATTTGAGTCATGAGAAGTAGAATTAAGTAGAGTGGGAAAACTTTCCCTAACAAGCAAACTGCATATTATTCAAATGAAGTCTAGCTTATAGGCCCCGTTTAGATGCATATCTATCATGGAACAGGAACAGACAAAAATGGAAAAGCACGTTTTGTAAAAGAGAGTAATCCTCTATCCAAAGGATTTCTTCGTTCCCCAGGAAACATGTTATCCTATCTTAGGATTTTTTAGGAGAGGAGGCATTGCATTTTAGGTTTGGGAAACACCTAGGAGAAATCACTCTTTGTAACTTAGGTGCCTCTTTGCCTCTGTGGATTTACAATATTCGATGGGGGGAGGTGGAGACCAAGTAATCAACGGAAGAGAGGGTTATTGATCGGTTTGGAGGATTTGGAAAATCCTCTCACTTTTCCTCTCTTCACCCAAACCTGGAATCAGGGACGGCTCGACCATTGGGCAAGAAAAGCACTTGCTTTAGGCCCCCCAAAAAATAAAGCCCTATAAAAATCATCTTTTCAAATTCTAAAAAAGCATATAAGCAACTGTCATAATTTTTTTTCTCCCAAGGCCCATAATAGTAATTAGTATCACATTTCATTAAAGCCATCTTTTCACATTTAAACAAAGCATTAAAGCAAGTGTCATCCTTCTTTTTCTCTATAGATTGTCTTTTTAAATCCCAACAAATCTCAACCCAAACTCCTTGCCACCTCAATGAGGTTTTTCAAATGAATATTTCTCCACCAATGCTTTTCTATCTCACGCAGTACTCTTTACTCTCTCATCCTCTATCTCTCTCATAGATTGCTTTTCTCTATTATTTCTTTTTTTTTTTTATCTACAGCAATCTTCTTTAAAGATTTATTGATCTAGTTTTATCTTTTTTTTAATAATATATGTGGGTATATTCTGATAATATATGTGAGTATTATTTGTAATATATATGTTAATCATAACTCACTAAGTCAAATATAATCCATTTTTTTCATAATGAAAAAGCTGGATCAAATTCGAAATTCATCTACATCTACAATATTTATGGCCAATAATGATAAATCACTAAATCAGATTCTATTGTTTTATGATTTTAAGATTTTTTTTTAATTCTATGCTCGTATTGTATGTTTATTATAGTTAGTGTTCGTTTTATTTATAAATATTATTAGTTATAATTTATAAATGATAAATGTGTCTATTAGAAATTACAAATCCAGATGCTCAAAACTTAAAAATAAAAAAAATAAAAAAGAATAGATAATTTGAGGCCTCATTTAGGATTGTCGCTTTAGGCCTCAAATTATCTTGAGCCGACCCTGACCTGGATATTCCTTAGAATCAAAGGAAATCAGAAAACATTCCTCTCTGATGACAGTACCCAAACATGCCCGAAAGGTCTCCTGTTGCACTCGGGTCAACACAAGATTAGCCCCTGCAGATCATTTGATCCCATGATTTAAGAGGCTTAAAGTTGATCAGTGTTTTAATTGCAAACTTTTATGAAATTCGATCCAACAGTATATAAAAGTTGGATTGGTGTAAAATTGGGCATCACACAACATACTGGGATATAAATTTGTGTAAAAGAGAATTGTACTAATCGAAGTGGGCCCAAGTGGCCCCACAGGATTTGACTACAATCTCATAGGAGAATATTTTTTTACTAGAAAGGATGAGCCTCACGCAATACCCTACCATGGACGTGTGGTCTAAGGCTTTAACCTATAGAGAAATCCTAAGTTAAGGGCCTACCTATTGAAATCCGAAACCATTCAAAATAGGCTCCCTTCAAGTATATTGGCATCGTCAAATCTAAGATCAATCATGATTTGTTCCACCATTGGATTGATTGTTTTATAAAAATGGTGAACAATACAATCTCATGAACTTCATTATCACGTTTTTCATCCAACAGTCAATCCAATAATGGTACAAACTCTGATTAACATAAAATTTGAGGATGCCACAGATATTTGATGTGGTTAATGTTGAGCCGTTCGGACTTCAATAGGTGTGCTCCACCTTTGAGTTCCACTCCTTTGACTCAGGAGTTCTCTAAACTCAAGCCTCGGGGTTCTTTATTGTCTTCTTGGTACTATCAAGTATCATCAAGTCATACCTACTATCGAGTACAACATGTCAGTGCTCAAACTCCCATATACTTGCGATGATTGATCGATTACTTAGAAGTTTCTTTTGGGGTGATTATGTTGGAAAAAAGAAATCGCATGCCATTTAATGTAGTGCAATATGTAATTCTATTGAGGATGGGGGTTTGGGGATCCGATAAATAGCTAGAAATAACTTGGCTCTCCTAACTAAAACAAGATGGAGATGTTTATCTAATAAAGAGCTTCTTAGTTCAAATATTCTCAAAGATAAGTATTTTCCAAACAAATCTCTATGAGAGACAAAGTTTAAAAAAGACAATTCTTGGTTCTGAAAAGATTTCCTAGAAGCAACAAACTTTATTAACGAAAAAGTGGTATGGATCATAAGTAATGGAAAGAGTGTATCTGTTTGGAAATATATTTGGATATCATGTGAGGGTGAATTGAGAGAACCTTTGTCAGATGTTTGCAACCCTAATCTTGTTTCGAGTGACTTGTGCTACCAAAATAGAAAATAGAATGTGAATGTCATCTAGGCCAGTTTCAACAATAGTGATGCTGTGGAATGTATTCTAAGAATTCGTATCCCATAATATTAAAGAAAAAATAAGAACATTTGGGCCTATTTAAAAAATGGGGTTTCACAACCAAATCAACTTACAACCTCATCATGTAGAAAAATAAACAAGATATTAGGATAACGATTAATTGGAGAGCTTTATGGAAGTTACTTCTTCCTCTGAGTGTTCTCACGTTTGGATGGAAATGCATAAACAATACAATCCAGGTTCGTAAATCCCTTTCTGACAAATCTCTTGTTAATGATGCTTGTTATGCCCCATTTTATGGTAAAGAAGAAGAGTCGATTGCTCAAGGGTTATATCTATGTGAGTATGCTATGGCCACTTGGTTTAGATCTAAATTGGGTTATTTATCTCATAATACTTCCTTTAACTCAATTTCTAAATGGTGGATAAATAATATGGAAACGAATGACTCTACAAAGCCAAATTTTGATATTCATTCAAAAGTTAGGATGTTGGCTTTGTGGTGGGCCATGTGAAAAGATAGAAATGATTTCATCTTTAGCCACCTGGTTTGTATCTAAATTAGGTTATTTATCTCATAATACTTCTTTTAACTCAATTTCTGAATGGTGGAAAAATTATATGAAAACGAATGACTCTACAAAGCCAAAATTTGATATTCAATCAAGAGTTTGGATTTTGGCTTTGTGGTGGGCCCTATGGAAAGGTAGAAATGATTTCATTTTTATAGAAAAGGGGATTCACCCTATAAATACTCTAAATCTTGCTAAAAGTGTTATCATGAATATTAATCCATTATTTGTAATGGCAGGGAAGTGGAAAGGTAGACATTATTTGACTTTTAGTAGAGGAAAGGGGATTCGCCTAATAAATACTCTAAATTTTGCTAAAAGTGATATCGTGAATATCAATCCCTTATCTGTAAAAGAATGAAAATCTAGAAAAAGATACTCGACAATGTGATTTAACTTTTAGAATGAAGGAGGAATTAGTTGTTATTTTTTCTTACGCTGCTTTTCGTAAAACCAATTGTAAAGTTGGCTTCGGTTTTGCCATTTGGTGATCTAATGGATCCTTTGTGGTTGAAGGCTCATTGGATATGTCAAAAGTCTCTTCCTCCAAAGAAGCTGAGCCGATGGTCATTTTAGCGGCCTTAAGCAAAGCTAAGATTAGGGGTTTTGCAATTAAAGGAACTTGGATTGGTCTATTGACTCCATTTTGCAAGATATATCGTCTTTGGCGACATCTTTTGCATTGTTTGAAGTTTCTCATATTCTTAAAGCATTGAATTTAGTTGCGCATATTTGTGTAGAGAAAACTTATTTGGGCGATACGAATATGGTATTTTTTGGGTCCTCCTTTTTATGTTTGCTCTCTTGTCGGCCTCTTTGATATATATATATATATATATATATATAGAGAGAGAGAGAGCAAAGCTCTCCTAAGCCTAAGCTTATGATAAGATTTAGTAAGCTAACGCTTCGGGGGCCCATCTTTGGTCCATCCAAATGGACCAAACACACGACCCCCATAAATTGCACATGCCCACCAATTTTTGGTCAAATCCAAATTTACTAGACTGTTGGATCGACTATGTACCAATCCTAATGGATCGTTAACCGTTAAACTTTTGGTGCCCAGATAGAGATGATAGAAACCACAGTTTGGGCTAATTTTTTGCAGGAAGGAGGGTACTAGGGAGTCCTTGAAATCCTCCCCGCCCCCATCTCCATGTGGGTCTCCAAGTGGGTCCCACCACGTAATTGAACTTACTTCAGCTTACCTTATATTAAGCTTCAGCTTAGGAGAGCTGGCCCCATATATATATATACACATATACGGGGAATGCTCATATGCATCTTTTCCTCACCATAGAGTAAAGGACACTCCCCTTTTTGCACATGAAAAGTGCATTTTATACCTCACCCTATGTACTTGAAAAGTACATTTTGTGCTTAAAAATTTTCAAAAAGGGAAGTGTCCCTCCGCCTATGGTGAGGGAAAGATGCATATGAATATTCCCCATATAGGGTAATATTCAGGTGGGAACTATTCTCACATATTATGTGAGAACATTTTTGTGGAACCCAATTGTGGGCCCCATTTGGGGATGGGACCAGAGGGGATGGAAAGATCTACGTGAGACCACTATCAAGTTTGACTCCAAACTCATGCCCCTAACCCCTTCACCCGTGGCCCACAAGTTTAACGGCTTCATATTCAAAAGAATATTCAACCTTCGATCCAACGGTTCAGTCCATTCGGATGTATGCCAATCCTTTGGATTAGTGACTATCAGAGGGTTCCCTATTGGTTGCTAGGTTTGGATGGGTTGCTAGTTGGGCCCCACAAAAAAATCTCATATAATAGTTCTCACTTGAATATTTTTCATATATATATATATATATATATCCTTTGATCTTCTTATGATAGTTTATTTTACCAAAAAAAAAAAAAAAAAGTCAGATCTACTCAACAGGGTTGTTTAGATTCACATTTCCATCCATTCAAATACTAGACAGTGCTTGAATTGAGTCACACTTGTTCAAGTCACCAATCCAAGTTTTCTATTCAACTTGAGCTTGGCATTAAGACCACCAAATCCAAACTCACTTATCTAATATATTGGTAGCGACCATCACGAAATGGGCCAGCTTAGGTCAGTACGGTCTCATACCTCAAAAAGATTTTGAGGTATCTGAAGAGTGGACGTGGCCTATTTTTCCGATCAATAGTAAAATAGACATTTGTTTGCTAATGTAATGGGCTTCTGCCTAACTTTTTTGCTTGTTGATTTGGATTTGGCTTGAAAATCCGGCATGAAGATTTTCTATACGCAGTTAAAAATTAAGACCAAAGGTTAGGTATTCATTTTTCATCTTCTTTTTATTATATTTTTATAAAAGAAAAAGTAGTCTAATGGCTCTTTTTCTGAAAACTCACATTTGATCTTCATTTTCTTATGACTTAAAAAAAAAACCTATGTATTGAATTCCTATACATTTTAAAGAAAACAAACAGGCCCTTCGAAATTATGTGAAATTAGGATTAGCACAAATTCACAACCGTGGAAAGGTGTGTTGAGAGTTTGATCTAATCATAGAAGAGCCTTGTACAGAAATTGAAATGAGCACCATTATTGGTTGTGGTTCATTACATTAAATTTTAATGAGTCCTATTCACTTTATATTTTTAATATATAACACATGGAAAATCTTGTTGCTCACGGAACGGAAGGGGGGGACCATGGCCGTCTAATATTTTCTGAAATCTAACTTCTCCAGAAAAAATTCTCTTACGTTCGAAGGACTTTGAGGATTTACCATCAACAAAAGAATCACATCCATTAAATGTTCATAATTATCTAATATAAAATAATGAAATGGAAAAACTGAGAACTATGTTTATCAGATGATCAAAAAACTTCAAAAAAAAAATCTAATAAACTTGATTTCTTTTTTTTTTTCAGTGCTATTGTCTGAGCAGTGATTGATCAAGTAAACCCAATTTGGAATGGCAAGTGCCACACGAGGGAAATTTCCGTCCAACCACACTACTACTAGTCTACTACTACTACCGTAGAAGCAAACCCATTTCCTCCTTGTCATTTCCCACTTTCCAACCTCCTTTCCAATTCAAAATCCCCATTTTCCACAATAAAAAACACCCAAACAGCATCCAATTCCAGTATTCCCCCTCTCAAAACCCACTCTCTCTATAATCACAGCCATTACTAGAATCGAAGAAAACTGAAAACTTTGAAAAAAAGGCAAAATTCCAAAAGCTCAAAAAATTAGAGTTTTCCACTTCTCTCTACTTTATTCCCTCCCTCCCATATAAATATCAAGCCACTGCATGAGTCTCTCTTCCTCATTTCCCATTTTCTCCCGCACATTCCCATCTTCTTCTTCTTCTTCTTCTTCGAAATCCTTGGATTTCGATTTCCGTGGAAAATGGTGAAATTCTCGAAGGAGCTCGAAGCTCAGCTGATTCCCGAGTGGAAAGACGCCTTCGTCAATTACTGGCTCCTCAAGAAGTACGTCAAGAACATCAAGCTCTGTCGAAACCATCCCGAAACCGACACCAATCGCAATCTCCACTTCTCCGATCTGATCCGATATGTCGGCAGCAGCATACGTACCAGATTCTTCGGAGACGGAAACGGACAGCAACACGACATTATTCAGGTCCGAATCACTCCTTTCAAAGGAAGACAAAAACGATAGATAGATTCTTTGATTGATCGGTTGATTTCGGGATTTTGTAGCGTTTTCTGTGATTTTGAGTGGTTTTTGAATGAATCTGTTGTTTGTTTTGTTTTTTTGGAAAGATTTGCGTTGGATCGGTTTCGGAAGAGGGAATGGCGTGCAGATTTTCCTCTGTTTTTATATAAATGGTACCTGTCGACGAAATCGTGGTTTTCGTAACGGAGAAGACACTGTTTTTCGGGTTTTCAAAACGGATTCTGTTGTAACGATTAGGAAAAGGTGATTTCTCGTCAGTTTCCTCTCAAACTCCGAAATCTTCTCAGAGATCGGTTAACCGCGTGTCGGATTCAAACAGCGGTTTGGATTTCGGGAATCTGCTAAAGGAGAGACTTCAACGTCATAGCCGATATAACGGTCCTAATCCGATATTTCATTTTTCTTTTGTCCGTTTTTTTAACAGTCCGCTTTCTCCTGCAAAAGCCGAAGCGTAGTACGTATCGGCCGATATATCGGTCCTAAACTGATACTTTCGGCCATTGTTCAATCTCCATTTCTCAAATGCTTTTGACTTACGTTACAACTAAATAAAGTAAAAAGGTAGAATCCAAAGGTAGTGAGAAATGGAGTTCTGTTGATACATTTGATGTTTGTTACACCAAAATATAGTAACAAGGTAGCTGATACATTTGATGTTTCGGACTAAATCCCTCGAAAACCGGTTTGCAGTTTCGGTCATGGCCGTATCGGGCGATACGACTCAGTCAATCTGTATTTTTTATGATCACGAACAGTAACTGAATTTATCGCGATATTTTTGTGTAGGTGAAGAAAGAGAGCGGAGATGAAGAGATTCAGTACAGGACTCATCTCATTGAGTTATTCTCAGATGGGGAAGAGGTAAAAACGAAATGCGAATTTTTCTTATTTTCTCAGATTCTAAGATTTCTTGTGTTCTTGATCGAATTGGGATTTTTTTTTTTTTGTTTAGATGAAGGAGTTTTTTGAGAGATTGGATGAAGAGCTGAACAAAGTGAATGAGTTCTATAAATTGAAGGAGCGGGAATTTATCGAGAGAGGAGAAGTTTTGAAAAAGCAGCTGCAAATTCTCGTGGAATTGAAGCGGATCCTCCAGGATCGGCGCCGAAAGAGCCTTTCTCGATCCGACTCGGCCTCCTCTGACAAGCCCCGAGCCTCCTCCGATTTTTCTGGTGAGCCTTCTCTGCTATGGCTAATGAATGCTTGGTGGGAGTGGGACCCACCTGTTATGGTTCCAACATGCATGTTCTGATTTCACGTAATCTCATTTTGTTAATCCATGCGTTTGGGAATTGTAGTTGGATAGGTGTAATAACGTAGGAAGACTTTTAAATTTATGACTCCACTCGTCCCGACTCGGTCAGGGCTCGGCCAAGTTGACTCTCTAGAGAACAGGGATGATCCTATTTGTGGGGGGAGACCATGACCAACAAGGTCAGATTTAGGAAATTTGGTCATGACTAGCCCCGGCTAGGACAAGTTGACTCACTAAGAGTAGGGATTATCCTATTTGTTAGGAGAGACCATGACCAACAAGCGCGGTGGCGGAATTAGGAAATTTGGTCCTGACTCGGCCCGGCTAGGCCGAGTTGACTCGCTAAGAGTAGGGATGATCCTATTTGTCGGAGGAGACCATGACCAACAAGGTCAAAGGAGAAATCAAGAAATTTGGTCCTGACTCGGCCCGACTAGGCCGAGTTGACTCGCTAAGAGTAGGGATGATCCTATTTGCCGAGGGAGACCATGACCTACAAGGCCAGTGGCGGAATCAGAAAATTTGGTCCGGACTCGGCCCAGCTAGGCCGAGTTGACCCGCTAAGAGTATGGAAGATCCTATTTATCCGGAGAGACCATGACCTACAAGGCCAGTGGTGGAATCAGGAAATTTGCCTTGGGGGCATTAAGTAAAAGAAAACGAGGGGAATCCCTGGCGGAATAGGTATAAAATAATCACAAATTTTTGCATGTTATGGCTCTCCTCTCTTGTTCAGGGGCGGACCGACATAGTATTGACCTGGGGCGGTGGCCCCAAGTCAATATTGAGATAACATGAGATTAAATGGGCCAATCATGTCAAACACACTTCTAATAAATATTCGCCCCATGTTTAGACCTGACGATCGCCCCACATGCTGTAGAAATGGAAACACCCATCTTTTATTTCGACATCTTCTTCCACCGAAAATACGAGACTGTCTTCTCACCATTATCTTTCAACAGGTTCTTTCATCGGGAGATCGGCTCCTTATCGCCGGTCCTCTAGTAGTTGGTCTCTCTCCCTCCCTCCCTCCCTAGGTGTAGTATAATCCTGATCACTCTATATCTAAATCTGAACCCTTAATTTCTAAATCATAATCCAAACCTTAAGCTCTAAATCACCAAATCTAATATTATATACAAATTTGAATATGACAGGATCACCCTTGGGCATGCTTTAATCTTTAGTTCATATGTAAATCCAGCCTCAGGGTTCATATGTTTAGATAGCTTGAGTTACAATTAAGTGAAAATTTCTCTTCTTTGCCATAACCCCATGACCAAATATAAGAAATTATTTTCACAGCTAAAGTAAGTGCAGAACATTTTAGTGAGAGAAATGTCTATTAATTAATGCAGTTAAATATTTTGTGTCTCTATAAATGCAATACATTTTCTCTTTTGCTATTGTTAATATAAAAAAAAAGTCTAACAAAGTCGAGCAAAGTTTAGCCCCACCCAAACGAAAATCTTGGGTCCGCCATTGCTCGTGTTGCTGCTCTTTATCTAGCAAAACAAGTTCATTTTTTTAATATTGCACCAAAAATTTAAGTTTTCGTGTGGCAACAGTGAATTATACGTAAAATCATAATAGTTTTTCTCTTTATTGTAAAATTATCTTCTCCCAAATACGTACCTGATATATGAAAGATGAAGCGGAAGAAAGTGTATATGAGCATTTTCCCTTTGGTGAACATGGTACTAGTATATCAATGTGGGACCCATTTTGACCAAACTAGAATTGATAACTATCACTGATAGTGCGGATATTCGTTCTAAGAAACAAAAAAATGTGGACCGTTATATTGTGTACGACATGTGTCAGTGAGAAATATTCGCATATTAGTGATTCATGTGTCAATATGGTATCATTGTTGGGTTCTCTTTGTCTTTAATTTATTTGATAGAGCTATATATATATTCTAGTTATCTTGGCCAATATTTTAGAATCATAATTAAAAACTCAAAAAGTAATATGAAGTTGGAGTAAAAACCAAGAGGAGGGAGACCCTATCAATTATCTTGTTCTTATTTTAATGCTCATGGGAGAAAATTTAAGGTGGAGATTGAAGTGGAAGTCTTTGTTTTTTCTTATATGGTGTTTTTCTTTTTCAACTAAGGTGGAGAGAAAAATTAAGTAGGGCGGACCCAGAAATTCTTTTTTGGGAGGGTCTACAGTGTGGAGAAAAGTTTTTGGGAGGGACACATAAAAAATAAGTGTAGTTTTCAAATTATACAGGGTTTTTTTTTTTAAATCTTAGAGGGGCTATATGTAAAAAACTTTTAAAATTTTGAAAAAGTTAAGAGGGCTCTTTTGGAATTATTTTTTTTTGTGGTTTGGGGGGGGGGGGGGGGTCATGGCCCCTGCCAGCCCCCCTCTAGTTCCGCCCCGGAACTAAGAGTCATTCCCACTTCATTTAAAAAAAAAAAAAAAAAACAATGCAATTGGATGTGATTATAGAAGCCTATGTCTTTTATTTTACTTCTACCTTAATGCTTTAAAAGATTATGGAAATTTTGTTATATGGGAAAATTCTATTGTTTGAAGATTTTCTCAACTTTTGTCACATGGTAGGGTTATCATAATTAATGGTGACCTTACGGACAAAATTTCCACAAAATAATGCAAGTGGACGTTATTATAAAAGCCTGTGCCTTTTATTTTATATTTAAGTTATTGCTCATTGGAGAAATTAAAAGGTGGAGAGAGAAGTGGGAAGAATTATGCTTTTGCTATGCAGCAGATAATTTCTTTTTTACTTCAACTCAGGTAGAGAGAACTACGAGTTGTCTTACTTTCTTTCATCAATGACGCAAAGCAAATGCTTTCTCCATTCCCACTTTCCTATTTCCAAACCATATTTTATACTTCCCAAACTTGGAAAGTGGAGAAAATTCGTTTTCCATGACTGAATGACAAAAAAAAATCTGCACTCTCTATCTTCTCAACCAGAAAAGAATGGAAGATGATAAGACCCATACTTTCCATCCGCAATGAAATCCAAATGCATTCAACCACAAGAATGATGTTTCCAAATTCTCACCTGAGTTCCCTATTTTCTCCATTAGACTCTCTTCATATGGTCTTAGTACAAACACTATTATTTTTTTCACCAGAAAGTGTGCCGGAATCAGATGAGTCTACTCCTGTTGGCTCGCCCACTGACGACAGGGTCGCTGGACTAGAGCGAAGTGGAGGGAACTTCATTGCTTCAGCTCGAGCAAGGCCGACAAAGAAAGGGAGGCCGAAGATGAGGATTGACATTCCAGCAACCACGCCTACACGGGCAATTACGGCCATAACGTCAACTTTGTGGGAAGATTTAGTGAGCAATCCAAAGAAAGAAAACCAGGGTGATTTCTTCAACAGGAAGAAGGTTCAGCATGCTGAAAAGATTATTAGAGGGGCCTTTGTGGAGCTCTACAGAGGTCTTGGGTTGCTGAAAACTTACAGGTACTGTGCTTAATTTCTCTTTCTCCCTCCCTTTTTTTATTGTCATCTTCCCTCTTCATTTGGTGAAAATTAGAGTTAGGAGTACTGTTTGGTTACAGAATAACAAAGTGCAAACCAGCCAATGAGGTCCGTCCACCTAGGGCTCCATCAATCATGGGGGATGTGGACGATCGAAGATGTAACCCACTTGTATGCAAAACTTCAGGCCCGTCCCATCTTCCTCACCTTTTGATCTACGGCCCTCAGCTTTTGCGGTTTTACCGTGCATCTTTTTTTATTTCAATCCAATGGTTAGTCTTATATCTGAGTTATGACATTTAGGAGAAATAGTGGTGTGTGACAGGATTGAGTTGATGACGGGCTCGGGTGGGCCCTATCAAATGTCTTGCATGGTAGGGGACATCTAAACCTGAAGATATACATGTGTTCGAGGTTAGACGTCATTGTGACTATTATAGTTTTGTTCTACTATAAAAGAGAGGGGAAGTGGCGAGAACTCTCCCATTGTTTATTTATCATGAGGTTTTGTTGTTCACTAACAGCTTAAGCTTTTAATGTAGTAAAGTAGGGGCGGAGGCAGCATTTTATGTGTTCGGACCCTGGGGATGTATGTGTGGGTGTGGGGGGATGTGTTCGAACTCGAGGAGATATGTGTCTCTCCTATAATGATCATTTGACGTGTTTATGTCCATGTACACTCCCTTACAAGAGATAGTTAGGAATTTTTATCTCATTGTCCCATTCTCATTAACTAATGATATGATTCAGATTCTTTCAATCCTTCTTGAGAATAAAGAAATTCATGCATGCTGACTTCTCTTTGCTTTTTCCATGTTTTCTTCTCTTCTTTTCTCTGGCTTAATTTTTATGTTTTTTTTTTTCTTTTATACCCTGGCAGCTCGCTGAATGTGCTGGCTTTTACGAAGATACTAAAGAAGTTTGACAAGGTGAAACGAATCCTTCTCCTATCACTATTGATTACTGATTAGAGCCTTCTTTTTTCTTATTTTTCCTTTTTTTAAAGGTTGGACTTGTAGTCCTTCCCCTATGATTACCGGTTAGAACCTTCTACGCTGCCTTGGTCGAACTAGATGTGGCTATAAAAAAAAAAAAGCTGCTTTTAAAAAGATGACTTTTTAAGAGTTTGAAGTCTAGACAAGTGGTGCAAATATCAAGATCTTGATATATTATGTAAAAGATAATATTGCGAATTTAAAATTTTGTGTTTTTATCAAGACATGGCCAGAAAAAATCATTGAAAAAAAATTTTCTCCAATTTATAGAATCAATTTTTTAAATTAAAAATAACATTATAAAGCTTTCTCATTCAGCCATGCAACATTTTTTACTTTTTTTGGGTAACCCAATGAAGGGGTTGGAACCTGAGACTCGTGACTTATGACAAAACTCACACATGGAAGGTGATGGAAACTCACACATAAGAGGAGAGATAAACACAACTCACACATGCAAGGAGACAGGAAAGACACAAATCACACATGAGAGGTGATGGAAACCACACATGTAAGGAGACGTAAACATAACTCATACATTTAAGATGATGAAAACTCACACATGCAAAGAAAATAAACGCAATTCACTATGAATAAAACTCACGTATGCAAAGAGGGAGAAGGCCGAATTCCAATTCAAAAAGACCCAATGAGAACCGCCACTCCTTACCACCTGCAAGGTAAGTAGCAGTTCTCACTATGCCACATTTTTTTAAACTTTAAAGTTGTCCCGAGTCCCGACAAGATGTTTTTTTTTTTTTTACTTTTCTGTGTTTTTTTTTCTTTTTGTAGAAGATGATGGTTTGAAGTAATGAACTACAATTGTAGTCCAATCCGGTGGACTTGATCATTTCTCTTTCCTAAATGCAAACAGTCAAGTCCATTTTTCAGTTTTTACTCATGACAGATGTTGACTTGTGGCTGAAACACAGTGTGCTCTTTTGGGTTGGTTAGATGATCTATATCATATTTATCACATGGAAAAACAATGGATGGACCGTTTTGAGAAAAATCTTTTTTAGTGTTTGGCAATTAACTAATTTAAGTAAAATAAAGTGGATCCAGACATAAAATGACAAGGGGTCATATCAAAAGTATACAATTTTAAAATTTACTTCGAATTTTTCAAAAATAATAAAAAAAAGCAACATCCTTTCTCAAAAAAAAAAAATTCACTTTTCTATACAAAAAAGTCAAAAAAAAAATTTCATACCAAACAACTAAAAACAAAACACCATCATAACACCTTATATTTTATTCTCTCTTGATTTGATGCTTCACCTCACTATACTTCAATTTACCATATATTCAAACAGGCCGGGTGATTATAATAGCATCTCCTCATTCATATGAATAACATAAAATCCCAGCAGCTGTGATGTTGTAGTTCCTGTTGTTGGTTCAACCATCCCCAGAACCTTAAAAAAAAAGATGAAAAGAAGAAAAATCTCCATTTTTGCCAGATATGTTCCTCCAATTTTAATATGCTAAAAGTCAATATTCAAATAAAAAATAAAAAATTCTAACTAACACTCTCTCCTTGGAGCCACTTGTCCTGTCAAAAGCCTGACTTACCCAGGGTAATAGTTGGTTCTCGAAGAGGCCGGACACCCTCATCGGCAAAAGAAAAAAAAATAAATAATAAATAAAAGAAAAGGGGGGAAAAGGATCAGCCCATTGAATCAGTGCCTGGTTGGATGGGTCCAGTCTACATGAAACTCTACACCAGCCACCTGGTCAAAACCTTTTAAACCAGTAAAAGCTTAAATCTGACGGCTGAAAAAACCACCCCATCATCTGATTTTAACATGTTTCATATGATTTTAGTTTTAGATCATATTATAAATTTATGGTTTGATTGGACCCCAAAGGAACCGGTGATGGACCTTTTTGGGCCAAATTGGACCTTCCAGTCAAATGTTTCCACCTCTAGTTATATTTTACTTTCAAGCTCTTAATAAAATGGATGTTTTGCAGGTCGCAAACCAACAAGCATCTGGGACGTACCTGAAAGCAGTGAAAAGATCGCATTTCACAAGTTCGGACAAGGTATGGATGGCAATCATGGCACCCACTACCTGGGAAATTTTCATCTAGAGTAGACCGTGGGCCCACATAGATCATGCCTATCAGTCGGAATAGAAAGATGAAAAGGTCTCATCATGGACAAAAATAAGAAAAAAAAAATTTATCAAACTAATGTAACCCTTGATTTAATAGCCTTAACTCCTTTTAATTAAAAATTCTCTTAAAATTCAATCCAACGTAACCAAACGTTGCATGAATCTGGCCTGTACCAGAATCACTGGGGCATGATGAGTGTAGAGTGGTACATTAGTCAAAGGTGGGCAAAATGGGCCCATAGGGTTTAGTCTGCTTGTAGGAAAAATCTCTTACCACCTTGTGGTTTTCTAGTGCAATGTATTGTTATTGGTATCTTAATAGATTTGCATGACTCCTTTTGGGTGTTCAGGTAGTACGAATGGCTGATGAAGTGGAGTCCATCTTCACAGAGCACTTCGCCAACAAGGACCGCAAAAAGGCAATGAAATACTTGAGACCCCAGCAGAACAGGGCTTCTCATATGATCTCCTTTCTAGTAGGTAATCAAATGTCTCAACACTCCACCACCACTAGCTTTTTATAGCTTAACAAACCTCAACTTACCCATGCATTAGTAGGAATTTTAAAAGCAAAAACTTCCCCATGTCGGTCTGTGCCTAATAGTAATCGGTACAGCCACATTGGGGACATTGAGTTTATGTCTTGTATTTTGGGTTTACCGGATGGTCCATTGGGTTAACCAATGATCGAATTTAGAGTCAAGGGTATTTTGGTCAATGTAGCATGGCTTTCTTAAGGGTTAAGAAAGTAAAAATTATATGTGTGATGTAATTTGTAACCCTAGACTCATAAGAAAGTCAATATGTGTGAATCATTGCTCTCTTGCTGTGGACGTAGGCAGTTTTGATCGAGCTTCCACATGCACAAGCACAACAGTCCCAAAAAGCCTTTGAGAAATCTCAAAAAAAACCATAAATAAGGAAATAATAGAAAATTAGTAAAAATATGCAAATTGAACTATTTAAGTAGTATCCTTCCGCACTTATAGTGATGTTTAGTATTGTTGAGCGATGAGTCGCTGACTAGATGATCAAGACTTCCGCACTTATGTGTTTTTTTGTATTTTCAAAAAAGAAAAAAATCGTGCTTGATGAGTTAGTCGGGTCAATTGGGTCAATCTGATCAACCCGGCCATAGCAGCGTATTTCAGAGTTGGCCCTGACTCAGCTAGTGCCAAGCCCAATAGGGTTCTTGGTGGACTGACTCAACTTGGACCCCACAGGCACAGCGTCACTATAACAAATCGTTCCCATTTGAAATGGAATTTGAAATCCGTAGCAGAGTTAAAACAAGGTCCTATGGCTCTGCCAGATACAAGAGGCTTTAATATATAGCCTATAGAGAGTCATAGGACCAGTGGATGTTCCTAACTATCAAATTTAAGACTATCAAACGGATTATCTACATATAAAAGGAAGAAGTTACATCTCCTAGAATTTACCATCTTTTACTAATTTACTGGAGCGCAGACAATAAACACTACATGGGGACATTGTATGGCCAAAGCCAAAACCTTTATTTATGGGTAGTGATTTTGAATTGATGATTTATGGGGGCTTGAAGACAAAAAGATATAATTACTTATTTTTTTGTTGCTTTTAAAACTATTAGATATAAATATAATAGTAAAAAAAAGTTTGGAAAGGATAAGTTCTAATATATTTTTGTTCTGGACTCCACTCATAAAGTAGTAGACAGTGATGCATGATATACAAGTTGGTTTATGGCTTTCTGCCGAATTTATGATCCCATGAAACTAAACATTGATTGTTTTCTACTTTCCTCTATTGACTTGACCAAGAAAGAAATCATCCTCATCTCTCATGTTCTTTTTGTTGCTCTTTCTGTTGCAGGGTTGTTTACAGGTTGTTTTGTGACGTTATTTAGTGTATACGCCATCCTTGCCCATTTATCTGGTATGTTCTCAGCTTCAACAGAGACAGGATACATAGAAACGGTTTACCCTGTTTTCAGGTACTAAATGGGTCCCCCCAAAACCGTCAGATTTTCTTCTCTTACTATTAAGTCACATATATCTTGAGAAGGCACACACTCAATTAGATTCCAAGCAACTCTATTGTTCACAACAAGGGCCAAATGGCACCTGTAAGTTACAAAAGTAACTACCCTGGTGTTCAGTTGACCACGGTCCATTATATTATATTAAAGCCAAGCGTTTTAAAGCAAATTTTGACCATATCTACTGCTCAACCACTCTATTTCTTCCCACTTTTCACTCCTCTTTTTCAACAGCTTCATTTTCATCCCAAATCTCATATACACTTGCTCTACGTATACTCCTTTTTTTCTTTCCACCCAACTTCTCTTCCTATTGATTTTTATGTATGTTGCTGCAATTTTTACTGGCAAATGCGCCCGTGCTTAGCATGGGTTACTGTGCTAGTAACCAAATATGGTGAGCTGATCCAAAGCTGACCCATAGGAACTCCAATTTGGAAAGTTCACATTTGGCTCATATGGATACTGGTTGGCGTTCATATGTTAGTTTCCTCATTTGCTTGATCCAAGTACATCACATGCCCTCTGGTGGATAGGTATTAAAGCAGATTTCACTACAGTTGGATGGATATGCACAGTTGGATTGAACAATGTGTATAAAACAGAATTTCACTAAATAGTTAAATTTGATTTTCATTTCATGGATTGATGAGCGTAATGCTTTATATTATTATGAATGATGTTAAATTTAGCCTACCATGTATCCACTAGGAGATGTGACGTGTGCTTGGATCAAACAAAAGTGGCCCTATATCAAATTTCCTAATAGTTAAATGAGTAATCATACTTAGAAACGATCCAAATCTTTTTCCTAGTCCAGGCCATTTAGTTTCCGGCCTAATCTTTGGACTGGATCCCGCTTTGTGTTTAGAAGTCTGGCCTTAGAGCACCTCCTCAGCCAAGGAGACATGTTGGTATTACACATTTAATGTTAGGCAAGGGCATCTACTCAGGCCTTTAAGCAGACATAAGGACCATTTGGCTATCAGGCAAGGGGAATTAGCAGAGACCTTCCCACATGCCTAGAAGCTGAGGCCGAATCTAGCCCAAAGAAGCTAGACTTCTTGCTGGACCACTAATAGCCTTATTTGTAATGCTTAGGGTGTTAATAGTAGCACCTCACCTCAAAGTAGTAAAAAGAACATGGTATGATAGTTGTGCCTTGACAAATCTCAATGAAATAAATCATCACCATCATCTGATCTTGATGAAGTGACAAATAATGATGGGATAGGCCTCTGCCTGAAAAAAATTCTGTGTAAGGATTGAATGCTTGATGAATCAGATCACACCAAATAAAGTGTAGGGAACTCATACCAGCTCATTACTGAGTCGGTGAATAGAGAAAATAATTATAGTTTTCATAAAGAAAGATTATTGTCAATTGCAAGCTTTGTGATGTGTGATGTGTTCAAGAATAAGAAAAAAAGGATGAAAATAATCTCAAGATTAAGGAGACCAAGATTTTGTTTGGTTCACCACTAAGAGCTAGTCTATGAGCAAAGAAGAATGTGTTTTAATCAACGAGAGAACAAGACATACAACAATGGGCACAACACACTAAAAACAAAGCCTACAGTCCCTCACACATTAGTCCTTAGAAAAAAAATTATACTTTACAAAGGAAGACATTACCAACATAGTTGTCACAAGGCTTTGATAATGATGACGATGATGAAAGGAAGACACTACCGACGTTTGTATTACAAAACTTCTTTTTCCCTCATATATTACAAAACCTTTGTTGAATAGAAGTATGTTATTTTGTAGTAGTTCCCTTCTCTAGGAAAATCAGTAGAGGCAGTCCCTATTAGGACTCCATCCCTAATTGCAAATGAGCCATATCCCCGAATGTTACTCTTCCCCCTAAGAACATAAATTAAGAGGCACAGTTCAAAAAATGTTCAGCCTCAACTGATTCTGTTAGCTCTCTTTCATTTTGGGAAAAAAAAAAAAAAAAAACTTAACAATAGTAATAATATTCTTGTTGGTTAATTGAGCATATTTGGTTTTGTGCAGCATGTTTGTTCTACTTAGTTTGCATGTGTTTCTGTATGGGTGCAACCTTTTCATGTGGAAGGCCACTAGAATCAATTACAACTTCATCTTTGAGTTCTCACCAAGCACAGCCCTCAGATACAGAGATGTCTTCTTGATCTGCACCTCTTTCATGACCATGGTTGTAGGGGCCATGGTCATCCACCTCCTGTTAAGATCCAATCGGTTCTCACCAAGCCAGGTTGACGCCATCCCTGGGGTACTTTTATTGGTAATACCTACATATCCCTACTTCCCTCACTCCCATTGAAATTTGTTATTCTTTTAATTTCAATCATAAGAATCCTTAGTAGAAGAAGCTCACGTGTTCGTTTCTATTTTCTTTCCTTTCATTCAAGCATTTTTGTCATTGTCTACTCTTTTGAAATACTGTTTTTTGATAACTCTGCCTTAGTTTGCTGCCAAAAATGATTAGTCATGTTTCAGTGCCATTTTGCTTAAAGTTAATCCCATATATATTTTCAGTTCTTCATAGGCTTGTCCATATGCCCTTTTAACATTTTCTACCGCTCAAGCCGCTACTACTTCTTGCGAGTAATACGCAATATCATTTGCTCACCATTTTACAAGGCAAGTTCTGCTTTCCTATCTTTTATGGCGAAGGAACTATATGATATGAATAAGTAGATTGACCAAGTGCAACTATCATGGCATTTTGATGCATTTCAGGTATTGATGGTAGACTTTTTCATGGCCGACCAGCTAACCAGCCAGGTAAGATTTTGACATTTTTAAGTTCTAGTATATAAACATGAATTTGTAAGCTCGTACTTGTGGGGCCCACCTTTGGTCCATCCAAATGGACCAAACTCATGACCCCCTTAAATTGCACTTATCTACCAACTTTCGGTAAGATCCGAATTTACTGGACCGTTGGATTGACTATATATCAGTCCGAATGGATTGTTGACCATTAAACTCTTGGGCCCATATGGAGATGATAGAAATTAAAGTTGAGGCTGATTTTTTGCAGGGAGGAAGATCCTAGGGAGTCTTTGAAATCCCCCCCAACCCCCATCCCCATATGAGTCTCCAAGTGGGCCCCACCACACACTTGAGCTTACCTTATCCTAAGCTTGAGCTTAAGGGAGCCTTGCTCATCAAAACGACTAATAAACATATAAAATTGAATTTTCCTTAGATTTAAAACAAAAGAATCCAAGAGAATGAAGTCCTGGAAATTCTTTTCTCTAGTTTACTAATAGAAAACATTCTTCAATTTCTGTTTCCAGATTCCATTGCTGAGACACATGGAGTTCACGGCCTGCTATTTTATGGCTGGAAGTTTCAAAACTCACCATTATGAGACCTGCAGTCGTAGCAAACTATACAGGGAACTTGCTTATGTCATCTCATTTTTGCCTTATTATTGGCGTGCAATGCAGGTATAGTCACACACTCCTTCATACATTAACATATATGGATAAATTGACAGGCATGCTGCATGCATCTTATAATGTGATGCAACCATTTTGGGTTTCATGGTTTTATCATGAGACCACAGACTGCAAGGCAGCCTTTTGGCAATGAAAAAGTCATCAATATTAGTATCAACAGATGAATGCAGACTGCAGGTCCATACACGTACCAGAAAAAAAAATAAAAATAAAAATGTAAGTTCATCCACATGTCTGATAAGTATCACAGGGGAATGAAACTCCCATACACAAACAAATAAATAATAATAATAATAATACACAGACCACATTCTATGCAACTGATACAAACATATACACATATACTGCATGTGGCTTGACTTGAGCCATTTGGTTGGTGATAGTAGTTCTTTTTCATAATTCAGCTTGCATTTTACTGTTTAACAGCTATAATTAACCCAATACAAGAAAACAGATATAGTTAAAGGTATTTATCATTGTAGAGATAGTCTTGCTTATTTTTGGATGAATTGGAATCACCCCTATCTGCAAAATGGTAATAAAAGAACAGAGTTAGAGAGATTCTTATAAGCATTTAACAATCTGGACTCGTCAGAGAAAGGGCTGAAAGTCTGAAATGGAAACAGCTTGAAAACACCTTGATTTCAAAATGACATCCATCATATCAATAATTTATGATTATCATCTGCCAAAAATGGGATTTGACATTCTGAAGTAAAGGTGAAGTTTCAAATACCAATGAGCGGCGAAAATGAGTATGTCAAATTCAATAGATGTACACTTGATTTGTACCATTCTACTCTCACATATGGCACTCCTTTGTTCTTCCAGTGTGCAAGGAGATGGTTCGATGAAGGGGACACCAACCACTTGGCCAACATGGGAAAATATGTCTCCGCAATGCTGGCAGCAGGTGCCAGACTGACCTTCGCGATGCAACCTACTCCTCTGTGGCTGGCCATGGTCATAGTCACTTCCTCTGTGGCTACTGTTTATCAGTTGTATTGGGATTTTGTCAAGGATTGGGGACTTCTCAATCCAAAATCCAAAAACCCATGGCTTAGAGATGAGCTGACTCTAAAGAACAACAACATTTACTATGCATCTATAGTAAGTTACCCCTATTTCTTTTAACATGTTTAGACCCAAATTCCCATCTTCTATTCAATTGAAAGGACAATTTCTAAGAAAGATGTTGTTCAGGCTCTGAATTTGGTCCTGAGACTCGCTTGGGTTGAAACTGTGATGCGCTTAAACGTCGGAAAGGTTGAGTATCGATGCCTTGACTTTCTATTGGCCTCTCTAGAGATAATCCGACGTGGTCATTGGAATTTCTACAGGTAGTTTTTCAATATTCTCCAGATTAACTTTACAACACTATGGGACCGAACAAAAATTACACTTGCATATCATGGATTCATAATGCATGAAAAGGGTGTTGTTTGGGTGTATCTCAATCTGCAAACTGTTTGAATATCCTAGCAGAACAGGTGATTATTAACTATGTTGTGTTTGGGGTGCTTCAAAATTTAGAAATTACATTAGACGCGATACGTTTGCTGTTCCATGCCTCCCAAACTTTGAACAGATCCTATTCTGCACAGCCTCCAAAAGCACATTTGAAGGAGTAACCATCCATTCTGGCAAAACATCCAAACATTCTGAACATGGGATCATTCATGATCTGCGGGCACCATGTTGTTGTGTGTCTATGTTGCATACTTTAAATTCTTGTGCCCTTCTAACAATAATTGATCATGAATAAACAGGTTGGAGAATGAACACCTGAACAATGTGGGCAAATTCCGAGCAGTGAAGACGGTCCCACTACCGTTTCGCGAGATAGACTCTGACGACTGAAATCAACAGCCTCTATTAGTAGCAAGTATAATTGCAGACTGTCTTACTGATCACCCATGAGCAGCTTGGCAACTCACTCATCATTTCTCAAGCACCCAGTAAGAAGGAAGAGCAAAGGCTTCTTATGCAGTAAAGAGCAAGACTGGCTGATGAAATTGAGTCTCTCGTTTTTTGTGCAGTCAGGTGTTTCTGATCTGAAGCAAAGTTGGGTTAAAAGAAATAATTGTGTCCCTGCTCACCGGAATTAAAGTTTTATGTAATGATGGTGGCAAAAAAAAATGTATTATATGTGCCTTAAGCATTTGAATCTGAATTGAATCCCTATGAAGAATACAAGCATATTTGAGCTCTGCACTTGTGGTAAAGAAAAAGATTCCACAGCCTGACCTGTGGGACTCAACTTGGCTCACTTATGATTAATTCTACACCTTACACACTCATCCTAATTTGATAGTAGGGCTTTTGCTCACTGTCGAATTGATCATAAAAAAATTTTAAAAAAAAAAATTAAAGAGAAGGAACTAGTGAGTTGTGTAGTTTAGAAACTCGCTAAATTGGTCGACTCAGGCCGGTCCACAGATCGTGCTGGACTCGTTGATTTAGCCAACTGAGTTGACTCAGGCAAATCAAATAGTTCATTGAGATGATAACTAATACTTTGGGAATCTCAGATGAACTCAGCTAAAGAAACTCATATAACAGTTTTTTCTTGTTTTTAAGCATGGGTTTTACCATGAGTTAATGTGTCCATGACTGTTGAACTCAAGCCATTCCCCTGGACTGCGTGGGATTCCTTGCCCTTGATTTCAGGATGAAAATTCAGATTGGGAAATCCCCCATATTTCTGATTCTAGTTTTCAGAATTGGAATCACCAATTTACCTATAGACCATCATTGTTGTTGATGGTAGGGATAAAGTTGCAATGATGATGATGATCTAGCACACTATTGTGATTGGAACCACTCCTCAGGGGCCCACATAGCCATTAACCTCCGGGCACCAGTTGGTGGACAGAGAGTTTAGAAGACCAACCAAACTTAATTATTAAAAGGACTCATTATCACTGATCACTACATTTGCATATATGCTGATTCCCAGCTAGTGTGGGGATTCCTTGGAATCTTAGGATTAATAGATTTCAACCAGAATGGTTGCTGTTGCTGCCCTAAGAAATATCAAGTACTACGGGTATGATACACGTTGAGGGGCCTACTTCAGCCCACATGAATACATGGTGAATTCTGATTTATTGGGTATACAAATTACAAAGGGCATTCCATTCACAAATAGGTAAGATATCATCTTGGTTTGGTTACCACAACCATCTGATGAAGGGCTTCAAAACAAATAGCCAGTGCTAGGGCTGTCAAAGACCTGGGCCAGGGTCTACCCTTACCCTATTCTCACACATACGGGTCAAACCTAGATCATTCCAAAGCCCTCAAAGGACCTGACCTAGGTAGGCCATACCCTACCCTCAATGGCCAGGGCCGGCAGAATGAAAAGGATTATTTATTTTTCTTTACACCCCCACCAACCGTCAACCTGATTAATCAAACTTAAAGATTATATTTAATTAGAATAAGAAAATCTAAGCCCTAAACATGGATGAAAAACTTAATCCCAAATTGATGGAGCTAAAAGACTTAGATGCGGGGGACTCAGACCATCCAATTAGTAGACCCTCGAGAGCACAGATATTAGTCATCCGACTCTATTTTTTAGATTCAATTTTATTGACCTACATTTGGTGGCAAGCTTGAGTTAAAAGGTCAGTTTGAGTTAGCAACTATGGTCAAATATTTAATTTATAATGCATGGACATACCGTGCTGAGCACAGGTGGTTGTGCTAGTATGCTTTGACCTGTAGAAGTTGATCAACATGATCAGTTAAGCTCAGGTAAATTCTTAGCCTTCTCCAATAACATGCAGAAATCACCAGGAGATGGCGTAGGCCGTAGAGTCCCATTTATTATAAGTAACACCTAAGTAGGCAATTCAACATGGAACAGGTATTTATCCAGTTCCCACAGTTGGAGCAGTTCACAATACATATATAACAAAATGAAACAGGTTTTGAACATTTTCCCCGCGCAAGTTGATCTTGTACATTTCAAGGTCCGACTGCAAGAAAGTTTTATAGAGCAGTAAGGCACGAACAGAGCATAAATACAGTTTGCAACTTTGTTCCATATGTCAACCAACAAGAGTGTTCATTGGCAATGCACAACAGTAACTGACAGACAAGACAACACATTTCCAATCTCGTGCGCTGTCCTAGTGGCAATGAGGGCCACTTATAAGGAGTATAAGCACGACAAGCACAGGTTCAAATACATATCCCTGCCCTCCATATGGAGGGCATGTCTATCACAGATTCACAAGGCCAAGCACCATAAAACAGGCAGACTTATTTCACACAAAGCCAAAATTATATAACAAAATATATCTAAATACAGCAATAAGTCTTTAATGCATGTGAATATCTATGAGAGGTACTTCGAATGTGCAGGACGATCTCTAGATATAAGTAGAACCCGAGAGCCCGAATAATCAAAAGATGGGCAATACAAATCATCGGGCCCAACGATTTCTCTTACTTCGCTAGTACCTTCATGACAAACAGGGAGTGGTTGCGCTTCATTGAAGGAGTCAAAAACAAATAGTCCCATTCCGCATATCGCCATAACAAAGTTTGAATCTCCCCATACTTGAGTGATGGACGAATGGTGGAAATGAGCGTTGGATGCTGGCAATGCATATGTACTGACAAGTTGCCCCTTGCGCAATGAGAAGTGTTGTACCAGTGAGTGAGAGGGTTCTCTTGCAGCCGATCCCACCTCTGTGCTACCAAGCAATATGGTGTCTCTGTGAGAGAAAATTGAGTGGCAGTTAATTTCAGGTTTGGTTATCTTCAGTCCAATGCCAGATTGGAGACGGAAGTCTAAGACGTTAATTGTTTCTCGTGTGCAGAACACACCATCATTTCCTTCTGCTTCAGATGAACTTACTCTGCATATTAACAAGTAAAAGCAACCACTCAGAACAGTGAAAAAGAAAGGAAAATATATACATCTTATTATTGTTCTTCATTTCAAAAGTTTGTTCACTGAATCTGCACACTGTTTCTCCATCTAGTGTATATTGTATATTCCTTTATCTATGCTTGATGTTGTGTTTGTGTGTGTGCAAGTATACCATTTATCTATTCCCAATTGCTTGAAAGTGTGTTGCTGTGTGTGCAAGTGCAGACACCCACCAACAGTCAAAATCCTATTGTGTGCACTTGAGATTGAAATAAATTAGCAGAGAAAGCCAAATGTTTCCCTTTTTAACAACTTTTCCTGCTTATTAACATTAAATCTAAGTGGGTAAACATGAGAGAAAAGTTTTATGAGAAAGCATGTCTGCAAGTGCCACAGCAGCTGATGTTCCTGCATGAAATGTCTAAAGTATTATGCCTTCCTAACATGTGGCCTTTGCACACAACAATAAATTTACCGCACAAAACAAACCAGTTTTAAACTGACAGAACTTGCCACTACTTTTCTCCCTTTTTTCCACTCTTGACCCATTAATTATCTTAAAACAATTCAGGCATTAAGTTCTATGTTAAAATAACTCCATGATAAATCACAATTATATCAAAATTTTCTCAGAACTCTTTTTATGCCAAAATTATTAGAACATATCCTGACACGTGACTACCATACTATCATTAGTGGATAGTGGGTAACATGATACGTTTAAATAATTTTTTACACCTAAATGCTATCAAACCTTCTACTCTATATTTCCTTTGTTGTAGTGTGTTTTATAGCATTGGTTATCAATTCCATTTATTGTTCCAGTTGGAATTGCCAAAGGTTTAGTTCCAATTGCTTAAGCCAAAAAAATATTTACATTTCTTTCCACTATAACCTTTTATTTCATTACTATTACATTCCAGGACAGTGTTTGAAGTGACATTTGTACTACATGGCACTGTACATAAAGGGGCTAAAAGTTGGAAATAATTACAAGGTTTTGCCATCCCCATCAAAAGCACAAGGGGCTAAAAGTTGGAAATAATTACAAGGTTTTGCCATCCCCATCAAAAGCACGAGGTTATGCCATTGATCTAAGGGCCTGATGGGTTTGGGGGTGGGGGACTGGGAGGGCTAATGGGTTTGGGGGTCGAAGGGCCATCCATCACACTTTTTTGTGGACCGCATTTCACTATTCATCTCACTGTTTTTCTCAATGGATGGTTGGGGAGAAAAATAGAAAAAAATAACGGAAAAGAAAAGCAGGGGAGCCGGGTCCGGTTTGGTTGGCCAGAGTGTTACAAAAAATTAAAAGTTAAGAACATTAAAAAAATAAAGTTTTTTTTTAAATTTTGAGCGTAAACTCTTAAATTATAAAAGTTAAATCATATATACTAAACACACACACACACACACAAATACAAAAAAAAAAAAAAAAAAAAAACCAACCAGCCTAAACCAGAAATTCTAATAACACTAAATCCTATAAGTAAACCCCTTATCAAAAACCCGAAAAATAAATCGTAAACCCCAAATCCAAATAAGTTAATTTATGACAATTTTTTTATCATGGCAACAGCACGGGTTACCGCTAATTTTTCCATAGATCTTGATGGTATTTTGCATGTATTTATGTAATAGAAAAGGCCTTTTATTAAGGTTACAGAATTTAAACAATTGATGAGCACCATGTACTTCCTCTTTCCCAACTTTCTCATAAAGCCAAACCCTTGATATGGGCACAAGAAAGACCATTCCCAGTCAACTCCCAAAAAAGAAGAGCTTTTGTAATGATTTATATACACAAATGAGCATTTGACAGTTTTCCTTCACTCAGATGTCGGTAATATTTATTTTCTCTAATCATTTTTAATCTTTATCAATTTTGATGCAAATTGAACACACCATTCCACTACAATACCAAAGAGTTCTGGTCCAGCAGAAAACACTATAATCACCATTAAAAAAGCAGAATGAACGACCTAGTTTAAACCAAAAGAATATAAAAGGATGTCTTCTCTTACTTTAAACCTTTTTTTTTTTTGCTATTACATTTTATTTAGAGACAATGTTGATTTATGACCAACAAGAAAAGCAACATATGAAGCTAGTTGGGATATGAGATTGTCCCCCCTGAGGCCTCTCTTGAGAAATTCTCCATTCACATTGTGTTAAGGCCTCCTAACTCCCCTTTGATAACCATGAAGAATATTTTGTAAATGTTATCAATATAATATTGATAACATGGCTTAAAAGGGAAAACATTGAATAACCAACAGCCAAAAATTGTGCAAAATCTATGTTGTATACTATTAATTAGTTGTTTGTGCAGTTTTCCGTCACCAATTGGTTTTGGGATTACTGGCTAGCAACTTTGAGATGGTATCAAAGCCAACACCTCCCAGGTTCGAAACCACGCAGGGCAAAAAATGCCACATGCCGCGTTGTGTGTTTGTGCTGACGCAAGTGCGCAGGGCAAGAAGGCCCCATGCCACATTATAATCTTGTGCAGGCGTGTGCTCAGGGTTCGGACGGTGTCCCGCCCAAGGAGGGGGCTGTTAAGTAGACGTTTGTACAGTTTCCCATTTTGGGAATACTGGCTAGCAACTTTGAGATATACAAGACTCTTATTTTCAAATTATCTGCTAGCAGCATAAGAAATAATGTATTCTTAATCTGTCATATGCAACTTCTAAAGAATCAAACTTAAATGTTTTTATGATTCGGAATGGGGAAAAAGAAGAACAATCAAATCATTAACTAGAGTAGATTAGTAAGCTGTGAACTGAAAATCATAATAGCAAAAGAGAACACAAAGTTCTGAAAAGAAAGGCAATTAAAAAAGCTTAGGAAAGAAGAAAATAACCTCCGGCGAACACCACCACCTAGCTCAGCTTCAGTGTTATTTATATGAAGTGCAGTGACCTTTCTGCCAAATGAGGCAATAGACAGTGCTGACTGCGGGTTAAGTGTGTTGACATCCCAAAGAGAAATGGCTTCTGCTTCAGCTATTACTACCTTCCCTTTGTTTCTCCACTGTAAAGGGCTAGAGTAGTCCATCGCTAAAATAGGCCTCTGTACTTCCCATTTCATAATCAGATCACTGTCACGGATGTCATACATGCTAACAACCTTTTGCCCACTAGCAGTTGCCACAAGAAGTGGACCACTGGGCTTATACCACCATTGTTGATTTCCTGGAGCTAGGGTGGTGGATAAAGTATCCCTTCTATAAGGCACCATGTTGGGTAGGGGACCAAGTACTGTTCTTGATGTAGTAGTAATTCCATCCTCGACTCGAAAAGCTCGAATAGCTTTTGTATAGAAATCCCATGAGCAAAAGCCAGAGTCCAAAGTACTACCAGCTGAGGCTGCCACCACATACCTTCCTGAGCAGCCATCTGAATCAGCAGCGCGGATTAACCAACAATCCCCCCACAGGTTATGTGAAACCCCTGAAGGGGGCTTATATACAGATTTCTCCTGTAACAGAAACAGAAAAAGATTGTCCAAATACATGATCAGGTCCAAGCAGCATGCATTTCAGCCTGTTTCTACATCCTATAATACATTATCATAGTTCAGAAGCATGGTTTCAGACCTAGTAACGGCCAAGGTCAAAGCTATTCTGAAACAGCCAATACAATAGACCTAAACCCTTATATTGGTTCAACTGATCTCCTATTTGTTTTCAAAATTATATTGTATAAATTCTAAGAATCAAAAATCAAAAAAAAAATATATTTAGAACTAGGTTTAGTGAAAATGTCACCATTACATCCAATGAAAGTAGACTGAAACACTAAAACATGATTATTGATCGTGAATATCTGAAGCACTATAAAACTTTTCCAGGAAACACAGAGAGAAACTAGTACACAGGAATGTTTCTTTTGAAAATAAGCAAGAAATCTTGGGTTCAAGTCAAAATAATACTAAGGGCCTCTATGATAGTGGAAATTTGTGAACATTCGTCGTGTCGAGAATTTAAAATTCTCGCCAGGGAATGTTCTATTTGATTGAGATAATTCAAGAAACCAAATTCTTGTCGGAGTGTGATATGACCCAAAAGGCCCTTGAAAGTATTAAAAATGCAGAATTTGTAATGACCTTTCTATATGTCATTCATGAAATTCCACAGGAAGGAATTTGGCCCAACAGCTTTTGATATTTCTCCAGGACAATTTTTCCAAGCTTTGGTAGTAAATATGCCCTTTTATTAACAAGTGATTTATCTTTGCAGAAGAAAACAAGATACTGAAAAAACAGAAAAACTCCCAAAAGAAAACAAAAAATACAAAGAGTTTGGATTAAAAGCTCACATACTTCAGAGTTTGTAACATCGTAGAAAGAGCATGAACTGTCATCGTGAGCAAGAAGAACAGATTCACCATCAGAAACAAACCATCCACCAGTGGAGGACTTGCACCCAATCTCCCTCAACTGATCAGCAGATGAATCTTCGGTCTGTTCTCTACCTACCAATGAAAAGCTATTTTCCTGGTCATCAAAGTCCTCAAGGTTTTCATCAGCCATGAGTCCAATATCTTCATCTTGCATTTTGCTTACCACTTTCTTTGAAACTCCTGCTTCTTGTTTTGCAGTCTTATTATCATCCATTTCCTGAATTGGAGCACACTCCAACTGACCATCCCTATTATCAGAGTTGATTGTAGGGTGCTTCTTATTTAATGAAGCCAAAAACTCCAAAGCAATAGGGTTTTCATCAATGGGGCTCAATGATTCCTCTTCTCGCACTGAACTACCACTCACTTCAGGAAAATTCAGTCCAAGGATATCTTCCTTTCCCGCTGAATTCCCTAATGATGCTCGATTCCTAAGTAATTTATGATGAGGAAAGAGCCTTGCTTCCAATTCTTCATTATTCAAGCTTTTAACTGAATTTTTCAAGCTGCCAGTGAGTCCATCTTCACTCTTCTCTGGATTTTTCCTCTGCAATTTATCAGTTTCACTGGAAACTAGTTTACCTTTACCATCATCCTCTGGATGACCCATTGCTTTCTCGATTCCAGAAATCTTATCCTGAATATCCAAAAGGATCATCTTTGACGCATCTGGATCGTTCATATCGAGCATATCCTTGGTCTTCTTAATGTCTGATGCAATTCTCTTGACCTTGCCTTCTAAATAAGCGAGCTTCTCATGGAGCGTGCTTCGATATTTGTTAGCAACCTGACCACCTTTATTTTTGTCTCCAACATCCTCTTTCTCTGAAATCCCCAACTTTCCAAAATCATCTGAAGATTTCTCACCTCTCCCCACCAAATTCAAGTCACTTTGGGCCTTATCTCTAGAGTTCTCTGCAATCCTAATGTTCTTGACAGCATTTGCACCACTTTCTTGCGAATATGAGCCTAAATAACCATTCTCATTACAATTTTTCAAGACCCTAATTCCATTCAAAGGCTTTTCTTCCAATGCATTCAAATCCAGACGCAAATCACGGTTTTTCACAGTACCCATTGCCCCAAAGACAGAATCTTTCTCACTTGAACTACTTGGGAATTTTCCACTTTCCGAAAACTGTTCTTTACAGTCTTCTAAAACCTTAGTAGCATTTCCTACAATCATTTCCTTCGAATTCAGGCCTAAAACCCTAGAGTTCTCCGATCCTTTCAAACAGCTCACAGATTTATCATCCTGCCCTTTCGAATTCGAAACCGAGGACGATTTCTTCAGGTGACATTTCTCAAGAACAGGAAAGCTAGTCTCCACCGATCCTCTCCCCAGGGGTTTCAGCACGCGATCAGGACCAGAAAGCCGAGAAACCCGACCGCTTCGCAGATCCAAAAGAATCCTGGAGAAATCCGAAGGGTTCGAGATCTTACCTTTCGGGGCGGACGACGTCGACCACCGGACGGCTGATCCTCCGTCCTTGCCCGGGCCTGCCGCCGCCTTCTCCGTCCGACGGGTCGCCGGCTTCTGACACGAGGACGGGGTTCCGGCGCCGGAAGCCGCCCTGGGGTTTTCCTTTCCGGCGGGTTTCTTGGCGCTGCCGAGGGCGTCTTTGGGACGGTGGTTTTCCGTTAGGGTTTTGTGGGGTTTTAACGCCGTTACCTTGCCGCCTGCGCCGCCCCGTTCCTTGATCCTGCGGACGGAAGAAGACGAGTACATTTTGGGGATTCTTGTTTGTTTGGCGGAGAAAGGAGAAAGGATGGGAAAGAGAGAAAATGAGGAAAACGGAATTCGAGGATTGGAATTTGGAGAGGGAAAAAGGATGAAAGATGGAGGGAAATGAAATTGGAGCTGGAAATTTGAATTTTGAAAGGCGTTGGGAGTGGGAATGCATTTAATTTTGCGGGTCCACTTAGAAGTGGGGCCTGTTATTGGGCTTTACTAATGAAGTTAAGTGGAATAAAGGTTATTTTGAAGAAATAATAAAATATAAGTGGATTATGATAGTATTTTATTTTTATTTGTTTCTCATTGAATCATTTTTACTTTTTTTATTGAAAGCGAAGTTTTTTTTTTTGTCTTTTAGTAGGGAAATGAGGTTACTTTTTTACTCTTTTTTTTTTTAAATATGGTGGAAAATTTGAATTAAAGTGCTTTTTATGATTTTTTTTTTTTTAAATGGGGCTTTACCTTACTTTAAGTTTACAAGTAGAATTGCCAAACAAGCCCATATATGGGGCACATACATGACACACCTATTAAAATTTTGGTTACTAGTTGTGACTTGTGAACATGTTTGTGGCACCTTTATAAGAATAAGAATTGAAATTTGGGCTCGTTTTGTGGGACCGTGAACATAATACCCATATATTTAAAATATGATGTGGGCTCAACTAGGGGTGTAAAATGGGTTGTGCCGGCAGGCTAGCCCAACCGTGCCTTGGCCCAGCTTCCCTCAAGGTCAGCCCAGCACGGTTATGTTTTGTGCCGTGCTAGCCGGCAGGCCCATGGGCCGGGCCTTTTTTAAATTAAATTTTTAATTATTCAACTGAAATAAATGCACAAAAAATTGATTGAAAAAAGACATCAAATAATTTGTATTCCTTTGAAATGAAATTATAAAGTTTTAAAAAAAAAATACGAGTTTGGTAAAGTTCTAACTTTGTGAAAAATGAGAAAATAAGAATTACAAACTTTACAAATTACAAGTATAAAAACATGGATTTTTACCAAAAAATTAAGCTTAAACATTGATTAAACGGTTTCATGAAGAAAAACCATAAAATGACAATATAATTGTCTGTACATCTTTTTGGACGAAATCACCCCATTTGACGATATCATCAACCCAATTGACGATATCGTCAACCTTCATTGTAAAAATCGACATTCTACTCTATCTTCTTCTACCTAGTGATGGAACAGTTATGAAAATTATTGCATTTTGTGTCTAAGTGATTTTCCTTGAGTGGTATCAGCAATCTTCCTTAGGTGTGTAAATCTCATGAGTCTTGAGAGTTCAAGTTTGGAGTACAAGATTAAACTTTTTTGAACATAGAAGGTATTTGTATCATTTGCTAAAAGAAGTTTGAGTAAAAGGACTCCACTTTTATAAATTAAACAAGTGAAGGACTTAAAGATAATCATCAAAACTATGGGGATTTTTGGGAATTAAGCCAAAAGGCGGAGAGCGTAGAACAGATTTCTGTATAAATATGTACAAGGTTCGGTTGTGGATCCATTGGACTTAAACACATTGTTAACTAGGCCTGAATAAAGACCAAGACCCAGTTATGAGTCTAGCCTAAAATCCATGCCATGTAACCACGGTCCATTGACAGCCATAGTTGCAACTTGCAAGTCATTTTCTAGGGCTATGAATGGGCTTAATCCCGCCCCAATCAATCTGAGTCCACATCTTCCCAAATCCAACAATGCTAAAGTCAAGATTGTTCATTGGAACGTACCAAGGTCAAGTAATGGTTGGAAGCCTATATCAATACAAGTTTAAAGCAATGATTCAACCCTTATAAAACCAAGGTCCGTTTTAGATTCACATTCCTATGGGCCCAACACTTTATACGTTATTTGCAACTTTCCATTCCTTAAGAGCGGAGGAAAATCTGCATTTGCACCTTCACTCGTGATGCAACAGTAAAACCCCCCTTTGTATGAGTAAATTAGCGAAAGGTCTCTGAAATAGAACGTTTAAAAGCTCTGGTCCACACTAGTTTCGTTTAAGGGTTGTAGTCCACACAGCTGGACATATTTTGGCCAGAGATCCTTAGATACCCCACATCATACATTTTCAAGACTAATTTGGCCTTTGAATTTTTGAGGCATAAAATTTTGAATATTAAAATTTCAAATCTTCCATTCTCCATCGTTCCTAAGTCCTCTTGATCTCTGCTATCCAAAAGAACCCCATTTCCTTCTTCTTCTTCTTCCCGCTTTCAAACCTTTCATTCTCTAGAATCGATACTCAGAGGATCCAATCTCTGAGTTTCCCGGTTGTTCTTTCTTGATCATCGCCGGTGACGATCGGAGAAGAGGAAAAAAGAATAAAGGCAACAAGTATTCTATATTTGTCTGGTTTTCTGATTCGAATCAGAGAAGGAATCATTATGGAGAAATCACAAAGAATCCAGCAGCTGTTTGCAAAATCGATGCTCAGAGGATCCAATCTCTGAGGTCTCGGTTGTTCTTTCTTGATCATCGCCGGTGACGATCGGAGAAGAAGAAGAAAGAAATAGGGCAGTAGGGATTCTATCCTCTATTGCAGACCGAACGAAGGAGAGGAAGGAGGCAGCTTCCTGACAGCAAATGCTGGTGGTTTTTTTTTTCACAGAAGGTCAGAGGAGAAGAAACCATCCAGTCTTTGTTTGTAGGTCAGGTTGACCTCGCCGGTTTTCCGCGCCCGTCGCCAGAGAAGGAGGATCCGTCGGTCTCCATCGTCGATGCCGCTGTGCCATCGCCGAGGAAACAAATGATCGTAAGAGGATAAGGCTTTGGTCTTCTGTGTCCGGCTGCTCTCTGGTTCTGGTTCAGATTCTAGAACCAGAAGAAGGAAAAAGATGACCAAGCAAGGGTTCGGGTCGTGAGAATCTGATTGGAAAATTTATCTGAGTTTTTTATAAATTTATCTGAGTTTTTGGCTGATTTATCTGAGTTTCTGACAAATTTATATCAATTTGGAAAAAAAACTTGCGTCTTTTCAAATTTATTTGCTTTTTTGAAATAAATTAAATTGAGTTTTGGCAAAAAACTTGAGTTTTTAGCAAATTTTTCTGAAAATTTAAAAATTGGTTTATCTTAGTTTTGGCAAAAGTATTTTCATTTTTTGAAATTTATTTGTATTTTTTAATTTTTTTTACATTTTTTAAATTTATTTTCTTCTTTTTAAATTTATTTATATTTTTTAAAATTTATTTGCGTCTTTTTAAATTTATCTGCGTTCTTTTGTGATTTATTTGCATCTTTTGAAATTTATTGGCATTCTTTTGAAATTTAGCTGGGCTTTTTAAAATTTATTTTAAAATCTCACATTAAACATAGCCAGTTAAATGATAGTTGATCATTATTAATAACATATCCCACTAATCATGCGATATGATTTATCATTAACTAAAAAGAGTAACTCAGACATTTAAAGTCTTTAAATTTAGAAAAATGGCCTACGATACTATGAAAAAAGATTGTGGATCTAAGGCCATTAAGTGAAATGTTCAGGGACTTGTCATCGAATCCCCCTTTTTTTAGTTCAACTAGTAGCTACCGGCCCACTCCATTTACAATGTGTTTACATGTTTATTAATATAATATGATATACAAAAATTCTAACAATTGTAGACGTTTAATTTCATAGTTTTATATGTTATAAATACAAAATCTACAATAAAAATTGATTTAGTAAAGGAAGGGTTGCAATTCCTCAGTTGACCTCAATCCGACCTGGGGACTCTAGCTAGACCCTTTTTATTCTCAGGAGTGACTATGTCATTCTATTGACATTTCCAACCTAAATAATAAATGGGCCAGGTTCAGCTGGGTCCATACTTGTGAGCTGACCCAACCCAAGCAACTCATTTCTCTCCACGACCTGTCGGTCCAACTCAAACACAACTTGCTAATTTGGGTTTGGGTTTGGGTTCCTTCCTACTTTTGGTTGGTTTTAGTAGAGCATTTATATGCTAGTGGATAGTAAATCATCGTATATTTTGACTAGACCGGCAAGGGGTCATTTGTTTGCACGTATTTATATATGTAAATGATGTATAGCACGAACAATATAATTTAAAATACTAAAAAGAATATAACTTTTAATTAATATTTAGTCTAAATTATAATGAGATGGCCAAAACTACAATCAGAATTAAAACCTATAATAATAATTAGGAAATATAGTTGGTTAATTTTAAAATGAGAGCACTTTAATTTGTCTGAAATTAGTTGAGCATTTTACTTCAACCATTCTTTTCAAATCAGAAGAATAAATCCATAATAAAAAAATAAAATTGATAAAAAATACCACAAAATAAAACATGAAAACAAAAGTTAATGGACAATCCAATAATAAGAAAAGCTTAGAAGAAACAAATAAACCCATGGAAACCCAATGACTAAAAAAATAAAATACAAAGGAAGAAAAAAGTAAAACCATAAATCCATGAAAACCTATCGGCAAGGAAACTCAAAAAGATCCTGTCAGACTTTGAAGAAAAACAAAACATGACTATGATAAAAGGCAAAAAAAGAAAATTCATTAAACACCAAAAAGCACATAAAAAGAAAATGTATAGAAATAAGAAGCGTGGTTTATAAGAAACAAAAAAAAAAACCATGAGAAACCAATACAAAGAAAAAGATGAAATGTTGATTTCAATTATTCCTTGGGTTGAATTGGCAAAGAGTCAACACTCAATTATTGGCCGATTAAAAAGATATACGCGATGACTCATATAGCAGCCTTTCCAGTAGAAGATAAAAGGCCTTTGCCCAAAAATATGAATACAGCTAATTACCTTGCTCCCTATAACAATTACTCATAATACATCCCATAAATATATGAAATATGTAATATTTAAGCATGCACCAGACCGTGGCAACAAAACAAAATATATATTGCTGATATGCGTGCATTCTCATAACGACATCCCTAGTTCATGGTGGAATTAAGTATATTTATCAAACAAAGGATTGACAAAAAGACAAACCATGAATGATTTTTTACAATGAATCTAGTATGGATAAATGGAATCAACCCTAGTGTCACCGCAAGATATGAGCATAAATTGGTACACAGTACGAAGACAGTTGTGGTTCTTCTGATCAAATTGAATTTTGGGATTTCACTACCGACCCTTTATGTGGAGGATTTGTGGGAGCATATAAGTGATTGAGGTTTTGAAAATGCTTATCTGATAATGTTAAGAATGATTATATATGAAGGAATTCAAATAAACACCTAAATTAAAGCAAATAGAAGGACATGAAAAAACTATCATATTTATGTAATTGACATTGAATCTTATACAAGACTCCGATAAAAGAAAGAATAATTGGTTTTGGAGATTGCCCGGCGGATAGAATCAAAATCCTACAATTCCAATTTCTGCAATAACGGATTAGACTTGCATCGTATTTTTAGAAAAAAATATGCTGCAAACAGCGACAAAGACAAAAGTATAACAAGAGACCCTTTAGCGAGCTTCCACCTGTCATTTCCGAAAATTACTATAATAACCTGTATGGTCGAATAAAGTCCCGAAAACCAGATTCAACCATAGATCAAGAACATGTCAGACATCTTTCGATATCATTGTGCAATCAACATCGGTTTAAATGCAGACATCATTGATCCCAACAATATTCGAATCGACTCGTGCTGTCCATCTTCACAGTACCTAATACAACTATTAAGTTATCTTGGTTCGACTTCTCTCGAGCTTGCCTCGTGTGCAAATCAAGCTGATCTCAAAGTTGGCTCAATAAGTTTGCAATCCTAGGTCAAGCTGGAACCCATTCGGTTTGACCTGAGCTTGATCTTAACTCATCTGATTTTTATTTTATATATATATATATATGGCCCTACTTTGGTGTAAATGTCTCTCATTGACCTTACGTGCGGATTCCGTTACGGGGGATTTGAACTTATGAGCTCTTTCCACTTTAAATAAACCTCACAATTACTTCATCCAATACATCAATAATACTCCTACTCTAAGCAAAAAAAACAAAAAAAAAAAAAAAGAAATACTTCATCCAATACTTACATGTATTTATTTATCCAAAAATGTCACAACTAATTAGTTGGATCATAGACACTACTCACTAGCGCCTAGTTCCATTTTATTGAGTGCAATGCATAATTGCATATGGTGAAAGATGAGGAGGGCGTTCAAGGGAGTGATGTGGTTGTTGAAGAACGGGAGTCTGCTCATGGGCGTCTTAATGGGCCATGCATCGGTCGCACGGGCATCCGTGGGGCCCAGATACCGGACGCATGGTGATGAGTCTTACACCATCACATCAATGACGACATACATAGTTTCACTTCAATTGCCATTGAACCTACCATCAAATTGGCATTGATAGGGGCGGTGGGATTGATGAATCTTGCACGCTTGATGTGTTCTTAGTCACATGTTTCAATTGGTTGGGAACCCGCATCTCACCTCATTAGGGCTTTAATATAATTTTTTTTCACATATATATATGAGAACCAATTCTATAAGGACCGTCCTTATAGGACCTGTTTCCTATATGCATATATTAGGATATAACATAGCATAGAAATACACAGATAAATTCAATAAACATAATAATATAAATATGAAATCATGATAATGCATGTTATCGGAACTTTATTACAGGAGGGCATAACCACATTAGCTAGATTCTCTCAACAAAGACGTTATTCATAGTAAAAAAAATAACCCACTTTCTCCTTTTTCTCTTCACTTTGGTTGTTGAAGTGATGGGAACTCTGTTATCGAAGGCTAAGGAAATGAGGCTCATTGAGGGCTTTGAAGTTGGTTCCAATGGAGAGGCGATAACCCACCTTCAATTTGCAGATGATACCATCTTATTTTCTTCTGCCAGATGGGAGGAGCTCATAGTCTTGAAAGGGATTTTAAGATGTTTTTAGTTGGTATCGGGATTAAAGATAAATCTATCAAAAAGTTTTTTAGTGGGGGTAGGGAGTACGGAAGATCACATTGCTCTTATAGCAAGGATATTGCATTGTCAAGTCGGCAAATTACCTTTTCAGTATCTTGGAATGCCGGTAGGGGGGAATCCGAGTAGAAAGGCTATGTGGACTCCTGTGATAGAGAAATTTGAAATGAAGTTATCCAAGTGGAAGAGCCATTATCTTTCCTTGGGGAGAAGGATTGCTTTGATTAAAGCCACTCTTTCCAACTTGCCTGTGTATTATATGTCTCTTTTCAAAGTGCCAAAGGCAGTGATTGAAAATTTAGACCGTTTAAGAAGGAATTTCTTGTGGGGAGGCCAAACCAATAAAAAGAAAATGCATCTTGTAAGATGGAGTGAAGTAGTGAAACCAAAGTGGGCGGGGGGTTTGGGCTTTGGTGATCTTGGGCTAAAGAATTGGGCTCTTTTAGCTAAATGGTGGTGGAGGTTTGGTGAAGAGAGAGATGCTCTATGGAGGAAAGTCATTGTGTCATGTCTAAATATGGTGATGGTCCTTGGGGGTGGGTTCCTTCTAAAGTTCCTTTGTATCGTGTATCTGGGTTGTGGAGAGTCATTTCTAGTTTGGGGGACGAGTTTAGTGAGAGGGGTAAAGTCCTTAACAAAGGGGTGGGTTTCAATGTGGGGGAGGGGAGTCGTGTCCGATTCTGGTTGGACGATTGGTTGGGCGGGGGTCCTTTGTGTCTTTTATTTGCTAGACTCTTTCGGGTGGCTTCTAATAAAGAGTCTTCTGTTAAAGATTGTCATATTTGGGAGGGGAACAATGTGTCTTGGTCTGTGTTGTTTTCGAGAGTGTTGCGTCCGTCTGAGTTGTCTCAGTATGAGTCATTGTTGAGTCTTCTTTCTAACACTTTTATCTGCAGAGATGAGCCAGACGTCCGCATTTGGAAGCCTCATCCCTCTGGTCAGTTTTCTCCAAAGTCTTGTTATAAGGCTTTGGACTCTTCGATGGAGGCTCAAGCTCCTTTTTTGCAGGTTTGGCTTGGTTTGGTGCCTCCTAGAGTAGAGGCTTTTTGTTAGCTGACAGTTTCCGGTAAATTGGCTACGGTTGATAACCTTCGTAGGAGAGGAATGATGTCAGATGACTTGGTGGACTGCTGCTCTTTGTGTGGGAAGGATGGTGAATCTATTAATCATATCTTCTTGCATTGTGATTATGCAACCTATCTTTGGAGTCATTTCTTGAGGAGGTGTGGTCTGCTTTGGTGCCTCCCACACTCCCTATATCAGTTGGTGGAAGAGTGGAGGGTTAGTCCTTTTCATGGTTGTGGCTTAATTTTGTGGAGGATCATTCCCTTTGCGATTTTATGGTCTCTTTGGAAGGAAAGAAATGACAGAATTTTTAGGAGATCTCCTTTAATGCTAGAAGATATTGTTTTGCTTGTGGAGGTTAGAGTCGCAGAATGGGCTCTTTTAAGTAAGGAATTTATTGGAATGAATTTAGATTGTATTCTTCAGAATTGGGAAGCTTGCATGTCATGTGGTCCGTCCAAGAATATGAAAGTGGCCTGTTGGTGTCCTCCTCCATCGGGTTGGTTAAAATTTAATGTTGATGGTGCAGCTAAAGGCAAGCCCGAGCCAGCGAGTATTGGTGGAGTTCTTAGGAATGACAAGGGTGAAGTGTTGTTTATATTCTCCAAGAATGTTGGTATAAAAGAATCTAATGAAGCGGAAGTGCTTGCTATTTTGGAAGCTTTAAGGATTTTTTCTTCTACTTTCAAGGAAAGCTTAATTGTGGAAAGTGATTCTTCGAATGCTATTAGGTGGGTGTCTAAGTTGGAGAGGGGTCCTTGGAGATTTCAATTTTATCTCAATGAGATTAAGGCTTTATCTTCTTCGATTAAAGATTCTTTTTCTCATATTTTTCGGTCAGCAAATGGTATGGTAGACTCTCTAGCCAAACAATGAGTGCATAGAGTTGTTCAGCTTGTGGCCCCTATTGCTTAATTTTATTGTTTTTGGTGTTGGTATAAGGCTTTTGTACCAACTCTTTTTTTGTTTATTCTTTTGTTGGAGATTTTCTTGTACTGTTGCCTTATTTTAATTTAATTTACCGTTACTGATAAAAAAAAAAAAAAAAAACAACCGGTACCATTAGATATCATAGTGTGGCCACTCATCGGAGCAGAAAAACAGAGGCACCGAGAGTATAAATACTCCAACTGATAATAGGACTAATCTACAGCTAGTATAACAGAAACTAATACAGTCAAACTTTTCCCGCGTCCAGTTACAGTAGGACCGAAGCCAAGTGGTGCCAATTCAATTTATATAGGGGAGCGTTACACAACGCCTGGGCATTTTTTAAAAGAAAACACCCATTCTAGTTGGGCTCACTGAGATGCATGATGATCATGGGATTCCAAAAGATGGAAAAATCCATATGAGGCCTCACCAGGATCCATCTAAGTCCATAAGATCATCCTAACCTTTTGATCCATGGCCCTAAGATTTAATGGTTTAAAGGCATTATTTTATCATGATTTCAATCCAATAGTAAGGAAAAGTTGGATGAATGTCAAACTTGTGACTATTCATGGAGGGGGGGCTTGTGACAAAAAATAAAGGGCAGAAAATGGAGTGTTTTTAAAGTGGGGCATTTTTTTAGAATTTTCATATATATATATGATAATATTTTCATAAAACAGATTAGCTACGGACAATAATATTTATCATGTGTATTACAGTCTATCTGAAGTTCAGAAATACCTTACTGAAACATAAATATTCCCAAAATCAAAATTCCATAAATGGTCTTAGATATTCAGAAAACTACTATTAAACAAGATGTGTAATTTTAGGGTTAATAGTACTGACGTTACATAATAAATTTTAATGACAAGAATCTTCAAAACTACACATTTGCTTGACGAGGAATTCATTAAACAAAAGAGACAGAAACAAACCCCCTACAGAAAGTTGTAGAGTGCAGGATCCCTGGGGTTTTCAGTGTATCTGATTGTAATTGGGTCCAGGATGGGAGTTATGTGAGATCTACCTGGATTAGGAAGGTTTGTGTGGAATGTGGTGAAGCTGGTGTAGTTCAGTTTGCACAGATTGTTGATTGATAGCAATTATACAAATTTAAGATAATCCAGAAGTCAATGGGTATAATATATATCATGTACAATGGTCAATTAAAGTTCCAAGATCATTCAAAGATTTAAAGTATCTTTCCAAGCTAAGAATCTTGATTTGGAAATTAAACAACAAAATTACTATCTCACGGTTAGCCTTGCGGTTAGCCAACGGTTAACAATGGAAAGGCCATGGTTGGCTCCACGATTGACCCCACAGTCAACCGTGAGCACATGCCCAGTCTCAAGTTCACGAAAATTGATTGAGTCATTGTTTAACTATGCAGACTGTGGCACTTCTCATGGTTAACCGTGGACTTACATAATAAAAACTAAAAATCAAGTTTCTCTCTATTTCATGTCTACAACTTATTTTTTTGCCAATCCCAAGGGGTAGTTCAGTTGGCTCAAAATCACGGTTTGCACCCGGAGGTTGTAGGCTCAAAACTGCACTACCACACACACTAGGGCTACAAGAAAGTTTAGTTCAGCCAAAAAGGTTGAGAACCAAGGGGTAGCTAGGGTTATTCCCTTGATTGCTTACACCATGAAACTGTTTTTCTTTGTTCTTCGGGTATAAGGCTCTTATACCTATTGGTGGTGGTGTATTGTATTTTTGTTTGCCTTCTTTTTAATATAATGTTTCAGTTACCGTTAGAAAAAAAAAGGGGTTGAGAATCCTCCGATAGATAAAAAAAAAAAAAAAAAGCTTTTCTTTTAACTTCTAAAAGGCTACATATTAGGGGTGTGCATGGATCGGTTCGGGTCGGTTTTAAGTTAAAACCGCCAACCGAACCGACCATGTCGGTTTATATATTATGTGAATCGAACCGAACCGACACAATGGATTTATCCGATCCGCAACCGACCCGACTAGTGTCCACCATATCCACCACCCGATCCAACCCGATTTTTTCGTGGATATCCACCACCCGATCCAGCTATCCACCGACCCTACTAGTGTCCACCAAATACATAGTCGGTCCAGATGCATTTTTACCTTTTATGAATCTTTGATGGAGCATGCTTTGATGAGGAAGAAATCCATATTAGAACCCATGTTGCAGACGACGTTTCAAAGGAACCAGGGAGATGAGGAACGACTGAAGTGAATGAGGAAGAACCCATGTTGCAGACGTCCTGATCTTTTGCATTTTTTTTAAAATTGGATGTTTGTTGTGCATATTTGTATTCCACTGAGGTGATATATTAGAAGCAATTAGACTTGTAGTAAACTCATCATTTTGAAACTTGCAACGATTGGAAAGCACCCTCCATTTTTCTTTTTGCATGCGTCCCATTTAATGCATGGGTAAGGTGAAGGGACATATATGAAAAGTGATGGAAGTTTGTAGCTTGTAGACTTGTATACTAGTACTTGAAACTTGTAAGGGGCTTGTAGACTAGTACTTGAAACTTGTAAGGGAATGAACAAATGGTATGGACATTCACGTGGTATGAATGTAGATTGGGTCGGGTCGGTTATAATTGGATATATGCACACCCCTATTCGAGAACAGAACCGACCCAGTCTGGTAAATAATTTTTTAAACCGATCTGAACCGACCCGTTTGCCACGGTTCGGTTCGATTCGGTCGGTTTTGTTAGGTCAGATGGATTTATGCACACCCTTACTACATATCACTCTTAAAACTTGGAAAAACAAGTATAAATCATCATTCAAGCAAGCGTGAAAATGCGTAACCTTCAAGAAAAGAGAGGGGGGGGGGGGGGGGGGGGGTGGTTTTCCAAGGATTAAATTAAGCATAGGTGGGTCTTGATGTAAAAACCAAAATGGGATAAAAAAAAAAAGTGGGGCATCTTAGAGATGACATTCGATGATCCAAACAGTTGATGCAGTCCTCTTCACCTTGAATGGACTACTGACAAGATGTATGTTACCCTCACAAGTTTTATGAACAACTCAAAGGAGAATGCCTATATTCACATGGTTATGGGCCTCATGGCTTTCCAAGATCATGATTTGCAGGGCCAAGGGGACCATCATCTTAACATCTATTTCTTTTTTTAAAATTTGTCATGATAGAGCTGGTTTAAATAGGGTCAGCCCTAATCCTAACGGCTCAACCTGATTCAAAATTTCTTCAATAATGCATGCCCATGATTGGACCCATCAATGTAAAAGCATGATCAATCAATTTTGCCTTTTGTATTTTAATTTAACTTTATGCAAATGCATTATCATTCTGTATATATGATAGTGAGGCCAGAAAGGGAAAGCTGTCCTAGTTTTTGCATATTATACCTCCTTCTATATTTAATGCAAATAATTCCCCAATGACCATTACTCTCAATAGGGCTCTCTTAGTCCCACATTTGATCTGATCAATGCAACCCCTATGATAATTTGATCAACCCATGATCTTTCATCAGGCCAAATTTTATAATCATTTAACATTCACTCACCGTTGGATTGCACCTCAAAAAGGTGTACATGTATGATGTCAATAACTTTTAAGGCTGATTAATTAAGGGTTAGGATAATTTGAAAGGGTTGATTTTTATTCCCTCGTAGAAAAGAGAAAGTCAAGAGATGATCGGACTTTCCGGTGGTGGACTCTACATAAATGTGCCCTTCTTATGTTTCAAGTCGGGTTCGGGTTTGGATCCCTGACCAAATGACTAATATGGTATTAGGGTTGTAAACGGGTCGGTTCCGGTCCGGGTCTAGGGTGGAACCGGAACTGGAACCGTTTTCTAAGAAGGGGAATTGGAACTGGAACCGATAAAAATAATGGGAACCAGAACCGGAACCGTTTGTGAGGCGGGTCTGGTTCCGGTTCCGGGTCTAGACTAATACCCATATTTTTCTTTAAAGAAATTATGCTTTTTTCATATTTCAATTGGATCACGTACCTACAAACACTAATGTGACATTTTGTCTATCAATAACAGATACTTTTAACCAAAAACTCAGAAATCACATCCAAACCGGCAATGAGATGTAGAAAAGTAGAAAACCCTAATGTAGAAAAGTAGAAAAGTAAAAAGGGTTCTGTTCTCACATAATAAAGTTACCTTATGTTAGTATATATTGGGTCGGGTCCCGGGTCCATGGGTCTGAGCCACTGTGGATCCGGAACCGGAACCGTTTAGGTATCGGTTAAAAAAAAAAGGATTCGGAACCGGAACCATTTTCTTATCGGGACCAAAATAAGGATCCAGACCCGGATCCTAACGGGTCAGAACCTTCAGGTAATCGGAGAATCGGGTACCCATTTACAACCCTAATGGTATGGGTTCAGCAAACTATCAACAAAGGGGGAGGGGTTTGACCATTTGACTTGCTTGGATGATGGGTGGAGCCCACGTGGTTCCAATGGATTTAAAAGGTTTCGGACTGAAACCACAGTTAAATCGGGTTCGGTTATAGCGGACGATACAACTTCCGTAACGTGCTTTTGCTGCTACGGGCGATAAATAGACGTTAGAACTCCATAACGGCTACATTTTATTCAAATTTCCTGCACTCTCTCTCTCTCATTCATCATCTTCTTCTGTTCCAGCTCTAGAGTCTCTATACTGTAAACAGAAAGCACTAAATTCTCTGATTCAGTAGAAACCTTAAGCTGATCCATCAATTCTGCTACCCCAAAATCGCAAAGTAATCTCATTTCCTTTCTAGGTTCTCTTCCATGGCTCCTACACCTTCATCCAAACCAGTCCCAACCCAGTTAACTCCCTCCAAAACCCCCCAATCCAAACATCGCCTGCATCTTCCCTCTGTAAAAAACACCCACCCATCTCCCAATCCGACCTCTGTTGTCAAAGAAACCCCACCAGCAGAGCACCCTGTTGAAGTCATCGGTCGGATTCGCGACTACCCAGATCAAAAAGAGAAGCCCTTTTCGGCACTGCAGATATCCTCTAATGGGCAGATGGTTCGTGTGCGGACCGATATCGGGTACCGAGATTTCACCCTTGATGGAGTCTCAGTTTCAGAGGATGAAGATCTTGATGGGTTCTACAAAAAATTCGTCGAATCGAGGATAAATGGTGTGAAATTGGGAGCAAAATGCACCGTTATGATGTATGGACCCACGGGATCGGGGAAGAGTCATACCATGTTTGGGTGTCCTAAGCAGCCGGGGATCGTTTATCGGGCGCTAAGAGATATTTTAGGTGGAGGTGATGAAGAGAATGGAGAGCCTGCGGGAGGTCTTGGCATTGAAACTTTTGTGCAAGTTGCTGTTTTGGAGATATACAATGAGGAGATTTATGATCTTTTATCAAGCAATAGTAGTGGAGGAGTAAGCATTGGTTGGCCAAAGGGGACCCCATCTAAGGTAAAGTAATCTCCATATCTCTCTGTTACTGATTCCTTGATGCAAACCCAGATTGCTTGGATAAAGCTATGAGGATGATAATGATGATCTGTTGTTGGTCATTTCTTGAATGATATGCAGAATCGTAGCTCTGTTTATCTGATTATCATGAAACACCACCCTCTTTCTGATCTTGTGGAACACTCTTTTTGCTCTTTATTCTTTTTTTTTTGTTGGAATTATGGGATGCTTATCATTTTTACAGGGGTGAATTTGGATGAGATAGGGGAATGCTTTCCTTTCAAATCTATGTTTGTTTCTTTCATGTATGGCTCTAAAACACAGGATATTGATTTGGGGCAGAAAGGGAAGATAAATGACACTCCACATGGTTTCCTATCCAGCTTCCACCACCTCAAATGTTACATGCCTTGGATAATCATATAGGAGTCAGGGATTATCCATGATTCCCTGAAAGTTTAGTAATTTGAATGTATAAAGCAAAAGGGGATCTGAAGTAGCTTGATTTCAGATTATCAGTTTATCTAATTCAAGATTCCCATGAAATCGGGTCAGGATTTTCAGTACCCCAAAATATGCTACTTGATTTGATCCATGCCCTTAAACAAAAATTGGTGCTATTTTTAATTTCTCTGATGAATTTTGCACTGTGTTCTTAGCCATTTCTTCTTTAGGACTTAATATATATTGTTTCAATTGCAATGTCAATTATGGTTTGTTTACGTTGATGCTACCTTATTCGCCTCTCTTTTCTGAGATTCAGGTAAGACTGGAAGTGATGGGAGGAAAAGCAAAGAATGCAACTTTTATCTCTGGAAATGAAGCTGGAAAGATATCAAAAGAAATTGCCAGAGTAGAGAAGCGAAGGATTGTTAAGAGCACATTATGCAATGAGAGAAGCTCACGAAGCCACTGCATGGTTAGTTTCTGAACTACTTTGTGGCCTATTTTTTAAAATCTGACATCGCAATCTCATTTATAGTGGATTCTTATAGATAATCTTGGATGTTCCTTCGGTGGGGGGAAGATTGATGCTCGTTGACATGGCTGGTTCTGAAAATATTGAACAAGCAGGTCAGACTGGATTTGAAGCAAAAATGCAGGTAAGAACATTCCCTTGAGCATATATCACTTTCATGGGTGCATTTGGAGGTGATAGTTCCAAAGTTGAATTTTCTTTTGTCCCTCAATTGATTTAAGCTCTCAATCGTTTACACCTGCGATATTAATACAAAATTGATTTTTCCATTGAAATTCTAGACAGCAAAAATTAACCAAGGAAATATAGCATTGAAAAGAGTAGTTGAATCCATTGCAAATGGCGACTCTTATGTTCCATTCAGAGATAGCAAGCTAACCATGCTTCTTCAGGTAATCATGGCCTCTTCTTGATTTCTTGGTTCCGATGGTCGTCTTTGAGAACAGGTGGTGATGTTCATTATGGAGGGCTATTTGATTGTTCCTTTTTCTTTGTTAGGATTCCTTTGAAGATGACAAGTCAAAAATTCTTATGATTTTGTGTGCTAGTCCTGATCCTAAAGAGATGCACAAAACCATTTCTACACTCGAATATGGTGCAAAAGCAAAGTGCATTGTTCGTAGTACTCACACACCAAATGCCAAGGATAAGGAGCATTCCTCATACACAGTTTTAGGATCACGAATGGCCGCCATGGATCAGTTCATTCTTAAGCTACAAATGGAGAACAAGTTGAAGGAGAAAGAGCGTGATGAAGCCCACAAAGAACTTTTAAGGAAAGAAAAAGAAGTGGCAGAGCTGAGAGCTAAGCTTGAGCTGGTGGAAGAAAAGAGGTTGGTATCAAAAGATGAAGAGATCAGCTCCAAGGTTGATGAGAGGACACAGATTCTGAAGGCTGAGTTACAGAAGAAGTTGTATGAGTGTCAGCAGATGGAGAATGAATTTGATGAATTGGGGAGGAGAATGGAAGAAAAGATCCTACAACAGCAAGTGGAGGTCGAGATGCTAAGACGACGGTTGGAGGAAATCGAAACTGAACTATGTCATTCGACGGAGAAGGAATACCATGGTGTGGCTAATGATATTGTTGGAAGCAGCTTTATTCAACGACTTTCGGAAATTTATCCAGAAGGGGAGCAGGGAATGGTGAAATCTATGGACTTGGACATGGGAGAGGAGCAGCCTGTTCTGGGTGTGAAAGAAGTGCGAAATCATGATGTTCGTCAACCTGAAAGAATTAGGAACATATCATCCATGAATTCTCATGGGTGGGCTATTGAGGAAGATGATATTGCTAGGGAAAAATTTGCCAAGAGGGCTGGTTTGAGTACTGTCTTTGAAGGTGAAGAAGAAGAGAATACTGAGGAAGAGGTGGAGAAAGAAGTGGTAGAAGAAAAGATCTTATCTTTTGGTGACAAGACTGATGGTTTTAGCGATATCAATATGAGCCAAACTCTAAATCTTGTACAGATGCCGGCCTCTTGTGTCAGAAATATGGGTGAAAAAAATTGTAGCAGAAAGAGATCGGAGAATGCAAAAGATGCTGCATCTGCTCGAAGAACAAGGATCCAAAACATTTTCATGCTGTGTGGGAACCACAGAGAGCTTGGTGAACATGTTAGATTCCCTACACCTTCCAAGAAAAGATCTGAAGCTGGTGGCACTAGATCACCTCCCATGGAACTCAGCGATGAATCTGTAACAAAACCAAATTTAAAAGAACTGTCACCACTTCAAACTGTTCCACAGCCAGAGCACAGATCATATGCTAGTTTCTTAGCAGAAGGAACTGCAAGAAACAACAGCACGGAAAGCCCAAATTCAGCACTTCTGGAGCCATTTTCATCACTAAATATTGCAGATGAACAGAAATTAACCGACCCCCAGTTGAGCAAAAAATGCAGTTCTTCTGAAAAAACTCTAGAATTGAAGGAAAACAATATACCCAATGATGAGGATGGACTACTTGAGGTGTATGTGAAATGGGAAGCATCAAAAGAAAATCCTGGGAAATTCATTACAAAGCTAAAGGTGCTCAAGGAATCTAGTCTTGCAGATTTGCGGAAGCTGATCGAAACTCATCTTAGCAAGGGCAATAACAAACAAGAATATACCTTTCTTATGCTTGGGGTGCGTTATCTTCCTAACTACATCTGTCTGATTACTAAATTTCAGCATTTCATGTAAAAAATGCCACAACCCAATTGTGAACTGCAGATTGCAGAAAGACCGCTCATATTCATTAATGATTTAAGAAACTTGGTTCATTGACCTAGTTTTGTGGAACAATGGAAACATCTGAGTTTCTTTGATCTTATGACAATTTTTTTACGTATTAGCTATACCAGCTCATAAATATTATGAACTATATAACGATGGAGATCCATGTGCACGTCAGCACTTCATGAGTATACGAATACGATGTCGTGTCTACAGTATATACTGTTACCAATATAATATACATACATGTATGGTAATGCATTTAGTTTGCATTTGTTTGCCCATTCTCTTAGACCTGTTGTGATCTTATGACAATTTTTTTACCTATTAGCTATACCAGCTCATAAATATTATGAACTATATAACGATGGAGATCCATGTGCACGTCAGCACTTCATGAGTATACGAATACGATGTCGTGTCTACAGTATATACTGTTACCAATATAATATACATACATGTATGCTAATGCATTTAGTTTGCATTTGTTTGCCCATTCTCTTAGACCTGTTGTGGTTTTTATCTGCAGGATCCTACCGGTGCTCCAGTGCTAAATGAAAAAGAAGCAACAATTCAAGCCAGCAAATTACCCATTTGCAACAGCCATATAAGTAGCCACCTTGCCTGCTTGCGTCCTATCAAGAAGGCAATCCAACGGCCAAACCATCTTCCATTTAGCTCATTGGAGAACAAGCTTTCAGTTGCTTCAAATAACCTGTCAATGATTGATCAGGGCGAAAGCTTTTCACCCAGAACTGGGCAGAAATTCAGCTCAGCTTTTGTTAAGGGGCTGCAGATTTAGAAATGAAGCATATATGTATATGTCTCTTCGCATGCAAAGATTAGCACCTGTGTAAGCAAATAGAAATGTGTATACACATTTCCAAAGCAACTTTAAATTCAACTTGGTGTTGGTTTTTTTTTTCCTTTCTTTCTTGTTATTTTTTTTTTCAAGTTTTGTATTCTACCTTAAAAATATGGTGTTCTTTCTGGTCTTTTAATGTCTTTGACGTGGAGATAAGAGGGACCTGTGATTATTTATTTTGTTATTGAAGATTCATTTTTATGGTGTTGTTCTTTCTAGGCTTTCAAGGTTATTGATGTAGACATAGAGACAAGAGGGACCTGGAATTATTTCCTTTATTATTGAAGATTCATTTTTTGGGCAAATTTCAAACCGCTAATTATTGTATGGAAGGAATGGCTCCTGCTAATTACTGTATGATATGGAATACAATTGCTTCCCGCTAAATCTGCTAGCGCGCAATAAGCAGGAACTACATGTCTTTAACATCAAGACTTGTGGAATCCATTTACATGCATATTAGTAATTCAGAGTGCTGATCTGATCTCCAAACTACAAGACTCTATCCTTACTGGGCCCTCAGATCAATGCTCAGGATTACTTTGGCTCCTAGATCACATTATGCATAGAAAAGGCTCAAACTCATCGAAACTCGAATGTCAGCCACCCTAAACAGAAACCTGTTCTACAAAAGAAAATAAATCTGTATCTTTGTGTTGGCCTTTGTTAGTCAACTAACCATGCAAGCTATTAGCTAAGTATGAGCGAAAAATATATTCTCCAGATGGGGAATTACACTGTATTTTTTACAAACCATAAGAATTTGTTAAACACTCTGAATTTCTTCTTCCTCTTTGGGTTTTGATGGTGGAGGTTGCTCCTCAGTGTTCTTTGCTTCAGAATCTGAATTAGCAGCGGCTTGAACCCTGGATCTTGACGGTCTTGTTGACCTGCCATCCGTTGGTCTATTGGACTTCTTCCTACGTGCCTGGTTTGCTGCATCAACGGAGGACTCTTTGGTGGATGAGTCCAACCCGGAGTTGGGTTTCTGGCTGCGTCGCCTCGGTTGTCTGGGCATGTCAGATGCTTCTCCAGTAGAAGCGCTGGAGGAACTACTTTGGTGGCGCCTCAATGCCTTGGGTGAATCAGCTTGCTCATTATTTGCGGAGTCCTGAGTTTGGTGGCGCCTTGATGACTTTGGATGTTCTGGGTCTCCATTAGAGTTGCGACGCCCTGAAACGGGGAAAGTTTGGGCGGTGAAATGACATTATAAATCACAGCTTACATTTTAGAATTTAAGACACTGATGAAATGCAACAAGTTGAATTATAGGACCATATGTGCAAGTGTGACTGCTGATCTGATGGACCCCATAGTAGACTAGTGATTTATGATGCCCAAATACAGATGTGGATACGGACACTGATACGGGGATACGACTCCACACTTCGAAAAGTTTAGGACATGGATATGGATACGGGTGTCCTAATTTTTACTTTAGATCACTTCCGAATCAATGAAATTATCATTGTTTTTGTCCCTTTCTAGCTTTTTTTTTATCTTGATAAGTAAAAATATTTAAAAAACTATATGAAATAAAGGACTTTATAAGTAGGATATGTTGAACTTGTTCCCTAGAAGTATCGGTGCAGTATCAGGTACTAATACAAGTATTGGTCCAATATGGATACGTTGGGCTTGTACCGAGTATCATAGCTGGTGATGCTCCAAAAGTCAATTGGATTGACTTCTTGTGCTTACATCATGGTCCAAAAATAGATGCTTAAGAAGAAAATACAACATTTTCTGATAAAAAGAAAAAGAAGAAGAATATAAAGCAGTTATCAAGAAGAATGTGTGAAAGATCAAAGAGTCAGCTTCTTCTGATCTGAAAAATCTCAAAAGCATCATAAATTCCATGGGGTCCATTAAATCTATAATCTAGGTCAGCAGATCATGGCCCTTAGTATAGAGATAGTGGCATGACTAAGAACCTTACACTTCCTAATAAGTCCAATAGTCTTTCAATTTGATCGATGCATCTCAATTTCAAGTCAAATGACAGGCTCCCAATTGCTATTGCATTTGGGGATCTAAACCCCATTTTGTTTAAGAAAAGGTTGAGTTTGTTGAACCTAAACACTTGAAACTAAGTACAGGGATGCTTAATATTATAGAAATTTACAAAACTGAAAAAAAAACACATCCTGAAAAACAGACCATGAGATGTCTTCTTAGTTGGAGAACCCTGCTGCTCTTTAATTTCCTCCGGGGTACTTGGAGGTTTTGTTGAAGAATCCTGCGTTGTCGGCTTGTTCTCATTCACCTGGACAGGTTAGATGAATAACATATCACCAACTCTTTATCAAACTAGGATATTAAATCTCTTGATCAGGACATGAACTGGCCACCTTTTCAATGAGCCATGATCCACAATCCACTCATTGAAGATCTTTATCATTCAATCCATGTTTCTAGCCCAATGCTTGTTAATGCTCCATATATGTATTTGATCAACCTCAGGTGGAATTGTTTCCCGTGGATAGTAGACCGATGGTGGTATCCAATCAACAGTGAGAGACTAGAGATAAGCACTGTATACTTCATATCTTAAACCCCATTATATAGAACGCCACCATTGGATTCTCCATGTATTAAAGGGATTGAAACTCCTCATCATGTTTAGTTTAGGATACACCTTACACAATAAGCATTGTGATGTTAACTGGAACTCTAACTTAAGAGTGCAATCACAACCAGGAGATAATGGCAGTTGGCCCATCCCTTTGGCGCCCTTAGGCAATGAATAATCCAAGAGGTGGTTCCTCAATTTGACTTGGCATGTAAACTAAATGGCAACTCAGTTATAATTCATAACACTAAACCTGAATGAAATTAACAAAATATTAGAGAAAACCCTACCCAAGTTGGTGGAGTTGTAGTTGTAGATGGACCATCCCATCCTATGTGGGCCACGTGCTTTACGTCTGTAGGGTGACCAATTTGCATCTCTTGCTCTTGCTCTTTACCAGGCTCTGTAACAAAATAAAATAAAGTTAGTCTCTATTCCCCTGTCCTTAGTAATTGAACAACATTCAAATAACCTCACTTTAAAGTACCACAGAATGAAAAATGTAAAGATTCTTAAGATATACTTATAAATTAGGGTAAACAACCCATATGGGCCAATTTTGGGCTGATAATTTCCACTCCCACTAAAAGTACAATGGAGAATTGGATATACAGTAGTTGTCTTATTGATGTTTTGAAGGATATGGTGAAAAAGAAATTGGATATATAGTAGTTGTCTTATTGCCAGGCAGGCCAGGGCTAATTATCTATGCATTGTAGCTTTTGGTGAAGATTGGGCCTCTATCAAGGGATTATACATGGAAAATCACATACCAAATATTTGAGAAATATATCTGAGGCCTTTCAAAAGGCCCTTCACCTTTGTCGTCATTTGGGGTGGAATAACTTGTTTGGCAAACAGTGCATCCATCGAATTCCTTCGCCGATGACCCACTGAGTCTGGATGAGGAAAATAAAAAGAAGAGGAGAGGAGAGCAGAAAGATTAGATGGTTATATGTAATGTGTTTACCAATAATAACCAAATCATTGTTTCAAAACTGGGATCCTAGAGCCATTGCTACCATATCTGAACCATTCCATTGCATCCACCTTTGATTATTATTATTTTTCCTTCACAAGAGACTCAAATTCATTCACCCGGACATACTACATGATGGCCCTAACCAGCTGAACTACATCTACGAACCTTTGATTTTCTTTTAAATGCTTTGAAAACAAAAGAAAAATGAAACCCTTCAGTCTAAATATTTTTTAGGGTGTTTTAGACATAGATTAACCTACATGATTTTACAGTGGAAAAATGTTTTAAACAGACTTTCACATTTCAGATCATTGTTTAAAAAAAAAAAAACCAGCAAAGTTCGCTACCCATCATTGTTTAAACTTGTGATTTAGAATATTGAAATACAATGGCCTATTTGCCAACGTCATGTTGAATTCCAAGTCATGTATTAATGAAGTGAGGAGTGAAGGATGTAAGGTTGAACATAGATGGAATCATTACTTTCCTAAGATGTAACTTTCCAGAGTGATGAATGGGTAATCATTTCTCATCAAATGAGAGACTATTTGATTACCACTTTCGAACCCTCATATTTTATCCTTCAATTTTAGCACCTTTGATAGAAAATAACAGGAATCCAATACCAATTAAACAAACAGGATGACCCTAAAAAGAAGTAAAAATGGAAGAAAAAAAAGTTCAAAATCTCATTAAAAAAATGAATAATCAAGTCAAATTGTGAATAAATAAAGATGAAAAAAAAAATTTTTGGAACCACCCACATGAAAAAAAAGGGGCAAAAATCGATTAGCAACGCATAATTCAAACATGGGTACTCTGTAAAACACAAACCTTACCTCCGGGGTTGGATATTCCATCGCTGGGCGCAGTTTCAGATGCTTTTACTTCTGAAAATCCATTAGGTTTCCTCCCCGAACCATTGGATTCAGAAGACATTGTATAATCTTAGAGAACTATCCTCAGCAAAAGGCGAGAAAAGACAGAGATCATCAGAGATATCCAAAAAAATTCTCTGCATGGATTACTAAGAGAGGAATGAATGGAAAGAGGATGGATTAAAATTGCATATTCTGTTTAAAGCCAAGGTTTTGGTCGATGTTCCGAAGGCCATGGGCTGTTTTTTTGCCAGATTAGAGTTCATAAGAACCATTGGAGGTCCGTTTTCTTAGTGTAGAATTTGAATTTTTGGTGAGAAAAGAAAGGGTGGAGAGAAGAAACAGTATAAATTTCAGCCAGACAGAGAAAGAGAGATTTAAAAAACCGTTATTCGGGAGCGGGTCAAAGGGGGTTTCGCGCCAAAATTAAGCTTCTGGATGGAAACTTTGTAGTGAAATGACTGGAATGCCCTCGAGATGAAGATGGGGGCAACTGGTTCGTTTGGGTAGGATTGGTAAAAAGGAATGGTGGAAGCGATAATTGAAGTTAAAATTGAAGTGATAACCCTGTGGTTGAACAAAATGGAAAGACTGGCCAAATTTTTTTGCAAAACTTGGGAAAATCTAAAACTTCATTGGGGTTTCACCTTATGTGATTTGGGTTCATGGATTAATGATTTGGGCTAGGCTTTGTTCAATAATGTTTTCATTGGATAAGGATCGTGGTTGACGTGTTTTGTACCAAGCAATGCCTTCCTTATGGGTGCAAATAAATCTTGTTTGGAGAATTTATGGATTCTTGGACATGGTGGAATTTTTAAATCATTCCTTGTACTTGAGCATCAAAAAATTATACAAAAAAGAAAAGGGAATTCTTGAAATTTCAAAGGTCATTTGAAACCTTTGAGGTGGTTGAAATCTTAAAGTTCTTATGAATAACGTGACATTTGCAAATGCTCCGAAAAAAACATTCACATCATATCATGAACTCACTCAACATACCAAATTCTTATAAGAAATTGAGTAATGAAACAAGTGAAAGGTAAATATCATCTTTATTTATGTTTCATAACCCCTTTTTGGTTGATCATAAGGACACCACTATGCTTTTTATCAGCCAAACTAACACTTATCTGTAATAATTACAGAAAAACACTCCTTTAGATGGCTATTTACAAAAATACCCCTATTTTTTTAGTGATTATAGAAAACTAATTTACAAAGGCATGCTCTCTTTTTCAACAATTACAAAAAGATTCTTTTGCCAGGCTATTTAAAAATGCTCCCTCTCCTATATTGGTGACGGTAGAAACTCCTCTATTACAAATTTGCAAATACACCCCTCTAATTTCTTCGAATTACGCACGCAGTACTTATAGAAATTTACTGATAAAACCCCTTCTTTTATAATCATAAAAACAATCTTATAAATACACCATCTCTCTTAAACGCGAGACATTCTAGTAGCAAGGGTATCTCATCTCACACACCTACCAAAGAATCAATCCCTAGGCATGTGGATTGTCTCATAACCAAGTTATGTACAATCTCAATCCAGTTTTTAAAAGAGCGTCGCACATTTGTACCATGGCATGCTTATCTTCTTTTATATTTTCTTTTTAGGCTCATATAAGAGGAACAATGGTCATTTTTTCACAAGTAAAGGCATATGTAGCTTGCTCACTTGGTATAATATTCAAGCCAAAAGCTCAGGCTCTCTAGGTGTAATACTCAATTCATTCAATTTATTCAATTCACCAAGTACTTATTTCTCTTCTTATGTCAATGATAAATTTGGACTCACCTTTCTAAATCGTAGGGCGACATCTTCTTCGATGAACCTAAATATGCATTGACACATGAAAATGATCATTATACCTCTTTTATGAACCTAAAAAGATATCATGAAGAAGGTAATGATGCTCTGTTACTAATGTGTAGCACCCCTAAATCATACTCATCTCAATACTCGTGAGGCTTTTATAGTTTTATAAAAGGAGAACTAGTTGTGATATATCCATAATAGTTAGTTCCATTTCATTTCGGCTGGAATTGCTGGAATTTTTCATTCCGGTCCTTCGGTCGAATGGAATGGGAGTCAAAACATTTCGGTTTGAATTCTAGTCTATTCTGGCCCAATATGGTTGTCCATTCCATTCTATTTCGGTTTGTAGCACAATTTTCACTAATTTATTTTTTCTCAATAACCATATCAAGAAAAATGCATAATTTATATTTTATTTTTATTTTTTGGGTTTTTTTTTACATATATGCATATATATATATTTACTTTTTATTATTCCAAAAAGTTACTTTGAGAAGTTTTGCCGAAATACCGAAACATTCTATCTTAGAGACTAGACTGAAATGACAATCGAAACGGAATTGACGACTATAATGATATCGCAATCCATGGGCATTTTCTTCAAAACATAAACACTAAACTCTCAGTTATCATTTTTTGCAACAATTTGAATCCTTGTTGGTATTTGGCGTTTAGCAAAACTCCTTATAACTTTTGTAAAAATCCCAAAATGCTAAGATTTTAGGAACATCTTGTAGAAGTTGCCCAATGTTAGTATTACACATTGAAGACAAGGGTTACTAACAAAAGCTTGGACATGAAGAACGAACTTAGAGCAAGATATTATAGAAAGTTCTTCTGTCCCAAATCAAGAAGAACACAAGATTGTAAAAGCTGAAATCAAATCGTAAAACTATTCCTCCAAAACCAGCCGTGAATCAATATGATCATAATATGAAATGTTTAACCTATCACTCGACCCAACACATTGTAACATGTTTGGAAACAATCGTAATCATGATCATCAGGAGTGAAGCTTGATGTAATGACCATGATTCCCGCATTGTTTGATTATAATTTGGAAGATAACTTGGAAAGACCAATAACCACCTTCCTTTTATTATTTTTTTTCAAGAAACAGGTAGTCCGGATCCTCTATCGCACTTGGCACAGGCTCACTGTGAGTAGACCACTCACGGTGCGCCACATCACCACAAAACCACATGCAGCTGCTCCATTCAAAAATCATGTGGAACTGCAAGTGACTTTGTGGTGACGTGGCGCATCGTGAGCGGACTACTCACGGTGAGCGTACGTCAATTGCGATAGAGGATCTAGATTTGAAACAAAGGGTGTTATGTTTATGTAATTTTTGAAAGGCTAATATTTTCAGACATGAAACATGGCATGTTAAGTGGAGCCACTGATCCCTACTTTGCATTTAACAAAATTCGTCTTAGGGTTGGCATTTACAGGGCCGGTTCACCATATAGGCAGGTGAAGCAAGTGGTGGGGGCCTCACCATGAGAGGGCCTCATAATTTTGTAGGCATGGGTGGCTTGGTTGGGTTTTCTTCCCAATTCCCACTTCCAAAGCCTAATCCCAATTCCCAAACTCCAAAACCAGAACTAGAGAAGATAAGATAAATGAAAGAAGCACATTAAGGTTACTATTCTAAAATAAGTCCGTTTTTAAAGGTATCAAATCTCACTGGGAATCATCTGAAATGAATTCAAATGAACCCGAGCTAAAAGAGAAAATCGATCACAATTTGACCCGTTTTCTAATGAAACTGAAATCATCGAAAAATTCCATCATTGGAAAATCTCATAAAATCAGAATTACAAATAAGTCATTTTTTTTTATAGAAAATACTCTTTTTTTCATAAAATGGCATTTCAAATCAATATGGCTCCAAAATAAGAAATGTCCAACACAATTCCAGAAATTCATTGATGCCAATAATTTCATATTATCTTATCATATAATTAATCTAACACATTAGTCAACACTAATTAACAACTAATCATGCTTAATTTACAACTAAACATAATTAATTAAATAAAAATACATTCCCAAAAATCATAATCTAATGTCTAAATGCCTGTTGGATTGGTAACATTAATATGATAATAGAGCTCTTTCCAAAAAAAGAAAAGAAAATGAAAAAATGGCATGTTTGCCAACGAAAACCACATATGCTTATATGCGTAATAAAAAAAATGAAAAAAAAGAAGATGGGTTTCGAACCCATATACTGTTGTGACGAAACGTCACTTGTTCTGCACCGTCCGCCGTTTGATGTGGTTTTGTTTTATGTGCAAATCACATGCGATTCATTCTACCACCCCCTCATATGTGAAAATTAAATCTGAGTACGAAAATAATATCTTTTTATACGTTATTTACACATCAAAATTTCACACGTGATGCGTAAATGACCTCAACCAAACATGAAGGTGTGTAAATGATTCACATATGAGTTATTTATAAGGGTGGAAGTTCGGTTTTTCGGTTCGGTTTTTTACCGAAACCGAAAAAACCGAAAACCGAAATTTCTAAATATTGCAAACCGAACCAGACCGAATTACGAGTAAAACCGAACCGAACCGAAAATTATTAAACGGTTCGGTTTTCCGGTTTTTCGGTTTAAACCGAATTTTTCAATATCACACAAATAGATCCAAATTGTTGCTATTAGTTACACATCATTTCAATATCACACAAATGAACTCAGTGATTTGCCATTAAAAAAAAATCAAGTTTCCCCTTTCCCTTTCCCATTGACACATATATATATATTTAATTTAAAATATAAAATCAAGTTCGGTTTTTCGGTTTAAACCGAAAATATTTTTTAAAATCCGAAACCGAACCGTAAAACCGAACTTGCTAAAAATGCAAAACCGAAACCGAACCATAAACCGATAAACCGAACCGAACTTAATTTTACGGTTCGGCTTACGGTTCGGAGTTCGGTTTGGTTCGGTTTCTTCCACCCTTAGTTATTTACATGCGTAAACGCTCTCAACCAAACAAGCCCTAAAAGAATTGTATATGGATAACTCTTGACCTCTCATTGTTAACCATTACTCTGATAATTTAGTAGTTTTTGTTATCACCATTAATGATTTTATGCTCTTTTCGGTTATTTCATTTAGCAGAAGGATTTAAATTGAGGGCTGCATTTTTTGCTTGGATTGGATATTTGGATTGCGCGTGCTCTTTTGGGATGAGGGTTTTCTCAGGTCACACATAGAAGCTAGGTATCTCGTTTATACTTTTGCCTGGGGCCACATATTGTCTTGAGACGGCCCTGGGCATTTAATGGTGATAAGAAGAAAGGAAAAAAAAAAGAGCAGCTTAAGGACTTGTTTGTGCAGCAGTAGCAGAAAATAAGTCAGCTTTCGCAGAACTCTTTCTCATGTTTGGGGCAACTCTCTTTCACAGAGGGAAAGAGCTAAAAAATACAATAATTTTCGTAGCTACTAGAAAAAGCATGTTCAATGGAGGTGGAAAAAGCATTACTACAGAAGAGGAAACACGATCTCCTCTGCAATGACATCCACACAAATATGCTTCAGGGTGCATTTGTATGACTGATAGAATCCCGTGATAGAGCAGAAAATTATTTTAGTTTTCCATGGAGCCCATTATTACGTTTCTTGGTGCAATACAATTTTCTTGCTAAAAAGGGAAATAATGAATTGATTTTACTCATAGAGAGGATTTCGATTTCGATTTCTTATGCGAGTAGTAGGAATCCATGTTCTTCTCGTTGCACAAAGACACCCTAAATTTAAAGGTGGCTAGCAACCTCTCCCTTGGATTTGGTCGGGACTCTAATTTCTCTTTGTGGTGACAATCGTCCTGATACCATCTTTTTTCGTCTATCTGTTCGTGGGCCACAGATGAACAGATCGTCAAATCTGGTAGATCTTAAGAGATCCCCTGTCTTAAGGATACCCCTTCAGATCAACAGCTTGGTAACAGAGCACTGCCCTTCACCCACTGTAAAAACCCCCAGAATCCCATAGGCCAGAACCAAAAAATGAGATGAGTCCACAATCAAGAAACAGATGCACATTATTTATTATTTATTTATATGTTTTTCAAAATGGAGTAACATCAACTATGATGGAAATACAATTGATTGCATGCAAGTAAAATTCAACTTAATAGGATGATCATAGCCATGTGATTAGAGGACTCCTAAATATAGAAAGAATTTTGTTCTATCCAAACACCATCAAGGTACATCCACAATGTGGGCTTCGGTCGCATTTGACCATCCCTCTAGATTAATAATGACAACGATGAAGATGAGTAGTTCAGTCAATGATTAAGAGAACCCAAAAAATAAAAAGAGAGACTAAAAATAATATATTAAAGAATAAAAGTGATATGTTGAAAAGTTACAAGTTCAGTTAGATGAAGCCAGCATGGGAGAAGAATTTCATTTTTAATGTGTATATATACATGATATAAATGATGAAATAGGGACAGCTCCCAATCTCAATGATTCAAAATCCAAACCCCTCAACATTGCAAAAATTACATCTCATCTCAAACTAAGCTGTACAAGCCTATTTAATCAAAATACATGAAGGGCGTAATCATCAAATATGTTGGAAATTAAGAAAATTAAACTGTACAAACAACAATTTGTTCAAAACTGCTCCATTCGCTCATGCGCCTGTTGATTTGACATCATGGTTCGGACAATCTACGATTATGGTTTCTTAGTCTGCAGGAGGCAACACAATCATTAGTAATTTAACAGTAATTTTCAGAAGTGGAAGCTACAACTAATTGAATCACCAAAAATACTATTAATAAGCACTTGAACACTTAAGACCTGAAAATCAAGAAGATAATGATGTCATATTTTTAAAATATAAGGAAAAAAAACCATAAATTGAGTATCAGGCCTAGTATAATGGTATGAAGCAATGCTTTAAAAACCAGACCAGAGGCTAAGCCTTTCAACAGTTTAAAAGTCTATATGAGACCACTGATGGTTCAGCTGACAGCCACAGGTTCAATTTGGTCCAATGATAACACCAATTGAGATAAAAATAAGAAAAGGAGTTGAAATGGTCACTTCATACTGGTGTGAGTAGCAATTTGTATATGCTTTGATGGTTCTGAAGAATTGTAGTCATGGGTTTCGTCTGGCAGATCAGAATGAAAAAGGCACCAGTGCTCAATGTTGTTTTCAAGTGAACTCAAAATTGGGCCTTCTAGACCCCTTTTATTAATTTCTTAGAGAACTTGCCTTGTTTAAGTACTTCGTGTGAAGCTTCAATGCCTCATTGCACGCCTTCTTCACATCTAAGCTTCCCGTGACGTCATCCAGTATCTGGTGAAAGAGGAGTCCAAAGTAAGACTAATGTACATGAGAGAGAGAGAGAGAGAGAGAGAGAGAGAGAGAGAGAGAGAGAGAGAGAGAGAGAGAGAGAGAGAGAGAGAGAGAGAGAGAGATGACCTTAACAACATCATCCAGGCCTTTTGCCTCCTTCATCAGCCGCTTGTGCTTCTGCTCAAGAACACTAGCAATAAGAAAGATTGAAAGAGCGGACTGTGGATCCTTTGCTCCAGTCTTTGCATATTTACTCTCGAATTTCCCATACTGCTTTAGCGTCTTATCATTTCCCTTCATTCCCATGCTTGGATCAGCAGCAGGACTGGCTGAGTCCTGATATATAGAGAAGATGTTTGGATTGTACTCCATAGCCCACATCAACTGAAAATATTTCAATGTCAAACAACCATCTAAATAAATAAAAAAAATGAATATGTAAGAGCCTTCCATGAGCTAAGTTAAAGCTACAATATAATAACTTGAATAAAAATGCAGTAATCTGGGTTATTTCAAGATTTGAGTTTCGGAAAGACACTTTAAATACATAATGTATTATAGAGATATATAAACATGACTTGACCAGAAAAGGTGTAGCTTTCATTATATGAAAGGAACAATGTCCTATAGCAACAATTCAGTCTCACAGCGATAAAGAAGATACCATGATGAGAACTGATCGAAAAGGGTCTAGTATAACAGTATAAGCTTCAAGCTTGTAGAAATTTCAGAGTTTAAATTACTATGGTTATGCATTAAATGATGAAAATTGAAAACTATTTCCTCCTTCATAAACTATTCAAACTCAACTGACCAAAGAAATTGATGATAAAAAAACAACAAACTATGACAAAAAGTTCAATACTAACAACTTGCATTCTATAAAATAACAACAAGAGGAAGAAGAAGTCAACGACAACTTGCTGATGCATGCTTCAAGCTTCCAAAGACTAGAAGGTGTGAAAGCAATTGTTCACACATTTTTTTTACTGGGATTTGTTAACAATTCTTTAGATTTAATGAAAAAAAGCAACAACTCAAAACTCAAAAGTGCTTACCTCCCAAAGATACATTGAATCCACAAATGAGAATTCTCTTCGGAAGAGAACCATTAACATGCGAAATGCAAACAAATACTCTCCACCATCCAGGTTTTCTGCCATTTAATAATTCTCTATCAGGATTTCAGGACTATTTTTTAACAAGGAGACCTTTATAAGGAAAGAATAGATGCAATGATAAGTAGGAACTAAGAAAGCCAACAGCAAAATTTCAATACACCCTTAGGATCCAGTATTAGTAAGGACCAAATGACAAGCAAATTCTCAAGGAAAACACGATATCAAGAACTCGCATTTTGACAAGTTTCATAAGGTCAAAAATGATTGACTGTATTCATTATCGTTAAAATTCTAATATTTAGGATACCAATCCTTTGATTCATATAAAATCCTAGGGAAAAACAAAGATTAATATCTATCAATGAATCCATTTAAAAGTAAATATTAGAATTCAAGTGAGAATCTTATGACTCAATCCTTGTGTCAAATCTAATGATTCAAGTGATTCGTCTGGGAGGAAATAGCTGCAGTTGCATGGATAATTAGAGTCAGTTTTCAAATTTCATCCTTTTTTTCATTTTTTTTTCTGTTTCTATTTTTAAAAGGATATCTAATGATCAAGAAAACCTCTTAGATATTCTACAAAACTTTAAGAAAAACAAGGAAATAAGCATGTGACAAGAGGGTAGAGCATTTGACATTTTTGTTAATCATTTTTCATTTAATTCATTTTTTCATAAACCACTTCTCCAACTTCAGGTAATATATTCTAACAATGTCACATTCATGATTATATATATTTTTAATTTCAAGATAACAAAAAACAGAAAGTCGTATATCTTTCCTCATAATGCTGATATTTAAATAAATTCAACTATTC